>OZ023268.1:35410400-36610400 GCA_964006375.1 Tillus elongatus
CGTGTAGGGTTCAAATAAAAAGCTGGGTATCTTATCCTATTGTGTTATCGTTAAAACTTTATCTTTGAATTCCAAAACTTGACCACCATAAGTAAAGTCACAGCTTAATACTGGATTTAAAAGTCCAAACAAACAAATTGAGTTCTTTATTAACAATACAACTTAAAGACTACTACCTGTAAGGTCTGATCTCCAGTGAACCTTCTCTGGTCGATTTTTCGCTAACAAAATATCTACTGTCCACTGTGTCGGTACCTTCCGGCCACCTGTACTTCCTCTACTCAACAACGAAATGTCCTCGGCAATCTGATGTTGCTGGGAATGGCTTATAATTGAATTTGCGCCATAAAATGGTACCATACCAATATTCTTATTCTCCCATTGACCACTCGTTAGTTTAAGACAATATGTAGGCCTATTGCTTGTCGATTAGGCACTATAAAATCAATTAAAGCAAGACAAAAACTGAACTAAAGCTAAAACCAAAGGCTAAAACCAAAAGCTAAAACCAAAAGCTAAAACCAAAAGCTAAAACCAAAAGCTAAAACCAAAACCCTGTAACAAATAGAAAGAGAAAACACGCCTTAGTTACACATAAAAAAAAACTACGAGTTGGGTATTACCTCCAAATCCTGAGGGTTTCTATGTTATGTCAAGGTGTTTTGTTGACCACAGTTAGACAAGCCGGTTCTGATTGAAAACAAGCCACAAAGCCACTTGCTTTTTCGGCTTTACGTATGTGACATTTACTCTCCACCACGGGAATATTATAGTATTCAAGTACTATGCGACTAATTCGCTTCAACTTCCCAAACCTCCAGAATACTATAATCGTTTTACAGCCTAGAAATTAATCTCCAAACTAGGATGAATGGCCCACTTGCCTGTTTCTTTTTTCTAGCTGAAATCTTGCCACACACTCAAATTAAATTGCTTCTTCCACCGTTTTCAAAACCAACCTTTTTTCTCAAAAATGTTTTCTCTCCCAGGTCATAGCTAATCTTGCTGATTCGCTATCGGTCAACAAAAAAAAAAGACGACAAGAAATGGTGTCCCGTTCTTCCATCAAAAATATCAAACTCTGGCAACGAATAACTTAATACCGCAGAGTTGCGACATTTACACGAATGGGGAAATTCGGGCTTCGACCGCAAGACCTCGACATATGTAACACACCTAACTTCCAATATTAATCTCGATAATAAACTTCTTCCACAGCTTATAGAGACCGTTGTAACCACAGTTCTGCATGCAAGAATTTATCTCACTACATTAACACATAATTCAGTAATTTCCAACCAGCTAAAGTTAGACAGACAATAAATTAATGACGTGCTGGCAACCATGCCTTCACAAGACAGTGTACTCTGCCGTTGTCGACTGTTTCGGTGGTAAATCTCGACTTCTAGAAATTGAAACTGAATGAATGTAGATAACAAATTAAAGATGTTCGTTCACAGCTGTCCCTAAACCAATAACAATATGAAACCGAATAATTATATGGGGTGTTTTTGTTTATTTTGCCTGCTACGTGTAATTAATGATGTTAATATGCTTAAGGTGAATTTTACACGTAACAATCCCCCCCTTACTTCAAGAGGATTAACCGTAAGGTTAAGCCTAATCAGAAGGAACAAGCTTCAGATCCTTCACGTGCCAAACTCCACTATTCTGGCCAGCTTTGTCTCTAAGTTCATACGTCCATGGAGACACCTTCTTACTAACATAAAACGGTCCTATGTATCTTGGAGCTAACTTACTAGCAAAGTTCTTCGTTGCATCTGACAACACGTAATTCCTCCTCATCGCAGGTTGATCCACCTCATACTCTTCATAACGTCTGCGCATGTTATACCTCGCCACAGCCTTCTTAGTAGCCTTCTCCAGTCTCTGTTTCACGTCCCTGTACACCTCCTTGAACACGATGTTCCTGCTCTTGTCAACCAACACATCTTCATCCTCGCCGTCCAAATCAATCTGATTCTGGTAGTCCGCTCCTGACAATGCCATACATCGCCCAAAATTGACATAATACGGTGACAATCTAGTCGTCTCATGTCGAGATGTTCTCACAGCACAAGTCACCTGTTGTAGCCCAGCATCCCACTTCTTGTGGTTATCATTCACATACATTGCCAACATGGTCTTGATTGTACGATTAGTTCGCTCGGTAGGGTTTGCGCGCGGATGGTAATTCGCGCTAAACTTCAAATTGCACTGGTATTTCTCGGCAAACCTTTTGAAAGCTGAACTTTTAAATTGGGGACCATTATCACACATTATCATCTTCGGTACGCCAAATAACAGAAATACACCTTCTTCCAGACTTCTAATAATCGTGTCGGTGATGGACTTCCTCAAAGCGAAGGTTAACACAAACTTGCTCAAATAATCTGTGACAACCAGGATAAAACTATTGGCTTTCGATGAACGTGGTAAAGGACCCACTAAATCCACTGATATCATCTCCCACGGTCTCGACGGTTTAGCATGCGACACCATCATGTCCTTGGGACCTCGTTGATCCACCTTGTGCGCAGCACATATGGTACACTTGCGGACATAGTTCGCAACGTTCTGTCGCATCTTCGGCCAATAATATCTATCAGTTAACCTTGAGTAGGTTTTATAGACTCCCATATGACCCGATGTAGCTGGATCGTGAGCTTCTGACAAGAGTCTTCGTCGCTGGTCTTTAGGAACGACAATCTTCCAAACATCTTGCTTAGGCGTAAGTGCTGGATAATCTTGCCTCACGTACTTATACAACTTGTCACCTGACAATCTCCAATTCCCAAACTTCAGAGGTGTAGTTTGTACCCGCTCTATCATCTTCAAATACCACTTGTCTGTAGTCTTCGTCTCTGTCTCCACACTGTTCAGGACGTCTAACACTGGTACAGATCTGCTCAGTACATCCGGTACTACGTGGTCTTTGCCTTTCCTATGAACAATCTCAAAATCATACTGCTGCAAGCGTACAGCCCATCTTGCAAGTCTTCCTGATGGATCCTTGAGGCTATGTAACCATTTCAAGCTATAATGATCGGTGATGACAGTAAACTTTACTCCCTCGATGTAAGGACGCAGTTTTTCTATTCCCCACAGAACCGCTAAACACTCTCGTTCTGTCGTGGAATAATTACGTTCTTGGCGTGACAGAGAACGACTCAAGTAACAAATCACACGATCACCATCTGGATGCGTCTGAGATAACATCGCACCAATACCATAGCCCGATGCATCTGTGTGTACAACAAACGGTAAAGAATAATCTGGACAACCCAGAACAGGTGCAGATATCAACAACTCCTTAATCTTCCTGAAAGATCTATCACACTCAGGAGTCCAACAAAACTTAGTACTTTTCTTCAGCAACCCTGTGATTGGTGCGACCACAGTAGAAAAATCAGGACAAAATCTTCTATACCAGGACAGCATACCTAGTACACGTCTCACTTCCCTCACATTGGTCGGAGTAGGTAGCTCGATCATTGCTCTGACCTTATCAGGGTCCACTCTTAACCCTTCTCTATCCACCACGTAACCCAAGTACTTCATCTCGGGCTTACAAAACTGACTTTTCTCCCAATTGACGGTTAGATTGGCTCTTCTCAGGCGTTCAAACACTTCCTCTAACACTTCGAGGTGCTTTTCAAAACTTGGAGTCGTGATCACTACATCGTCTAAATATACAAACACGTAAGGTTCCAGGTCCGATCCTAACACACGATCGATCAAACGCTGCCATGTTGCAGGAGAATTATGCAGGCCAAATGGCATCCTTTTAAACTGAAATAGTCCTCTATTGGGGACGGTAAACGCAGTATACGGTCTTGAAGACTCGGCAACAGGGACTTGGAAAAATGCACTCTTCAGATCCAAACTAGAAAGATACTTCGCATCTCGAAGCTTGTCTAACGTGTCTGTAACCATTGGCAATGGATAGCCATCACGTTCGGTCACTGCATTAAGCTTCCTGTAGTCGACACAGAACCTATAACAACCATCCTTCTTCTTTACAAGAACTATTGGCGACGCCCACGGACTACTGCTAGGTTCTATGACATCGTTCTTCAACATATCTTCTAATTCTTCATCGATGTATTTCTGAAGCACTGGGGATACCCTATAGTATCTCTGCTTAATCGGTGGTGCATTAGTCTTGATCACATGTTCCGTCATATTTGTACAACCCAAACTATTTCCGAGCAAAGTCTTCTTCTTGTTGATTAACTCCTCCAACTGCTTCTTCTGTCCAACTTCCAAGACTGACTGATCAGCTATATCTACTGTGCTTACTTCAGGACAGTTAGAAAATTGCCACTCGTTATGCCTCAGATCAGGAACAATCCCCATCCTTATCCAAAAGTCTGCTCCCAAAATCAAAACATGTGGTAGTTCAGGGACAACCATCACCTCTATAAACTTTAGACGCTCACGAACCTTCATTGGTAATTCACACGTACCAATACTTTCACATTTCTCTCCATTAGCGACTGTGCATGATGTCTTCTTCGATTCGTCCAGGGGTATTCGCAACTTCGCGATACGGTCCCAACCTGGTCCACCTAAAATTGTTCTCGACGCCCCGGAATCTAGGAGTCCAAGCAAGGTAATCCCTAATATGTCCACTCTAAGGTGAGGCCTCTCATCGTTCTGTGCATGGTCAATGATGAAATCTAAAACAGGTTTGACAGTAGTCGAGTACTTAACGGCAGCACTATCAGCTCGACTCTCTAAGAGCGCTGCACTCCGTTTCCCGAAAAACCTCTGGGACAATTACGAGCAATGTGGCCTTCCCTATTGCACTTGTGGCAGATGAGTCTATTTCTCTCGGTACAACCTGCTGCTATGTGGCCTGGCTTCCTACAGTTGAAACAGACGACGGGACTATGCCTCGTCTGGCTACGCCCACCCTGGTTAGACGATACTTGCAGTCTCTCGGTCTTCTCTTCCAAACCCACGTATGCCAAATCAGGCTCCAAAATCTGCTCTTTTTTTGGCGGATGTGCAAACTCACCAGCCTGGGATCGTTGTTCTATCCTCTTGCACAAAGTACGCAGCTGGGCGATTGAATTTATTTCCATAGCACCCAGTTGGCTACGATACATCGGTGCTAAGTTGCGCATTAGGAGACTCAACCTCGTTTCCTCCGAGACTTGACATTGCAATCTTTGAAAGTATTTCGACATAATAGCCAAATAAGTTCCTATGGTCTCATCTGCTCCTTGTTTTCTCTTCTTTATCTCATCCAGAAGCTTCTCGCTATAAAAAACGGGTTGATATTCTTCCTTGAATCTTCCTACAAGTTCATCCCACTGGGACACTTCACTCCTAGCATCCTGATAAAATTCATATGCTCTACCCTCGAATAAATCTATTCCTGACTCCAATAGGATCTCCTTACTGACATTTCTGGCCTTTCTCATTTCCTCGACACGTTCGAAGAAAGCAGTCACAGACAGTCCTCTTCTGTCTCCACCAAACCTCAAGTTCCACTTGTGAGGGAGCACCGGCTTAATCAACGACGCGTTAAGCGACTGCGCAGCAGACATCATGGGTGAAGAACACGACTGAGGGGTTTCGATCTTCAACTGATTCCCTAAAGATGCTTCCATTACTTGCAAACCTAAAGGAGTAGGTTGTGTTTCACTCCCGACTTTTGACGCTTTGGTGTTGAGCTGGTCAATCATCGATAACGTACGAGCAAGTAATTCACCTCGAGTCTTCTTCTTTTCTTCATCCGCAGATTCCATATTATCTATCCTTCCCAATATGTGAGCCAACTTTGTCTGCAATTTTAGAAACTGCTTGTCCTTGCTATCTCCTTGAAATTCTTCTAAGACAGCCAACACGCCTTCCAGTTTTCCCTGCACAACACCAAGATCTTCCTCAAACGTAAATGGATACTTAGGATAATGTAGACTATCGCCAGACTTTTCCATTTGGCGCGCTAAGGTTAAACGACCGCGCATATCTTCCACCGTGCCAGTAGCTATGCCACGTACCGTTAATTCATATACGAGCTCTTCTTTGTCCAGTCTATATACATCCATACGACGAGCCATGATTGGAAAAAAAATAAACCCACACTGGAATCAAGATAACTACCTAACAATACAGTAAAAAAAAATAAAAAAAAATAAATGCAGTCTGCACTCTCACACCCGATTAGTTGAGAAAGCTAACAACACCGTACATCGGCAAGATCAATACGCCAAAACCGAACGACTTTACTCCCCAAAGCCCTACTCTCACAACTACACAAAAGTTCAAGTCCAATACTACGGCTTCCAAAATCTCTAAAAACCCAAAAAATAAGCCCTTTTTGAGCTGAATCGAGCCCCACGTTGGGCGCCAAATATGTGACCGCCCACTATCTCTTTAAATCGATCCTAGGAATCCCTGTTCCTAAAAACCTTTACCACGTTTGAGAGTCAAACAACCTACATACGACGATCGATAGAAAGGTCAACGTTACCGGAAATCTAGGTGGCCCCTAGCTTTTATACAGTGAAGATGGGCAGGGTTCTTTATAAGGTGTTACTCTATGAGGGCGCCACTTGATTGTTTTACACCTAGTTCCGGATATTTATAAGAGATGTTAATTACGAAATCCAGCTTACCAAGAATCCAACACAACCAAGAACTCCTTGGACCTCCCTGGCAGCTGCACCTAAAATCGCAGGCTTATACGTCGGAATGTACAAATGTGGGAACGAAATCTTACAGTTGGAA
Source organism: Tillus elongatus (assembly GCA_964006375.1). Lineage (NCBI taxonomy): Eukaryota > Metazoa > Arthropoda > Insecta > Coleoptera > Cleridae > Tillus > Tillus elongatus. Next base: position 35,417,142 of record OZ023268.1, read on the forward strand.
TATCTTAAAGGCTTACGTAGAAGCTGACAAACACTAAACAGCACCTAACGTTACTAATACGGGAGTGAGAGGTGAGTGCAGAACAAACGACACACAAATATATATATAAAATAAAATTCTAGTTTATTATAAAATCCAGATGATGCCTACAAGTGGTCAGACAGATCAAAAACAGTATTATATATACACATATATAACCTATAAATTGCTAGCATGTATGTTAAATGAATAACAGAGTCCGCAAAATGACTCACTTGCTATATCTCAATAATTTACTGCTAAACAAATAGCTTTAAGCTACTAACGTTCGTATGGTAAGCAATAACAAGTCAAGTAATTCAAACGCAACAATAAAAGTAACTAAGCTAAATCAAATGGAAATTTGTGTCCTTTCGTGATCACGATCAGCTTACAAAGATGTTAAAATATGAAAAGGTGTATCAAATGGTAGCCTAAATAATGATAATACTTTATCAAACTCAAAGCAATTATATTAATGATAATGTGAATATAAATCATCAGCTATCGTGTAGGGTTCAAATAAAAAGCTGGGTATCTTATCCTATTGTGTTATCGTTAAAACTTTATCTTTGAATTCCAAAACTTGACCACCATAAGTAAAGTCACAGCTTAATACTGGATTTAAAAGTCCAAACAAACAAATTGAGTTCTTTATTAACAATACAACTTAAAGACTACTACCTGTAAGGTCTGATCTCCAGTGAACCTTCTCTGGTCGATTTTTCGCTAACAAAATATCTACTGTCCACTGTGTCGGTACCTTCCGGCCACCTGTACTTCCTCTACTCAACAACGAAATGTCCTCGGCAATCTGATGTTGCTGGGAATGGCTTATAATTGAATTTGCGCCATAAAATGGTACCATACCAATATTCTTATTCTCCCATTGACCACTCGTTAGTTTAAGACAATATGTAGGCCTATTGCTTGTCGATTAGGCACTATAAAATCAATTAAAGCAAGACAAAAACTGAACTAAAGCTAAAACCAAAGGCTAAAACCAAAAGCTAAAACCAAAAGCTAAAACCAAAAGCTAAAACCAAAAGCTAAAACCAAAACCCTGTAACAAATAGAAAGAGAAAACACGCCTTAGTTACACATAAAAAAAAACTACGAGTTGGGTATTACCTCCAAATCCTGAGGGTTTCTATGTTATGTCAAGGTGTTTTGTTGACCACAGTTAGACAAGCCGGTTCTGATTGAAAACAAGCCACAAAGCCACTTGCTTTTTCGGCTTTACGTATGTGACATTTACTCTCCACCACGGGAATATTATAGTATTCAAGTACTATGCGACTAATTCGCTTCAACTTCCCAAACCTCCAGAATACTATAATCGTTTTACAGCCTAGAAATTAATCTCCAAACTAGGATGAATGGCCCACTTGCCTGTTTCTTTTTTCTAGCTGAAATCTTGCCACACACTCAAATTAAATTGCTTCTTCCACCGTTTTCAAAACCAACCTTTTTTCTCAAAAATGTTTTCTCTCCCAGGTCATAGCTAATCTTGCTGATTCGCTATCGGTCAACAAAAAAAAAAGACGACAAGAAATGGTGTCCCGTTCTTCCATCAAAAATATCAAACTCTGGCAACGAATAACTTAATACCGCAGAGTTGCGACATTTACACGAATGGGGAAATTCGGGCTTCGACCGCAAGACCTCGACATATGTAACACACCTAACTTCCAATATTAATCTCGATAATAAACTTCTTCCACAGCTTATAGAGACCGTTGTAACCACAGTTCTGCATGCAAGAATTTATCTCACTACATTAACACATAATTCAGTAATTTCCAACCAGCTAAAGTTAGACAGACAATAAATTAATGACGTGCTGGCAACCATGCCTTCACAAGACAGTGTACTCTGCCGTTGTCGACTGTTTCGGTGGTAAATCTCGACTTCTAGAAATTGAAACTGAATGAATGTAGATAACAAATTAAAGATGTTCGTTCACAGCTGTCCCTAAACCAATAACAATATGAAACCGAATAATTATATGGGGTGTTTTTGTTTATTTTGCCTGCTACGTGTAATTAATGATGTTAATATGCTTAAGGTGAATTTTACACGTAACAAACAATTATCATCTTCTTAAAGATTCCTTTACCTTTGCACAACAGTTAAATAATTTTTAATGCCTTAATAATTATGTTAGTATCAATCTTGACGTTGTACCATTGTTACTAATGTTTCTTTAACACTTTGAATTTCCTGCATTAAAGAACCTTTGAGCAAAAACTTTATTTACGTAAATAAAAAGAATTTTTTATGGTCCCTAGATTTGTTTTCGATTGTACTTCTTTTTCTGCACAATCGAACTAAGGTAAGTTTGCTTAAGTCGTAATATTTTGGCGTCAGAAATCTACCACTGTTCTCTACATCATTATTTTCGGAACCCTATGTATTTTAAATTATCTCAGCATTCCGAGCCGAGCTTTCGGAAAAATTTATTCCATTTTCAAGGCTACAACATAGAAAGAAAAAAGTTTACAATTTACATAGGAAAAATATGAAAATTTAAAATACTTACATATAATGTGAGTTTTACTAAACTAATTATTCAATAACAAACATGAAAAAAGCCTTTTTATAAATTTGAGTGAAGTTGAAAAGTGCCAAACTGACATATAAAGCTAACTATTAACTAATTGAATTTGTTTTTTGTTTTTGTCAAGGAAATATAAATAGGGGTAGTGATTTCTAAAATTATTACCTTTCTTTAAGTTTATTAAATTGTCGTTAAAAGTAATTTCAAATTCTTCTAAACACATTCTTTTATTACTTAAGGTTTCACATAGAAACATTACTCAAATTTATATTGTGGCTAGTGTCGAGATTATGTTCTGACAGAGCGCAAGTTCTTTTTTGTAAACGGATGTCACTTTTGTGCTGTGTTATTCTATCTTTAAGGACTCTGCTTGTTTGGCCAATGTATTTTAAACTACAATTATTACATGGAATACAATATACCACTCCAGACACTTTGGAAATTTCATCTTTACTTTTGAGTTTACTGAAAATGTTAATAATTGTTTTTGAATATCGAAATGTTATTTCAAAATTGGTTTCATCTTTAAATACAAACTTTAACCTATTGGAAATACTTTTAATGTATGGAATTAATATGTAAAAAAAGTTAGATGTTTCCGAACTCGAAATTATATGGGTGTTATGTCTGTCAGATAAATCTGATACTGTTTGTAGAGAGTGTCTTGTATTATAATGGTGATTGTTTGAACAATTGTAGTTTAAGATACATTGGCCAAACAAGCAGAGTCCTTAAATATAGAATAACACAGCACAAAAGTTACATACGTTTACAAAAAAGAACTTGCGCTCTGTCAGAACATAATCTCGACACTGGCCACAATATAAATTTTAGTAATGTTTCTATTTTACACTGTGAAACCTTAAGTAATAAAAGAATGTGTTTAGAAGAATTTGAAATTACTTTTAACGACAATTTAATAAACTTAAAGAAAGATACTAATTTTAGAAATCACTGCCCCTATTTATATTTCCTTGACAAAAACAAAAAACAAATTCAATTAGACAATAGTTAGCTTTATATGTCAGTTTGGCACTTTTCAACTTCGCTCAAATTTATGAAAAGGTTTTTTTCATGTTTGTTATTGAATAATTAGTTTAGTAAAACTCACATTATATGTAAGTATTTTAAATTTTCATATTTTTCCTATGTAAATTGTAAACTTTTTTCTTTCCATGTTGTAGCCTTGAAAATGGAATAAATTGTTCCGAAAGCTCGGCTTATTAATAGTTTTATTTTGAAATAGACGTCTTTCCCACAATTTTTTGAACTATATATATATATATATATATATATATATATATATATATATATATATATATATATATATATATATATATATATATATATATATAGTTCAAAAAATTATGGGAAATTTATTCAATTTTCAAGGCATGTTGTAGCCTTGAAAATGGAATAATCTGTTCCGAAAGCTCGGCTTATTAATAGTTTTATTCCATTTTCAAGGCTACAACATGGAAAAAAAAAGTATATATATATATATATATATATATATATATATATATATATATATATATATATATATATATATATATATATATATATATATATATATATATATATATATATATATATATATATATATATATATTAATAGTATACATCACAAAATGCACATCCATGTTTAGAGGCAAACACTCAATTTGCGTATATCACCTGGTGATGTTTATATGTTAACTTCTGGTTCACATGCAAATCAGATGCAGGTATCGTAACTTCACCCGGATAATGACTTCATTTTATATGCTTGCTCGTTATATGCTACCGGTATAGCCATGGAAGAAACACGCTTAGTGGAGTTGATTTCTGCATCGGCATAAGTCAATGTCTTAACAGTGGCTGTATGGCCATTAAAGTATGGCTTGGGAAATCGAAAATCGAATATTTAGATTAGTTACACTTGACCTAAATCTGATAACAAATACCACCTAGTTTTTACAATTTAGGTCATAAAGTTAGGTAATGATACTATTTGTCTTAATAATTGTTATAATAGTAGTAATTTATTCAGAAATTGCTTAGGTGAAATATTACTAAGTAAAGATTGGATCCTGGGATGAGCACTGATAAGTACACTTGGATAACCCATATCACAACAACACATTTTAAAATACCTGACGGTCGTTTCACTAACCAAGATAGCGTCATCAGAGGATGAAAAATTCTAACTACTTTAAAAACTAATATCACCTTATATACCGGATATTAGGTAAAGAGATGAAACCGTGAGGGAAACTAGTCGTAGGCAAATTCTGCAGTGTATTGTATTTTTATCGTCGGACGAGGTCTTTGTACTGTCTTTATTAAATGATCTAAAAGGTGTCCATCTCTAATAATTTTGGGAAGGTTCAACTACAACTAAATTAACATAGTTTCGTTTGGCGTATGTTGACGTGTTGAATCGTGGGAATTTATTTTGCAAAGCAATCGATCAGGTGACTCGTAATGGGCGGTGATGAAACGTTCATACATTTTTGTTATAACTATATATGTATATATATATATATATATATATATATATATATATATATATATATATATATATATATATATACTCTCATACGCGTTTAGCTGTCCTGGTAGTCTAACATTTTTTAAAATAATTTTGGAATATCTTCATTAACGTGATTATTATTATCCCAAATATGTCGGGCGACGAAAAATCTATCTATAGTACCGTATCGTAATTGGGCTAACACAAACATTTCCAGAATAGAAAATTTTATTGCCAAATTAAACAATAAATTTGATTCTATAAAATTTACCCACGAATTAGAAATTAATAATATCAAGAACAAAGACACTTTAGCATTCGATTTCTATAGAAAGGAAACCATCACTATAAGCTACATTCCGAACGACTCACATCATACGTACGCACAAAAAATGGCCAGTCTGAATTTTTTAGTAAAACGGACAGGGATAGCAAGGAGAGCACGGCCAAAAAGCCCCTCCCAAAGTTATTAGAGATGAAAAAGATTTCAAATATCCTAGTTATTTTTGAAGTAAATCGCATATGAGTTTTAAATGGCACACCCTGTATACAGTGTGTCCCAAACTGGATGGGAATGTATTGCTATCTCCTTTTTATTAGAGATAGGGAGACGGTGAAATTAGCAGTCTTTTGTAGAATTTCATGCTCGTTCCGAATATGACTTGTATTTTGTCCTGCCTCTTTTCGTTTTCGAGTTATTTTGAAAAAAACAAAAGCTGTCGATTTTTTCTTCTTTAATATCTACGTAGGCGTTGATCTGACATGTCTAAGACTTGCACATTATCAGGAGACTTTTTACAGAGTAATCTTTTTGCGCTATTCTTAACTTTGTTTTTATTATGGCAGCCATATGAGATTATTTGCTCATGTGATAGCCTGATATATATATATATATATATATATATATATATATATATATATATATATATATATATATATATATATATATATATATATATATATATATATATATATATATATATATATATATATATATGTATGTATGTATGTATGTATCCAACCGATAACTCAAAAAATACTTCACTGATTTCGACCATACTTGGGAATTACCCTTATTTTGTTAATAGCTTGGATGAGTTCGTTCATCTGTTCTTAACAAAAAAAATTAAAAATATTTTTTTAAACGCTATGTCTCTCAAATTCTTTAAGTAATTGAAACGAAAATTTACAACTTAAAATAACATAGACAGACATGGTTTTGTACCAATTTTCAAGTCCTTTGACCAAAGAAAAATAAAGTTATTCGAAATTAAAATTAAAACCATCCTTGATATCACTTCAAATTCTGTAATGCAATATCTACAATGTTGGACAAAGACATATGTTGTTACCTGTACTGCTATGCTATTTAAATAGATGGTCGATAAAAATCTAAACAATGGAAGTTACAAGTATTTTTTCAACATGTCAGAACGTAGACAGGGACGCCATCTCGGTGCGGAACCAGATAGTATGTTATCACAACAGCTCTAGTTAACACAAAATGTTATAGATGGAGACATGTGTACAATCAATTAACAATTTTGTAGATTGTCAGACCTGGCCCATTTCTTTTATAATACCGGGACAATGTTTGCTTTTAAAAGCGCTAAATTTTAGCATGATATAGTGTTCTTTGCAAGTATAAAAACCTACTCACAAAACGAGAACGATACTGATAGATAAGCTACTAGCTCTATCATTTTTATTATCGATGATTTCGCAGGTTAGTTTTTTTTAATGAGTTTAGTAAATAGCACTTTAAAGCGTATTTCTGCATTTCTCATATTCTACGTTTCAAAAAGGTACAGTCTCCCGCTTAAAATTTAAACATACCTACGTTTGTTTAGCGTCCAAGCCTATCGAGCTTAATTTAAAAGGTGCTTGCTTTCGACCTCGACCGGATTTCAGTGTAGTCTTGGACAAAACCTAGATTCATACACTCCCGAATTGCGAAATAGCCGCGAAACGTATGCCTATTGGTTTATTCAAAATAATATCGTAAAACTGTTGTTATTTTATTAGATTTTATAAATTTATTGCACTAATTTTCATGTGCACACAGACACGATCTCAATGCCTTCTCTACTTTTAAGTTTGTGTAGCCCCAATGTTAATTAAGGGGACCCCCTTTATTATACTTACTTATCTTCTGCTTATATATGTAATAATAAAAATAAAATAGGAGTGAAACAACAAGTGAATTTATTTACTTAAGGGCTGTATTCGATACTATCTGAAAAAGGCATTATAGGCGACAATGTGGAATGTAATTTCGGTAAATTTACAGTTTACTGCCAGGAGGGTTTTTAGATTATTTTTTTTTCAGAAACATGCTCAGAACTCCCCTTGGATGCACAAGCCAACTTTGGTGCAAACAACCCCCTAAGAAACTTAAGGGACCAAGAATGAATAGGGTTCCTGGGCGGGGAGTAAATCTGAGCGGAAAATACTAACAAAAACATTTAGTCGGACTTTGAAAAGATGCGTTTTTCAGATTTTGCAGCAATACTTCCTTTAAACCGCCTGCCCCGAACAACGCCCATATTCGCCCAGGTCCAGTAACTTTCTTGGGGGTTGCTCCCAAAAAAATTTTCTTGTGCTTTATGCTTTGAAGGTAGTTTTATGCATGGACAATGGGAAGGAGAACACCCCGTATTTTTGGGTGAGGGGGTAGAAACCTTCTTCGTCCTGGGGGTTCTTCTTCTCCTCCTGCATGCATGCAATCACCCTCAATGCATGAAACACAGGTATATTTTTATGTGCCGCTTTCTAGTGTATTTTTTGTTGAGTATATTTCCTGTTTATCAACTGTTTTGTTTGAGTTTTGTATCCAAATTACTGTATAAATATTTATGTTAGACGTCATCTTTTTGCTAGCCCTTCTTTGCCTCATTTTTTGCTGTTCCTAATTAAATAAAGTAACGTTTTATAACTTTTAATTAGTGATGGGTCGTTATTTAACTGTCAGCTATTTTTAAACGGTTACCGAGCCGTAACGGTAACCACCAGTTATGGATTTATAAAAATAACAGATTAAAAAGTAACGCTTTTTACACTAAACTAGAATTCGGAGTCGTGTCTGTTTCACTTCCACTGCAACTAGGTTCGATGAATAAACATCGGTTTTCATCGGCAACTGTTATTTAACCATTTAACGGGATGAATAGCCTTGAGATTGGGAATGCTAAATATGTAGGTTATACAGTATAAAGCGGACTGTACTTCATAACATTATTATTTATACTGGTGTGCTCGCTCTCGCTCACAGCTTTAGGGACGTACGATCTTCGGCACAATAAAACGGTTTAATTTTAATTTTAACTTTAACCGGTTGTTGATGGGGATACGGCATACGGACACTACTACACAGAGTTATTGTGTTAAACTGAGAAGCTGTTATTTTTGAAACAGTTGAGTTTCCCACCAGTATGTAAAGCCAAATATTTAATAATAAAAAATGTTCGGTGAAAAGATGAATTTCTGTAAAAACGTGTTATTACTTTCACTATAGACAACGCAAAATAGGGTTATTTCACGTGAAATTAAAGTACTTATTTATTTAAATTTATATACATTACCTAAGAAAACAGTTAACACGTCATTTTCGTTTGTCTGATAATAGTTATCAAATTGATAAAAAAAATATAATGATACAACATTTTTTAATATCTATATACATTTAAATATAAAAAATTAAATGAATATATATATATATATATATATAACCCCTTCTCCTCCAAGTTACAGCCCTTTGAAATTTTTGAAACTAATTTTAAAACAACGAATTAAAATAAGTAAATAAACAATTAATACCATATATCTTCCAATTTTTTTTTAACTCAAACTTAAACTCAATTTTTTATACTGTTGGCTGTTGTTTGCACAGTTTTTAAAAGTGGACTGATAAAGATGACCAGTGAACCGAAAATGTAACTAGAGATAGAGATATTTCTAAGAAAGAATAAAAGCATAATGTAATAACAAACCATATGTACAGAATAAAGGCAAATTTCTTTACCGAAATTTTATGAGCTGCGTTATGTTATGGAGTTCTTAGAATCACTCCCTGTGTAGCAATAAAAGTTCTAACGTCTAACGTCCCAAGACGTGATAAATAATGATATTTATTGATTCTTGCTGTGGCATTGACATTTACGTAAAGACCCCTCATAAAATAAATTTGTTAGAAATGACTAGTTTATAATTCCTAAAACATCTAAGTAAATACTAATATAAGACTCCTTTCTGATTTCTAAAAGTTTCACTTCAGAGTGGCAAAAGATTTACGACACGCTTATTATAATTTCTTAACCCTTTGTTTCATTTTCATATCGACAAAATTTGAGATTTATACACTACCTGAAATAACGGGGTAAAAATACAATGCATTTATACTAGTGCGCTCGCTCTCGCTCACAGCTTTGGGAATGTAGGATACTATCGATCGACTATCCAGTTTAAAATAACTGAAGCCGTTATTTTCGATGGTTATTATTAAATAACGTTAACGGTTTCAACTGTTAACAGAAAATAACCGTTTTTCCCATCACTACTTTTAATATAAGGCTAAATCACTATGATATATTATTCTTATGAGAATTCACTACCATAACGCACTTCATTTTGATTATTATTTAGTAAATGATATATAGTGGGATTAATTTGATTGTTTGTTTTTTAGTTCGAGAGAGCTGATTAAATCAGCCATCTTGGACAATGACTTCATGAAGAATCTGGAGATGACCCAAATTCGGGAGATTGTAGACTGCATGTATCCAGAGGCATATTCAGCTGGAAGCATCATTATCAGAGAGGGAGACGTCGGAAGCATTGTCTATGTTCTTGAAGGTAGGTACAATTATTTTTTTTCATGTACAGCTATATATTCTGTGTGTCCAGTCAAACAAGAAATAATGTAATTAACTGTTTAACTCTCAAATCACAGTAAGGTATAAAATTAGCTGGTCCAAAAAATAAATATCGCACCTTGTCGAAAGTTTACATTAGCAACGTCTCCGAAAATACAGTGGCGAGCAAAAAGTTGAGGTCACATTGAAATCTTAAAGTTTTCTTTATTTCTCTATTAAGCTTTTATTTGCAAATTGTAAATTATTATTCTGTATTTTGTAGACTGAATTTAATATTTGATTTTGAATCAAAAAGCATATTTTTTGGTAATTGTGATTTATTCTGAAAAATCCACAAATGACATTTGATGGGTCTAGAATCAAATCTCAATGAAACCAGGTTTCATGAAAATTATGTTAGTGACATCTACCGGGTCTGGGAGAAATTAATTGCGGTGCTCTGTCATTCTATGTCAAAACTCCCCAAGCAACAAATTAAGGCATGTTAACCAGCACTCGAGTCCAAATAACCTAACCAAGTTGTAATTTAGTAATAATTAACTTAAATGTTGCCTTGATTGTCATAATGACTACAAATTTGGAAATGCGGCTCCGAACTAGCTTATTTTTGACTATTACAATTACTCCAAAGTCAGTAACTTACAAGTAACTAAATTGGGAACAAATTGGTTTAATTTTACTCATAAAATATACTTGAATATACTTTTGTGTTTCAATTCCAGAGTTGGTAATTTTTAGGTCGAAGTGTGCCCTAAATTGGACTGAAAATCGACTATCAAGTCCAGATACCTGAAATACCTACTTTAAGGTAATTTATTACCTAATATGAACCTGCAATATGTCTCTGTGGTATAGTAAATTGGATGTCTTCTTATGAAGTCCAGATTACATATATATTACCAATTCCATTGCAATACAGCACAGGAAATATTTTGGGCATTGAGCTAACCTAAAATGGCTTTCTGATCGGCTATAAAGTCATAATTACTGCAGAAATGGTCTTCCAAGTAAAATTGCCTACCTTCAAGTTGAAAATACCCATAAAATCTGACTTGAAATAAAAATTGTCCTCAAAGTTCAAAGTGTACAGCAGTGAAATACATTTGTGAATCTTAAAGGTGTGTCAGTTGATAAACTTCACCAATAAAAGTTTATTCTTGTTGTTAATGTGCGTGCACAAGTAACAAATATAGTGTTACAATGCCCCCTTTGAAACCAATAAAAGTTTACAGACATACTACAAACTATTATAGAGTAGTAAAGAATGCTCACAGAAAAATAGTGATAGATGCTGATCATTCAAAGTGGCTTACATCAAATGAAGTACTCATTTTTCAATCCTAAAAAAAGTATGACAACTTTATCGGCTACTACTACTAGGTATATGAAAGTAAAACTGAATTTCAATTCTATGCTGGTAGCAAATCAGCACGTTTCCCTCTTCAATATAATACATCCCTTTTCATGCCAAATGGAGTAAAGTATTGGCAACACGGTCAGCTGTCATGTTTATGTTTATTTACTTATTTTATTTTGTTTCTATTTTCTATTAATGTTTATATATTATGGAATCAAAGACCAAAAACGCTGTATAATCATTCATATATGTCTCTCCGCTGTGCACGGATATAAGTAATATATATTTATATACACGAAAATGTTTCATTTCTAATAAATTCAAACAAAATTTGTTTACCATATAGTTGAAATTCCCATAATAGGACAAAATGCCTTCAAAGTTTGGTTAGTTTGCCCTGTCATTAGGAATTGTGACTTATAGGTAAAAAATAGGGCAAAATTAACTTTCAGATCAATAATGTTAGAAGGGCAGCCATATTAAATTAATTTTGCGGTATCCATCTTGATTGTATTGGAAAATGAAAAATAATATTTTGTTGAATATAGTGTAATCAAATTTTAGTTCAAAAAAAACATTAAATAATGGTTGACGACAAGATAGTTTTGTGTTGTTTACATCACCAATCCTCCAAAATCAGAATTTCAAGAATTTTGAATAATTTTTTATTTTCACTAATTTTATCTTTTACAAGGGCGCTCGAATTTTATCAAAGTATCATCATCATGTTAACAGAAAAAAACATAACCGCAGTGGTTTTTTTCTTTATACAGTGAGAATCACCTTTATCATTGTTGCAATTATTTGAAGTAAGTTCTTTGATCATTCAAGATGTCATTTTTTAACAAAGATGGACAATAATATCTCCACTACTCTACTGTTTGTTTATACATACATAACCACAGATCCTGCAGAACCGAATAATGTCACATGCGTATGCGTAGTTCGTTGTTAAGAACGTCACGGCACTCGGCGCCTAGATGTCAGATTCAAGTAAAGCGTAGCACATATTTACCAATATATTACGTCCATTGGCCCAATGTTGAATGAAAATGCCCTAAATATAACTAAAACGCCTTGGTCGAAACGCCTTGCTGGACCTATTATCGACTTCCCTATTACTTTGACTTTATTCCCCACATTGGTAATATACACTTAAATTTTACTTGAAAATGACCTGTGGTGATTTGGTCGCCGACCTATTGGTAGGGCGATTTTACGTCAATTTGACTTTAAATGTTGCTTGGGTCAATATATCTCATATAAAGTGACCACGAGTTCTGAGCTTAGTTGCAAAACTCAATAAACCCGTCAATAATATACAAACAAACCTTCACAAATAGCCGAACAATATGAGCCCAAAACACTTTTTATAACACATGTAACTGAATGTGAAGTTATTGACATCATCAACGAACTTCCTAATAAAAAATTAAGCGGCTTTGATGATGTTCCAGTAAAAATTATTAGGCAATGTGCTGCTGAGCTTGCCGCGACACTTACAAAGATTATAAATTCCTGTATATGTCTGGGTAAATTCCCTGGCATATTGAAACTGACTGTGGTTGTTGCTGTGCTGAAGGCGGGAGACAGTACGAATTTGGAGAACTATCGTCCCATCTCTATATTAAGCATTTTTTCAAAGATCATAGAAAGGGCAGTACATAAAAGGATGATCAAGTTCTTAAACACTAATAATATAATATCACCATCACACCACGGATTTAGAACTGATCATTATACAGACACTGCCCTTATCGAATACACTAAATATGTAAACGAAAGAATGGACCTCAATTATATTGTGGTGACCTTAATTTTTTCCCTGTCTCGTGCCTTTGACACAGTAGATCCTTTTTTTTCTGTTAAGGAGAAGATGTGGTCGTTGGGGATAAGAGGCACTTGCAATGACCTTCTACTTTCGTGTCTCACCAACAGACAGTTACTTGTAAAAGCGAATAATATTAATTCCCAAAGATATAGTGTAAGTATGGGCACACCCCAGGGAAGTGTCATTGGCCCACTTTTGTTACACTCTGTGTAAACGATTTGCCGCAATTTATACAAGACGGAAAAGTCTTCATGTACGCCGATGACACTTCTATTGTTGTCTACGGCAAGACGGTGGAGGAAACTGAATTAAAATTCAGTAGTACAATCTTTTGATGAATGGTGTTATAAAAATCGACTAATTTTAAAATATGACAAGACTTTTTCTCGTGAAATGCATAACTGCCACCGAAGAGAGAGGATGTGCGACAGCACTATTTTGGTGAACGGAAATGCGGTGGAATTCACAAAGGTGACAAAATTGTTGGTTGTTAGAATTGACAGTATCCTGTTATATATAGACCAGATCAATCACGTGTGCAAGAAATTAAATTCCGCGTTTTATGCAATTTTGATGCTTAAAGATTCCCTAAGCTCGGAACATCTGCTTAAAGTCTATTACGCGGCTGTCTATTCACATCTGAGTTACGGTATCGTTATCTGGGGTCAATCCTGGGACTGCCATAGAATATTTGTGCTACAGAAACGAATCCTGAGATTAATATACAATCTACCTTATAGGCACTCTTGTCGTGACATATTTAAGAAAAATAACATGACGTTAACATCAGTTTATTTGTTCCATCTGTTAACTTACATTCATAAAAACAAGAGAAAATTTGTTTTCAACTCGGATTTTCATGGGTACAATACTCGTGAAAAAGATACTTTTCACCTGAATAAATGTCACCGTTCTTTTTTTTAAGAAGACGCCATGTCATGCAGGTTGCTTTTTGTACAACCAGCTGCCTTGTTCTCTGAAGGACACAAATTGTACAAAAAAATTTAGAAAGCAACTGAAGGTTGCTTTAATTACTCATAGTTTTTATAGTTTGAGTGAATTTTATGAAGCTGCACTGTGAACGTATGTTTTTTGTTGTGATGTGAAGCTCGTTATATTTTGGATTTTTGGGCACGTACCTTTGATAAGTTGTGATAGGTTTTTATCTTTTTTATCTTGTAAGTTTTTGTCTTGTAAGTTTTTTGACTTGTCCGATTTACAATAATTGTAACTAAAGGACCAAATAAATAATATTATTATTATTATTTATATTATTATTATTATTATTATTATTATTATTATTATTATTATTATTATTATTATTATTATTATTATTATTATTATTATTATTATTATTATTATTATTATTATTATTATTATTATTATTATTATTATTATTATTATTATTATTATTATTATTATTATTATTATTATTATTATATTATAAATCCAGTTGGGTGCGCGTTTATTATTTTAACGGCCGCAGCTTAAGTTTTAAAAGCAAGTAGGTAGGTATCTGAAAAAACTCTGGACGCAGCAAGTGCGTTATGGTAGTGAATTTTCATAAAAATGTTTTTATTACAAATATGTGTGTTTTCTTTTTAAGAAAGCAGGCATCAATTTTGGTTACCAGTATAACCTATATAGTAATAAAAGCAATGTGCCATGTTTCATAAAAATAACTTTATTGTGTGAAAATGTACCAAGATTTCCAAAAGTAGACTTAAAGTCTTCCCGAAAAACTCGTTTCTTGGTCAACCATATAGGTTAATAGCAAATTGGGCTATTCAAATATGAAGCATTTGATCAAAGTTCGCTACCATAACGCACTTGCTACATCCAGAATTTCTTTTCTTACAAACATGCATTATATTTCGATGGAAAATGCAATAACATAAGGCGTGTTTGATTAAAAAAAAAAGAAAATTTGTATCACCAATGACTTATGGGCCATCCTGTGATTGTAGAAATATTTTTTAAGATGTAGCTCAAGACACCCTATAATTAATATATACAAATTTTTTTCAAATCTTGTATAATAACGGATATATTGAGCTTTATTGATTTTTTACGAAAATTCGACAAAAATTATATACCATTAAACGATAAACTCTATAGCTAAGGCTACTGCCAAGCATCAGGGAAAGCGTCTATTTCAAATGAATTTTCTGGAAACATTTTAGTAAAATGAAGGACAATGACGGTTGAAATTAAGACTTCAGTGTTTGTAAAACATCCTTCTTGAGACATTTGATTTCCATAGCCCGTATTAGTTTCAAGTTATTTGCCAAAATGTTGCCGATTTTGACGTTTTAAGTCGCAACTTTGACGTTTTGAGGAAAACCCCAATTTATTTTTCTTTAAATGCCTATAACTTTTTTGTCTTTTGACATACAAAGCTAAATTTTGGTAGGTAACTTACATATAAGGACATAAACCCGCGTACGAAATTTGGTTGCCCTTACTTTGTTAATTCGGGAGATATAAATTTTTTTCGAAAGAAAACACAAAATTTTCCGGGAAAACCTGGGCAGATTTTCCTGGCTAACGAACTTATCCAAGCCATTTGCAAAAGGAATTTATTCACCAAATTTAATCAAAATCGGCCCATTATTTTTTGAGTTATCGGTGTGATACATATATATATATATATATATATATATATATATATATATATATATATATATATATATATATATATATATATATATATATATATATATATATATATATATATATATATATATAAACATATAAAAATTCAAACTGACCCCGGATATGTGTTCTGGGGGGCCTAATTAGCGCTCATTTGAAGAAATTTTTTCAAAATTCAAAAGTCGAGATCTCCTCATTAGTGAATTTTTTTAAGAAAATTCACTAAAAACAAATCTGTAGGTTTAAACTTTTTGAATAAAGAATCAGAAGCTCTCCAAAACGGTGCCACAGGACGACATACTGTCCGAATTTAAATTAAGGGAATGAAAGTCACCCCCGATAGGGGTTGAATACTACAAATTCTGTTAGGATTGAAAGAAGTGTCATCTTGCAAGCAAAATCGACGTGTTTTAGGGTTTTTCGAAATTCTCAGCCGTTCTCGGGAAAACCCTGGTTTAACTTTTTATAATGGACACCATGTATGTCACACATAATACATCTAACTAAAATCGTCAACGGCAAAAGCAATTTTTAGCACCACTTGCAATTAGCGGTTACTTTTTTAAAAATTGACTTTTTTATGTGGTTTGCACTGCGCAAAAGCCCACTTGCTTTAGATTATGCAGAACGCAATTTTTAGGAAAAGTAAAAAAAATTCCTATTATTACGGGGTGTCAAATAAAACAGTCTAAAGGTTGCAAGTTTCGTTGTCCGCCATTTTGTTTAAAAGAAAATTATCGTCTCCCATTATGGATAATAAGTAAGCTAATATCAATAAGTTTTCACCAGTTTTTTGATTAAGACTTTTTCGCATTTTATATAGGGCGAAACAAAGAAATTGTGAAAATCTTGGTAGCGACGTTTTAAAAGCACTGCAATTTGGAAACGCGTTGATGGATTTCGATGGGCCTTAGGTGATTTGAAAGCTTATTTACTTAAGTTTTTTTCCTAACCAGAGGATGTTTTTTCCAAATGAGATATTTACGTTATACAGGTTGGCTAAAAATACAATACAATTTAACATAACAATTCTTTATGTTGTCATAAAAATAAAATCAGCAATATCTGCTAAGTAAAGTAGATGCAAAAAATGTTTGAATGAGATTGTCGTGGATACTTGTCAAGAGAAGTTGGGTAATATTTCTTTACGAAAAAAATCAAGTTATTTGCGAACCACTTGTAATATCGCTGGCAAGATTTTTACAATTTCTTTGTTTCTCTCTGTATAAAATGCTAAAAGGTCTTCATCAAGAAAACTGTCGAAAACGTCTAGAAATATTGATATTAGCGCTTATTTTACATCCAATATAATATGAAATTTTAAACGTTTTCGAAAAGATTGTGTTATTTTGCATAGTTTGTTGTGGTTTTGCTTTTGCTTTTGCGCAGTACAGACCACATTAAAAAAGTCACCTTTTGAAAAAGTAAAAGCCAATTGAAACTGGTGCTAAAAGTTGTTTTGCCGATCTTTTTGTTGACGACTTTATATTAAAAATTTTAGTAGTAATGTAATAGATTGATGTATGTCGAAATTTTTGTTATATAGAACCTTCTTCTATTGCCGTTATTGTTAATAAGTTATTTTATTATTATAATTGTTGTTATGGTGAATATTGTTATAAGTTGATTTTATTACTGCCACACCGTCAAAAGTCGGCCAAAAAAATTTCAAAACTTTTTTTTCGCTTAAACGTCGTAAAAAGTATCAAAACATATATAACATGAATTGAAAAATATTTTTTGGTCTATGTCTGTAGCCACGATAACTTTAGAACGAATTGAGATATGGTCGTCAAATTTGGTATACAATTAGCACACGACAAACGAACGGTTCAAATTGTTTTTGGTTAAAATCCCTTCAGCGGGTGGGGGATGAATGGGGACGATTTTGTGAAAATTTACATTTTTTCGTTAAAACTCGTGTAATATAACCGTTTAGAGTTTATTTATTAGAAAACTTTTAATTTCATCAAACATCTGGTATTCTGGGCTGAAATTAACTTAGGGGTTGAATGTGTGCAGGGGTGAATGTGTGCGGGTGGAATATTGTTGGAAAAAATTTCGACTTTTTCTGCTAAAACGGCGTAAAAGTCTCAAAGCATGTAGAAAACTTGATTCTAGAACGAAAATTTTTTGTCTGTCGGTATGTACATCTGTTTGTTAATAGGCGCAATAACTTTCAAAAGAATTGAGATATCATCTTCAAATTTAGTATCCAGTTGGCACCCGACAAAGAAACGCTTCGATTTGTTTTTGGGTGAGATCGGTTAGGGAGTATGGGGATATATAAGGGGTGTTTTGTTGAAAATTCTCATATTTTCAATTAAACTCGAGTAACATAATGCCGCGGACGAGCCCTGAGGGAACAAAAAAAAAACATAACGTTTCAAAAGTTTTTTCGGGAACAGTTTCAGTTTATTTTCGCCAAATTTTTGTACATTTTGAAAAAATAAAGTAATTTTGATGAAATATGGTAACATTATGTTTCGCCTATACAGGTTATACTGGTAACCAAATTAATTGCCTGCTTTCTTTAAAAAAACCGTATTTGCTATAAAAAACATGTTTATGAAAATTCACTACTAACTAACGCACCTGCTGCGTCCAGACTTTTTATTATCATTCTCAGATTGTCAGCGGGTCATCATGATTATAAAAAAAAACTGGAGCATCCAATGCCATGAAAACATTGGAATTAAAATTCTCTGCTGCTGTATTTGATATATCACTTCAGGAAAGTAACAATATCTCAGAAATTAGGTATAGGACATAGTTAATAGAAATTGCAGAGCTATGTATGTAGAACGCTTTGGAATAGAAATATATAGGGTGTTCCATTTGAAAAAATCAAATTATACCCGCTTGAATTTCCATATTTTGTCAAGCTTTAAACGCACATTCTGTATAAAAAATATATTTACATTCCAATGATTTTGCAAGACATCGTAACCAGCGATCTCTTGTCCAAAAACATATTTTCTAGATTTCCACTTTACAAAGATACATCAAATTATAAAAAGAGCTGCGATAACGAATATTTTTCGAAAATCGCTAATATTTCAAAAACTCATAACGCTAGGTGTATATACTACATCATAAAATATACTCCAAAGTGGATCGCCATTCTGAAAATTCAAAAATATACAGGGTGTTTTATTTAAAATAACGAAGTTGGTGGCGACTTCGGTATAACCGGAAGTGCTAGAGTAGTGCAACTATTTTAATCTGAATGCGAATATCGTCTAATGGTTGAGTACAAGTTTTCAGCTCTCAGATAGGATGAGAAGGTCATAAACTTCTAATGAGCGCTTCTCAGCAATCACCCTGTGTATATATATATATATATATATATATATATATATATATATATATATATATATATATATATATATATATTCAATAAGTATAATAGAAGTTTTGACAGAAGAAGTTTTAGAGGATGTTCAACCAAATCGTGTTAATACAGTCACAAGCAAATGCTTTTTTAAGACACATTGTATAATTTTAATCAATATTAAATAAATAATAATAATAAACTGCCCATACGCGGCGGTGCGGAATTCACAAACCGTTTATTATTATTATTATTACATTTAGCGATATATATATATATATATATATATATATATATATATATATATATATATATATATATATATATATATATATATATATATATATATATATATATATATATATATATATATACTTGCGAAAGCGTTTAGTTGTCTTGGTTGTCTAACATTTTTTAATAATTGCAGGTTCTCTTTATCTACGTGTTGATTATCCTAAATATGTAAGGCAGCGGAAGATCTGTATGTAGTACTGTATCTTAGTTGTGCTAAATGTTCTTGTAATCTAATTTCAATAGATCTTTTGTCTACCCGACGTATCTAAGATCGCAATCTTTAGAGCTTATTTCATAAATCGCCTACATTTTAGCGCTACTATCCTTGTCTTTTGTGTTACCTAGCTAGTTTTGTATTTTTTGTCAAAAAAATTAGTTGCAAATTGTTTTTGAACACACACGGCAATGGGCAACCCCCTATCTCATTTCATAAGTAAATTTAAAATCGACCTTTAAAGTGAAAGTGAATATGATTTCGTTATGTGGATGATATTTTTGCAGTGCTCAACAAAATATACGATTTTATTGCCAACAGTAAATTTGACTCTATAAACAACCACAAATTGGAAATTCATAATAAACGACTCTTTCTAGATGTACTAGTTATAAAAACTAAAAACACTTCACAATTTGACGTCCATGGGAAGGAAACCACCTTTTTAAGCTACATTCCGAATGACTCACATCATAGATACACACAAAAAATAGCTAGTTTTAATTTTTGTGTAAATGGGCTACTACATTTTCTTTTAAATAAAAATATATATAACAAAGAATTAGGATATATTAAGAACGTGGCGAATATAACGGACATACTGCTTGCCTAGTGGATACATTAATTAACAAACAGAAAACAAAGAAAATGGAACCGGACGCAACGTTCTTTAGAAGAGAGAAGGCCGAAAAAACTTTGTTTGTCTACCACTTGAACCGCGAATCACGAGGGGTCTAGATGGCATTTTTAGGAAAGCCAATTTGCAACTCACCTTTTCGGCAAAAATACCTGAAAAAAGTTTCCCGATAACCCTAGAGACCAGAATTGTAGCGCTAAAATTAGATTCAAAGAACATTTAGTACAATTAAGATACGGTACTATAGACCGATCTTCCGCTGCCCGACATATTTGGGATAATAATTACCACGTTAGATAACGAGAAACTAAAATTAATTTTAAAAAATGTTAGAGAACCAGGACAGCCAAACGCATTCGCAATATATATATATATATATATATATATATATATATATATATATATATATATATATATATATATATATATATATATATATACATATATACATATATATATATATATATATATATATATATATATATATATATATATATATATATATATATATATATATATATATATATACATATATACAGTGTGTCCACGGATTGAGTGTGGGTAAGGTATAAGTGACAAAAAATTTTTTAAATACATTATGATATTCTGGGAATCGCTCCTGCTTTGTCTTAAACTAAGATGTTGAGGAAATGAACAAAACCAATTAATATACAGGGTGGTTTATAACTGATGTAATGAAATGTATTAAGAGTAAACTACCTTCGTTTATAAAGATACCGCAAAAAGTTATTAGCAAAACTTGTTTAGAATTAAAATTTATGTCAGGCTCTCAATTTTTAGCTAGATCAACCTACTTTGAATTTTCAAGTAAATTATTAACATTTTTTCCCTATCAACATAGAGTTTTTTACCTGTGGTTTTCTGAACGCAGGTGGGCATAGTAAGTAACCATGCAATGTTAAATAATAATTAATTAGTAAAATACAAAACGCTTATTGCTAACAAAAATCAAAGCGAACAACGAAAAATAAGGAAATTACTCAAATGTGCTGCCGCCAACCGATACACATAACTCAGCCCGTTTAATAAATGCTTTGTAGGCCTTTTTAATATGTTGAATTGGAATACCGTCAACTGTCTCTCTCAACCTCAGTTTCAACAGATCAAGATCGTTGTTTAATGAAGCCGCGTAGACTTTCTGTTTGAGATAGCCCCATAAAGGTAAGATCGGGACTTCTGAGAGGCCAAGGTACTGGCCCATATCGACCAATCCGCCGCCAACGAAATTCACGATCTAACCATTCTCGAATGGTTCCTGTTGCATGTGCTGGGTGGCCGTCATGCTAAACGTATGCTGTTTGTCTATCTTCAAGTGACATGTTATGCAAATGGTCTTGAAGAATATTTTCCAGCATTTCCAGATAACTGTACTGGTTCATACTCCGCTCAAAAAAAGATGGCCCAATTATCCCAGTGTAAGAAACAGCACAGCACACATTTACTTTTTTATGGCATTGTCTTCTGGAATTAACTGTATAATTTGGATTCTCCATAGAACAATGCCGTGTATTTTGGGAATTTACCACCCCATTAGTGGTGAAAGTGGATTCGTCCGAAAAAATAATGCTTCTGCCAAAATTGTAATTTTGTAGATATTGCTCGCCGTACCATAAACAAAAATCTAATCGTTTTGACTCGTCATTTTCTTCCAAAGTGTGTATAAGTTTTGCTTTGAAAGGTTTCACCTTGTCGGTACGATAAATTTGTTGCAAATGCGATTTGTTAATATTGCCAATTTCTAATGCCCTTCTTCTTAATGATAATTTCGGAAAACCCCTAACAGAATCCATAGCTAATGCAGCTGCAGCATTATCTTCTTCATTTAGGTCGGATTTTGTCTTCTTAACATTTAAAACACTCCCAGTACGCATAAATTTTGTAACAACTTTATTTACACCAGTAGCGGAAACCGAATAATTTGGCCAGCGTTCAAGGAATTTTCTTATCACTCCCTGATAAGAATGTTTTTCACCCAAACCATAGCACTGCACAATAAACACTTTTTGTTCTGTTGTTAACATTTTTAAATACAGAAGCTTGCCGTTCGTGACAAAATTGACGTTTCAATTTTCTAAATAAGTAGTAACCCGGGAAACGAACAAGGCAGAGCTCAAGTTGCCATGCAACTCGCCAATTATTGCTTCGAATGTGCGTTTACTTTCCTTTTTTGTTGGTTGAGATGAAAGTAAACCTACCCCAAGTTTAATTATGGTAAAGACTTTTTTTAATGCAGTTTCAAGTATTTTTTTTAAAGTACACCTAATCACAGAAGCCGTCCAACGTCATTTAAATAAAGTCACAGCTAAAAAAAATCATAGTAGGCTGATCTGTTTGAAAATTGAGATCCTCTCATAAATTTTAATTCTAAACAATTTTTGTTAATAACTTTTTGCGGTATCTTCATAAACGAAGGTAGTTTACTCTTAAAACATTTCATTACATCAGTTATAGACCAGCTTGTATATTAATTGATTTTGTTAGTTTTCTCAACATCTCAGTTTAAGACAAAGCAGGAGCGATTCCCCAGAATATCAGAATCTAATTCGAAGTTTTGAATTCGGCACTGCCGCCTATGGCCATTTTTTTTTATTGACTACTATACGAAACACCGACAAAAGAACGTACGATAGATAGTAACCGAATTCACGTAGTTATATTCCCGACAAGCGGTAATTTTTGTTTTGTTGAACCACCCTCAAACGCTCTGGACCAATCACATGCACAATTGAATAAATAAATAAATAGACAAATTAAAACATTTTTACAATTCATTGTACAGTGTGCCTTATAATAATATTACACTATTACTATAACGCAACATAGTTAAGGATGGGAGATGGGAATAACTAAATATTGAGTATAACCCTCGTATGAATGATACTCCAGCGGCGTATATGCCGGCTATAAAATAAACTGCTGATATCCGCCATCTGGTTATGAATAGTCGTGTTAACATAGCGTGAGAAACAAACTCAATGCTTCTTACAGAGTTTATTTTACCGTGATACAATTTTACTGATATTCCATTATGCCATCACCTATACACTTACCTGTATTGAAAGTTGCCTAGCATTAAAACTGTATGCTAACTATAAACATAGTACCTACATCTTATTACAAAACAATGATAATAATTGCAATTATTTAAAGTTAAATGACCCCAATGTCTGATTGAAGCGACGTTTATATACTGTAGTTATTACGTAATATTCATTCAATTGGATATGTGTGTGTTTCTTTACGTCTATTAAAATGCCATCACTTGCATTGTCCATAACAACATGCATATGATCAGTTAAACTTAATTGATTGTAACACTAGCTTTCTAGTAGTAATAAATTATCATTTTATAACAATTTAGTGTACCATTACTCTGAATATCTCTTTGGTTTAGTAAATCATGTTTAAAATTAGTTCAAAGTTAGTCGGAAACATTTGTAATGAGTATAATTTTTTGGAGGACCCAATTCATCACAATACAGTTTTTAGACCTGACCATCGTTTCGCTAACATAGTTAGCGTCATCAGAGGCATGAATAACATATGCGAATAAAAACTAGAACTACTATTTATATGTTAGTGGCCAAGCAGTTGCGATCATCGTCCTCTATGAAGATATACAGACAGACCCCTATTATTGAGTCTTAAATCGCTTAATTAAAATTGCATTATCTGCCTTTGTAAAACTATATGTCGTTATCAAATATTCCTTCTAATAAGGACCACTGATTATTAAGATAACAGTTCGAACAATGGATTACACAGAACCGAGCATACTCTGTTCATCAAAACATTTTTGTTTAAATTTCTAACTATATATATATATATATATATATATATATATATATATATATATATATATATATATATATATATATATATATATATATATATATATAACCACTGAGCAAGGTAATATTGCATTAACATTGCAGAATCTTTTCCAAATCAAGTGTAAGTTTGATGGATTAATTGCAGAAGGCCTCCTGCAAGTTTGTTGCAAATGGCAAATCTTCCCCCCAGTGACTTTACATATGTAAGTGTTTCTTTTGTAACTTTACTGCAAGTTTGCTGTAGTGAGCTGTTACAAACTTTCTTTATACTTACACATGTTACCTTACAGCCAGCTTCAATTTTAAAAGGGCCTAGCAAAGTTGTAACATTTAAACTTACATTTGCAATTTATCTGCAATTGTATATATTATATATACAGTGCAAGTTTATAACTTGGGATAATTCCAATTAATCTACTTCAGCTTTTTTTCAAAAATACTCGGAGTCAGATAATATTCTGTTACAATCTTTTCAAAAATGTATTATACAATTTGTGTCAAATGTCATTGATAATTTTTGTAAATGACAACCTTAGATTTTTGTTGACTATTTTTAAAGTACACATCAAGAGATACAAAACCACCAAATTTCAAATTTTTATTATAAATCTCGAGTTGAAAGCACAAAAAAAATTATGTAGTTAATTAATGAATAAAAATTTTAAATCTGCTGGTTTTCTACAACTTCACATGTAAGAACTTTAAAAATAGTCAACAAAAACCTAGGGTTGATTTCAAGAAATTATTGATGAAGTCATTTTTCAAATATAGTACATACGGTATAGATTTTTTGAAAGACTTGAACTTGAAATACTAATTAATGTGTCCAAGAATTTTTGAAAAAAAGAAACTGTATTTGATTAAGTGAATTTATTTCAAGTTACAAACCAATACTGAATATATGTATAGGTGTATTTATACATAATATATATTTCTTGTAAAACTGTAAAAAATGACTTAAGCCAATGTTAATTAGAATAAAATCTTTATTACATAAACAAATTAAAGACTTACAACATATTATTCATTTCTGCTGATAGATATATAGATTATATTGACCATCAAATGTACATGGTAAGTCACTGCCTTTATAAGTACCGACTATATTCACTAGGTTATCTATTTTGTCGTCGAGTTTTGCCTAGAACTGCATTTTAGCCTAAACATGGGCACTCTGGCTATCTGTCCTAACTATATATATTATATATATATATATATATATATATATATATATATATATATATATATATATATATATATATATATATATATATATATATATATATATAGTTAGGACAGATAGCCAGAGTGCCCATGTTTAGGCTAAAATGCAGTTCTAGGCAAAACTCGACGACAAAATAGATAACTTGAACTTGTGATATCGTTATTAATTGACCGATTTCAAAAATTCTTTTTTCTAAATCAATACCAATTAATTATTTTTGATATTGTTTTACTCAATAACTCTTAGTTGTCTAGGAAAACCTGTGAAACACCAATAACAAAAACGAAGTCTTCTGCAGCATTACTTATTTTCAGCGGCAAGAATTTTTTTAGCTTCTAAAGTACATGGTGACATATGTGACATAAAATCAAGTCAACATATCAAATACTATTGTGAAAAAAGAAGTATCTAAAATGGTGCATTCATTTTGATTTTAGATAAAGTTCCATTAAGCAAACGTAAGAATATGCAATGGATAAATCAAGCGCAGGGAAACGAATACAACTTCAATGCGAAAATAGCCTAAATATGGTGACAGTCTCTGAAAGTCTTGTCTGAAAGCATGTCTTAACTATCCCTATCGAGTAAGATAGTACTGTTAATATCTGTGTACCTTCAGAAACATTGACTTAAAATAAAGCAAAATTATGACTACAATGAATTACGTATATATATATATATATATATATATATATATATATATATATATATATATATATATATATATATAAGTCTGTGGCTAGTGGAACTTGCATTCTAAAGTTTTTCCTCAACACACACACACACACTACAGAGAATGAATACAAATAGTATGTAACACTATACACATTAGTTTAGAGCACCAATAAATTCCTTCACCTTGGTTTTTTGTTTTATAACATCCACTAGTGCCTACTTTAATCTTGTTAGTGGGAGCATCTTAATAACATTAGCTGGAGAATTAATGAATTTGATTCCCAAGTAATTAAACATCTGCTTTGTTTTCTCCTTTTTGTGCAACCGTATTTTTAATTCAAGCCTGCAGCTGGTATTGATGTTGCGAGCTTCATCATTCACTGGATATTTTGAATACATATACTGCAGAAGAATATCGCTGGAGAGGTACCTAAGTATCCCATTGGCCTCGAACACATCAGGGCAGCTTTTTCTTGGACCTACGCACACAATGTCCGTATTGCCCTTTTTTGCATGATAAACACATGTTCCGCTGCTGACGAGTTAACCCATATGAATGTTCCATCTGATGGGCACTGTACTGTTATCATGATGTCGAATACTCTGAATAAGCCTCATGCATCCATAGGTCAATCATATTTAACGTTTTAAAATGGATTGGTTTGACCAGGTAAGACATCTCCAAGATGCTTCTAAGGACATAACAAAATTCTTATTTAGTAATTAGGTTTTCTTTTTCGTTGAGTAGATTTCATAAAAAGAAACAAAAAATATAAAAAAACTCTGGGCGCAGCAAGTGCGTTATGGTAGTGAATTTTCATAAAACTATTTTTTTAATAGCAATAATGTGTGTTTTTTTAAGAAAGCAGGCATCAAATTTGGTTACCAGTATAACCTATATAGTAAAAACAATGTGCCACGTGCCACGTTTCATCAAAATAACTTTATTGCTTGAAAATGTACAAAAATTTCCGAAAGTAAACTTAAAGTGTTCCCGAAAAAACTCGTTACTTGGTCAACCTTATAGGTTAATAGCAAATTGAGCTATTCAAATATTAAGCATTTGATCAAAATTCGCTACCATAACGCACTTACTGCGTCCAGAATTTTTTTCTTACAAACATGCATTATATTTCGATGGAAAATGCAAAAATGCAATAACATAAGGCGTGTTTGATTTAAAAAATTTGTATCACCAACGACTTATGGGCCACGCTGTGATTGTAGAACTAATTTTTTAAGATGTAGCTCAAGACACCCTATAATTAATATATACATTTTTTTTCATATCTTGTATAATAACAGATATATTGAGCTTTATTGATTTTTTTACATAAATTCTACAAAAATTATATACCATTAAACGACAAACTCTGTAGCTAAGACTACTGCCAAAGTATCAGAGAAAGGGTCTATTTGAAATGAATTTTCTGCAAATCTTTTATTAAAATGAAGGACAATGACGGTTGAAACTAAGACTTCAGGGTTTGTAAAACATCCTTCTTGAGACATTTTGTTTCCATAGCCCGTATTAGATTCAAGTTCTTTTCCTAAATGTTGCCAAATTTGACGTTTAAATCGCAACTTTGACGTTTTGTGGAAAACCTCAATTTATTTTTCTTTAAATGCCTATAACTTTTTTGTCTTTTGACCTATAGAGCTAAATTTTGGTGGGTGGCTTACCTATAAGGATGTAAATCCGCGTACCAAATTTGGTTGCCCTTACTTTGTTAATTCCGGAGATATAAATTTTTTTCGAAAGAAAACAAAATTTTCCGGGAAAACCTGGACCGATTTTCCTGGCTAACGAACTTATCCAAGCCATTTGCAAAAGGAATTTTTTCACCAAACTTAATCAAAATCGGCCCATTATTTTTTGAGTTATCGGTGTGATACATATATATATATATATATATATATATATATATATATATATATATATATATATATATATTATATATATATATATATATATATATATATATATATATATATATATATATATATATATATATATATATATATATATATATATATATATATATATATATATATATATATGAACATATAAAAATTTAAACTGACCCCGGATATGTGTTCTGGGGGGCCTAATTAGCGCTCATTTGAAGAAATTTTTTCAAAGTTCAAAAGTCGGGATCTCCTCATTAGTGAATTTTTTTTAAGAAAATTCACTAATAGAAACAGCCATTTGAGAATAATTCACCAATAGTGTCATACCAACATTTAATTATGCTACAGAAAACTGACTAATTTTATTGAATTCACACATGTATAGCTGTTTTAGGGATTCTTACCTGATATGTTTGTCGATATACTCCATGTTTCATTATCCACACTCCAGACAACAAATTACTTAATTACACCAAACATCTAACAATTCAGGCTACAATAAGATTGTTTAATCTTTAAAACTTCCAGAAAAATAAATAGGCATAGATCAAATAACAGCATATCATAAATATAAACAACAGTCAGTTCGGTGTTGGAGTTAGTGTTGCTATGTTGCTATTGTATGACGATGACATACGATCGAACATACACGAACACGAAAACGGGGGGAATTCAAATAAATGTTTACAAATTAAAACAAACTTTCAGAAACATTACAATTGTAACTTTACGTGAGTTTACAAATGGAGAAAAACAACAAGCATGCAAAGGAGATATTACATTTGAAAGTTATGTTAAAGTTTCATTAGTAAGTTTGCATTGGTTTTTTGGCTGCAAACATTTAGAAATGTTGCAAACTTAACTTGCCTAATGGTAAACTATCTAACGTTGCGGTAGGCATTTGTAAGTTACCATGCTTAGTTGGTATATATATATATATATATATATATATATATATATATATATATATATATATATATATATATACAGGGTGACTGGTAAGTGGTTGCATTCCTTTGAGACAGTGATAATACATCTCTTTTGCAACATAATAAACCATATATCACATTATACAAAGTCCTCTGGTTTTCGAGTTATTTCACTTTTAATGATTTTTCGAACATTCATCATGTGTTGCTACTAATATTCAAATTTTAGAAGAAATGGGAAGCACTTCCTCATTTTTTTTCTTTCAGATAGTATAGACATTAGCTCTGGCTGTGCAGACATTACTATGTTGAACAGGATAATAGTAAAGAAATGTGAGGGCAAAAATGATCAGGATCCTGAAAAAATTCAAATCAATTTAACGTTTCAAATACATTTATTTTGAAAATTTGATTAAAAAAAACTCTACAAATACTGAATACTTCTAAACACCGAATTACTAAAATATCTTGAAAAACACAGTCTAATCCACGACAGTCAGTATGGATTCCGTCAGCGCAGATCAACTGCCGACCTCCTTTCCTTTGTCACCAGTTCTTGGAACAAGTCTATGAAACTACACGGTGAGTCCCAGTTTGTCGTTCTAGACATATCCAAAGCCTTCGACCAGGTCTGGCACGCGGCGCTGCTTAATAAACTTCTGGCCTATGGCCTACCACCAAAACTCTGTACCTGGACAGCAAACTTCCTTTCCAACCGGAGCATTTCTGTTGTTGTGGATGTCCATTCCTCTAAACTATTTTCAATTAATGCAGGAGTTCCTCAAGGTTCAGCTTTAGCCCATACTTTGTTTCTTCTCCACATCAATGACCTCCTTTCTAGCACATCCAACGCAGTTCACAGTTGGGCGGACGACAGCACCCTCCACTCAAATATACAATATTCTAAGCCTGTCTCTTTGGTCCAACTAGATTAGGATCGCAGACTCATGGAGGGAGGGTTCTGTCTCTGTGGATCTCCAAAAAATACTAGACTGCGTAAGTAGAAATCCTGTACGATTCAACCCCACCAAATCTCAGTTTTGCCTTTCTCATAAAAGATACACCAGCCCTAGAACCATCACAATTACTAACCAAGTTATTCAAAGTAATGGGTCCTTTTCACTTGTTGGCATTTCTGTTGATCGAAATCTCAATTGGCACCAACATGTCACATCAATTGCAGAAGCAGCTGCTAAGAAATTAGGTTTCCTCTTCCGGGCTCGCAAATACTTTTCACCAGCTAATCTCTATACCTTATATACTTCACAAATAAGACCAAACCTCGAATACTGCTCCCACATCTGGGGTGCTGCTGCCTCTTCTACACTCGCTATCCTGGACTCCATTCAGAAGAGAGCTATACGTCTCATTGGTGACCCTACCCTCACCCAAAGGCTGCCATCCCTTGCCCACCAACGTGCCCGTTGGTGACCCCTCTCTCTTTTATAGATATCTTCACGGGCACTGTTCAGAGGAGCTTTCCTCCATAGTTCCTCCACCTGCTGCCCCCAACAGATCTACCTGGGGAACAGAGCGAATGCACCCTTTTACTGTCCAGGTCACCAGACAGAGAGCATCTTGTTATGCACGCTCCTTTTTCCCGAGGACTTCCAAGTTGTGGAATTCCTTGCCGGCACATGTTTTTCCTTCTCCTCCGAACCTCGAAATCTTCAAGTCCAGACTTAACAACAGCCTCTTTCCTCCTTGTCGACACCCACGGTACGGCAGTATTTAGGCTGTGAGCTCTCGTGGTGTGTTGTTGAAATAAAATAGCTTTGTAATTTTCAGAGATAAAAATTTTTTTCGAGAGAAAACTCCAAATTTTCCTAGCTAACGAACTCATCCAAGCCATTAATAAAATTAAGATTCTTGCCGAGTTTAATCAAAATCGGTTAATAACTTTTTAAATTATCGTGCGGATACATACATGCACGCGCACACACACACACACAATATATATATATATATATATATATATATATATATATATATATATATATATATATATATATATATATATATATATATATATATATATATATATATATATATAATTGAAACTGACCCCGGATATGGCTTCTAGGAGTCCTTGTTCTAGCTCGTTCGAAAAAAATTTTGCCAAGTCTCATCATCGATACCTCTCTATTACTGATTTTTTTTTCAATAAAAATTCACTAAGTGAAGATTGGAACCTGTGATGAGCACTGATAAGTACACTTGGAGAACCCAAATCACCACAACACATTTTAAAAGACCTGACGATCGGTTCACTAACCAAGTTAGCGTCATCAGAGGATGATCTGAGAATGTTTCATCCTCTGATGACGCTAACTTGGTTAGTGAAACGATCGTCAGGTCTTTTAAAATGTTTTGTGGTGATTTGGGTTCTCCAAGTGTACTCAATAAAAATTCACTAAAAACGTAAATGCTCCATTTTTCAAGGAAGAGTTTTGCAAAACATCAAGTGTGTTATATTTTTGGGAGTGGTAATTTCAATCCTCACTCGAGTATGGCAAAATATACTGGATGTCCCATTAAATAAAAAATTATACGTAAAAAAGTGTTTTGGAAATGTTTTCACAGAAATTAAAAATTTCCAATAGGAAAAAAGTTATAGCCACTTTCCAAAAATGCAGTTTCGAAAAACACCCCGTATCTCTGAAACGGTTATAGGTATCGATATGAGGTTTTCACAATTAGATTTATAATGAAAATGGAGCCCTAACCCTGATCAGGTTTTGCCTATCTAGTTTAGAAATAGGAGTTGTGTTTTAAACGTGAGGAATTTGGCCCACATGTACACCTAATTTGGTTAAATTGCACCAAGCGGATTAGAAATTAAAAATTAAAAACAGACTTTTTTAAATTTATTTTTGACACGCTGTAGCTCGATAATGGCTGCCTTAAGACCCCATGTGTATGTAACAAAAAATATTTTTGGCTGCAGAATACGTCACTGGATTTTTGACCTCCTCTTTCACGAAGCACCATGTATAAAGAAATGTCGCAGTCGTAATCTCATTAGCAAATATTTCCATTTAATCTGCTAAAAGGACAACAGTCTCTTCTTCTATACGTAGTTGATAACCGTTCTTAAACTTAATTATGTGAAACTTCTATTAAAACCGCATCTATTAGCCTGACACATAATTTCCGGGTTATTTATAAAATGCTTAGGGCAGAACTAGATAGAATTACTATCACTACAATAAAAATAGACATCACATTACTGGCAACTTTTATATCGTATTAAGCAAATTGTATGCAATTTTATAGAATGATCAATGTAATGAGGCTCCTGCTTTTCAGTTCCGGTCGATTAAATAGTATTATTTGCATTTATTTTCTGATTCTTTAACATGCAGAGAAATTAGGAGACGTAATTATAAACTAGGATCTCAGGCTAATGTTCTGGTGTTATTACTATGAGAAACAATCAAAATTTCTCCAAAGACATACCATTGACTTTATCGTGTCAGATGATAATCCACTTTTAAGTAATAGGCGTACCCAATCTGGTTGCCCTCACTTTGTTATTTCTGGAGATATAATTTTTTTCCAATGTGCCATGTTTCATCAAAATAACTTTATTGTTTGAAAATGTACAAAAATTTCCGAAAGTAAACTTAAAGTGTTCCCGAAAAAACTGGTTTCTTGGTCAACCTTACAGGTTAATAGCTAATTGAGCTATTCAAATATGAAGCATTTGATCAAAATTCGCTACCATAACGCACTTGTTGCGTCCAGAATTTCTTTTCTTACAAACATGCATTATATTTCGATGGAAAATACAAAAATGCAATAACATAAGGCGTGTTTGATTAAAAAAAAATTGTATCACCAACTACTTATGGGCCACCATGTGATTGTAGATATAATTTTTTAAGATGTAGCTCAAGACACCCTATAATTAATGTATACAATTTTTTTTTTCATATCTTGTATAATAACGGATACATTGAGCTTTATTGATTTTTTTACGAAAATTCGACAAAAATTATATATCATTAAACGATAAACTCTGTAGATAAGACTACTGCCAAGCATCAGAGAAAGGGTCTATTTGAAATGAATTTTCTGGAAATATTTTAGTAAAATGAAGGACAATGACGGTTGAAACTAAGACTTCAGGGTTTGTCAAACATTCTTCTTGAGACATTTTCTTTCCATAGCCCGTATTAGATTCAAGTTATTTGCCTAAATGTTGCCAATTTTGACGTTCTAAATCGCAACTTTGACGTTTTGAGGAAAACCCCAATTCATTTTTCTTTAAATGCCTATAACTTTTTGTCTTTTGACCTACAGAGTTAAATTTTGGTAGGTAACTTACATATAAACCCGCGTACCAAATTTGGTTGCCCTTACTTTGTTAATTCTGGAGATATATTTTTTTTTCGAAAGAAGGCACAAAATTTTCCGGGAAAACCTGGGCTGATTTTCCTGGCTAACGAACTTATCCAAGCCACTTGAAAAAGGAAGGTATTCGCCAAATTTATTCAAAATCGGCCCACTATTTTTTGAGTTATCGGTGTGATATATATATATATATATATATATATATATATATATATATATATATATATATATATATATATATATATATATATATATATATAAAGAAATAGAACATATTTAACTGTGCACATTTTAATTATATTTTAGGGTGTGCGGCGCACACCTAGCTCACTAGGAGAAATCGCCACTGATATATATATATATATATATATATATATATATATATATATATATATATATATATATATATATATATATATAAACATATAAAAATTGAAACTGACCCCGGATATGTGTTCCAGGGGTCCTAATTAGCGCTCATTTGAAGAAATATTTTCAAAATTCAAAAGTCGGGATCTCCTCATTAGTGATTTTTTTGAAGAAAATTCACTAAAAGCGTGGTTCTTTTCCAATAAATGGACCAAAATGTATTAAATGTCGACCTATCACACATTCTGGCTGTGTTAAATATTTGAAAAATATTGTTTATATTAACGACAACTTAATAAACTGTTGTGATGGTTCTACTGTGATATCGGCTAAATATATATATATATATATATATATATATATATATATATATATATATATATATATATATATATATATATTATATATATATATATATATATATATATATATATATATATATATATATATATATATATATATATATATATATTATATATATATATATATATATATATATATATATATATATATATATATATATATATATATATATATATATATATATATATGAGCCTCGACGGTTCAGTGGTAAGGGTGTGTACCTCTGAACCGAGGGGTACCGAGTTCGATTTACAGGGGTTCCATTTCACTTTTTCAGTACATACTGTACAATGAACATTAACCGAGGTTTTGGCATTGTGTTTGGGCAAATTAAATGTCTGCACGTTCCGTCCTTCGGTGGGGGCGTAAAGCCGTCGGTCCCATGTTCATGCGATGTTAGACACGTTAAAGATCCCTACCCTCCTTACAGAAAGGCAGCGGTTCGGCAAAATTTCCGAGATAGTGAGTTTAAACTGCTCCCTGGCGCCGGTGATTGGCCATAGTCGCGGAAATAGACCGATGTTAAAGAAATATATATATATATATATATATATATATATATATATATATATATATATATATATATATATATATATATATATATATATATATATATATATATATATATATATATATATATATATATATATATATATATATATATATATATATATATAAACATATAAAAATTGAGACTGACCCAGGATATGGTTTCTAGGGTCGTAGTCCACGATCATTTACAGACAATTTTTCTACGAAAATTCCCTTAAAGTATGAACGCAGTGCGTTATAGTAATGAATTCTCATAGAAATGATATACGTCTATAGATTTTTCTTAAAAAAAAAGCTTAGATTATTATATGAAAATTCACTACCATAACGCACTGCGTTCATACTCTATGTGAATAAAAACCCTATTGGTAGCCTGTCACAACTAGTGTAATTTTATTATTAAAACTGCCTAAATTGTCAGGGTCTGTAAGTACCTGTTTCAAAAAGTATCTCAATAATAGTTGAAACAAAATTATATAAACCAATTATTTACTTATTTAACGTAGAAAAATAAATCGTGTTTTAATTCTGATTAGTACTTGCTGTAAAAAAGCAAGCATTATTTCATTAAAACACCTTGTTATGAAGAAAATCGATTTTAACTACATAATTCTAATACCGCATTATTACTTTATTAATAATTTATTGCATTATCACCTTTCGTGAGTCTTACGTAATAATAATGGCCTCTGGAATTATTATATAAATTGAACTGAACTTTTATTATTTACGGCAGGAAATTAAAACATTAATACTGGAAGCAGTTCACATCCGTTTGAGATTTTTGAATATGATTGGTCACTTTCTAAATTGATATATCTTTCATTACTGACTAATAAAAAGCTGCAACTGGATCTCATAGATTATAGTTTCTTCTTAATTAATTGATGTGAATTTTTATTTATTGTAAATCTGAATACATTGTTTTATGCAAATAAAGAGAAATGGCACCCCAGTTGCATTTATAATCCTAATAAGATAAGTCACTTTTGGTTAGTAATAAATTTTCAATGACGCATTTTGGAAAAAAATTATTTGTTTAAATCGTTTGTTTATCTAAATTTTAGAAATCGGACCCAATTTTTAAATGGTACATAGAAAATACGTACGAGTTGTTTACATTAAATTTGTTTGCCGTATGGAACAGGCCACGTTATTTACATTAGTTTATATACAGCTTTTTATTTATTAGGATTTATGTTCTAGCGAATGATGTATGACGTTGAAATTAATTATATACGTTTTATACATGAGAATCGTTTCAAATCAGTGCTAAATGCAGTTAAATGGCAATAAAATACAAGGTGGATAATTATTAGTAAACGAAAGTCTTACACATCACGTGCATTTTTAATAATATTTGTACTTTTTATTTTTATTTCAACAACACACTACGAGGGTTTACAGCCTAAATACTAACGTACCG
This sequence comes from Tillus elongatus, assembly GCA_964006375.1. NCBI lineage: Eukaryota > Metazoa > Arthropoda > Insecta > Coleoptera > Cleridae > Tillus > Tillus elongatus. The sequence goes on from OZ023268.1 coordinate 35,453,088, forward strand.
TGGGTGTTGAGAAGGAGAAAAGAGGCAACTTGTTAATTCTGGACTTGAAGGTTTGGAGGTTCGGGGGAGAAGGAAAAACATGTGCCGGCAAGGAATTCCACAACTTGGAAGTCCTCGCGACAAAAGAGCGGGCATAATAAAATGTTCTATGTCTGGTGACCTGGACAGTAAAAGGGTGCATTCGCTCTGTTCCCCTGGTAGATCTGTTGGGGGCAGCAGGCGAAGGAACTATAGAAGACCTCTGAGCAGTACCCATGTAGATATCTATAAAAGAGAGAGAGAGAGGTCACCAACGGCACGTCGGTGGGCAAGGGATGGCAGCGTTTGGGTGAGGGTACGGTCACCAATGAGACGTATAGCTCTCTTCTGAATGGAGTCCAGGATAGCGAGTGTAGAAGCGGCAGCAGCACCCCAGATGTGGGAGCAGTATTCGAGGTTTTGTCTTATTTGTAAAGTATATAAGGTATAGAGCTGGTGAAAGTATTTGCAAGCCCGGAAGAGGAAACCTAATTTCTTAGCGGCCGCTTCTGCAATTGATGTGACATGTTGGTGCCAATTGAGATTTTGATCCACAGAAATGCCAACAAGTGAAAAGGACTCGTTACTTTGAATAACTTGGTTGTTCACTGTGATGGGTCTAGGGCTGATTAACCTCTTATGAGAGAGAAAGCAAGACTGTGATTTCGTGGGGTTGAATTGTACAAGATTTCTACTTCCCTAGTATAATATTTTTTGGAGATCCACGGAGACAGAACCCTCCATGAGTCTGCGATCCTCATCTAATTGGGCTAAAGAGACAGGCTTAGAATATTGTATATTTGAGTGGAGGGTGCTGTCGTCCGCGTAACTGTGAACTGGGTTGGATGTGCTAGAGAGGAGGTCATTGATGTGGAGAAGAAACAAAGTAGGGGCTAAAGCTGAACCTTGAGGAACACCTGCATTAATTGGACACAGTTTAGAGGGATGGCCATCCACGACAACAGAAATGCTCCGGTTGGAGAGGAAATTTGCTGTCCAGGTACAGAGTTTTGGTGGTAGGCCATAGGCCGGAAGTTTATTAAGCAGTGCTGCGTGCCAGACCTGGTCGAATGCTTTGGATATGTCTATAGCGACAATCTGGGATTCACCGTGTAGTTCCGTAGACTTGTTCCAAGAATGGGTGACAAAGGAAAGGAGGTCGGCAGTTGATCTGCGCTGACGGAATCCATACTGCCTGTCGTGAATTAGCCTGTGTTTTTCAAGAAATTTTAGTAATTCGGTGTTTATATACTTTTACATCACTTTAGAGACGACTGAAAGGAGAGAAATAGGCCTGTAGTTGCTAGGAAGCGCTTTGGATCATTTCTTGTGGACGGGTTATACTCGAGCAGTTTTCCAGTTACTAGGGAATATGCCTCTATTGTAAGATGCCTGAAACAGACGAGTCAGGACAGGAGCAAGTTCTGGTGCGCATTTTTTGAGAACAATTGCTGGGATCTCGTCAAGGCCAGAGGCTTTCCTGGTATTAAGAGAAGAGAGCATCTTTCGTACCTTTTTAGTTTTGAAAATGATATCCGACATTTTATGCGCGACATTGGGGACTGTTGGTGGTTGAACATTTTGAACTGAGCCCAGAACTGGGGGTTGAAACATACTAAAGTAAGAGAAATAAAGTGAATCTCGCAACGGTGGAGGAAAATCACGCAACCCGTTTGAACGGTCGCAGGTGTGAGAGGAGTAGTGAGAAAAGAGGGGTTAAGACGGAGAAGACGCCAAGGCGTGCTGGAATTAGAATGATTTCTGTTAACTAAGTAAATGTACTGTGTTAATCTTAGTAAATATTGTGAGTGCATAGTTCCTGTAATTGTGATACTGATTATTAATTTCAATAAATATAAAACGAAAGGTTACTGTAGTTTCATCCATACTGAACCGTTTTCTACCTGGATGTTCGTCCACGGGGCTGATTATATAGCTCATTTATATGGAATAGTAGCAGGAAAACGACGTCAGGGACGATCATCAGGTGAGCCGAGTGCAGGTGTACCCACTACTTCTAACGGCGAGGAAGACGCCGACGACGGGGATACCCAGGTCTCGCCACAAACCTGTAAGGTAAACCTTCTATATTTTATACGAGGTAGTCCACTAGTCCAGGACCTGAAGCGTCCTCTTTCCCTGGCATTTCAAGAAGACGCTACAACAGGCGGGTGGCAGATAAGTTCATTATTATTTCCAGGAACCAGTCCAGTGTAAGGATTTTTCATGTTTGCATTTAACCTTGAGTTAAAAGCAACAGAAATAACATTTTTACGAACAGCGGTTACGTTATTTATTTAGGTGATGGACTTAAAAGAGTTGACTATCGTCGTTCGTATAATAATTGTTTTGAGCTGAATTTAGTTAGTAATTTGAAATATATTTATATGTACGTAACTTTATATTTCAGGAATTGTTTAGGGATTCTCTCTCTTTACCATGTAACATATGATAAATGGGCAGCCCCGCACCCTGGGATACAGAGTTTCTATAAACGAATAAAATAAAATCTTGGGCACTGTTGCCATTTAGTATCAAGGCAATAGGGCATAGTTCATTGGCGCCATCAACGCGGGGCTCGAAGGGAGCTGTAATAGTTCATTGACACCATCAAGGTGGGGCTCGAAGGGAGTTGTAATATGCTACACATAATGATAATAATAATAAAGGAAAATGTGTAAATATAAATAAAATTTGAAATAAAGAAAGAGAGAGGAATTTCCAGACAAATAATCAGAAAGTATGAACAGGGGAATTTTTAAAAAAAAGGGGGGTAGCAACAGAGGGTGTAACCTTAAAAAAATATATGAATAGAAAAAGGCCGGATGCAAATTTCAGTTTTATTTCAAAAAATTTTTAGGTTCACCAAATCTTTATAATATTTTATATTGGGTAGGTTTATACCAACCTGACTTATAAAGGCACATGCCAACTCTGAGTTACGTAAATTACCTATAGTTAGTAGTTGATAAATCGATTTCATTTCATAACATAGTAGTCATTGTTTAAGTTTAAGTACAAAGGGAATTTTAGTGAATTTAATTAGCAACATTAAACTAAATACATACATTTTCTCTATTTTGAAAAAAAAAAACATATAATACTGATAGTATCCAAATATATAAAATAAAAATGGCGGAGAAAAACGGTTTCAACACATCGGATGATGAACCTTTAATAAAGATAAAGGAGAGTAATCAGGGTCAAGTGCAGGTGTCAGGAACTGAAACGGTAAAAGTAGGTCAGGTAACGGAAAACCAAAATCCGACGTGTAATATCGAGAAGTACATAAAAATGATGAACGAGATGATGCAAAGAAGTAGGGAAGAAAACGATAGGATTATAAAGGCAAACGAGAAAATGATGCAACAAAGCCAAATAGCCAACGAGAAAATAATGCAACAAAGCCAAATAGCCAACGATAAAATAATACAACAAAATCAAGAATTATTAAAAAAATATGATACGGTAGTACAACAAAATAAAGAGAGAGGAGAGCAATTATTCTTCAGTGTAAATGAATGTAAAAGGGAAGTGACAGAAAATATTGATTGTAGTCGAGAGACTATACTACAAAGTAATGACAAAAATGCAGATAAGATAGTTCAAAATACGAATGGAAATTCAGAGGCAATAAGGCGCGAGATTCAAATAGCAAAAAGTGAACTAGAAAACATATTGGAAAATAAGTCGCGCGCTATAATTAAACAATTATCAAAGCAAACGATAGGTGAAAAGAAAATTATGAACAATCAGAAAAATGTTTTCGAACCTGGTAACCCAATTACTGCTAGTTATTCCATGGGGAATACTAGAAGTATGAGTGGCGATTTAACAAAACTATCTATACGGTTTCATCCAGATGGGAATGTACACCCAGTGGCCTTTATAAAAGAAATTAATAAAGAGTTAACACCGCGAGGTCTAGCGGACATAAACAAAATTGAATTGGCAATTGATGCACTTAGAGAAGAAGCCAGAATATGGGCCGGAAGGAATCGAAACGGTTTTACATCCTTTGAAAACTTTTGTGAACTATTTTTAGAAAAATATTGGGGTACGAATGAACAAGGTAAGGCATATGCAACAATACGGTATGATCAATATAGGAGTGGGTCTAGATATGGTTATTATTTGGAAATAATGGCACTAGCAGAACATTTTGGGGAACGTATTAGTGAGGAAGAGCTATTAGAGGCAATGCAAAACAAATTCGGGGAAGAAATCAATATAGCCTTATTAGGGAAAAACACGCTAGAGGAAGTAGGCAAATACCTGAAAAAATTGGATGGGATAATAGGTGGAGAAAGAAGAGGATACAACAACCGGAGACAGTTTTCAAGTTTTGAAAGAGACCGTAATAATTACCGGGAAGCTTATGACAGAAATGACAGTAGAAACGTCGAACGAGGCAATTACAATAACTTCCGAGATAAGGAGCCAAATAGAAACGGTAATCGATATTACGAGAACAGAAATGAGAGGTATAGGAACGATCAGCAGGGAAGAAACAATAATTCCTACCAAAACCCGAGGGGAAACGAGTATGTTAGTCCAAACCGGGAAGATCCAGGCCATAGGGGGAGAAATTATCTTCCAGGTGGAAGAATAAATGAAGTCAGAGTGCAAACTGATACACAGGAAGAGAGACAGCAGAATACCAATCAAGAAAAAAACGAATAGAAGGTCACCCAGAGAAAATAACTCGGACAATGAAAAATTACAATAACAAAGTTCAAGTGTGTAAACAAAATGTCATTCAGGCAGGTGAAAATAATATTTTAAGCCAGGTAGATAAAATAGAGGAAATACCTTCTCGCGGTGACCCAACTACAAAATTGAGTTATAATAGAAATACGGTTCGAGTAAATGAAAGAAAAAAATTTATTGAAGATAAAAATGAAGTAAAATCCCAGGTACGGGATCAAGTTGGAAATTTAGTATGCCAGAGTAGAAGCGGGGTAAAAGAAAGTAATAAACCAGCGGAACTGGTAGCAAGACAGGATAATTGCGAAACAGAAAAGGTGCGAACAGTTTTTGACAGCATGAGTAAAGAATTTGACGAATTTTGCAAGAATAGTGAGATGAATATGCAGGCTAAAAGGATTAGAAGTTTAAAAAAATTTAAGAATGAAAGAAGCGCGGTTGAAAATAATGAAGTTATGATTTTGTGTGATGTTGATGAGTTTACGGACAGGTATTTAAAATTGAGAAAAGTAGAAGAGATTAAGGGAAAGTCTAATGAAGGGGATAATGAGCTTGTTAAGGTGAACAGTGAAATCGTTAAGAATAAAGTATTGTGGGTAGTTAGTGATAAATCAGGAAAGTTATCTAATGGTGTAGAAGCGAGAAAAAATGAAGAATTAAATGACAATTTGGAAGAGTCAAAAGTCAACAACGTCTGGTACGATACAGCGGAGTATCTTATCGAAGAACTTGAAGGGACACTACCAGCTATTCCAGAACTGCCAATATTAGAGGGTCTTATTTGTGACTTAAAAGTAAAAATGTTAATAGACAGTGGATGTCAGATAAGTTGCTGTTCGCAGAATTTCAAAGATAGAATTAAGGACAAGATGGAACTTATCAAATTACCGGTCAGAGGCGTAACCATTACCGGGGCAATAAGAGGTAAAACCTTGAAAATAAAGGAACAAGTGTTTTTAGAATTACAAATAGATAAGGATGTATCCATTAAACAATCATGTATAATTATACCCGGCCTGACCGAAGATGTCATTTTAGGATGTGATTTCTGGGAAGATTATGAGGTATCACTGAATATGAAAGAGAATGAACTAACAGGTGTTTTCGATGGACAAAAGCGTACATTGAAGGTGAAGAGAGAGAAAAATCCCCAGATAAAACTAGAGGTAGTCCAAACAACGGATCGGGAGGATGAAAGTAATGAGGAAGAATTGCAGGAGATTTATCAAATGATAGAAGAAATTAGCGCTGGAATGGAAATAGAGAGTCGTATTGGTAAACAAGGAGTGGTTGATATCTTGTTAGACCATGCGAATATTTTTAGAAAAAAGCCTGGTCGAATTAAGGGTTATGAATATCCTATCATTTTAAATGACTACTCGCCATTTTACAAGAAAGCATATCCCATACCGCACATACATCGGGAGGCGGTAGCCAAACAAATCCAACAAATGATTGACTGGGGGGTGATAACCAAGGAACAGACTGAGTATGTAAGCCCATTGGTGGTAACGACGAAAAAGGATGGTTCATGTCGTGTCTGTTTAGATGCGCGGTACTTGAACACCCGGTTGAGGAACGACCATGTCATTCCCCTTAACCCGAACGAACTTTTGTTGAAATTTAATCCGAACCAATGCATGAGTACCATTGACCTAAATTCATCTTATTGGCAAGTAACCATAGTGCCCGCACATCGTAAATATATTGGATTCTCTTACGGAGGTCAGACGTATGTCTTCTGTGTTTTGCCTTTTGGATTGTCGATTTCAGTTGCAGCTTTTATAAGGGCGCTGAACCAGGTCTTAGGAGAGGACAATGACTTCATCGTTCCATACGTCGATGATTGTTTAATATATTCCCCCGATCTGGAAACGCATTTGGAGCATTTAGAGACAGTTTTCCGAAAATTTACGGAGTTTGGTGTTACCATAAATTTAAGCAAGTCAAAGTTTGTTCAGAAAGAAGTCAGCTTTTTAGGACATATAATCTCGGCGGAAGGCATTCGAATGGACGAGAAAAGGATACAGGCTATCAAGGATTATCCAGTACCTAAAAACTTAAAGCAAGTTAGATCCTTTTTAGGAGTAGTGAATTTTGACCGTCGGTTTTGTGAGTCATTTTCAGATTTAACAATACCTCTAAGGGAACTGCTAAAAAACGGTAGAAGATGGAAGTGGGGAACAGAACAGCAGTCAGCGTTTGAAAAGATTAAAACAGCTTTTATAGAGACAGTAATGCAGTGTCATCCGAAGCCGGAGGAGCCTTATTATATTCAAACAGATAGTTCCGGTTATGCCATTGGAGGTTGTTTCTTTCAGTTAGGAAGGGACCAGCAGAAGAAAATCATTGCCTTTTATTCCAGAAGTTTGAGGGGTCCTGAAGTATCATATACCACAACCGAAAGGGAACTATTGGCTGTGAAGGCTTGCTTGGAACAGTGGCGTGTTTTCGTGATGGGTCATGACTTGACAGTAATTGTTGACCACGTCTCGTTGTCATTTATACAGAGTTGTCGTCTATTAAATTCCCGACTTACGAGGTGGATTCTGTATCTACAGGAATTCAATTTCAAGGTCCAATATTGCAAAGGCAAGGACAACGTACTTGCTGACGGTCTATCAAGAGGACCGTGCGATCAAGAACAGGTGGTAGAAGGATCAGATTCTCAGAATATTGCTATCAAAGGGCAAGCAACTGTTGCAGCAATGTCCACAATTGCGTTATATAAGGCTGTGGCATTGTTGCCCAATATTGTGTTGATGAAGGTTAAATCATTACTAGAGAAAAAGATAATTAACAATTTTAAAGATATCGTACAAGCCCAAGAAGAGGACCCGTTTTGTAGAAAAATTAGAGAAAAACTTAAGAAAGAAGACCCTAAATGTAAACCGTATTTTACCGACCAAGGAGGCATCCTCTTTTATTATAATCCAAAGCATACTAGGTATAGAATATGTGTACCAAATAACCACGTTCAGGACTTAATCCTCCAGGAACACGAAGATCACGGACATTTTGGATCGGCCAAATGCCTAGCATGGTTAGAGGGCCACTACTACTTTCCGAAAATGAGACGGATTGTAAGGAGAATAATAGCAGGGTGTGCGTTATGCCAGAAGTCAAAGCCATCTCCAAAATGCCAGGGAGAATTGTACTCGATATTACCCACGAATAAAAACGAAATAGTATGTTTAGACCTGATTGGTCCATTACCACCGTCGCGGGGTGGTGCGACCCAACTACTTGTTATCGTGGATTGCTTTTCAAAGTATGTGACTTTGTATGCTCTAAAAAAAGCATCAAGAAGGGCTATTTTAAACCGGTTATTAAACGACTACATCTCAACCGTAGGTCGTCCTAAATATATCTTGTCTGACAACGGTAGCCAGTTTAAGGGAAAAGGCTGGTCTGAGGCATTAAAAACAGAGAACATACTAGTGAAACACACGAGCGTCTACTTCCCAAGCGGGAATCCTACCGAAAGGGCTAATCGGGAGATAGGTAGGCTATTTCGCATCTTTTGCCACGACAAACATACTAGATGGGCATACGAAATTAGAAAGGTAGGGCAACTGTTGAATGAAGCTGTGCACGACAGCACCGGCTTCAGCCCAAGTCAACTCCATTTCGGGGAAAGTAGGACGAATCCGTTAGTTGGTAATATTGACTTCCCCAAGACACTACCGGGTGAGGGAGATATATTAGCTCTTGCAAGAGAGAGGCTAATGACAAAGGCTAATAAAAGGAAAGAGAGATGGGATAAAAAGACTAAACCAGTCAGTTTCAAAGTAGGCGACAAGGTGTTGGTAAGGACACATGACTTATCTTGTGCAGAGGATGGGTTAATAAAGAAATTTTTCTTATTATTTCATGGTCCTTGTACCATTATCAGTAACCCATATCCAAATGCCTACGGTATTGTTGATGATGAAACAAAGGAAGCACGTGGTATCCAAAATATAATTAATTTAAAGCCATTTATGCCAAGATATGTAGCGACCCAAGTTCCGGGAACCTGACACTTGCCTCTTGAAGGGAATTTGAGAATTTAGTATTTTAATTTCTTTTGTATTGTTGCTAGTCAAGCAGAATTATGGTTTAAGGAATAATAATAATATAAGTTTAAGTTAACACCGTTAAATAGGAAGAATTTAGTATTTTAATTTCTTTTGTATTGTTGCTAGTCAAGCAGAATTATGGTTTAAGGAATAATAATAATATAAGTTTAAGTTAACACCGTTAAATAGGAAGAATTTAGTATTTTAATTTCTTTTGTATTGTTGCTATTCATGCAGAATTATGTTTTAAGGAATAATAATTATATAATTTTAAGTTAACACTGTTAAATGGTAAGAATTTAGTATTTTAATTTCTTTTGTACTGTTGCCAGTCAAGCAGAATTATGTTTTAAGGAATAATAATTATATAAGTCTAAGTTAACACCGTTAAGTAGAAAGAATCGTTTTTTTTTTAAATTATTAAAAAAAATAAAAATAATAACATATATATATATATATATATATATATATATATATATATATATATATATATATATATATATATATATTATATATGTAATGTAAGTAGAGATAATAGTATATAAGATTAGGTCTCAGTTGAAAAAAAAAAATCTGATTCCTTACAGTATTTTAAGACAAAATGACTTTCAGAAATTAGATTTTGGGGGGTTGTGAACTGAGCCCAGAACTGGGGGTTGAAACATACTAAAGTAAGAGAAATAAAGTGAATCTCGCAACGGTGGAGGAAAATCACGCAACCCGTTTGAACGGTCGCAGGTGTGAGAGGAGTAGTGAGAAAAGAGGGGTTAAGACGGAGAAGACGCCAAGGCGTGCTGGAATTAGAATGATTTCTGTTAACTAAGTAAATGTACTGTGTTAATCTTAGTAAATATTGTGAGTGCATAGTTCCTGTAATTGTGATACTGATTATTAATTTCAATAAATATAAAACGAAAGGTTACTGTAGTTTCATCCATACTGAACCGTTTTCTACCTGGATGTTCGTCCACGGGGCTGATTATATAGCTCATTTATATGGAATAGTAGCAGGAAAACGACGTCAGGGACGATCATCAGGTGAGCCGAGTGCAGGTGTACCCACTACTTCTAACGGCGAGGAAGACGCCGACGACGGGGATACCCAGGTCTCGCCACAAACCTGTAAGGTAAACCTTCTATATTTTATACGAGGTAGTCCACTAGTCCAGGACCTGAAGCGTCCTCTTTCCCTGGCATTTCAAGAAGACGCTACAACAGGCGGGTGGCAGATAAGTTCATTATTATTTCCAGGAACCAGTCCAGTGTAAGGATTTTTCATGTTTGCATTTAACCTTGAGTTAAAAGCAACAGAAATAACATTTTTACGAACAGCGGTTACGTTATTTATTTAGGTGATGGACTTAAAAGAGTTGACTATCGTCGTTCGTATAATAATTGTTTTGAGCTGAATTTAGTTAGTAATTTGAAATATATTTATATGTACGTAACTTTATATTTCAGGAATTGTTTAGGGATTCTCTCTCTTTACCATGTAACATATGATAAATGGGCAGCCCCGCACCCTGGGATACAGAGTTTCTATAAACGAATAAAATAAAATCTTGGGCACTGTTGCCATTTAGTATCAAGGCAATAGGGCATAGTTCAATTTGAAGGTGGGTTGAGAGTTGAATTGCTGGCGAACAACGAGGCAAAAGTTCAGCCTTGCCCAGGGCGGTAGAAACAATTTCATCCCGTGGACAAGAGGTGAAAACGTGCTCTTGCAGAAATTATTCCCAATAGATTTAGCAAGAGTCCAGAAGGGTTTGCTGCCGTTGGAGCTTGAGAGGACTTTGTTTTTGATTTGGTTATATCACGAGTGTTTTGCCTCAGAAAGAATGCGGACATAGCGGTTTCTTGCGTCGTTAAATGCTTGGCGGTTTTCTTGACTGGGATAGTGTAGAAGCGTTTTGTGAGCTTTGATCTTTTCAAGTCTGGCCTTGTCACAGGATTTAGAGAACCAGGGCTTTTGAGAGGCTGCAGAGGTTTTCTGTGTACGTGGAATAAAGAATTACATGCAAGCTTGGATAATTTCGGTGGCGTTTTGTGAGATATCAGAGGGGTCAGGGTGAGAGAAGCAGACAGACGCCCATGGAAATGAGGAAAAGTAATCCCGCATTTCGTCCCAGTTCGCTGAGCCGTAGTTCCAAACGATACGTGGGTGTGATGACTGTGTGACCTCGGGTTGCATTGCGCAGGAAGCAGTGACAATGCCGTGGTCTGAGCGACCAAGGGGGGCGGTGACTGATATCTTATAGCAGTCAGGATTTGTAGTAAGAAGGAGATTCAAGGGATTTGAGCTGTGTGATAAGATGCGAGGAAAGTAGGTAGGTTGCTGAACCATATTGGCTAAAGAATTGCTGACTGCAAAGGCCTCCGCTGCTCTTCCTTGTGGATCGGTTTTTGAAGATCCTAGCCATTCCCTATTATCGACATTGAAGTCACCAAGAATAGTGACCTCGGAGGAAGGATATTCAAAAATTCTGGACGCAGCAAGTGCGTTATGGTAGTGAATTTTCATAAAAATGTTTTTAATAACAAATATGTGTGTTTTGTTAAGAAAGCAGGCATCAAATTTGGTTACCAGTATAATCTATATATTGGAAACAATGTGCCATGTTTCATCAAAATAACTTTATTGTGTGAAAATGTACAAAAATTTCCAAAAGTAAACTTAAAGTGTTCCCGAAAAAACACGTTTCTTGGTCAACCTTATAGGTTAATAGCAAATTGAGCTGTTCAAATATGAAACATTTGACAAAAATCGCTACCATAACGCACTTGCTGCGTCTAGAATTTCTTTTCTTACAAACATGCATTATATCTCGATGGAAAATGCAAAAATGCAATAACATAAGGCGTGTTTGAAAAAAAAAAAGGAAATTTGTATCACCAATGACTTATGGGCCACCCTGTGATTGTAGAAATATTATTTTAAGATGTAGCTCAAGACACCCTATAATTAATATATACAAATTTTTTCATATCTTATATAATAACGGATATATTGAGCTTTATTGATTTTTTACGAAAATTCGACAAAAATTATATACCGTTAAACGATAAACTCTATAGCTAAGGCTACTGCCAAGCATCAGAGAAAGGGTCTATTTGAAATGAATTTTCTGCAAATATTTTAGTAATATGAAGGACAATGACGGTTGAAATCAAGACTTTAGGGTTTGTAAAACATTCTTCTTGAGACATTTTATTTCTATAGCCCGTATTAGATTCAAGTTATTTGCCTAAATGTTGCCAATTTTGACATTTTAAATCGCCACTTTGACGTTTTGAGGAAAACCCCAATTTATTTTTCTTAAAATGCCTATAACTTTTTTGTCTTTTCACTTACATAGCTAAATTTTGGTAGGTATCTTACTTATAAGGATATAAACCAGCGTACTAAATTTGGTTGCCTTTACTTTGTTAATTCCGGAGATATAAATTTTTTTCGAAAGAAAACACAAAATTTTCCGGGAAAACCTAGGCAGATTTTCCTGCTTAACGAACTCATCCAAGCCATTTGCAAAAGGAATTTTTTCAACAAATTTAATCAAAATATAAAAATTGAAACTGACCCCGGATATGTTTTCTTGGGGGCCTAATTAGCGCTCATTTGAAGAAATTTTTTCAAAATTCAAAAGTCGGGATCTCCTCATTAGTGAATTTTTTTTAAAGAAAATTCACTAAAATCAGATGGTCGGTTTTTCAGAAAGGTAGTCAAAGAGCTGAACAAAGTTGTTGGCAGAAGGTGGCCGGTAAATGCAACAGATGAATTTAGTTGCAGCCCTGAGAGAGAGTGTGTTATCCATAGTATGTCTTTTCTTCCAGCTTCTAAATTGGGGAGTCTGGTGCTGGGTAGATTGCTACGGACGTAAGCGCACACGCCTCCACGCGATATAAAGGAAGTAAGGAGCTCATACCCCGGGAAATTTTTATTTATTTGACAAAGTCTAAAAACATATTGTGGTCAGAACTTTGTTTCAAAGTAGCCGTATAACAGAAATTGCACAGAAATCCGTTCCAGATCGTTCTCAACCCAAATTAGCGAAATTGAAGGGGAGATTCTAGTGTAGTTATAGATCAGTGGTCGCCAACCTTTTCAATGTGTTGAAATAATTTGATAATTTCGGAATAAACAGTCAACTACCTAGTCGTAAGCGACGTAAGTCACCTAAACGAAATAATGCACAGTTGTATTGTAAAACGATGTTTTGACGATGCTTTACAATGTCTTAACACTCGGGCTTCACCTGGGGCACCAGTGAAAGATAACACATCGGAAAATACTTGTAGTCCTTCAAACTAGTGCTGGGAATTTATCCGTTTGTGTTCTCGAATATTCGTTCCGAAAGCTTCACGACTATTCGAATTATTCGAGTATTCGAATATTCGTGGAGTATTCGAATATTCGTGGAGTATTCGAATATTTGAATATTCGTCGAGTATTCGAATATTCGCAGAGTATTCGAATATTCGCACAGTAAAAAACACTCCTCTAAGCCCATGAATGTGTCTCGTTATCATTTTTTGAATCCGCCTCTGTTTCCTAGAAAATTAGCTATTTAATTCTTAACTTTCAAATACTTCCGGAAAATTTTCATTGTTTATTTTAGAAAAATTAATTATGTTGATATATTATATTATAATGTAGGTTGCAAAAAGAACTTGTAATCATTGCCGTGCTGTTAGTATATCTAAGAATCTCTTGCATTTCTATTTTCGTGTTTATGATCCTCTGTGTGTTAAAGGGTGAATTCATGTTTGTTTTCATTGCATAAATCGAATGCGATATGGATAACCACCAGTCGATTTGTTACAATATACAATACAATAACTTTATCATCATATTTTGATTACATTTTGGTGTTTATGAACTTCTATGCGCCACCTATGAGTTAAAGGACAGATACAGCTTTCGACTTACTCAAGTGTTTTCAACTAACTTTAAACAAACTATACCTCAATCTGGAAACCCAATAATTTATCGCTTTCCAATCGATAAAAGCGCCCTACAATTCAAAGTTTCAAAATGTATTGCGACACCTTCCGCTTAGTAATCCGACATATGCTGTTTCTCTGCAGATTTTTATTGGCTCATGAAGGCGTGAAGAAACGGAAAGATTCATAAAAATACTCAACAAAATTATATGGTTCTTAGAAATATTTAGTTGAAACCAAGCAAAGAGTACCTATACAGTGCAAAGCTAACAAATTATTCATAATCACTTATTTGAAGGCTCTACTTTTTTCTCCTAGTGTTCCCTGCGGTGAGTGCTTCTAAGAATCTTCTGGGGATCATTCACAGCCATAATATATATATATATATATATATATATATATATATATATATATATATATATATATATATATATATATATATATATATATATATATATATTCGAATATTCAAATACACTCTCGTTGAAATAATTCGTATTCGAATACTCTAATATTCGCATATTCGAACTATTCGTATTCGATTCCCAGCCCTACTTCAAACCCCAAGTTATATCGGCATGTATGACGACATAGTGGGCGTCTATTAGATTCCTTTCACTTGAAAGTTCTATAATACAGCTAGAAATGAGAAGAACTCAAAAAACATAGTAGGGACGACAACTTTCAGGACAGCAATGTATGGGTTTGCAAATAAATGGAACAGTGTAAATACCAAAATTAAATAAGAAAGTAAAATCGAATATTCCTTGCCAAAAACAATTGCGGATTTCTCTAGGTCTGACCTTAGCAGTAAAAGGTAGTGTTTGTTTTCTACGGATTTATGAAACTACTGGACTATTACTTTTTGAGGCTCAATTATTAACTGAATTCACCTGGCCAGGGGACCGGCTTATCAATGGTGTCTTTGTTTAGCCTAGAAGCCAGTATCGGCTCGTGCCTTAATGCATTGGGGGTGCGCAATAAAAAAAAATTCGGGACGCAGCAAGTGCGTTATGGTAGTAAATTTTGATTAAATGCTTCAAATTTGAATAACTCAAGTTTCTACGAACTTAGAGAGTTGAGTTTTGATGTATAGTAGGGTCTTACCCAGGGCAACATATCCACAACATTTGATCAAAATAACTTTGTAATTTTCGGAGAAAAATTTTTTTTCCAAAGAAAACTCAAAATATGAATAACTCAATTTTCTAAAAAGGTAGAAAGTGAATTTTAGTGTGTAGTAAGGTCTTTTACAGGGCAACATATCCACAAAATTTCATTAAAATACCTTTGTAATTTTCGGAGAAAAAGATTTTTTTTTAAAACAAAACTCAAAATATTCCCAGGAAACGTTATCCGATTTTCCTGACTAACGAACTCATACAAGCCATTAATAAAAGAAAGGCAGTTGCCGAGTTTCATAAAAATCAGTTGCTTATTTTTTGAGTTATCGGTTGGATACATGTATATATATATATATATATATATATATATATATATATATATATATATATATATATATATATATATATATATATATATATATATATATATATATATATATATAAACATATAAAAATTGAAACTGACCCCGGATATGGGTTCTAGGGGTCCAGGTTCGCGCTCATTTGAAAAAAATTTTGCAAAGTCTCTCCATCGATACCTCTTTCTTAGTGAATTTTTTAAAATTATTAATTATTAACTACTTACCAAGTTTTCCTCTAGTTAGTTATACGTTATAGTAGTTAAAAAGTCCCTTAAAAAGTTAACCTTTAAATTAAAAATATCCACTGAATTAATCACAGTATCACATTTATTTTGTTCACTTATTAAGCAACCCGAAGTAGTAACCATCATAATAATAATTGTCTTGTTAGAATATGTAAACAACAACGAAATAATCTAATTAAAAAATCAATCCGACGCGAAGACAAAAATTACTACGTAGTAGGTACATACGGTCTGCCAAAAGTCCAGTACAAACTGGAAGTGTGCAATTTTATAGCGCACAACAGATTGCTTATTCGGTCGTTTTCGACGAAGATCATCAAGATTCGGCGATGATTTCGCAGTGAAGTATCGCATTTCGTGAGAGCGCCGAAAAATACCCACCGCCGCCCGAACGCTTTATATGGATATGAATGTATATAAGGTCTACAACGATTAACATTATACTTATTCTGATTCTGTATTCTGTATTGATGGCTGCCGACTCTCTGCGATCATCGATATACTAATTTTGTTTGTTGAATGCAGGAGATAAAAAAAGTAAAAAAAAAATTATTAAAATATAGCATAGCAAAAATATTGTTTTTTTTCCGCGGCAGTGCGCGCGCACGGGCGCACTTATTGAGGCGCCGCCCCTGCTAGAAGCTTAGATCTCCTTAGTTGGTTAAAATTTTTAAGAACGAAAATTGGGCAATTTGTACATTTTCACCGGCGTAATCTAAGTGATAAAGTTCATATGTTTGTTTTATCCATTTATTTACGAATAAAAATATATTTTATACGGCTTTTTCATTTTACACGGGTGTCTTTAGAATACCAATTTATTAAAAATACCAATTAATAGAATTGACAGAGTTGTGTTACGGTAGCGAAATTAGATTTTATTAAATTGAAACGGGAATTTCGTTAGAATTTTATTAGCGATTGCTGTATTATATGTTTACAACCCTTAATTATGTCATTTGTTTCAGGTAAGGTTGATAGAATCCATTTAACAGAGATGATCTTACGTAGCTTCGTAAGTACACATAGCTACTTTAAAAAGTTTCATTAAAATCAATGTTTTGTTTGTTGTTACTTTTACATGTAGTAGGATTTTTTAAGTATCTTAATGTCTTTGGGGTGTTGCGAATAGATTCTAGTGCAACTTTTTGAGTCTTCCACCAAAGTCAGCTCCACCTCAGTGACAGAAAGTGTTGCACGTGATGTTCTAGTTTAAAAGGCTTTAGTTTGAATATATGCCTCCCTTACTTGCTCCATATCCCCCTTTTATTTGACTCGAGTAAAGAACACTGCAATGAAGTTTTTCGCTCTACAGCGAGAATTTATAGTTTCTTTTGCCGCCACTGGTTTAACATTGAAATGAAATAAGGAAAATATAACGTGTCTTATTTTTCATAGTTTACTGTTAATATACCGGGCTTGGTTAAATTATGCCACTTGTGTCGTACGTAAATATGTACCAGAATAGTTAGTTCCTGCACCAGAGTTTCTGGAAACTCTGAAGACGCTACATCTGTCATTTAGTGCGTCACATGCGACTAAGAGTTTTACTTCAGAGCAACTTTATAAAGTTAAATTTATTTAAGCGTACGACAGCGTTATCTTAGAAATTTTAATTAAAAAACTGTGTAGTTTAAATATTCCCAGAGGTATAGCAACTAATCTTGTTAAAATATTTAAAAATAGAAGGATGTATGCTCGAACAAGAAATGGTATCATTGGACCTAGGCTAGTTAATGTTTTGAGCCCTGTTCTCTTCAACATTTATACTCACGATTTTCACAAAATACTGCGTAAAGAAATACAATGCTTACAGTATGCTGATGATTTCTGCGTGTATACTACTCAAAGCACCTATAATCAATGCCTAACTGAGCTCTTTTTAGCTATGTCAAATATAATTTATTTTAATTTTACTAACGGTTTTACTCTATCTGTAGATAAAACAGTGGTCACTTTTTTCACAAGACATAGAATTAAAGAGCTCAATTGCTGGGACTAACTTCCCATTGCGATCCTCTGTCAAATACTTAGGAATCACTCTTGACCAGAGACTGGGATGGAAAAATCATATAGATTCACTAAAAGATAGAGCAGAGAAAAGCTTAAATATTTTAAAATACACCAAACGCAGAAATCATGGTGCAGACATGTCAACTGCAATGACATTTTATCGAGCATACACTAGGTCGATCTTAGACTATGGCTCTATATTTTATGGATCTGCTTCTAACACGCTATTAACAAAAATTGACAGGATCCAATATAAAGCTCTTAGAATCATAACAGGAGCAATCAAAACTTCACCTGTACAATCTCTTTTAGTTTTAACAAACGAACAATCACTTTTTGTTAGAAGATTTTTGTTATCCTGTAAATTTCTTTTAAAAAACTTTAGCTCAGACTCTCAGGACACGTTCATGAAAATTCAACAGCTATCAGTGATCCATCTTACGCACAACTATTGTAGAAGCAAAACTTCACCACCATTATTTGACGCTTCTTTGGAAATCGAAAATTGTCAATGGTATGCGAAAGAAATCCTTAATTTTAGATTTGATTTCTCTTATAACATACAACTGATAAAACCTCACATTATTATACCAATATTTTCTAACATACCAGATATAAATACTTGTATATTGAAACAAGCGTTAGAACCATATAAAGAAGCTGTCAAAATTTATACTGATGGGTAAAAAATTCAAGATTCAGTGGGATGCGCAGGGTACATTAAACAATTAGATTATGTTGAGCTATTTAGTCTGCCAGAGTTCACTTCAATTTACACTGCTGAAGCTGTTGCCATACAAAAAGCGTTAGTACTAGCCTGTAACCAAAATATGAGGAGCTTTGTTATTTTGACGGATTCCCTTTGACTGTTAAGAACTCTATCGAATCTTCAAAATGCACAAAGGAGATACTTTCATATGGGTAAAAGGGCACTCAAAGCTTGAGGGTAATGAAAAGGCCGACTATTTAGCTAAAAAAGCAACGAAAACAGGTTGTAAAGATAACTTTTACAGTAACAGAGATCTACTTCCGCAAATAAAACATGTGTGTAATATAAGATGGCAGGATCATTGGAATAAGTTGAAAAGTAGCTGTAACAAGCACTTCGGTAGTATCATCCCTAATCTAAGAAAACAGCCCATTTACAAAGAATTGTTGCTTCCTAGGTCCTTGTCTACGACACTTAACAGAATTATCATAGGCCATGGTGCTTTTCAGTCTCATTTGTATAAAATAAAAGTTGAAGACAATCCATTTTGCTCATGCGACAATATCAGCCCAGCTGATTTAAATCATTTGATTTTTTCCTGTATTATGCATCATGAACAAAGAAAAATATTAATTTGTAATTTGATAGAATACAATGTTTCCTTTCCACTTGATGTGACATCACTTATGTATAAAGCTGTTTGTAATAAAAGTGTCATGGTAGCTTTCATGTGTTTTGTTAAAGACTCTAAGTAAGCTAGGTTTATATAGCTCTTAGTAAAAAGATGATATTCTGAAAATTGGATTGTTCCAATAAATATTGTACTAGTGGCAATATACTATATAGTCTTAAGGGATACTAAATAAACTTAGCAGATTAATGTATAATCAGAGAGATAAAAGTAAGTTCCTCTGTGTCTTTTCTTGTGTTGACCTCTTTTGACCACAGCCTCCCCAGTATGTTATAAAGTCACCATGACAGGCTCCATTGGTGTGAAAAGTGTCCCAGTGTTTCTCCTGCAACAACTTGGAGCGTAGATGTGTGCATGCATATGTATGTATGTGTATATGCACATGAAGAAATAATGTGCATTTTCTGTCCTGTACCTAGTGTTAAGTACTGGACGTATAAAGCCTTTTGACGTGAGTGCGTATACATGAGTGTATATGCGCTCGCATATGTGTGTGGGTGGATATGTATGTAAGTTTTAATTTTAATATATATTTTTAGTAAACAGCAAGTATATAGGGAGATAAAAGAAGAAAAAAGTTTAAGAGCTTGTTAGATTAACATTCTTTAGACAGGTTTTGCCATTGTGAAAAGCAAGGGCTTATGCATCCTTGTTTATTTTGAAGATTGACAGTGACTGAATGAGCCAGTTCTCAAAGTCAAAACTCTAATCAAAAAAAAATTATTTTACTTGACTTAAATAGTACAGTTATTAATACATTATAAATGTAATGTTGTAAAATAGAAAATATTAATGTGAGTAATCTAAACTGTTGAGGCTGAACAGAAAAGACTAACTAACTTAAAAATAAATTATTACCTATATTTATAAAGTAACTATCCTGATATATTAATCAATAAAGTCTTTGATTTGGAAATATCTCAGACGCTGAGGGAACAGGAATGTGTGTGTTTTGTTTCTTTAAAGTCGGCCTATTTTCGCGACTATGGCCAATTACCGACGCCAGGGAGCATTTTCACCTCATTTTTTGCCGAACCCATGCCTTTCTGTAAAAAGGGTGGGGATCTTTAACGTGCCCGAAATCGCATGGACACAGGACCGACGGATTTACGCCCCCTCTGAAGGGCGGAACGTGCAGACATTAACTTGCTCAAATACGATGACAGAACCTCAGTTGATGATAATGTTACAGTTTGTACTGAAAAAGTGAACGAACCCAGTACCCTTCGGTTCAGACGCACACGTTCTTACCTCTGAACCACCGAGGCTCTAGGGGACAGGAAATTCACAGGTGCATATATGCAAGTTACGCACAATTTTCGGCCGGTAACTTGAGTCATGGAGTTGGGTACATCAAAATATTTAAAATGCTGTTTTGCAGATACACAGACAGGATGTGTTCTGCCAAATGACAGAATAGTATCTGTTCATAGGTATATTAATGTGCAGTTCTAACAGTCGTTTATTTAGTACTTGATTAATATATGTGGTAAAAATCAGGAATTTTAACTTCGTTTTTCCTTGTCTAATTAGTGAAAGTTCTTCATTGTGCACTGTAAAGAGCTTTTTTTCCCTCAGGGCTCATCCGCGGCCTTGCCGCCCCGATAGCACTGCAAGCTTTAGTTGATTGTGCATACCCTTAGTCTTACTCCACCCATTCCAAAAATCACTGTGCCTAGAACTAGTCTGCACAGCGATTGGTAGGGTGAAGTTTTATATTGCTCTGTCTTCGGTCTAGACTGACCGTAGATCAGTTGTCTTTTGCGGTCCAGAGCTTTACACTCGCACAAGATGTGCTGGGCTGATTCCTCCCCCTCGCCGCAGAGTCTGCATGCGAGGTCCCCTTCGAACCGCCCCATTTTATGCAGGTGTTTCTTGACGGCCATGTGTCCCGTTAAGAGACCTGTTGTGTTTCTGAGCTATCCTCTGCTAAGATTTAGCAGCTCCACAGCTCTCTTTGAACTGGGTTCGTCAATTGACTTCCCATGTCTGAGCCCTGCATAGTACACCTTGTGTTGGTTTCTGACCCAGGACTTAATGGCTCCCCTGGCAGTGCTCTTTGTCACGCTCAGAGCCGGTTCTGGTTCCATAAATGGTTCTACTGACCCTCTCTTCGCGAGACTGTCAGCTTCTTCATTGCCTTTAACCCCCGAGTGGCCCGGCACCTTAGATGAGGGTCACCTCATTCTGCCCAGCCAGGTCGCTTGTCTCGTCTCGGCACTCACTCACCAGCCAGGAATTTGCCCGTGGGCTACTTAGTGGCCTTAAGGGCTGCCTGGCTGTCTGGCTATGAGGATCCGCTTGTTGGTGTAGCCCCTCCTCTTGTTCTCCCGCACACAGTGCAGGATGGCGTGCCTTTCTGCCTGAAACACCGTTGCACGGGCTTCGGGGGAAATACTATGACTTACACTCTAAAGAGCTTACGAAGAACTGGTATAAGTAGCACGTTGACGATCGTCATCTTGTTCAGTTGGGCGGTTGTACGCTTCAGATCTAGTATAAACCGTGGACAGGAAGCAGAAAGTCGTGTTACCTATAACATCGTGTCATATTTTATTAGTCGCAAGAAAGAATAATCTTGCCATAATAAGTTATGTTCCTTCGAGTTGTCTTATCAAGTAAAATTCGGTAATGGGCACACTCGAATGCCAACTCTTTATCTGCGGGTTTTTGGTCCAATTAGCGCATGTATTTCATCATCGTCGTTCTACAGAGATATCAAATGACATGTATGACAAGCACGTTGGAAACTCTCATTTTCTTTCCCCAAGGTCGTCTTAAAAAATTCATATTTACCTGCGCAGGTGTCGATACCTGTAGCCTTCCTTAAGCAAAACTACTTGTGACGTGGTATATGGTGATTGGCCTCAAGTAGATTTGAATCTGCTTGATTAGTGAGGTCACTTTTGCCTATCAGCCCTACTCTAAAAGCATCTATCTATCAGATTATTAATATTATTAAGACTAGAAACACTTTAGGAGGTTGGCAGATCTTGATATGGTTTGATACTCACGCTATTTTCTGTGTTGCTCTGCCTGGAGTCCTATATTTGTGAGCGCCCAAGGCCAGGGCCTGGTTATATAAAATTTAAGGAATCTAGATAAACGATAATTAGAATTTATTAATGGTGTTGCTACCAAACAGGGGATATATTAGGGAGGAATATCTCTTCATCTAAACAGATATGTTAATGTTAACAATAATATTAAATTTATTCATACAAATAAACTTGGGATAGTTAACAAAATTAAATTGATATGGTTTGTAAATTTCAAATAAACATTAACTCATACACAAATGAAAATCAAATAAACAGCAAGAATTTCAATAAAAAGAAATTATCATTTCATATGGCATATGACAAAATAATCAAATAAAATGGTTCTATGTTACAAAAATATTAACATCACCTACTTGAGGAATATTAATGATCAAATGCTATTTTTTACAGCTCAGAAGCAAATACAAACTACTACTTAAATTGCTTGACGTTCGTTAATCAGTTCTGTTGACTTTTCAATGAATTAACTGGCGCAGTCCTTTAAGTGAGGCTCCATTCAGGAAAAACATTATGTGAAATTTCTACTTTAATGATTGTCAATGAAAAATATTGACAAATGTACAGGTTAAATATTTTACAAACAAAAATCTGCTAATTACAATTTCCAGTACTATGTATTTAAATTCACAATATTGACAAAATTCTAAAGAATAAACAGGAAATTTACAGTTACCCTTTTTCAGACACCTCACTGACACTATTGAAGTTCAAATTTGATCATGTTACTTTGAAAATTCAAATTGTAAAGGTTCAAATAATAGACTGCTGCATGGAACGTTTTGATTGTTTCACACAAATAAATAAAGTTTCATCGACTCACCAAGTCCTGACACCTGGGGTTACCTGTTGAACCTTTGAAGATGCTCTCCAAGTAGAGTCAACCAACAGAGCCTAACATAGGCTTACCAATTCTAATACAAGAGGGGAGGTTGGAGAGAATAAGTGGTACCTTCCATAAATGGTTATTGGGCAGGTGGTTCTTGTTGCTCCAATACTGGGTGAGACAAGTTGGCCCCTAACATTAAATGAACAACCGTCAAGTCGATGTTCGGAATTAATTGGACTAAAATCTCTCTACAGCAATCAAAATATAAATTGGCTCAAGTGAAATTTATAATGCCAACTGATTCAGAGCTCGGTAATATACAGAAACTCTTTCTGATTAACGTGGGGAATGCACCAGGTCGGTGAACAAACAACTGCGTAATTCGCGTTTTTCTGCCAAACACGTCGTTAATTTAAATTGAAAAACCGATTAAATGACATTAAACAATCACTGACAACTGTTGTCAAATAGTATCGACAACGAAAAGGATTTCATCACCTATTTTAAGATAGTGATTAGCCACGGTAATTAAAAAGATGTTCAGTCGGCAATTGCCCAGCTACGACTCGCCTAGAGGTAACATTTTGTGCCTCCAGTTCTGACTTCATCCCCCTTTGTCGCTCTTCATCCTTGGCCCATCTTCTAGATGTTCAGGGTTGCATTCTTTATATGATATCTGCCAAAATCCAGATATAGTTACCGACTTCCCCTAACTTTGAAAATGGACTGTTCCACCTTTAAAAATTCTTAGAAAAATTCGCTGAATAGCCCAACGTTTTCTTTAGATGACTTGCTTAAAAAACACTTGCTGGAAAATTCCAGCACGAATTGGATTTCTTGTTTAAACAAAAAAAGTTCGGGACGCAGCAAGTGTGTTATGGTAGTGAATTTACATAAAAATGTTTTTAATAGCAAATATGTGTTTTTTTTAGGAAGCAGGCATCAAATTTGATTACCAGTATAACATATATAGTAAAAAGAATGTGCCATGTTTCATCAAAATAACTTTATTGTTTGAAAAAGTACAGAAATTTCCGAAAGTAAACTTTAAAGTGTAACCGAAAAAATCCGTTTCTTGGTCAACCTTATGGGTTATAAGCAAATTGAGCTTTTCAAATATGAAGCATTCAATCAAAATTCGCTGCCATAATGCACTTTCTGCGTCCAGAATTTCTTAACTTACAAACATGCATTATTTTTCGATGGAAAATGCAAAAACATAAGGCGACTTACAAACATGCATTATTTTTCGATGGAAAATGCAAAAACATAAGGCGTTTTCGACTAAAAAAAAAAATTATTTCTATGACCAACGACTTATGGGCCACCCTGTGATTGTAGCAATATTTTTTTAAGATGTAGCTTAAGACACCGTATAATTAATGTATACAATATTTTTTCATATCTTGTATAATAACGGATATATTGAGCTTTATTGATTTTTTACGAAAATTAGACAAAAATTATATACCATTAAACGATAAACTCTATAGCTAAGTCTACTGCCAAGCATCAGAGAAAGGGTCTATTTGAAATGAATTTTTTGGAAATATTTTAGTAAAATGAAGGACAATGACGGTTGAAACTAAGACTTCAGGGTTTGTAAAACATTATTCTTGAGACATTTTCTTTCCATAGCCCGTATTAGATTCAAGTTCTTTGCCTAAATGTTGCGAATTTTGACGTTCTAAATTGTCAGTTTGACGTTTTGAGGAAAACCCCATTTTATTTTTCTTTAAATGCCCATAACTTTTTTGTCTTTTGACTTACAGAGCTGAATTTTGGTAGGTGGCTCACCTATAACGATATAAACCAGCGTACCAAATTGGTTGCCCTTACTTTGTTAATTCCGGAGATATAAATTTTTTTTGAAAGAAAACACAAAATATTCCGTGAAAACCTGGGCTGATTTTCCTGACTAACGAACTTATCCAAGCCATTTGCAAAAGGAAGCTTTTAACCAAATTTAATCAAAATCGGCCTATTATTTTTTGAGTTATCGGTGTGATACATACATATATATATATATATATATATATATATATATATATATATATATATATATATATATATATATATATATATATATATATATATATATATATATATATATATATATATATATATGTATGTATGTATCACACCGATAACTCAAAAAATAATGGGCCGATTTTGTTTAATTTGGTGAAAAAATTCCTTTTGCAAATGGCTTGAATAAGTTCGTTAGCCAGAAAAATTTCATAAAGCCACGCCAGATTTATGAGTTCCACACTTCATAGTTTCCTTATTAAGTATAACTGAATAGCGAGTACTCTCGAATGCAAGGTTTTGGGTTTGCGATTGTCCTGGTCCTACCGCAAGTATCTTATTGTACTCTTTGCAATCTGGGAACCATTATCTTGTTTCTGGGGTCATCTTAAACTTAAGATCTACCCCCTCAGCTGTTTTCACCTTTGCGAACCGTGGGCAGAAAGGAAAATCCTGCTACTACGATTGTGTGGCACCTTCTTAGTCGTAGAACCTGTTTTTTCATTTAACCACTTCAGATTTACATCTTATTTTCCTTCTAGTTGTCTTGTCAAGTAGGATGGGGGGTATCCAGTACTCTCGAATGCAAACTTTTAATTTGCATGTGTTTCGGGCCAATTGTCACAAGTATTTCCTTTTACATTTCCAAATTGTAAAGGAGTAACGAGTACAACAAGCAAGTTGGTAACCGTCATTTTGTTTCCCTCAGGTTATTGTAAATTTAAGTTCTACATGTGCCAGCGTTCGTATATTTGTAAACCTGGAACATGAAGAAATGCAACCCCTTTATATTTGTAATTTTTTTACCTTAAAGTTCTCTTATTAAGTACAGTGGGGTAACCTGTATTTACAAGTACAAACTTTTAAGTTCGTGAATGTACCGGTCCAATTAATCGCAAGTATTTCATTGTACCGGTTGTTGCATTAAGACAGGTAACCAGCCATGTCTTAGAAACTAATAATCTTACAGCTTTGAGGAAAAAAAATATAATAAAAGTGACCAAGAGAATTTCCTAGAAATTATTTGCAACTTTATGGGGTGATCGCCAGGGGGTGTAATTGTGACATCAAAACGGAAAAACAACATTTTCTCAAAAAAGTACCATGTAAGACATGTCGACAAATATCACTGTTTTAATCTTCACTGTTTGCTCAAAAAATAGTTTGGAATGTCGTCTTTGTCATTTGTCAAATAAAGTGTTGTGGGAAGGTAGAATTTTCTTGTGAAAAAAACTCATAACTACGGTTTGGCGCGACCGAATATGGTAAGCTTGGTCTGGTTTGGAAGAGCCTTTCAGGCCTTATTTTTAGTCGTATAAACTGTAGGACACACTTCTTGCAATCGCCGTAGAGGGCGCTATGCTGAAAACTGGCATGTTTTACGATATTTTTCGAAAAATTTAAATACAACGATATATGGTTTTTTACACAGTTAGATAAGCTCTTCCTAGCAACTACGGGCCTATTTATCTCCTTTCAGTCGTCTCTAAAGTGATGGAAAAATATATAAACACCGAATTATTGAATTTCTTGAAAAACACAGTCTAATCCACGACAGGCAGTTGGATTCCATCAGCGCAGATCAACTGCCGAACTCCTTTCCGTTGTCACCCATTTTTGGAACAAGTCTATGAAGCTACACGGTGCATCCCACATTATCGCTCTAGACATATCCAAAGCATTCGACCAGGTCTGGCACGCAGCGTTGCTTAATAAACTTCCGGCCTATGGCCTACCTCCAAAACTCTCTACCTGGACAGCAATTTTCCTCTCCAATCGAAGAATTTCTGTTGTCGGGGATGGCCATTCCTCTAAACTGTATACAATTAATGCAGGAGTCCCTCAAGGTTGTTCAGCTTTAGCCCCACTTTGTTTCTTCTCCACATCAATGACCTCCTCTCTAGCACATCCAACCCAGTTCACAGTTACGCGGACGACAGCACCCTCCACTCAAATATACAATATTCTAAGCCTGTCTCTTTAGCCCAATTAGATGAGGATCGCAGACTCATGGAGGGTTCTGTCTCCGTGGATCTCCAAAAAATATTAGACTGGGGAAGTAGAAATCTTGTACAATTCAACTCCACCAAATCTCAGTCTTGCTTTCTATCTATCAAGACCTATTTTCATAAAGCCACGCCAGATTGATGAGTTCCACACTTCATAGTTTCCTTATCAAGTTTAACTGAATAGCGAGTACTCTCGAATGCAGGGTTTTGGGTTTGAGATTGTCCTGGTCCTACCGCAAGTATCTTATTGTACTCTTTGTTACTCCAAATGGATATAGTGAGCAATCTGGGAACCATTATCTTATTTCCGGGGCCATCTTACCAACTTGCTTGTCATATTGTCATATCAAGTAAAATGTCAATATTATTGTAGTGTGAAATGTAATCCTAGTTAAGAAATTTGGTGTTATATTGGAATGAGTTCTCTTATAATGGTAGTGGAATACTAGTGGCAGCTGCAGGAGTGTTATTGATAGAAATGCAGAAGGAAGAAACATACGTTGAACAAAATTTTTAAAGTGACATTTTATAAAAATATTTTGATAGTTTAGTTTAGAACATGAAATGAAATTGTGTTAACTACAAGCACAAGCTTATGCTTATTTGTGGAACATACTGTAAAATTTGAATCAATAAAATATATTACTATACTATCTTAAACTTGAGATCTACCCCCTCAGCTGTTTACACCTTTGCGAAACGTGGGCAGAAAGGAAAATCCTGCTCCTACGACTGTGTGGCACGTTCTTAGTCGTAGAACCTTTTTTTCATATATGCACTTCAGATTTACATCTTATTTTCCTTCTAGTTGTCTTGTCAAGTAGGATGGGGTATCTAGTACTCTCGAATACAAACTTTTAATTTGCATGTGTTTCGGGCCAATTGTCACAAGTATATATATATATATATATATATATATATATATATATATATATATATATATATATATATATATATATATATATATATATATATATATATATATATATATATATACATTTCCTAATTGTAAAGGAGTAACGAGTACGACAAGCAAGTTGGTAACCGTCACCTTCATGCACAATCAACCAAAGGTTGCAGTGCTATCGGGGCGCCAAGGCCGCGGACAAGCCCTGAGGGAAAAAAACCGTCATCTTGTTTCCCTCAGGTTATTGTAAATTTAAGATCTACATCTGCCAGCGTTCGTATCTTTGTAAACCTCGAACATAAAGAAATGCAACCACTTTATATTTGTAATTCCTTTACCCTATAATTATCTTATTAAGTACAGTGGGGTAACCTGTATTTACAAGTGCAAACTTTTATGTTCGCGGATGTCCCGGTCCAATTAATCGCAAGTATTTGATTGTACCTGGTGTTCTATTATGACAGGTAACCGGCCATATCTCAGAAACTAATAATAAATATATAATAAAAAATAATTCTAATAAAAGTGACCAAGAGAAATTGCTGGAAATTATTTGTAAGTCTATAGGGTGATCGCCAGGGGGCGTAATTGTGACATCAAAACGGAAAAACAACATTTTCTCAAAAAAGTACCATGTAATACATGTCGACAAATATCACTGTTTTAATCTTCACTGTTTGCTGAAGAAAATAGTTGGGAGACGCAGTAAGTGCGTTTTGGTGGAGAATTTCATTAAATGCTTCAAAATTCAATAACTCAATTTGCTATTAACCTAAGGTTCGTCGGCTAGGAAACGAGTTTTCTCGGAAATATTTTAAGTTTATTTTCGGAAAATTTTTGTACATTTTCAAGCGAGTTATTTTGATAAAATATGGTACATTCTTTCTACTATATAGGTTATACCGGTGACCAAATTGGTGCCTGCTTGCATTAAAGAGACATATTTGCTATTAAAAACATTTTAATGAAAATTCACTTCCATAACGCACTTATTTTTTCTATATACAAATACGTTGTCACAATTAATACCAAATTCAAATAATCAGAGTAAAAATAATTAATTACAGTGTTGCATAACTCTGTACCATGCCACCAACCTCAGTATTGACATTAATAGAGTGTAGCCTTCAACTAATTAAAGTAATTAAGACAAATTTTCTTTATGTAACTTTAAGCATATCCTCTTACCAGGAATATACAACACACACACAAAGAAATATATACAGTGTGGAACAGCCAAATGGAATAAATTCGATAACGGATAAATGAGGACGTGTTGGGAAAAACGCTTGGACACGTCGATTTGTATTTTTAACTGCGCATCTTTTTCAAGAAAAAAAAATTATATAGGGTGCGTCATGTGACAGTGGCCAATACCAACTTTCTTATTTTAAATACAAGCCCCTGTATATTATTAATTTTTTGGATTCTTCAGAAAATTCTAGACATAATTCATGTACAATGTCCTATACCTATCTTCAACTGTTTCGGAAATATTAAGTATTTTCAGATTTATTACAAAAATTAACATTAAAAATAGAAAATTATTTTATTTCACAAATTCTAATAAGAAATACTGATTATTTCTTAATAATTTAAAAAAACAAAAAAAAATTAATGTCAATGTAGTAAATGTTCAAAATGCTCGCCACGAACATCTTGGCAACATGCTAATCTGGTATAGAAATGTCTTCTAACATTACTCAACATCTCAGGCGTGACTGATCTAATCGCAAGCGTGATTCGTCTTTTTAAGTCATCTAAGTTGAGGGGCTTAGTTTTGTATACAATACTTTTGACATATCCCCACAAAAAGTAGTCTAATAGCGACAGATCAGGAGATCGTGCTGGCCATTCTATCGATCCGCGCCTCCCTATCCACCGATTTGGAAAAATTTGGTTCAGGTACTGCCGGACATTGATTTGGTAATGGGGCGGTGCTCCATCTTGCTGAAACCATATTTTATTGGCAGGAACTTGTGGGTTTGCTGGATCTGGATATAAGTTTGTCAAAGTTGGCACGACATTATTTTGGAGCAGTTCTAAATATTTATCCCCATTCAAGTTGCCATCAATGAAAAAGGGACCTACGATATGATTTCCAACAATTCCTGCCCAAACATTAACTTTTTCAGGATTTTGCGTATGTTCCTCTCTCATCCAATGAGGATTCTCATTAGACCAATAGCGGCAATTTTGACGATTAACATGACCGTGAAGTGTAAATGTGCTCTCATCAGAAAACAAAACATCTTCTAATTGGATCACATTGTTATCTAACATTGCCATCATTTGTTCACAAAAATACGTTCTCCTATCGAAATCGTCCTCCATGAGCTCCTGAGTTGGTATCATTTTATAGGGATGCATTTTACTTTCCTTTAATGTTCGAAAAATTGCTGTGTGGCTAACGTTGAATAGTTGGGCTGCTTGTCGACCAGAAGTATGTGGGTTTTCTTGAAACTCAAGCGTAATATCCAATTTCGTATCATCACTTACTGCATTGGCAGCTACTTTTTTTATCTGTCTCACATGACCAAGCTCGCGAAACTGCTTTTCTATTTTGCTAATTGTTCCTTGGGATACAGGCGGCAAATTTGGAAATTTTTCGTGAAATAAGCGAGACACTTCCATCTGTGTCCGTGTGTTATCTCCATAACCAATCATTTGTAGAATGGTTATTTTGTGCATTTCTGTTAAATGAACCATTTTTCTGATATTATTACGTACAGTTAACGAAATTCAAACGACAATAGCACTGACACTAATCACTACTGTCATGCAGGCAGACAACAAGTTGCTAAGGCTACGAGTTTTATACGAACAGAAAGAAAACTGTTTTTGTTTTTGTTTCATTTCATATCAGTAAAAAGAAACGCAGGAATGGTTTTTGTTTACTTTCTCATTATCAAGAGCTGAATGGGAAATAAGTATTGAATGCAATGTAGCGAATTTGTGAAATAAAATAATTTTCTATTTTTAATGTTAATTTTTGTAATAAATCTGAAAATACTTAATATTTCCGACACAGTTGAAGATAGGTATAGAACATTGTACATGAATTATGTCTAGAATTTTCTGAAGAATCCAAAAAATTAATAATATACAGGGGCTTGTATTTAAAATAAGAAAGTTGGTATTGGCCACTGTCACATGACGCACCCTAAATAATTTTTTTTTCTTGAAAAAGATGCGCAGTTAAAAATACAAATCGACGTGTCCAAGCGTTTTTCCCAACACGTCCTCATTTATCCGTTATCGAATTTATTCCATTTGGCTGTTCCACACTGTATATATATATATATATATATATATATATATATATATATATATATATATATATATATATATAAGATTGTGTTATATGTTATATATTTTCCTGTCAGAGACTGTAGAATTTGCATTTTTAATTTTATAGTTGTAATTCAAGACAACCTTGATATTTACCATAGTTGCAGGCAAAATAGTAAAATGTATCCTAGAAGGCGTTCGAAGTGCTACTTTCACTGCAGTCTACGGGGTAGACAAGATTAATACTGTAACTGGCGCTTATTATTGACTGTTGGGTTAGATATCTTGTCTTATGCTTATCATTTATAATATTTACAATTATTAATAAAAGTTATTATACATTGTTAATATACATTGAAAGAAAATAATATGGGACATCAAAATCCCAAGTTTATACTTTAGAGAATACAACGTCAAATGTGCTTCGAACAACGTTTTTTTAGCGAATTTTTCGTAAAACGAAAAATTCACTAATGGGAAGATCTGTGTTTTAGTAAATTTTCGTAGAAAAAATTCACTAATGGGGAGATCCCGACTTTTGAATTTTGAAAATTTTTTTGCAAATGAGCGCGCACTAGGACCCCTAGAACCCATATCCGGGGTCAGTTTCAATTTTTTTATGTTATATATATATATATATATATATATATATATATATATATATATATATATATATATATATATATATATATATATATATATATATATATATATATATATCTTTGTGTGTGTGTGTGTATCACACCGATAACTCAAAAAATAATGGGCCGATTTTGATAAACTTTGGCACATACCTTCCTTTTGTAAATGGCTTGGATAAGTTCGTTAGTCAAGATAATGGGACGAGGTTTTCCGGGAAAATTTTGAGTTTTCATTCGAAAAAAAATTATATCTCCGGAATTAACAAAGTAAGGGCAGCCGAATTTGGTACGCTCGTTCATATCGTCACAGGTAAGCTACTTACCAAAATTTAGCTATATAGGAAGGACAAAAAAGTTACAAGCATTTAAAAAAAAATTGGGTTTTCCTCAAAACATCAAAGTCGCGATTTAAAATGTCTAAATTGGTAATATTTAGGTAATGATTCTGAAATTAATATGCGCTATCGAAAGAAAATGTCTCAAGAAGAATGCTTTACAAAGCCTGAACTCTTAGTTTCAATCGTCATTGTCCTTCATTTTACTAAAATATTCCCAGAAAATTCATTTAAAATAGACCCTTTCTCTGATGCTTTGGCAGTAGTGTTGGCTATAGAGTTTATCGTTTAATGGTATATCATTTTTGTCAAATTCTCGTAAAAAATCTTTAAAGCTCAATATATCTGTTATTATGCAAGTTACGAAAAAAATGGTATACATTAATTATAGGGTGTCTTGAGCTACATTTTAAAAATATTTTTACAATTACAGGATGGCCCATAAGTCGTTGGTGATTCAAATTTTTTTTTTAATCGAACACGCCCTATGTTTCATTTTTGCATTTTCCATCGAAATATAATACATCTTTGTAAGAAAAGAAATTCGGGACGCAGCAAATGCGTTATGGTAGCGAATTTTCATTAAATCCTTCAAATTTGAATAGCTCAATTTGCTATTAACCTATAAGGTTGACCAGGGAACCAATTTTTTCGGGAACAATTTAAGTTTACTTTCAGAAATTTTTGTACATTTTCAAACAATAAAGTTATTTTGATGAAACATGGCATATTGTTTCTACTATATAGATTGATGCCTGCTTTCTTAAAAAAACATGTTTGCTATTAAAAACATTTTAATGAAAATTCACTACCATAACGCACTTGCTGCGTCAAGAAGTTTATATATATATATATATATATATATATATATATATATATATATATATATATATATATATATATATATATATATATATATATATATATATATATATATATATATCGTATCGATAACTCAAAAAATAATAGGCCGATTTTAATGAAATTTGGTACGTACCTTCCTTTTCCGGGAAAATTTTGGTTTTTCCTTCGGAAATTTTTTGTACCTCCGAAAATAACAGAGCTATAACAATTTAGCGTATACGTTTCTACCATCGAACTTACCCTATGTTGCAAAATTCAGATCTCTAAGTTAAAAGAAAAAAAGTTATAGGTATTTAAGAAAAAAATTGGTGCCACTGGTGATCAGAGGAAAGCACAAGAACAAAATATTTTGTATGATTAACAAAGCCAATTGAATATTACATACAACGGTTAAGTTTTCTTGGCGCAAAAACGTCAAAAAGTATCAGAAAAAAATATTTTGAAAATTTGGTAATTTTTCTTCTTGAAACGTCAAAATCACGATATGAAACGTCAAAATTTGCAATTTTCAGACAACGAATTTGAAGCAAATACAGATTATGTCAAAAATATGTCGTAATAAATGTGTTTTACAAAGTCTTGAGTTTCAGCTTCAACCATCATTGTCCTTCATTTTACTAAAATATTTTCAGAAAATGTATTTCAGATAGACCCTCTTTCTAATGCTTCGGCAGTAGTTTCAGCTATAGAGTTTATGGTTTAATAGTCTATATTTTAGCCAATTTTCGTAGAAAAAATTCGTTATTGAGAAGACCGCGACTTATGAATTTTAAAAAGATTTCTTCAAATGAGCGCGAACTAGAACTTCAAAAACCCATATACGGGATCAGTTTCAGTTTTTGTCTCTTTACACATATACAGGGTGACGCTTTTCTACGTCAAAGTTCAATATATCCGTTATTATACAAGATATGACAAAAAAGTCTATACGTTAATTATAGGGTATCTCGAGCTGCATCTTACCAACTTATTTTAACTATCACAGAGTGGCCCATAAGTCGTTGGTGATACACATTTTCCTTTTTTAATAGAACACCCCCTTATTTTATTACATTTTTGTGTTTTCCATTGAATTATAATGCATCTTTGTGAGGAAAAAAATTGATATCGTTCATAGTTTTTGAGTTATTTCAATTGTTTCTCAACTTTTCACGTTTTTGGCACATATTTCAAACACATATCACAAATTGTGATACGGCGTTTTTATCAATAGATAGCGGAGCCCATGGAAATGACGCATTGTGAGAGCTTTTTGTTTGTATTACCCGTCGAAAAAATCGAGCTGCCGTATACGGGCACGCTCAAATAATGGCTGAATTTTAAAAGTTTTTGCAGAAATGCTTTTAGTGTTTTCTTTTTAATTTCAACAACACACCACGAGGGCTTACAGCCTACATATTATCGTACCGTGGGTGTTGACAAGGAGGAAAGAGGCAGCTTGTTAATTCTGGACTTAAAGGTTTGGAGGTTCGGAGGAGAAGGAAAAACATGTGCCGGCAAGGAATTCCACAACTTGGAAGTCCTCGGGACAAAAGAGCGGGCATTACAAGATGTTCTATGTCTGGTGACCTGGACAGTAAAAGGGTGCATTCTCTCTGTTCCCCTGGTAGATCTGTTGGGGACAGTTGGTGGGGGAACTATGGAGGAAAGCTCCTCTGAGCAGTGCCCTGTAGATATCTATAAAAGAGAGAGAGGTCACCAACGGCACGTCGGTGGGCAAGGGATGGCAGCCTTTGGGTGAGGGTAGGGTCACCGATGACATGTATAGCTCTCTTTTGAATGGAGTCCAGGATAGCGAGTGTAGAAGCGGCAGCCGCACCCCAGATGTGGGAGCAGTATTTGAGGTTAGGCCTTATTTGTGAAGTATATAAGGTATAGAGATTAGCTGGTGAAAAGTATTTGCGAGCCCGGAAGAGGAAACCTAATTTCTTAGCAGCCGCTTCTGCAATTGATGTGACATGTTGGTGCCAATTAAGATTTCGATCCACAGAAATGCCAACAAGAGAAAAGGACTCATTACTTTGAATTTCTGTGGAACAGCAAACAGCAGAGATCACAAAAGTCTGGACGCAGCAAGTGCGTTATGGTAGTGAATTTTCATAGAAATGATCTGGCACCAAATATTTTATTATAACTTTTTTTTCTTGTAACATAGATATCTATATTTTTGTGTATAGTTTACTTTTAATATCGTAAACCTACCCACCAAATTTGGTTATCATAGCTTTCTTAATTTTTGAGATAACAATTTGTTTCGAATGGAAACTCAACATTTTCCCGGGAAACCTCGTCCGATTTTCCTGACTAACCAACTTATCCAAGCCACTTACAAAGGGAAGGTACATGCCAAATTTTATCAAAATCGGCCCATTATTTTTTTAATTATCGGTGTGATACATATACATACACACACATATATATATATATATATATATATATATATATATATATATATATATATATATATATATATATATATATATATATATATATATATATATATAAACATATAAAAATTGAAACTGACACCGGATATGGGTTCTGGGGCCCTAGTTCGCGCTCATTTGCAAAAATTTTATCAAAATTCAAAAGTCGGGATCTCCCCATTAGTGAATTTTTTCTACGAAAATTCACTAAAAAGGCACCTTATTTACAATAATTCACAATCATTAGGTTTTTAATTTAGGTTGCAATAACAAATAAATTTAGAAGTTTATGGCATTCGCTAACATTATTTCAGCTTGGAGACTTTATTACAGTGAGGTAAAAGCTGTACCTTTAATAGCTCTATTAAGAAACAAAGTTTAATATGTTGTAACTTTTATAACATTTACACAAAAGTCTATGTAAATGTATTTATTAACATTTTAATCGACTGTCAATCATTTATAACATGCATTGTATATATAAACGCAGATTGCAAAAAATATTAGTTCATACTAAATAGTTTTAATTTCCTTTCCTAGTTGTGTATATATAAAAAATCTCTAGACGCAGCAAGTGCGTTATGGTAGCGAATTTTCTTTAAAATATTTTTAATAGCAAATGTCTTTCTTTGATGAAAGCAGGCATCAAATTTGGTTGCCTATATAGAACCAATGTACCATATTTCATTGAAATAAATTTATTGTTGAAAATATATAAACATTTATAAACATTTTTCAAAAGTTTAGATGCAGCAAATGTGTTATGGAAGTGAATTTCCATAAAAATGTTTTTAATAGCAAATGCGAGCAGGCATCAATCTGATTACCGGTATAGCCTATATAGTAGAAACAATGTACTATATTTTATCAAAATTACTTATGGTTTGAAAATATACAAAAAAAATTCGAAAATAAACTTAAATGTTGGTTTTCTATCCAACAAAGCTTACGTTAATAGCAAATTGAGTTATTGAAATTTGAAGGATTTAATGAAAATTCGGTAAATTTGCAGATTAGCTCCCGAACGCTTTTCAACAAATTGTTTTCAGAAACATTACTAGGATCCCACCTGGATGCACAAACCACATGAAAAATTTCTTGTTTACACCCCCAAGGAAGTTATGGGACTGGGAGTGAATAGGGGTGGTGTGCGGGATAGGTTTAAGGGAGATATGGCTTCAAGATGTGAAAAAGGCAGCTTTCAAGCCCGCTTTATTCGAATTTTCTGCTCATATTTCCTTTTTACAACCTACCCCGCTCAGCACCACTACTTACTCCTGGTCCCGTATCTTCCTTGGGGGGTAAGAACAAGAAATTTTTCTTGCGGTTTGTAGATCCATGGGGGGAGAAGGGCAGGTTTCTGAAAAAAGTTTTTTGAAAAACGTTCGGAAGCTAAACTGCAAATTTACCGAAAATTCACTACCAAAACGGACTTACTGCGTCCAGATTTTTTCCTAGAAACGCATAATATTTCGATAAAAAAGGCAAAAATGCATTAACGAATTTGTTCTACGAAAATTAGCTAAAAAAAATTATACACCCCTACTCGCTCCTGGTCCCGTAACTTCCTTGGGGATTGTGAACAAGAAATTTTTCTTGGGTTTGTGGATCCAGGGGGTGGGGGCCTAGGCAGGTTTATGAAAACAGTTTTTTTTAAAGCGTTCGAGAGCTAAACTGCAAATTTACCGAAAATTCGCTACCAAAACGCACTTACTGCGTCCAGATTTTTTTCTTACAAACGCATCATATTTAAACAAAAATGCAAAAATGCATTAACGAATTTGTTCTATGAAATTTAGCTAAAAAAATTATGCACCCCTACTCACTCCTGGTCCCGTAACTTCTTTGGGGGGTGTGAACAAGACATTTTTCTTGGGGTTTGTGGATCCAGGGGGGATGGGGGCAAGTTTCTGAAAACAGTGAAAAGCGTTCGGGAGCTAAACTGCAAATTTACCGAAAATTCGCTACCAAAACGCACTTACTGCGTCCAGATTTTTTTTCTTACCAACGCATCATATTTAAACAAAAATGCAAAAATGCATTAACGAATTTGTTCTATGAAATTTAGCTAAAAAAATTATGCACCCCTACTCACTCCTGGTCCCGTAACTTTCTTGGGGGGTGTGAACAATAATTTTTTTTGGGGTTTGTGGATCCAGGGGGGATGGGGGCAAGTTTCTGAAAACAGTTTTTTGAAAAGCGTTCGGGAGCTAAACTGCAAATTTACCGAAAATTCGCTACCAAAACGCACTTACTGCGTCCATATTTTTTTCTTACAAACGCATCATATTTAAACAAAAATGCAAAAATGCATTAACGAATTTGTTCTATGAAATTTAGCTAAAAAAAATTATGCACCCCTACTCACTCTTGGTCCCGTAACTTTCTTGGGGGGTGTGAACAAGACATTTTTTTGGGGGGTTTGTGGATCCAGGGGGGATGGGGGCAAGTTTCTGAAAACAGTTTTTTGCAAAGCGTTCGGGAGCTAAACTGCAAATTTACCGAAAATTCGCTACCAAAACGCACTTACTGCGTCCATATTTTTTTCTTACAAACGCATCATATTTAAACAAAAATGCAAAAATGCATTAACGAATTTGTTCTATGAAATTTAGCTAAAAAAAAATTTTGCACCCCTACTCACTCCTGGTCCCGTAACTTCCTTGGGGGGTGTAAACAAGAAATTTTTCTTGCGGTTTGTGTATCCAGGGGGGATGGGGGCAAGTTTCTGAAAACAGTTTTTTGAAAAGCGTTCGGGGGCTAATCTGCAAATTTACCGAAAATTCGCTACCAAAACGCACTTACTGCGTCCAGATTTTTTTCTTATAAACGCATATTTCGATAAAAAATGCAAAAATGCATTAACAAATTTGTTCTACGATAATTAGCTAAAAAAAATTATAGACCGTTAAACCATAAACTTCACTAAACCTGCAAATAACTCTCCAAAAAGCCACCAAACTTAACTAAACTGACAACCAAAACATCAGAGAAAGGGTCTATTTGAAATGGATATTCTGTAAACATTTTAGTAAAATGAAGGGCAATGACGGTTGAATCTGAAACTTAACGGTTCGCAGAACACTCTTCTTGCAACATTTTCTTTTCACAAACGGTATTTGTTTCACATTCTTTGCCTAAACATTGCCAATTTTGACGTTTAAAATTGCGAGTTTGACGTTTTGAGGAAAACTCCAACATTTGTTGCTTTAACTGCCCATAACTTCTTTTTCTTTAAAGCTAGGGACCTCAATTTCGGTACAGAGTTCACTCTTTATAATATAAACACGTGTTCCAAATTTGGTTGCCCTTACTTTGTTACTTCTGGAGATATGAATTTTTTTATAAAGAAAATACAAAATTTCCCGGGAAAACCTGGTCCGATTTTCTTGGCTAACGAACTTATCCAAGCCACTTGCAAAAGGAAGGTACTCTGCAAATTTTATCAAGATCGGTCCATTATTTTTTGAGTTATCGGTCGGATATATATATATATATATATATATATATATATATATATATATATATATATATATATATATATATATATATATATATATATATATATATATATATAAACACAGATCTCCCCATAAGCGAATTTTTTTTAAAAAAAATTCGCTAAAAATCATGACTTCTATGCCAACTAGCTGATTAACTTTTGGTTATGCGAGGTAATTAAGCGATACATTTAGATCTACCTTGTTATAAGTAGTAAAAAGGTAAAGGTAAGATGCTTACTGGCAATTAGGCCATTTCTGACCCTTTTTGCTCATCTAAACTAACCTACTTTGAGCTCGATCTCAATGACGACAGTGATTTGAAAAATCATCCGCGGCCGGTGAGTCTCGAACTGTCGTCCCCCGAGTCCGTATTGGAAAGTCTGAATCGACTTTCCCGCACGGCCACAGAGGCGCTTGTTATAAGTAGTAAGCAGAGGGCAAACATCTGGACGCAGTAAGTGCGTTATGGTACTTAGTTTGTTTTCATCAGACAAAACTTAAGTTTTGATTCAATTGGAAGACACCCTATAATACACCGTATAGTAACTATAAAAAGTCTGGATGCATCAAGTGCCTTATGGTAGCGATTTTTTAAAATGTTTTTAATGGTAAATATGTCTTGCTTTTAAAAGGAGATTTGGTTGGCAGTATAACCTATATAGTACTAACAATGTACCATATTTCATTAAAATGGCATTGTGTTTCAAAAAGTACAAACATTTTCCGAAAATAAACTTAACAAGTTCCAGAAAAAACTGGTCCGATTTTCCTGACCAACGAACCTCTTCAAGCTATTTACACACTTGCCATGATATAATTATTCACAAACAGCTTTAGGTCCAAAATTTAACACAATATATGGAAGTTTGCAAAAATTTCTTCTACAAAAATTCACCTTTTTTACAGAAATTGTCTTTAGTAATGTTACACTAAATTATATTTTTCACAAGATTCGATAGCTTATATTTTACAATCTCTTACGAAACATTTGTTATTAATTACCAGAATATCGCAAAAATCTTACAAAAAATGAAACATTAAAAACATTTCTGCGAAAACTTTTCATATTTAGCCACTATTTGATAGTGCCTGTTATACGACAGCTCGATTTTTTCGACTAGCAATATAAACAAAAAGCTCTGAATGTCTTATTTCCATGGGGTTCCGCTATGTATTGGTAAAAACGCCGTACCACAATTGGTGATATGTGCTAAACACGTGAAAATCTGCAAAACAATTGAAATTCAAAAATGATGAACGATATCAGTTTTTTCCCTACAAACATGCATTATAATTCGATGGAAAATGCAATAACATAATGGGTGTTCTATTAAAAAAAAAAGTCTAGACGCAGCAAGTGCGTTATGGTAGTGAATTTTCATAAAAATGATTTTAATAGCAAATATGTTTTTTTAACGAAACCAGGCATCAAATTTGGTTACCAGTATAACATATATAGTAGAAACAATGTGGCATGTTTCATCAAAATAACCTTATTGTTTGAAAATGTACAAAAATTTCCGCAAGTAAACTTAAAGTGTTCCCGAAAAAACTGGTTTCTTGGTCAACCTTATGGGTTAGTAGCAAATTGAGCTATAATGACGTAAACCCGTGTACCAAATTTGGTTGCCCTTACTTTGTTAATTCCGGAGATATAATTTTTTTTTTTTGAAAGAAAACACAAAATTTTCCGGGAAAACCTTGGCTGATTTTCCTGGCTAACGAACTTATCCAAGCCACTTGCGAAAGGAAGGTACTCACTAAATTTTATCAAAATCGGTCTATTATTTTTTTGTTCTAGGTGTGACACATAAATATATATTATATATATATATATATATATATATATATATATATATATATATATATATATATATATATATATATATATATATATATATATATAACCCTTTTATCCCTCAGGGCTCGTCCGCGAGTTCGCCGCCCCGAAATCACTGCAGCGTTTGGTTTATTGTGCATGCCCTTAGTATTTTTACTCCACCCATTCCAAAATCACTGTACAAATCTAACCCTGCTCGGAACTGTACGCAAGAACAAGCCCGACACCCCAACGCAACTAAACATTTCTAAAGGCCAAGCTCTTTTCTGATCTGAGTCTGTCTTTTCTGAAAAAGTCGCTATGGTATCTTACGTACCAAAGAAAAACAAGCCGGTGTTGCGTAGATAACATATGGAATGCTATCTACTCAATACCAAACCAAGTTTGCTTCTGTTGAAGAACATATGAAACCGGAAATGATCTTATCATGCAATTCCACCAAATAAGCAGTTCATAATCCTGATAAGATGATACGGGAAGACACGTGTGCTCAACGCACTTATCGCTGGCCTTATTGACTCTTTATGAACCTTCTTGATATTGCTGTCCTAAACAGTTTTGTCGTGTATGTAGCAAAGAATCCATATTTCTTCT
The DNA here is from genome assembly GCA_964006375.1 of Tillus elongatus. Classification (NCBI taxonomy): domain Eukaryota; kingdom Metazoa; phylum Arthropoda; class Insecta; order Coleoptera; family Cleridae; genus Tillus; species Tillus elongatus. Next base: position 35,494,285 of record OZ023268.1, read on the forward strand.
CAAGAAGAAAATTTTTCTAAACACTGGGCAAGCAGTTACCTAAACCCAAGATGGAACGGAGACTGAGAGATGCAAGGAGAAGTCCTAGCGTTTATAGAGCAATAGTTGCATGCGGAATAACTGCTCTATTCCAAGAAGAATAGGCCGTCCCAATAAATCCAAGTAAATTAGGAAGGTGCCAGCTGTGCCCTAGTCCACTTGATAAAAAAGTGAATTTTAAGTGTGATGACTGCAAATAATTTAACTCCGCAAATCACACATTCAGTCTCGTAAGTATCAAGTGCAGTTGGCATTGTTCTGAAGATGAATAATTAACCTATTTCAGTGAATTTTCTTAAAAAGTTAGGGACGCAGCAAGTGCGTTATGGTAGTGAATTTTTATTAAATGCTTCAAATTTGAATAACTCAATTTTCTATAAACTTAGAATGTTGACTTTTGGTACGTAGTAAGGCCTTCCCCAAGGCAACATGCCCACCACATTTCATTAAAATAGCTTTGTAATTTTCGTAGAAAAAAAATTTTTCGTAAGAAAATTTAAACTTTGAATAAGTCAATTTTCTATAAACTTCAAAGGTTGAATTTTGGTACGTAGTAAGGTCCTTCCCAATGCAAGATATCCATCAAATTTCAGTAAAATAGCTTTGTAATTTTCGGAGAAAAAAATTTTTTCGAAAGAAAACTCAAAATTTTCCTGGAAAACCTTGTCTGATTTTCCTGGATAACCAACTAACCCAAGCCATTAATAAAAGAAAGGCACTCGCCAAGTTTTATCGAAATCGGTTAATTATTTTTTGAGTTATCAGTTGGATGTATATATATACATATATATATATATATATATATATATATATATATATATATATATATATATATATATATATATATATATATATATATATATATATATATATATATATATATATATATATATATATACAGGCTGTTTCAAAAAACATGCACCATCGCTCGTGGGGCAATTCCTTACTAAAAAATAAGAAAGTTACTGTGCACATGAGCCCGGAAACGCATAGTTTCCAATATACAGGGAGTTGAATTTTAATATTTTTTTTTTAATTTTTTATAAATAATTTCAAAACCACTGGATTGATTTTAATGAAACTTGGAACTTGAAAGTGTATTATGAAAGTGCATATTTTCAAGTGAGAATCTGCTTACAACTGCGTCAGTGGCGTGCGTACGGGGCAACTGTAAAAATTCATTTGGGGAAAAATATGTGCGCCACTGTCTTTTTCCAATTTTGATACATCAGTTATGAAGCTTATTACATAAGCCACAAAAGCTACCTCTTGGTATTTTTTCGTTCAGGGTATCCCTTAGGAGATATGATTAATTTTATAAAAAGGGGCAAAGTACCGATTAGTCGGCGTAATAATAATAATAATAATAATATATGTTTACTGCAACCATAAGAATATGAAAAACAAAACATACAGTAAACATTACAGCAATAAACGTGCAAATAACTAACCTACGTAAAACTTATTGGTGATAAACATTGAAATGAATATTACAAACATTGATAAAAAATGGTAAATAAAAATAAAAAATGAAAAAAGTAATCGTAAAGACACCATGATTTTTCCAAACTCTTGTTTTTTGTACATTACTCAATTGACTTTAATAACAAAGCTAAAGAAAATGTTGAAAGTGACCACCATTAGCGTCGTTACAATTATTAATAACCTTCTGCGCAAAGATCTTCTTACTCTTCTGCAAATATTTTGATCTTCTCTAATGCTGTCAAATGCATATTCTATTCTTCCCAACAATTCTTCTCGTGTATTTACTGGTGTTTTATACACTATTTCTTTTAAATGACCCCACAAATAAAAATCGAGAGGATTCAGGTCCGGAGATCGAGGTGGCCATGACACCGGACCTCCACGACCAATCCATCGGTGACCGTATGTGTTGGCTAAATATGTTCTTACAACTGCTGCAAAATGTGCGGGCGCGCCATCATGCTGGAACCACATTGTACAATTTCTCATAAAAAGCGGTAGTAACAACGGCAAATCATTTTGTAAAAAGTTTAAATATGATTCATGGTCAAGACGATTCGGTAGAACAACAGGACCAATTATGTGATTTTCAATAATAGCAGCCCAAATATTGATGGAAAATTGATACTGCGAATTTGCAACTCTTAGAGACTGTGGGTTTTCATCGGCCCATGTATGTAAATTGTGAAAATTTACGATACCTTTTCGCGTAAATAGTACACGTTTAGAAAAATGTTGGTCGTGCCTAAGTTTGTTTAAGAACCACTGACAAAACATTACCCTTGGTTGAAAGTCTCTAGGTAGAAGTTCCTGGACACGTGTAAAATGATAGGGATATAAACTTTGATCCTTGAGAGTTCTGTGAACTGATGATGCCGAAATATTACCCAGTTCGGTGGCAATAATTCTCGTACTTGTACTAGGATCACGTTCAACTCTATTTAATATTGCCTTTTCAACTCGTACAGTTCGGCGATATCTTCTGCGTCCAGAGTCAGCTTTTAAAGGTTTTAAAGAACCAGTTTCTCTCAAATGTCTTACAATACGTGGGAAAATATTTTTGTCAGGAATTCTTCTTTGCGGATAAGTTTCCTGATAAACTCGCACAGCTTGTCTAGCATTTTGATTTGTTTGTCCATAAATTAACAACATATCAGTCAAATCCGCTGAAGTGTACTGAATGAAAACCATCTTGAGAGGAGGAAATCATATTAATGAGCAGCTCAGTATCAACAAATAACTAAAAACGAAAATACTGCACCGTATCAAAATTTAAAGAATAGCACGAAAACTCTTTTGACGCCTACAAAGCACTTAAAAATTGTAGAATTTAGAGAACTGTCAAAAATTATAGTTTCATGGCACTTTACGATTACTGTTTTCATTACTCCAACGAATCGGTACTTTGCCCCTTTTTATAAAATTAATCATATCTCCTAAGGGATACCCTGAACGAAAAAATACCAAGAGGTAGCTTTTGTGGCTTATGTAATAAGCTTCATAACTGATGTATCAAAATTGGAAAAAGACAGTGGCGCACATATTTTTCCCCAAATGAATTTTTACAGTTACCCCGTACGCACGCCACTGACGCAGTTGTAAGTAGATTTTCACTTGAAAATATGAACTTTCATAATACACTTTCAAGTTTCAAGTTTCATTAAAATCAATCCAGTGGTTTTGAAATTATTTATAAAAAATTTAAAAAACATTAAAATTCAACTCCCTGTATATTGGAAACTATGCGTTTCCGGGCCCATGTGCACAGGAACTTTTTGTCTTATTTTTTAGTAAGGAATTGCCCCACGAGCGATGGTGCATGTTTTTTGAAACAGCCTGTATATATATATATATATATATATATATATATATATATATATATATATATATATATATATATATATATATATATATATATATATAAATTGAAACTGACCTCGAATATGGGTTCTAGGGGTCCTGGTTCGCGCTCATTTGAAAAAATTTTTGGAAACTCACCATCGATACCTCTCTATTGGTGAATTTTTTTAAATAAAAATTCACTAAAAAAAATCACTAATGAGGGGATCGCGAATTTTGAAAAATTTTGTATCACACCGATCACTCAAAAAATAATGCGCCGATTTTGATCAAATTTGTAAATGTGTTGGATAAGTTCGTTAGCCAGGAAAATCGGACAAGGTTTTCCGAGAAAATTTTGGGTTTTCTTTGGAAACAAATTCATATCTTCTAAAATTAAACAGCTATGGCAACCAAATTCGGTACGCTGGTTTCTGTCATAAAGGGTATCCTTTGTACAAAAATTGAGATCTCTAGGTTAAAAGGCAAAGAAATTACAAGCGTCTGATTAAAAAAAGATTTCAATTTTTACTGGACGCAGCAGGTGTGTTATGGTAGCAAATTTTCATTAAAGCTTCAAATTTCAATAGCAAATTCACTGCCATAACGCACTTGCTGCATCCAGACGTTTAAATCTTTTTTTTCACTCTCATTTTGTTTAATAAATTTCCCTGGTTTATTTTAACAAGCTTTTTTATTTATCCGTTTCTTAAAATACAGTCGCGACTCTTGCCTTAATGCATTGGGGGTGCGCAAGAAAAAAAAGTTCGGGACGCAGCAAGTGCGTGATGGTAGTCAATTTTTATTAAATGCTTCAAATTTGAATAACTCAAGTTTCTACAAACTTATAAAGTTGAATTTTGGTGTATAGTAAGGTCTTGCCCAGGGCAACATTTTCACCAAATTTCATCAAAATAACTTTGTAATTTTCGAAGAAAAACTTTTTTTGTTTCAAAAGAAAAATCAAAATTTGAATAACTCGATTTTGTAAAAATGTTGAAAGTTGAATTTTAGCGTGTACTAAGGTCTTTTACAAGGCAACATATTCACCAAAATTCATTAAAATGGCTTTGTAATTTTTGGAGAAAAAGATGCTTCTTGAAACAAAACTCAAAATTTTCCCTGAAAACTTTATCCGATTTTCCTGACTAACGAACTCACCCAAGGCATTAATAAAAGAAAGGCACTTGCCGAGTTTCACCGAAATCAGTTGCTTATTTTTTGAGTTATCGGTTGGATATGTATATATATATATATATATATATATATATATATATATATATATATATATATATATATATATATATATAAACATATAAAAATTTAAATTGACCCCGGATATGGGTTCTAGGGGTCCTAGTTCGCGCTCATTTGAAAAAATTTTTGCAAAGTCTCTCCATCGATACCTCTCTATTAGTGAATTTTGTAAATAAAAATTCACCAAAAATGAAGGACTTGCCTCTTTTTTCCGAAAATGTATTATAAAAAACCTACTTACTGAACTAACTAAATTTAATAATTATTAACTACTTACCAAGTTTTCCTTTAGTTAGTTATAGGTTATAGTAGTTAAAAAGTCTTTTCCTTTGATAATTATTAACACAATTCTGTCAACACTCAGGATTCATTTTAGTTTATAAGTTATAACATAACAGACCTATACTCATTCCTTAAACGAAAAGTCCATACGTCTGTTTTTGACAGTGAACATGTAAACAACAACGAAATGATCTAACTAAAATCAATCCGACGCGAAGCACTACACGAAAATTACTACACACGCTCTGCGAAAAGTCCACTGCAAACTGCAAGTGTGGAATTTGAAAGCGCACAAGCATATTGCTTATTCGGTCGTTTTCGACGAAGATAGTCGATCATTTCGCATTGAAGTATCGCATTTCCTCAGAGCGCCGAAAAATACACACCGCCGCGCGACAAATGTATATGGATATGGATGTATATAATGTCTGCAACCATTAACACTATACTTATTCTGATTCTGTATTAATGGCTGCCGACTCTGCGATCCTCGATCCTCGATATACTAATTTTGTTTGTTGAATGCAGGAGGTAAAAAAGTAAATAAAAATTTATTAAAATATAGCATAGCAAAAATATTATTTTTTCCACGGCAGGCGGCAGTGCGCGCGCACGGGCGCACTTATTGAGGCGCCGCCCCTGCTAAAATACCACATATTTTCTTTAAAAAAAAATAGAGGTAGGATCCTATTTGGTAGTTAACGTAATAAGAATTTCATGTTTCCATAAGAACGGATGGGGTCCTTGGAGGAGGACATGCAATACTTGACGTAACAAAGTATATATAACCTAGTTGTTTAAAGGTTAAAAAGTGATTACTTTGCTTTTAACTATTTTTACCTGGATTAAAATTGTAAAAAAAATCCAAGATCCTAGGTCTTCATTTCCCAACGTAGCAGTAAACTTTTAGGCAGATATAATGTCTTGCAACTGAAACAATCATCTAATCGATATTATCGACAAACCAATTTGCAGCAGCAACGTCTCCAATCGCCTATAAATGATAATCAAGGCTATATTGATGACATGCCCAGCATTGCGCTACTCCCCACGGTAATGTTTAACTTTCCTGCGACTTCTTTCTTTCCTGCTGTGGCTAGCCGCCTGCAACTCGCGGTCGCTGGTTCAGTCACTTTCGAACAACCGTGAGGATTGTGTTGCGCATTCTTTGGCTCCGGTCGTTACCTCGTGCAACTCGCGACAAATGATGTAGTTATTTCACTGATAACAAAAGACGCTCGTGTGTATCTTGACAGTGTTTTGTTTGGTGTACAGCTTTTGTTTCTTGGCTACTGTGTTTCACCCTTCATCAGAGATGATTCAGATATTGTAAGTGTAACCATGCGAATATTGTTACGTTGCAATTGAAGGTGTTGCTGATTTTACTTTCATTTGAGAGCGTTCAAGGTAACGCTAGTAATGTTTAAGAGATTTCGGTTTGATGCTGGAAACAATACACATTACAAAATTAAGTTTTTATCTAAGATACATGTAAGGTTGCGTTGTTTGTTACAATAAAAATGTGTGAAACAGTGAGTAGGTCAGTTTAGTTTATTGGAAAGTTAGGTTAGCAATCAATTTCTAACTGTTGCCGATGCGAATACAAGTTTCTAGGCTTAAGGTAATTAGTGGTGAGAAATATGTGTCTTGAAACAGTGAAAAGTTGCTAGAAAATCCTTATAGGTTATTATTGTTAACCATGGCAAAAGAGGTTATTTAGTTATGTATTTCAGTTATTTAAGAATAGGTGCATCAGCTTAGGAGTAAGGTTCCATTTAGTTTTACGTTAAAATCCGGCAAAATTATTATTTTGGTAAATTTGCAGTTTAATCCACGGAGGGTTTTAAGAAACATGCTTAGAACCCCGCTGGATGTACAAACCACAAGAAATTTCCTACAAACAATCCTCAAGAATGTTACGGGACCAGCCGTGAGTAGAGGTGCTGGGCGAGGAAGAATAAAAAGGAAATAAAGCGGAAAATGAGAAAAAAAACCTTCTTAGTCGGACCTCGAAAAGCTGTCTTTTTCCCATTTTGAAGCCTTCCCTCTTTTAAACCCTGTCTACCTCACACAGCACGCTTTTTTTTTTATTTCAACAACACACCACGAGGGCTTACAACCTAAATACTATCGTACCGTGGGTGTCGACAAGGAAGAAAGAGGCAACTTGTTAATTCTGGACTTGAAGGTTTGGAGGTTCGGGGGAGAAATAAAAACATGTGCCGGCAAGGAATTCCACAACTTGGAAGTGCTCGGGACAAAAGAGCGGGCATAACAAGATGCTCTATGTCTGGTTACCTGGACAGTAAAAGGGTGCATTCGCTCTGTTCCCCTGGTAGATCTGTTGGGGGCAGCAGGTGGAGGAACTATGGAAGAAAGCTCCTCTGAACAGTGCCCGTGCAGATATCTATAAAAGAGAGAGAGGTCACCAACGGCACGTCGGTGGGCAAGGGATGGCAGCCTTTGGGTGAGGGTAGGGTCACTCATGAGACGTATAGCTATTCGCCCCAAGACCCTTTACTGTCTTGGGGGTTGTTCCCAAGAAAACTTTCTTGTTGTTTGTGTCTTGAGGGTGGTTGTAGGCCTGCAGGAGGGAAAGGAAAACCCCACTATGAAGCATGTTCCCTAACTCCCGCCCCCCACCTCTCCCCTCAGTCAAAAACACGAGGTAGTGGAATCTAAAAAGTAGCTAATGATAGGTAAATGCAGGGGAAGAGATGTACCAGAAAAGGAGCACGTCTATAGCAAGCGAAAAAAGAAATTCTGAATAATTAAATTCATTTTAACTTACCGCGCCAAGTTTAAATGTAAATAACCCAACAAAGAAAGGGGACCAAAACGTAAAAATAATGTCAATGTGCATGTAAGATGACAAACTTTATGTATGAGCAATTGATTCATCTAAAACTGTCCCTAATTTTTTTATACTAAAATCTGTACAAAACACTTTTTTTGTGGAATTAGTTCATATCTTCAAGACATCATCAAGTTAATCGCTGTATTTGTGTATTTTACTTCTTTAACGTCGGCCTATTTCCGCGACTATGGCCAATCACCGACGCCAGGGAACAGTTTCACCTCACTATCCTAGAAATTTGGCCGAACCCCTGCCTTTCTGTAAGGAGGGTAGGGATCTTTAACCGACGGCGTTATACCCGCTCCGAAGGGCGGAACGTGCAGACATTCAACTTATTCAAATAAAATGCCACAACCTTGGTTAATGTTAATTGTACAGTATGTCCTGAAAAAGTGAAAGGAGTACCCTGGGATCGAACCCAGTACCCTTCGGTTCAGAGGCACACGTTCCTACCACTGAACCACCAAGGCTATTTCCGGATACATGTTTATATAAGATTTTTTGCTTATTTCGACTTCCAGAATACGCCCTTAAAATTTCCCGGTACTCACAAAGCAGCCTGTATATATATATATATATATATATATATATATATATATATATATATATATATATATATATATATATATATATATATATATATATATATATATATATATATATATATATATATATATATATATATATATATATATATATATATATATATATATATATATATATATATATATATATATATATATATATATATATATATATATATATATATATATATATATATATATTGAAAACGAAACAGACGGATTTGCGTCCAGAGAATATTTTTTTAAGAAACGCTGAAACACGTCAATTTTAATATTGAGGGGGACACATTTTGACATAAAACTCAACTTTGTCACATCAACCCCTTAAGGTTGGTGATAACAATCCTAATATTTTAAATAGGGAACATGGGTCGAGTGTTACATTATTTGAAAGCTCTTTCTTTTCTGAATTCAGCACACTAATTTTTTTTGAAGTTTTATCAACTAGTTTAAAAATTATTCACAGTTGAAGATGCAAAAACGGATTTCACTCATTCCGATAAGAAATGTGCTGATAGTCAATGTTTTGTTGGTTTGTAAACAAAAAATTGACTATCAGAACATTTCTTATCGGAATGAGAGAAATTCGGTTTATTATTTCAGTTTATCGGTCGGTTTGATACTTGATAGTACTGCCGAAAATTAATTTCACAATGGTGTATTCTGTAGAAGAAAGAGTTGGAATAATTACAATTTTTTTCAAAAACGATGACTGTGCCAACCGTACCGCAAATTTGTTTAATGAACGACATCCGAACAGACATGTTAACAGAAAATACATTTTGGAGTTAGTTGCAAAGTTTCGACAAAATGGTTCAGTAGCTAACAAAAAACGGGATCCTGAACGTGAATTTCCGGTTAGAAATGAGACTACTGAGATTGAAGTTTTAGGACAAATTGCTGCAGACTCAACTTTGAGCACGAGAAAATTGGCTACTGTTTCAAACATCATAAGAATCACTTTTCAGCGAATATTGAAGCATCATAAATTTCACCCGTATAAAATTCATCTTGTACAACAACTGAATGAAGATGATTTTGATCGGCGGCTGGAGTTTTGTGAAGTTATGACTGCACGAATAGCTGATGACGGGAACTTTCTGTTCAATATCTGTTTTTCAGACGAGTGTACGTTTTTATTAAACTCTACAGTCAATCGTCATAATTGTCGTTATTGGGCAGATAATAATCCAAGAAATGTTCACGAAGTCCACACTCAAGCTCCACAAAATTGAATGTCTGGACTGGCATTTTTGGAGACCATGTAATCGGACCAATTTTTATTGATGGCAATTTGAGTGGCGAAACGTATTTGGAGTTACTAGAAGATATCGTTTACCCTCTACTAATTGACTTTGTTGAAAATGATGATCGCTATCAAGAACATCGGTTAGTGTTTCAACAAGATGGAGCTCCTCCGTATTTTTCACAACGTGTTGGGGAGTTTTTGAACCGGGAGTTTCCAGGACAATGGATTGGGCGTAGAGGTGCTATTGTGTGGCCCCCTAGATCACCGGATTTAACTCCTTTAGACTTATTTCTATGGGGCCATTTAAAGAGTAGAATTTACGCAACAGAACCGGAGTCTGTGGAAGAATTACGACGACGCATTGTTAAAGAATGCCGTCTAATAACTTCACAAATGCTCCAGAATGTCAGAGCTCGTTTTGAACAAAATTTGTACTTTTGTATGGAAGCTGGTGGTCAACAATTTGAACACTTACTTAACTGAATAAACATTTTTGAACGTTTGGTTTTGTTTTTTAGTTTTTTTTTTAACGAAAAATTGACTAATTAGTGCATTTCTTATCACAATGAATGAAATACGTTCTTGCAACTCCAACTGTGAATAATTTTTAAACGAGTTAATAAAACTTCCAAAAAAATTAGTGTGCTGAATTCATAAAAGAAAGAGCTTTCAAATGATGTAACACTCGACCCCTGTTCCCTATTTAAAATATAAGGGTTGTTATCACCAACCTTAAGGGCTTGATGTGACAGTTGAGTTTTATGTCAAAACATGTCCACCTTAATATTAAAATTGACGTGTTTCAGCGTTTCTTAAAAAAAAATTCTCTAGACGCAAATCGGTCTGTATCGTTATTAATGGGCCACCCTATATATATATATATATATATATATATATATATATATATATATATATATATATATATATATATATATATATATATATAAACATATTGTACATACTGTACAATTTATATATATATATATGTATATATATATATATATATATATATATATATATATATATATATATATATATATATATATATATATATAAACATATAAAAATTGAAACTCACCCTAGATATGGGTTCTAGGGGGCCTAGTCCGCGCTTATTTGAAGAAATGTTTTCTAAATTCAAAAGTCTCGATCTCCTCATTGTGGATTTTTTTTAAAGAAAAAGTCAACTACATACCAAAATAATTGACTGTTAAGAAATTATATTTTATACTAAAAAAATATTTTTCTTGGCGCTTATATAATTTTAGTAAACAAAAACTAGAGTAAAACATTTCTATGAAAACACTACCATAACGCACTTGCTGAGTTCAGCCTTTTTTTAATTTTGTTTGATAGCCAATTACATTAGTTGTAGAGATTGCTTGAAAGGTTTGCTATGTACGCAAATATCACAGTGTTTTTCCTAAATTAAAAAATATGATATTTGCCACTTGTCTTGTTTAATGCAAGAATAATGTGTTACTCATTAAATACAAGGTCTCTGTCTTTTGTATGTGACTGGTCTAATCTAGGAAATCTTAACCGTAATTTGCTTTTTTCATTTTATAAAACGTATGTGATCATAAAGGTCAAAGTTAATACATGTGTGCACGACGCTATATTGGTTCTGGCTGACAAGAAAAACAACAGCGCATTAAAAATCTTTTAAGAATGTCTAGATAGACAGGTGGTCCAAAAGTAATGGAACACAGAGTAGCAGTAGATCTCCGGCATCAAAATATTACCATTTTACTCTACTTCGGTGTAAATGTCAATATTAAAACAGATACGGGGTGTTTAAGTGAGAAATTGGTTGGATTTTCTTTGATATCTGGAAGAGTGTTGAACATGTTCTCTTAAAAATTGTGTTACTGTTTATGTTTGCACTAGCCTTTGAAAAGAGACAAATATCATAAAATGGTCGCAGAGGTATCAAAAAAATTGGGTGCGACTGATAACTAGAGAAACGCACAAACCCAAAATACTTTGTGTCGATGACAAAATATATTGAATATTAGAGATATAGATATTCACTTGCGACCCACACATACCTCTAGGCCAGACATCCCGGTTCTCCCCTGTACATCATACATATAAAATATTACAATACTTATTCTTACTCGTGCTTTAAACTGTCGTAAAAAAAATGCTAATCTTTTTCAAATGACTGTTTTAAAAATATAAGATGTTCAAATTTCTCTTTTTTAATTTTTTATTTATCTCATATAAAGCTGGTAGCGATTTTAATTCTAAGTAATGAGGGTTTCTTTGCACTCTGCTTGGTAAGACTCTAAATTCTTCAGAATGTCTAAGTTTAAACTCGATTGTGCCATTAAAATTGTATTTCAAAGCCCTTAGATTATTTACTGTGGAATCGCCAACTTTATGTCCAGGTTTTATATACTTGATTGTATTTAATGTAGAAAAATCGTTAAAATACGTGTGATCCAGGTAGTTAACCTCGTAGGGTTAAGGATCGGCTGGTACATTGATAGTTCTGCCTTTTAATTTTTGTTCAATAATGGAGTGTACAGATTCACACTCCATCTGGGTGTGACCCTTTTCCAAATATTTCTGAGCTATGCAAACTCCTTTTTCAACAGCCAGGTTCAATAGTGCATTGGCCAAAGTGCAGTTGCGATTTTGACCACTGCACCCGTCACTGTATAATATTATTTGTTGTGTAGACTCACGTTGGGGAATACTTTTAGTTGACAAAAAATCACAAATGATTGACGAGAAACAATTAGCATTAAGCTCCCCTTCGCCGTCGTGCCACAAATAACAGTAGCCATCTTTTGTACCAAGATAAAAAATGGTGAAACTGTGAACGATTAGTTTGGTTCGGTAGTAAAGAGCCGATACATTTGATTTGGGGCATAAGAGTACCGACTGAAGGTCCATTGTGAACACTTTATTATTTGAATTTTTATCTTCCGCCTTTTAGTGAATTTTCTTAAAAAAAATTCACTAATAAGGAGATCCCGACTTTTGAATTTTGAAAAAATTTCTTCAAATGAGCGCTAATTAGGCCCCCCAGAACACATATCCGGGGTCAGTTTCAATTTTTATATGTTTATATATATATATATATATATATATATATATATATATATATATATATATATATATATATATATATATATATATATATAATATATATATATATATATATATATATATGTATCACACCGATAACTCAAAAAATAATGGGCCGATTTTGATCAAATTTGGCGAATACCTTCCTTTTGCAAATGGCTTGGATAAGTTCGTTAGTCAGGAAAATCGGCCCAGGTTTTCCCGGAAAATTTTGGGTTTTCCTTCAAAAAAAAATATATCTCCGGAATTAACAAAGTAAGGGCAACCAAATTGGGTACGCTGGTTTATATTATTATAGGTGAGGCGCCTTACAATTTAGCTCTGTAGGTCAAAAGACAAAAAAGTTATGGGCATTTAAAGAAAAATAAATTGGGGTTTTCCTCAAAACGTCAAAGTGACAATTTAAAACGTCAAAATTCGCAAGATTTAGGCAAAGAACTTGAATCTTATACGGGCTCTGGAAAGAAAAGGTCTTAAGAAGAATGTTTTACAAACCCTGAAGTCTTAGTTTCAACCGTCATCGTCCTTCATTTTACTAAAATATTTCCAGAAAATTCATTTGAAATAGACCCTTTCTCTGATGCTTGGCAGTAGCCTTAGCTATAGAATTTATCGTTTAGTGGTATATAATTTTTGTAGAATTTTGGTAAAAAATCACTAAAGCTCAATATATCCGTTATTATACAAGATATGAAAAAATATTGTATACATTAATTATACGGTGTCTTGAGCTACACCTTAAAAAATTATTGCTACCATCACAGGGTGGCCCATAAGTCGTTGGTGATACAAATCATATTTTTTTTAAGTGGAAAACGTCTTATGTTTTTGCATTTTTCATCGAAATATAATGCATGTTTGTAAGTTAAGAAATTCTGGACGCAGCAAGTGCGTTATGGTAGCGAATTTTGATTAAATGCTTCATATTTGAAAAGCTCAATTTGCTATTAACCTATAAGGTTGACCAAGAAACGGATTTTTTCGGTTACTTTTTAAGTTTACTTTCGGAAATTTATGTACGTTTTCAAACAATAAAGTTATTTTGATGAAACATGGCACATTGTTTTTACTATATAGGTTATACTGGTAATCAAATTTGATGCCTGCTTTCTGAAGAAGAAAAAAACACATATTTGCTATTAAAAACATTTTTATGAAAATTCACTACCATAACGCACTTGCTGCGTCCAGAATTTTTTCTTTACGTGCTTCCACTTTTTTGCGATGTGTTCTATGTATACATATTCTTCTATATTTCTATATCTTCTATATATTTAAAAAGTAACTGTTTGGGTCAACAAGATCCAGAAGTATCAGAAAAGGACTTTGAACATTTTATAGTTTTTCATCTTAAACGTCAAGTTGCGATTTTAAACGTCAAAATTGGTAACTATTTAGGCAAAGAAACTGAAATGAATACGGGCTCTTTATAAAAAATGTGTCAAGAAGTGTGTTTTACCAAGCCTTAAGTTTCAGCTTCAGCTTCAAAAATTTAATTTCAAATAGACCCTTTCTCTTTGAAAATCTTTCTTCTAATGAGCGCTAACTAGGTCCCTTAGAACTCACATCCGGTGATAGTTTCAGTTTTTATCTGTTTACATATATAAAGCGGCTGACGCATTTCTACGGTAAAGCCCAATATATCCGTTACTATACGAGATACGAGAAAAAATGTTTATGATAATTATAGGGTGTCTTGAACTGCATCGTATAAAATTATTTTTACAATCTCAGCGTGCCTCATAAGTCGTTGGTGACACCAGTTTTATTTTTAGTGAATTTTTATTTTTTTTAAATCACTAATAGAGAGGTATCGATGGTGAGACTTTGCAAAAAAAAAATTTAAATGTGCGCGAATTTGGGCCCCTAGAATATATATATATATATATATATATATATATATATATATATATATATATATATATATATATATATATATATATATATATATTTGTGTGTGTGTGTGCGTATGTATGTGTGTGTGCGAATTTGGGCCCCTAGAATATATATATATATATATATATATATATATATATATATATATATATATATATATATATATATATATATATATATATTTGTGTGTGTGTGTGCGTATGTATGTGTGTGTGTATCCAACCGATAACTCAAAAAATAATTAACCGATTTTGATGAAACTCGGCAAGTGCCTTTCTTTTATTAATAGCTTGGATGAGTTCGTTAGCCAGGAAAATCTAACGAGGTTTTCCGGTAAAATTTTGAGTTTTCTGTCGAGAAAAAAAATTTCTCCGAAAATTACAAAGATATTTCGATGAAATTTGGTGTACATATTGCTTTGGGAAAGACCTAACTATGTGCCAAAATTCAGCTTTCTATCTTTACAGAAAATTGAGCTATTCAAATTTGAAACATTTATTTTTAATATCACCGCGTTTCATTGACAATGGCAAACCTGGCTTATATGAGATCTAGTATGTCGTTGCCTGGTAACGGAACATTTGATATTATTGCGCAGATCTGTTAGACGCTGTAACTGACGCTTATCGTATGGTATGAGATTGTTTATATGTTTATCTGTTTCCGTTAGCAAATTATTTGTGTTATGTGGGAAATTTTTATATACAAGTGCAAATTATTTGTTTATTAATGTTAGTGGGTGGACTAGTGTTTGTTATGTTTTATCAACACATATAAAGGATCGAAGTTTTACAAAAAGGGCTGTTATGCAACAGGTTAGTTATTTTCTCTCTGATGCTTTGGAGGTAGTTTTAGTTAAGTTTATGGTTTAACGGTCCACAAAAGATTCGTCAATGAGGAGACCGCGACTTTAGAATTTTAAAAAGATTTCTTCAAATGAGCGCAAACTAGGCCCCCTGGAATCCATATCCGGGTTTACGTTCAGTATTGATCTGCTTACATATATACAGAGTCACGCATTTCTACGATATAGCTCAATATAATTATTATTATTACAAGAGACGAGAAAAAATTGTATAAGTTAATTATAGGGTGTTTTGAGCTGCATCTTATAAAATTATTTTGACAATCACCGGCTGGCCCATAAGTCGTTGGTGATCCCTACAAACTTTTTTTCGAATGGCCTTATTTTATTGCATTTTTCATCGAAATATGTTTGTAAGAAAAAAATCAAGACGCAGTAAGTGCGTTTTGGTAGCAAATTTTCATTAAATGCTTCAAATTTCAATAACTCAATTTGCTATTAACCTAAGGTTTGTTGGCTAGGAAACCAACGTTTAAAGTTTATTGTCGGAAATTTTGTGTACATTTTCAAACAATATGTCATTTTGATAAAATATGGCACATTGTTTCTACTATATAGATTATACCGGTAACCAAATTGATGACTGCTTCATTAAAAAGATATATTTGATATTCAGCATTTTTATAAAAATTCACTGCCATAACGCACTTGCTGCGTCCAGACTTTTTTCTATTTTTTAATCGAACACTTCTTATATTATTGCATTTTTTATCAAAATATAATGCGTGTTTGTGGGAAAAAAATGTGAGACGCAGTAAGTGCATTTTGGTAGCGAATTTTCATTAAATCTTTCATATTTCAAAAATTCGATTTGCTATTAACTCAAGTTTCGTTAGATAGGAAACCAGTTTTGTTTCCGAAAATGTTTGTACATTTTCAAACAATAAAGTTATTTTGATGAAATATCGTACCCTGTTTCTACTACATATGCTATACTGGTAACCAAATTTGGTGCCTTTCATTAAAAAAAAAGCATATTTATATTTGCTATTAAACACATTTTAATGAAAATTCACTTCGATAACGCACTTGCTGCGTCCAGACTTTTTACGTAAAGTGATGAAAAAATGATATTAAATAATCATTTAGATAAGGTTATAAGGCATCTTCAAAGGTGACAAATTTTTTATTTGGCGCTCCTTTTTTGTAACCTATCAAAATATTTGGCTTCTACCTGATAAAGTTTTCTTTAAGCATTACTTTTTGGCTGAAGCTGCTAGTTACTGAGATTTTCTATAAACATATCAAATTTAAGATAATCTGTGCTCATCAGTGTTCACCACCGGTTCTAAGCTTCACATAGTAATGCATGTTTTACGCTTCAAATAGACAATTATTGTTGTTAACACAAACTTTTCGGGTGGAAATTCATTAGCCTGGTAAACGACCTTAATAAAAAGCATGATGAAAACTACAACAATTATTTTGTAGCTTCACGCTCTTAATAGTTAACATCAAGGTTGTTACAATTAAACGCTTGAATTGCAGTGGTATTTTATTATTACTGTTTACATTAAGATATCTGCAGTGTGCATATATTTAATTTAAAACGAGAATAATTTTTCCATGGTTGTTTGGAAATATTTTGAAATATGTTTACGAAAGGTTTATCTAAAATGTTTTTAGCTTTATTTTTCTGGATAGTCTTAAATCAATGAATAAAAAAGTTTTATACAGCGCAACGCAATAAAAAATTGTAACTTTTCTGTATTTAGCAAACTTATTGGCCCAGAATATGTTACTGCTATTTGAGAATTATCTGTTTGTGTAATTTTCGTCGAAAAAATTGACTAATGTTGCGATTCAGACTTGACTTTTCAAACAGTTTCCTCAAATGAGCGGGAACTAGGAACCCTTTTATGTTTATAATATATATATATATATATATATATATATATATATATATATATATATATATATATATATATATATATATATATATATATATATATATATATATATATATATATATATATATATATATATATATATATATATAGGCTGGCGCATTGAAAACGAAACAGACCGATTTGCGTCCAGAGAATTATTTTTTTAAGAAACGCTGAAACACGTCAATCTTAACATGGAGGGGACATGTTTTGACATAAAAATCAACTTTATCACATCAGCCCCTTAAGGATGGTGATAACAACCCTTATATTTTAAATAGGGAGCGTGGGTCGAGTGTTACATCATTTGAAAGCTGTTTCTTTTCTGAATTCAGCAAACTAATTTTTTTGGAACTTTTATCAACTCGTTTAGAAATTATTCACAGTTGAAGATGCAAAAACACATTTCACTCATTCCGATAAGAAATGTGCTGATATTCAATGTTTTGTTGGTTTGTAAACAAAAAATTGACTATCAGAACATTTCTTATCGGAATGAGAGAAATGCGGTTTATTATTTCAGTTTATTGGTCGGTTTGATACTTGATAGTACTACCGAAAATTAATTTCACAATGGTGTATTCTGTAGAAGAAGGAGTTGAAATAATTACTCTTTTTTTTCAAAAACGATGACTGTGCCAACCGTACCGCAAATTTGTTTAATGAACGACATCCGAACAGACATGTTAACAGAAAATACATTTTGGAGTTAGTTGCAAAGTTTCGACAAAGTGGTTCAGTAGCCAACAAAAAACGGGATCCTGAACGTGAATTTCCGGTTATAAATGAGACTACTGAGATTGAAGTTTTAGGACAAATTGAATTGACAACTTTGAGCACGAGAAAATTGGCCATTGTTTCAAACATCAAAAGAGGAACTATTCAGCGAATATTGAAGCATCATAAATTTACCCGTATAAAATTCATTTTGTACAACAACTGAATGAAGATGATTTTGATCGGCGGCTGGAGTTTTGTGAAATTATGGCTGCACGAATAGCTGATAACGGGAACTTTTCGTTCAATCTCTGTTTTTCAGACGAGTGTACGTTTTTATTAAACTCTACAGTCAATCGTCATAATTGTTGTTATTGGGCAGATAATAATCCAAGAAATTTTCTCGAAGTCCACACTCAAACTCCACAGAAATTGAGTGGCGAAACGTATTTGGAGTTACTAGAAGATATCGTTTACCCTCTACCAATTGACATTGTTGAAATTGATGTGATCGCTATCAAGAAAATAAATTAGTGTTTCAACAATATGGAGCTCCTCCGCCTTTTTCACAACGTGTTAGAGAGTTTTTGAACAGAGAGTTTCCAGGACAATGGATTGGGCGTAGAGGTGCTATTGAGTGGCCCCCTAGATCATCTGATTTAACTCCTTTAGACTTCTTTCTTTGGGGCCATTTAAAGAGTAGAATTTACGCAACAGAACTGGAGTCACTGTGCTTCTGTATTTATTTCAGATTGTATAAATTTTAATTTGTTTCATTACATAATTTTCATACACAAAATTGTTGTGTAATAGCAATTTTTTAGCGATTTTTCTGGAAAGAAAAAATGTTAATTAAATTAAATTGAAAGAAAAATCTGTTTCGAATTTTTTTGTGAAGGAATATTTTTGTTTACAAAATTCGTGAAAAATGATGAATTGTTTAGGATATTCTTGTGAACAATATTTTATTAACTTTCTTACGCAACATTTTTTAACCACTTTTTCTAGAAGTATGTACTATTTTTTAACCAATTTTCATAGAAAAAAAAAACGGATTTTTGTAAGTAAACAATTAGATTAGTACAGTCTTCTGGTTTTGCTCTTAAATTTTTACATTTTTATATAGAATTTGCAATAAAATTGGCGAGATCACGACTTTGGGATATTCAAATTCTAATTTCACCTTCATGAAATAATGATAATAATAATTATATATATATATATATATATATATATATATATATATATATATATATATATATATATATATATATATATATATATATATATATATATATATATATATAGGGTGGCGCATTGAAAACCAAACAGACCGATTTGCGTCCAGACAATTTTTTTAAGAAACGCTAAAACACGTCAATTTTAATATTGAGGGGGGCATGTTTTGACATAAAACTCAACTTTGTCACATCAACACCTTAAGGGTGGTGATAACAACCCTTATATTTTAAATAGGGAACATGGGTCCAGTGTTACATCATTTGAAAGCTCTTTCTTTTCTGAATTCAGCATACTATTTTTTTGGGAGCTTTATCAACTCGTTTAAAAATTATTCACAGTTAAAGATGCAAAAACGCATTTCACTCATTCTGATAAGAAATGTGCTGATAGTCAATGTTTTGTTGGTGTGTAAACAAAAAATTGACTATCAGAACATTTCTTATCGGAATGAGAGAAATGCAGTTTATTATTTCAGTTTATCGGTCGGTTTGATACTTGATAGTACTACTGAAAATTAATTTCATAATGGTGTATTCTGTAGAATAAAGAGTTGAAATAATTACTTAAAAAAAAACGATAACTGTGCCAACCGTACCGCAAATTTGTTGAATGAACGACATCCGAACAGACATGTTAACAGAAAATACATTTTGGAGTTAGTTGCAAAGTTTCGACAAAGTGGTTCAGTAGCCAACAAAAAACGGGATCCTGAACGTGAATTTCCGGTTAGAAATGAGACTACTGAGATTGAAATTTTAGAACAAATTGCTGCAGACCCAACTTGGAGCACCAGAAAATTTGCCACTGTTTCAAACATCAAAAGAGGAACTATTAGCGAATATTGAAGCATCATGAATATACCACCCGTATAAAATTCATTTTGTACAACAACTGAATGAAGATGATTTTGATCGGCGGCTGGAGTTTTGTGAAGTTATACTGCACGAATAGCTGATAACGGGAACTTTCTGTTCAATATCTGTTTTTCAGACGAGTGTACGTTTTTATTAAACTCTACAGTCAATCGTCATAATTGTCGTTATTGGGCAGATAATAATCCAAGAAATTTTCACGAAGTCCACACTCAAACTCCACAGAAATTGAATGTCTGGACTGGCATTTTTTGAGACCGTTTAATCGCACCTATTTTTCTTGATGGCAATTTGAGTGGCGAAACGTATTTGGAGTTGCTAGAAGATATCGTTTACCCTCTACTAATTGACATTGTTGAAAATGATGATCACTATCAAGAAAATCAATTAGTGTTTCAACAAGATGGAGCTCCTCCGCATTTTTCACAACGCGTTAGGGATTTTTTGAACAGAGAGTTTCCAGAGCAATGGATTGTGCGTAGAGGTGCTATTGGGTGGCCCCCTAGATCACCGGATTTAACTCCTTTAGACTTCTTTCTATGGGGCCATTTAAAGAGTAGAATTTTCGCAACAGAACCGGAGTCTCTGGAAGAATTACGACGACGCATTGTTGAAGAATGCCGTATAATATTTCCACAAATGCTCCAGAATGTCAGAGCTCGGTTTGAACAAAATTTGTACTTTTGTATGGAAGCTGGTGGGCGACAATTTGAACACTTACTTAACTGAATAAACATTTTGAACGTTTGTTATTGTTTTTTAGGGTTTTTATAACGAAAAATTGACCAATTAGTGCATTTCTTATCACAATGAATGAAATACGTTCTTGCAACTCCAACTGTTAATAATTTTTAAACGAGTTGATAAAACTTCCAAAAAAATTAGTGTGCTGAATTCAGAAAAGAAAGAATTTCAAATGATCTAACACTCGACCCATGTTCCCTATTTAAAATATAAGGGTTGTTATCACCACCCTTAAGGGGTTAATGTGACAAAGTTGTGTTTTATGTCAAAACATGTCCCCCTTAATATTAAAATTGACGTGTTTCAGCGTTTCTTAAAAAAAATCTCTGGACGCAAATCGGTCTGTTTTGTTTTCAATGCGCCACCCTATATATATATATATATATATATATATATATATATATATATATATATATATATATATATATATATAATAAAAAAATATAGATAATTTTTATGAAAATTCTCTACCATTACGCACTTGCTGCATCCAGGCTTTTTTAAAGCATGTGACACCATCAGTGCATATTTTAAATAGGGACTTCCAAAATTGTTAACAGATTGATTATTGACACTCTCAAAAAATATCTAAAAAACTAATTGGTAGATTTTAAAATTATAGCTTTATTTAGAGAATCAGTAGAGCTATTGAAGAAGGTGCCACTCGACGTACCTTCCCTCTTCAAAATTAGGGGGCGAACGTCACCTCCACTAGAGGTTGAATGCTACAAATTTTGTTAGGATTAAAAAAAGTGTCCCCTTCGCAACCAAAATCGCAAGTTTTTGGTTTTTCTAAATTCAACATTTTATAGCGGAGACCTGTTTAGTTAAGTTGAAGATTTTATTGAAAGTATAAAAGTCCTGTTAGCGAAATTTCTTCGTAAGAATAAAATTCGCTTACAACCTAAGGAAAGGCATTTCCTACCCACATTTCAAATGGATAATTTTTTAAACTATTTCTGAGATTCCGGTTGCGTTAATTAATGTATTTGCGTAATTGATAATGTGCTGTGTGTCTTTCAAATAAATAATGAATCAAAAGTCAATATTTATTTAAAAAAATACAATTTTGTTTTCCCTTTGGTGATTTACTTCTTACAGGAGTTGTTAAAGTTTGTATCTCCATTTATCCAAATCGATATAAAATTACTGTTTTAATTAAACCTTTGGCCGCTGTAGTAATTTAAATACATGCGTATTTGTTTATCATCTTGTATCATAACTGTTTATAAACATTTCTTTAACGAGTACGTCAATAATATGACCTCAAACTAAATCAAAATACAGTTTATTGCTTTATAGTTAAGATGTCTGTTCTGTGGCGTTTAAGTTTTGACAATCCTAATTAATGTATATATTACTTTAATGCAGTTCTAACACATGACAAGATATGTGGAAATAGATTGATGAAATTGTTCGAAACAGTTTACAAAACTTATCCTCCAAGATTAGTGTAATATTAATGAAACGTATACAATATGATTCTTTCGTCTAAAAACAATGCTTGTTAATTTTTCTTAATATCATAGCACTGAGGCTGATAGTAAGCACGTGATATTGGTGAGTTTCGGGCAAAGGCACTCTGGCTTGTGGGGTGATCTACAATTATGAGGATCCTGGTCTACAGGAAACGTGCGTTGTGTAGAGATTTTATTGTGAGTGGGCTATTCCAGTCCCTCCACCGCGACCTTAGGTCTATTGTGGCTCACGTCTAATTATTTAGCGTAAGGGAGACGTTTTTTTTTTCTCTAGATATATTGAATAATATCGAACGATAGTGAACGCAACCCTTCGATGACACAAGGTTACAACCATCTTAGTAAACAATATAAGTAACCTATTATAATAATAACAATCGACTAACGGTCACAATATAATTACATAGCTCAACAATCAATCACCAGTCGATATATTACTTAGCAGTTGTGTTATCTACTTAAGAGTAATCATGCAAAAGGCAAAAGGTTTATTACTTGTCAGAATGATGGCGAAGCCTTAATGTACGGGCGTAATGAGTCGGGCGAGCGGGTGCCAAATGTGTCCAGTAACAACATCACTAACCTGTAATTAAAAATATACCTGAACACACCATTGTTCATCTAAAGTACAACCTAACATATATACGAGGGGCATTCAATTATCAGATCATCAAACAGTTACCAATTACACGCTCCACTGAGCGACTCGACATCAATAACTATTTATACTTAAAGCTCCACTGAGCAAACTAACATTAAGAGCAGTTTCGACATAACGCTCCACTGAGCAACTCCAACATTACTAGCAGTTCATACTCAGGGCTCCACTGAGCCACATTATACTCTCTCAACAGCGCACATCAGTGCCTCAGAACTGCTTCTCAACAATGTCTCAAAATGCTTTCTCAAACAATAATTACTCAGACAATAATTACTCAAATAGTTACTCACACGATAGTTACTCAAATAATAATTACTCAAACAACAATTATTCAAACATTAGTTACTCAAATAATAAGTACTCAAGCATTGGTTATTCATATAATAATTTCTAAAACAATAGTTTAGCCTGTGTGTTTTGTTGGGCGCTGTACCCGAACACTAGGTCCGTGCCGGCTCCAGGTGTGCAATGAGGCACAGTTCAATACCTCACCTAGAGTGCTCGTATTGACAGAGTTGAATACCGAGACGTGCAATGGACACAATGGACTAGCTCAACACTGTGCCCTTCTCCGAGTACCTCAACTCCCCCACTGGGACTGACCGTGCAATGAGACCAACGGGTGAACTGGCCACAGTGTCTCGGACAAGCTACCAGATCGACAAATACAACAACGGTTCACACACATGAATACTGAGAAAGTGCAATGGACACAAAGGGCGAACACAGCAATGTGCCCTTCTCCAATATCCACCGCATCGCCA
Source organism: Tillus elongatus (assembly GCA_964006375.1). NCBI lineage: Eukaryota > Metazoa > Arthropoda > Insecta > Coleoptera > Cleridae > Tillus > Tillus elongatus. The sequence goes on from OZ023268.1 coordinate 35,518,104, forward strand.
CGGGCGGGTGCAATGGATACTGCTGTACCCCCACCATACTGTGACGATGCCACAAAAATCCACCGTGTTGTGGTTACGTAACCTGGGTCTAAACCCAAACGCCTCTACCAGTATGACGCCCTACTGGGTGAGCAAACAGCGAAGGTGTCCCTCACACCTTCCAAACTATCATCAATTTACTTTCAAACAGACTCTACTTTATTTACTATAAACAAACTGACATAATTCAACTCTTACTTAATTTATGAATATTGACTTAACCTCGTATAAGTAACAGCCCTCATGTAAACTTGGCTAATACCTAAATTATTTCATAAAGCCCCTTTATTCGAATACGATATTTACTTTTCAATTTATAACTTACCCTCGTATAAATAATAAATGTAATCTAGCTTAGCTATTTCTCAAATTATTTCCTAAAGCTCCTTTATTTGAATGTGATAATTACTTCTCAATTTAAAACTTAACCTCGTATAAATAATAAACTGATTTTAACTTAGCTATTTTTCACAAATTATTTCATAAAGCCCCTTTATTTGAATAAGATAATTGCTTCTCAATTTATAACTTATCTTCGTATAAATAATAAACTGAATTTAACTCTAGCCACAATTTATTTTCATATGAATAAGTTATCAAAGGATTTTCCTAAAACCATCTTCAATCAAATACTTATTGAAATTATTTCTCAATGTATAACTTAAACAAATAAGAACAGGTACAATAAACGAAGCAGCCATGTTCAATGAGCAATAACTCACCTGAATAAATGTATATATAACGTGCACTGTAAATTTACAGAAAACAATAAACACCACACAAAATTTTCTACTGCAACCAACACGTTAAACGATACAATGGCTAATGCCTTCTTTAGATGAACCATATACCCGATAAGCAATCTCCCCTAACGTTGACTTGAGATGAGATATCTCACACTTAAACCTCCCCTTACGTCCAGCTAAGATTTTAAACAAGCGACGATGGGCCAGATGCCTACACTTTTAATTTAATGGTGCTATATATGTAAAAGTTAACGTGAAACCTGTTCACATAATACGAGTCTATTTAATACCTACAGAGAATTTTCATAATAAAATAGCCTTATGAGCAGGGTGAGAAAATACATTCCTTACATTAGATTTCACCCATCAATTCCAGCTCCCTGAGGGAGTCGATCTTTTCTTGTGGGTGAAAGTTTGTTTGGCAGGTGTACTGCCTTCTGAGTGAAGTCGCTTGCCCGTTTCGAAGCTCAAAGAGAGATAACCTCTATTCGAGTTCGTCTGGACCCGACATCCGTCAGTGTTTGCCTCGAGGCGGTATCATGAAGTCCCGCTCTCGAGCACACAGTATGGGCTCCAAACTCCGGATGTTTACCACTCATCAGATATCAGAGCCCCCCGGAACGTCTGGACACACGACACACGCCAGGGCGATATCATCTGGAACCCCGCTCCCGAGTAACAACCAATCGAGGCCAACTGTCAGTCTCTGAGGCCACAGTGGAGGCGCCAAACTCCGGGTGCATATCACTCCCCAGAGATGTCTGCCTCCCCCCAGCCTCACCTGCACCAGACCCCCGCCAGTGTTTCATTGACTTGAGGCGGTATCATAAAGTCCCGCCTTCGAGAAGCATCCAGGCGGGGTCGTAAGCCTGTATCGATGCTCACAGAGTAGGCCCAAATCTCCAGGTGTAATTCACCCCTAGAGACCCCAGCCACCTCCGGGTTCGTCCAGGTCCAACACCTGCCAGCGTTAGCTTAAATTTCACCCAACAAATCGAGTTTTCGACAGAAGACGACACCTGCAAGGTGAAACTTTGTTTGACAGATGTGCTACCATCTGAGCGAAGTCGCTTGCCCGTCTCAAAGCTCAAAGAGAGATAACCTCTCTCCAAGTTCGTCTGGACCAGACATCCGTCAGTGTTTGACTCGGTGCAGTATCATGAAGTGCTGCATCCGAGCAGCATCCAAGTGGGGTCATTTGTCCGTTTCGAAGCTCACAGAAGAGGCCTCAACCCTTAGTTTTATTCCACCCCTAAAGATCTCAGCTCTTCTACGGGTTCGTCTAGACCCGACACCCACCAGTGCTAGACTCAACGCGACATCCCATCGAGCCCCGCTCCCGGGCATCGCCGAGGCCGTCCGTCCGTTCCGAAGCACACGGTGGGGGCCCCAAACTCCGGGTGTTTACCACTTACCAGAGCTGTCAAACCCCTCCGGGTCATCTAGACACACGACACCCGCCAGCACTCAACCTAAGGCGGCACCCTTCCGGAGCCCCGCTCTCGAGTAACAACCAAGCGTGGGCAACCATCCATTTCTAAGCCCAGAATGGAGGCCTCAAAATCCGGTTGTACATCACTCTCCAGAGATATCCGCCTCCCTCCAGGCCCACATGGACAAGACTCCCGCCAGTGTTTGATTCCAATTAGTCGCCTTTTAAGACAGGCAGGAATTACCTTGGGCCGATTCTTTTAGTTAGTCTCCGGACCCACAGGGGACTGCGTTGTGTATCTCGTGAACAATACATTTTTTCCAAAATTTTAATGGGGTAGAAACGTAGGTGTTTGAATCCTCAAGAAAACAAGGGTTAATGCAATAGTTACACAAAATATCTCCCCCCCCCCCCCAAACAAGCGAAGACGCAAGCTGATGGCGACAATTTTTCAGATAAAGAACTAGAAGAGTCGATTTCTGACTTTTTTGAATCGCGTTTCTGGATAAATGCTGAACTAGATTAGATTAGATTCACTGTAACTAGGCTATTCCAGTCCCTCCACCGCGACCTTTGCTCTATTGTGGCTCAAGCCAAATTGCTTTAATTTCACCCATTAAATCCAGCTCCCTGCAGGGGTGGATATTTTTTAGGGTAAAAGTTGGTCTGGCGGGGTCGTTTAGCGCTTTTTCTCGCCCACTGTTGAGGAATAATGCCATCTGAGCGAAGTCGTTTGCCCGTTTCGATGCACAGAGAGATGGTCCCATGTATTCGTGTGGAACCGACATCCGATAGTGTTTGACTCGAGACGGTATAATATGGATTCCCGCTTTAAAGCTGCAATCAAGCGAGGTCGTATGACTGTTTCAAAGCTCGCAGCAGAGACTTCAACGTCCAGATGTGATACACCCCTTAAAGAACTCTGCTCTCCTCCATGTTCGTACAGACCCGACACTCGCCAGTGCTATACTCTAGGCGATATCCCAGGCGCCCGTTCCTGAGCATCATCCAAGCGAGGTCGTTTGCATGTTTCCAAGCACACACTGGAAAGTCTAAATCTCCAGGGGCATCTCACCGCTAGAAATCTAACCTCCAGGGGCATCCTACCCCTAGAGATCCAACCTCCAAGGCCATCTCACCACTAGAGATATAACTTCCAGGGGCATCCCACCCCTATAGATACAACCTCCAGAGGAATTCCACCCGTAGAGATCTCAGCCCCCTCCGGATTCGTCCGGACCTGACACTCGCCAGCACTTGACTCAGGTCGGTAACACCTGGAACCTCGCTCCCAAGTATAATCCAAGCCAAGTCGCTTGCCCGTTTCGAAGCCCACGGAGATATACCCTCTCGACCTGATATCCGTCAATGTTTGACTCCAGGCGTCATCATTTGAATTCCCGCTTCCGAGCAGCATCCAAGCGAGGTCGTTTGCCCGTTTCGAAGCTCAGCGTCGAGGCCTCAATTTCTAGGTGTTATCCACTCTAGAGATCTCAACTTCCCACCGGGCTCGTCCAGACCCGACACACGCAATTGCTCAACTCAATGCGGTATCCCACGGAGCATCACTCAAGCGAGGCCGTTTGCTTGTTTGGAGAGCCCACAATAGAAGTCTCAACCACCAGGGGCATTTCACCCCTAGAGATCCAACCTCGAAGGCCATTTTACGTTTTTTTCAAAATTCATATATCAATTTACCTTATTATAATGATGCCGGCACTCATGGATGCGACAACCATCCAACTAACCTGCACATAGAGAGTATATCTACTTAGCGAGTCTTAAAAGCTCTTCGCAAAATTAAAGTCAAGTTAATGTCAGGGCCGGACCAGATTCCAGCTTTTATTTAGAAGCAAGAGAAGAACTCTCTAAATCTGTTTTTAGGATGAAAGTGCATTTCTTTAGCTGTTACCTCGCATATCGAGTCTATTATAATTCTTACAGTGGTCATCATTCAAAGGGAGTTTTGGCAACATCGGGGGTCCGACAAGGGTATGTTCTGGGGCCGTTTTTCTTTCATTTGTACATTAATGATATTAGATACGTTATTGACGTTCCTTTTCTATTATACATTGCTGACATCAAAATTTTTCTACATATTAACAACTGCATAAGACTGGAGGGAAACTGATCAAAAATTCAGACATGGGTCTTCAGTAATTGTCATCCACTGAATCTTGAAAAGTGCGAGGTTATGACCTTTACTTAAACCGTCAGGTGAGATCAACTCATTTTTCCTGCAAGCTCTATACTAGACCAGATACTTACTCTCTTTGCATGTTCCCCAGCTAGTTTCTTCTTTTACTTTGTTCAACTTTCGGTAGGTAATTCTAAGTTAACCATGCATTGTATATCATAGCTGTAACTCTTTCCAGGCTCCTGAAGATGTACCAAAAAAGGTGCGAAATATAGAGGGCGTTTTAGCAAAGAACATGCGTTTTTCAATGGCCACATATTTCTGAGCTTTTAATGCCTTTAATGAGATAATTTTGGAAACTAACAATACGACCGTCAGTCCCAATCTGTCTGCTTTATAATTTATTTATTTACAAAACGAAGCACACATCGCATAAATGTATTTATGTGCTTTTCACATTTTTATTGTGAAATTCAACAGGTAAATTTGTATAAATTCTCGGCAAATAAAATGGAATAAATTTCTGAATTTAACAATTACTTCACTTTCTAGTAACAGGAATTAGAAAGGGATATATTTATATGTACCAACAAATATTGTTTATAAAGCATAATATTATGTGCACTTTGCCCTTTGAAAACAGGGTCATACGTATATAGCTTCTATAAATATTGTTTTAGAGCTTTTTCGTGTACATAAGGAACGTCATAAATTTAACCATAAAATAAATTTTAGTAGTAGTGGTATCAAATACAGTTTTATGATGCGAGTTTTATTATTTATAGTGTATAAATACGGTGAGTAGTCTGGTGGTATTTCTTGGTCCGTAACTATGCAGCAATTGAATGGATTATTTAATAATCTAAACAAAGATTAATATACCGCGAGTGCAACACAGTTTGCCATTTATAACACAAATAAATCCATTAGTTTATTATTGTTATTAATTATTCTTACATAGCATGTTAATAGTAATAATGTCTCAACACTTAAATAGATTTCTAAAATTAGGCCAAATCTGCGCATTTGGACAAAATCGTCAAATTTAAAATAATTTACCCTGCTTAAAAGAGATTACAAAACCCTTCACATAGTAAGATATAATGCAGGAGTCGCCATCTCGTTGCGAAACCAAGTAGTATGTTGTCACACCTCCAAATAACACAAAATGTTATAAAATAGAGACTGTGTACAACCAACTAACAATTTAGTAAATTGTCAGCCCTGGCCTATTTCTTCCTTAATATAGGGACAACGTATGTAAGGTTAGATGTATTCTCACCACAATTAGAACCGCAGACCGGTTTCGCTCTAATTATATTTCGTCGGTACGGTATACTAATTGCAGCGAGAAAACACCTATAAAGTAATACGGTTATGGTAACCAACCTCACAGCACATAGTGAGATGTGAGACAGGAGTCGCCATCTCGTTGCAGAACCAAGTAGTATGTTGTCACGACAGCTCCAAATAACACAAATTGTTATAAAATAGAGACTATGTACAACCCACTAACAATTTTGTAAATTGTCAGCCCTGGCTCATTTCTTCCCTAATATAGAGACAATGTATGTAAGGCTAGATGTATTCTCACCACAATCAGAACCCTAGACCGGTTTCTCTCTTATTAGAGCATTGTTTGGAGCTGTCGTTACGACATACTACTTGGTTCTGCAACGAGATGGCGACTCGACTTATTTTTAGTTGGTTGTACACAGTCTCTATTTTATAACATTTTGTGTTATTTCGGGCTGTCGTGACAACACACTACTTGGTTCCGCATAAGGTTGCTGTTTTAGTGAGTTTTCTTTAAAAAAAATCACCAATGAGGAGATCGCGACATTTTAATTTTGAAAAAATATCTTCAGATGATCGCAAACTAGGTCCCCTGGAACCCATATCCGAGGTCAATTTCTGACTATATGTAGACTTTCTATGTATAATATATATATATATATATATATATATATATATATATATATATATATATATATATATATATATATATATATATATATATATATACTTTATTTGTTTGCTGTACGTTTGTGATTTCCTATTGGTTTGCGCGGACTGCAGTTTCGAACCGTCCCGGTTTATCATCAGCACCCTACTGACTGTTATCGCTCCTGTGTGGTCTACGTCTGAGATTGTACGTGGCGCATGCGCCGTGAGTCTCTATTAGTCGGTTGCACCCTCGGACTGTGTCGCGTGTATCGGTCTCCTGTCCTGATCACTGTGGTTTGATAATTTGTCTATTTGTATGGCCTTTATTAAGTTTTGTTTAAATGTTTGTACTTGGATTTGTTCTGCCAATAATTGTTTCCTATTGTTTGTTTGTTGAATGTAGTATTGTTCCCAGATTTCCATTTTTTTGTGGTCTTTAACATGTTTCATTAGTTGTAATTAGGTGATGTCTGGTTTTTGGTGTTGTGAATGTGTGTAGCCACGTTTGATTTGTAGCTAGGTATGTGGATTTTATCCAATGCTGTTATATGTTCCTTGAATCTTGTTTCTAGTGATTTTTTTGTCATTCCTATATATATTTTTATTGCATGTGTTACATTCTATTTGATATATTCCGTTTAATTCATATGGGTTGTGTTCTTGTTTTTTATTTATTTTGTTTATTATTTTGTTATTGGTTTTTTAGCTCATTTTTAAGTCATATTGTTTGAGTGTTTCTGTTATTTTTTTATGTGGTGGTTATAAGTGAATGTTGTGTATTTTGTGTTTGTTTCTGGTGTTTTGTTTTCGGTTTTGTTGAATTGTTTGTTTTCGATTTGTTTTACTAGCTTTTCTATTGTTTTCTTGTTGTATACATTTCTTTCTGCTATTTGTATTATGATGTTATACTCCTTTTCTCGTTCGTCGTTATAAAGTGGTACATTTAGCATTCTGTTTATTAAGTATCTGTATACGGCCATTTTGTGTGTATGTGGGTGTAGTGAGTGTTTAGGTATAGTGATGTCTGTTTGTGTGGGTTTTCTGTATATTTTGTATTCAATCTGGTTTTCTTTTCTGACATCCACATACACACAAAATGGCCGCATACGATACACAGAATGCTAAATGTACCACTTTATAACGACGAACGAGAAAAGGAGTATAACATCATAATACAAATACATTGATTGTAGTTGCCCTTACTTGGTGAAACTTGTCCATACTGCATACAGACTTTGAGAATACTTCTCTGGCTTCACTGTTGGTTTTTGTAGGTGAAGGACGTAGCCAGCGCGTGAGCTAACTGGAGCAAGTGGCCCTTCCAATTCTAGAACTTCCAGAATTCAAAGGGCCACTTGCTCCAGTTAGCTCACGCGCTGGCTACGTCCTTCACCTACAAAAACCAACAGTGAAGCCAGAGAAGTATTCTCAAAGTCTGTATGCAATAATACAAATAGCAGAAAGAAATGTATACAACAAGAAAACAATAGAAAAGCTAGTAAAACAAATCAAAAACAAACAAATCAACAAAACCGAAAACAAAACACCAGAAACAAACTCAAAATACACAACATTCCATTATAACCACCACATAAAAAAAATAACACAAACACTCAAACAATATAACTTAAAAATGAGCTACAAAACCAATAAGAAAATAATAAAGAAAATAAATAAAAAAACAAGAACACAACCCACATGAATTAAACGGAATATATCAAATATAATGTAACACATGCAATAAAAAATATATAGGAATGACAAAAAAAATCAATAGAAACAAGATTCAAGGAACATATAACAGCATTGGATAAAATCCACAAATCAAACGTGGCTACACACATTCACAACACAAAACACAAAAAACCAGACATCATCCAATTACAACTAATGAAACATGTTAAAGACCACAAAAAAATGGAAATCTGGGAACAATACTACATTCAACAAACAAACAATAGGAAACGATTAATGCCAGAACAAATTCAAGTACAAACATTTAAACAAAACTTAATAAAGGCCATACAAATAGACAAATTATCAAACCACAGTGATTAGGACAGGAGACCGACACGCGACACAGTCCGAGGGTGCAACCGGTCAGAGAGCAGTGAACCGACTAATAGAGACTAACGGCGCATGCGCCACGTACAATCTCAGAGGTAGACCACACAGGAGCGATAACAGTCAGTAGCGTGCAAACCAATAATCCTATATATATATATATATATATATATATATATATATATATATATATATATATATATATATATATATATATATATATATATATATATATATATATATATATATATATGTAAAACAATTTTTGTGTTTTTAAAGAAATCTTTTTTTTTTTGGAGATCACTGTGCAGTGTTGGTAATAATAAATATTTAATAAGTTATTGTAAAAAAAATTATTTCCATTTTCGTGAATAGTAATTGTTCAGCAATAACGTTAGTAACATTACCTCTGAACCTCGGTGGTTCATGGGTAAGAACGTGTGCCTCTGAATCGAAGGGTACTGGGTTCGATCACAGGGTACTCCTTTCACTTTTTCAGTACAAACCGTAAAATTAACATCAACCGAGGTTCTGGCATTGTATTTGAGCAAGTTGAATGTCTGCACGTTCCGCCCTTCGGAGGGGGCGTAAAGCCGTCGGTCCCGTGTCCATGCGATGTTAGGCACGTTAAAGATCCCCACCCTCCTTACAGAAAGGCAGGGGTTCGGCAAAATTTCCAGGATAGTGAGGTAAAACTGCTCCCTGGCGTCGGTGATTGGCCATAGTCGCGGAAATAGGCCGACGTTAAAAAAACAAAACACACACAACATTACTTCTGCGAATTTTTGTAAAGAAAATTGCGAATTTTCGTTAAAGAAATTGTGTGCAAATTTTCATGCCAATATTATTTTGAATTTTTGGTTAAAAAGCTTTTTGTAGATCGTTATTGCTCGAGTTATTGCTTGACAGGTGTGTAAATCGCTTGAAGAGGTTCATTACACCAGTTTTTTCGGGAACATTTTAAGTTTAATATAGGAAAATTAATGTATTATTGTACATTGTACTTTTTCAAACAATAAAGTTATTTTGATGAAAGACGGTACATTGTTTCTAGGTAGGAATTTCATACGTTGTATTAGAAAAATGCATATTTGCCATTGAAAAGATTTTTATGAAAATTCACTACCATAACGAATTTACTGCGTCCAGACTTTTCAACGTGGCCTATTTTTTGTTTTGTTTCATCTTTAGAATTTGATTCTACATTGACATTTTATTTGGCCATCCGATAACTGAACACCTTATAAGTACAGATAACTAGCTGTTAATTGTTGTAAAGTATCATTAACAGTATTGTTACTAATTCAGCAAGGAGAAAACTCACAGTGCGCTTACGGAATTTGCCTGTATTTAACACTAATCTGGAGCAGAACGCGTTATGTTGTTTCGTCACAAGGAAGTGATACAGCAGATGTTCTCTGTACAGTAATGAACACGAATACGTGCCAACGTCGTTACCTTTAAAATGTGTTTGAAAATACGGAAGCTGACAGCCAGCAAAAGTCATCAGTATTGAGATATACGCGGTTTGTCTTGCAAATATCCGGCCGTATGTAAAAAAAAATATGCACATTTCTATTATTTTTTGACAGTGATTTAATGTCCCCTATAGCAGTGGTCGCCAATCTTTTTAATGTGTTGAGCTACTTTAATCATTTGGGAATAGACCTAGTCCAACCAACCTAAATGGAATAATGCAGTTGTCTCCGACATACATGTATTTATACATACTAATAATAAACTAGTAACAGAATAACTAATAGTAGTAGTAGTGGCAGTGGTGGGGAGGCCAACGCCAAGCAAGTAGGCCATAATGGGCCCTTTTTGCCAACCCTAGCAACCATGCGCTACTCTTCCTCGGTTCTGTCACCAAACCGCCTCTACCTCGAGATGAAGCCCGTGACGGTCTTCAATTGGACGGTAGTTACCTGATTCCTCTGCAGAGTCCTTGATCCGAACAATTCTGCTCGAAGACTCCCAAAAGCCTCGCATTCACACAGGTAGTGGTAGGACGTTTCTTCATCCTCGCCGCATTCCTAGCAAATGGGATCCCTCTCTACGCCTATCAATGTGAGGTGTCTTCTAAGGGCGCAATGGCCTGTCAGCACCCCAAGGATGCGGCGAAGCGTAGATCGACTCCTTCCGAGTAGCCAGACAGCTTTATCTCTCTCCAGCCCCTCCACGAAGTTTCTCGCCTGCCTGCGGCCACCAACCGACCCCCAGTGCCTCTCCATTGCTTCCTCGGTCCACCTGTCTAAGGCGGCAGAGGCTGTCTTCCTACTTATGCGTATCGCAGGCTCCGGGCCACAGAACGGCCGCCGGGAACCGAACTTTGCGAGATTATTCGCCACCTCATTCCCCGCTACGCCACAGTGTTTTGGAACCCACACCAGTTGCACCTCCTTGGTCCTAGCTAGTCCTCCGAGGGCTTCAGCGCACTCCTGAACCAGTGTTGACCTTATTCTGGCCGCGCAGACTGCCCGGAGGACCGCCTGACTATCGGAGCGGATGTACACACCTTTCTCGGGACTCCTCTTCACATCCTGTCTATTGGCCACAGACAGTATAGCATACACCTTTGTTCCGAATGCCGTGGTATATGTGCATATGAGCATAGCTCTAGCGCACCCCCAGGCCCTCGATGTATAATCCTGCCCCGGAGGATTGTTGGTCCTCCAGCCGCGATCCGTCGGTGAAACAGACCAGGCTTGCGGGCTGGAATTCAACCTCATTTTCCCTCCACTGATCCCTACTGGCGATCCTGAGGGTGTATGGCCTAGTCAACCTAATATCGTCCTCGGCATCCCGCACCCTTATAGCGGCCATCGGAATTTCCTTTTCCACCTTCTTGGCGACTCTTGCATGTCCTATTATTGCTCCCTCTCCACACTAGTTTCCAGACTCTCGCATTCCAAGATGCGACGCCTTCTGATACAGATGGGAAGCGGTGGCAGCATCAGCAAGACCTCTAGCGCGGCTGAGGGTGTAGTCCTCATAGCGCCTGTGATACCCAGGATTGCCAGCCTTTGGAGTTTGGCCAGCTACTTGGTAGCAGTTTGGTTCACACCACACCACCAGATCAACGCCGAATACAGGATTCTCCGCCTGACGATCACAGTGTAAATCGAATGAGGAATCCGAGGATTAAGTCCCCAGGTCCTCCCTATCACACGACGCAGCTGCCAGAGGGTCGCTACTCCCTTCCTCACTACTAGTTCTATTTGCGACCCCCATGTTAGTTTGGGGTCCAGGATCGCCCCCAGATATTTGACCTCCCGCACTAAAGCTAAAGGTTTTCCAAGTATCACGGGCGCCCTGAACCCCTCTACCTTCCTCTTCTTGGTAAATAGGATCATCTCCGTCTTCGCCGGGTTTACGGAGAGAGAAAACCAGCCCATCGTCAGCGTACGCCTGGGGGTAGAAGCCATTCTCGGAGAGCCGCTCCATGAGGCCGTCCATGACCAGAGACCATAGATGAGGTGAAAGGCAGCTGCCCTGAGGACAGCCGCCCGTCACTCCAACCTCCAGCCCCCGGCCTCTCAAGGGCAGCGAGACTCTCCTGTCCTCCAGCATGGACCTAGGTGATCCCCTGTCCTGTAGGGCGGCACAGACCGTATCCCTCCTTGTCGTATCAAAGCCCCCCTCCACATCGAAGAACACACCTAATGTGCTCTCCCCGTAGTGTAGGGCCCTTTCCACCTTTCGCGTCGCAGCGTGGAGCGCCGTCTGCGTCGATTTCCCCCGCTGGTGGTTTCATAACATCCTATATCTCTAGGTTTTATTCTTCTTTCACAAACCATTTTAATTTCCTTAATTATAAGTATAATTACTTATAACTTTTGATTTTCTTAATAAACTTCATATTGGACAAAGAAGATTTACACAAATAGGTTGAACTAAATAACGCTGTCACTTTAAAGGCAACACCAGATAGAACTCAATATTTGTCTTTACTTACTACAGGATAGATACATTTAGTACTTGAGACTAAAGATTTTTAGACTAAATCATTTTGCAAGGCAATCACTTCCTTTTCTGTTGCAGCGATGTCTTTCCCAAAGTTCTGCATAACACCAGGTGCAAACTTTTGGATATCAATTTCCGTGAAACAACAAATTGCGCCAGTAAAGCCATTGAATTAAAATCCTTAAAACGATTTTTAAAGTTATGCTTCAAGTAAGAAACTATTTCTACATGATAATTGCTGTCATGGGGTTTCAATGGATTTTGAGCTATTTTGAAAGAGTAGGAAAAAGCTTGGCATCGCGGTTGATTGTTCCCAAAACTCAAGTTTTTTGATAAATGCTTTTACATCCTAAATGACTTCCGCAAGAAAACCAAAATCTCTAGGCCAGATTGAATTTTCCAGTTCCGGAATAGGTTCATCGCGTTGTTTGAAAAATTAAATTATGGCAGGTAGGACATCATTAAAACGTTTCAAAACTCGTCGTCTACTTAACCATCGGATTTCAAAGTAAAGAAGTAGCTTCCCGTTCTGACAGTCAATGTCATCGGCCATGGTTTTGAACAATCTTCTTTGTAACGTTTATGGTATAATTTTGTTCACAATTTTACTACCAGTTTCATAACGATGTTTAGTTTTAGAATTTTTTCAGATAATGCTTCCTGGTGGATAGTGCAGTGGTAATAGAGAAATTTCAGAAAACTTTAATCTTTATGACATAACGCCGCCAGACCCTTATCACAACCCACCGAGCGCCATAGGTTGTCAAGCGTACCATTTTCGATATTGGAATTTTCTCAGAAGAAATAATATTTTTGAAACAAGAGAACAACTGCTGCCCAGTGGTGCGTCCTTCCAGGGGAATAAACTGCAAAAGATCTTCTCTAATCGTAAAATCACTAAAAATCATTCTGACGACCGCGGGCATCTGGGAGGTGTCAACCACATCGGTTGATTCATCCAGTTGCAGTGAAAAATAAACGCAGTAATCTAAGTAAGTTCTTAACTGTAAAAAAATACCATTCCTCATTACTTCTATTCGTCTCATCACTGTATTAGGTATATTGTTTGTTCCGTTTTGTATTATCAGTTTCATAATAATGGTCTTTGTAGTGAATTTTTATTTAAAAAAATTCACTAATAGAGAGGTATCGATGGTGAGAATTTGCAAAAAGAAACTTCAAATGAGCGCGAACTAGGACCCCTAGAACCCATATCCGGGGTCAGTTTCAATTTATATATATATATATATATATATATATATATATATATATATATATATATATATATATATATATATATATATATATATAGTGTGTGTGTATCCAACCGATAACTCAAAATAATTAACGGATTTTAATAAAACTCGGCGAGTGCCTTTCTTTTATTAATGACTTGGATGAGTTCGTTAGTCAGGAAAATCGGAAAAGGTTCGGAGTTGTCTTTCTCCGAAAATTACAAAGCTATTTTGAATGAAATTTGGTGGATATGTTGCCTTGAGAAAAACCTTACTACATACCAAAATTCAACTTTCTAAGTTTATAGAAAATTGAGTTTTTAAAATTTTAAGTTTTCTATCGAAAAAAATTTTTTTCTCCGAAAATTACAAAGTTATTCTAATGGCATTTGGCGGATATGTTGCCTTGGAAAAGGTTTTAGCACATACCAAAATTCAACTTTCTAAGTTTATCGAAAATTGAGTTATCCAAGTTTGAAGCATTTAATAAAAATGCACTACCATAACGCACTTGCTGCGTCTCGAACTTATTTGTTGTTAAAGCTTCATCAGTTAAAGATACAGTGTTTTATTAATCAGTGCAGAAAAAAATTGCTGATAAATTTCAATGGGTGGTTTTTATCTAAAACATGTAGATATAAACCCTCCCTGGGAAGTTACAGCCCCTTAAAATGGGATGAAAATTTCGTATTTCATTCAGTTTCTCGAAAACGTCTTAAAATTAAAACATGAAATATCTGTTTAAAAACATATTTCTCAATTTTTCAGTTTTCGACTAAAATTGCACAAATTGTCATTTCAATTTAATATTCATTTAGTGACAAGTGATATGAAAATCAGGCTGCCGTCTGAATAATTTTAACATTACCGATGGTGGTAAACTTATTTAAGTTTCGCACTATTGTTCTTATTTATTTAGTTAGTGGTTTGATTAAATGTGCATAAGCATAATTTTGCCAAAAATTACTAAACGACCTAAAGCAGCTGCATTTTCAAAACAACTAAATAAAATTATTAATGACAATAGCGCGAAATTAAATGTGTGTGTGTTTTGTCTCTTTAACGTCGGCCTATTTCTGCGACTATAGCCAATCACCGACGCCAGGGAGCAGTTTCACCTCACTATCCCGGAAATTTTGCCGAATCCCAGCCTTTCTGTAAGGAGGGTAGGGATCTTTAACGTGCTCAACATCGCATAGACACGCGACCGACGGATTTACGCCCCCTCCGAAGGGCGGAACGTGCAGACATTCAACTTGCTCAGATACAATGCCAGAACCTCGGTTGATGTTAATGTTACAGTTTGTACTGAAAAAGTGAAAGGAGAACCCTGGGATCGAACCCAGTACCCTTCAGTTTAGAGGCACACGTTCTTTCCCCTGAACCACCGAGGCTCTGCGAAATTAAATAAATCTAGAAATGTCAGTAATATCAATATTATTCAGACTGCATACTACTTTGCATTTCTATTGTTACTGAACCCGTGTGTGTTGTGTGTTTTGTTTATTTAACGTCGACCTATTTCCGCGACTGTGGCCAATCACCGACGCCAGGAAGCAGTTTCACCTCACTATCCTGGAAATTTTGCCGAACCCCTGCTTTTCTGTAAGGAGGGTAGTTATTGAACCTATGTAAGTGAAATGATAATTTTGTGCAAATCGTTAAAAAAATATATATTTGGCAACTGAGAAATTTAGAAAGAACTTTTAAGAGACAAGATGTTTTTTTAATACCTTGTGTCATTTAAATATTAATTTTGACATAAAAAAATACATCAAGAAAAAAGTTGTAGTAAAAAAAGTTTAATCGCTAGTGCGATTAATCACCTTAAAGAATGCAGGTTCAAGAAAAGCAGGACCTTATATAATCTTTGCAAAATTTCAGAATTTAAGTTTGAGCTGGTTTTGAAAAAAAATTAAATGCAAATTGTTCACCTCATTTTAAGGAGCTACTAAGAGAAGGTTCGATTCAAAATATTTTATATGACCCCTCCCCGTTCACATTTGTCAGATAATCTTTCCCCAATTTTCCTGCACTGATTAATGAAACACCTTGTAAACCGTTATAAATATCTCTAGATAATGTTTAGATAATTTGAAAGTCAGGCGGTTAACTGTGGCCTCACGCTAATACGGCATATTATCGAATAAACCTCGTATGTCTGCTACCATTTGTGAACCAAGGAATTAATATCAAAACGGCTTTACATTAGATGCATATGTCGTGGCTTAAGCATAGTCCAGTTTTAAATTTGATTGTGAGTGCAATGAACTCTCTATGAAAACTGTTGATACTAACTATAGAAAACTGTTGACATTATACGTGAGTTTGGTTATGTTTGGAGGCAATGAAATGAGTGTTTACTTTTTGTAAGACTACTGGTATCCCTAAATAATAATGATAGGAAAAATAATTTACATTTTTATCATCACAATCTAACGGTGATGTCACCTGTCCTCGCAACCACGATTCTTTATCTTCAGCCACACTTTATCAGTTGTGCCAGGTTTTTCAGAAGTTCCACCCTTTAGTCGCCCTCTCCCTTTCCTTCCAAGTATTTGTCTTTTAAAAATGGTGTCAGAAAGATATTTTGTGTCCGAAAATGAACAATAAATTTAGCCTTTCCTCTTTCAATTTCTTTCAGCAAGCATCTTTCTTCTCTCGCCTCTGGGAACACACTTTTTGGTCTTTTTATCGGCGTCCCGTGTCTTTGTCATTCTGCATGTTCATATTTCAAAAGCTTCTATTATTTTTATGTCATGTTTGGTCAAAGTTGAGGTTCTTACCTCGTACAATATCACACTACATATGTACTCCACACGTATGACTTGGTGAACTTCTTCCTCAGGTATAAGTTAAAATGTTTATAAGTGATAAGAATACTTTGTCTATTAAATGCTTGCTTTGCCATCGCGATCCTCCTTCTCAGTTCTCTGGAAATTTAACGTCATCAGTAATAATACTCCCAAGGTACGTGAACATTTTTCTACTTGTTCAAGTTGTTGGCCATTTACCTTTATATCCATTTTCGC
Organism: Tillus elongatus; assembly: GCA_964006375.1. Lineage (NCBI taxonomy): Eukaryota > Metazoa > Arthropoda > Insecta > Coleoptera > Cleridae > Tillus > Tillus elongatus. Next base: position 35,534,702 of record OZ023268.1, read on the forward strand.
AATCCTATATCCTTAACTTATCGACATGACTTTTAGTTGCGATGTGCCAGCCTAATGATGGTAGTCTGAAATAGGACTACAGTTGATAGCTCCGTCTAAGCTACAGCGGTATATAGGGTGATTTCTTAGATAATGAGGCAGTTATTCGGTTAGTGAGAAGCGCCACCTTGTCTGTTACAGAAAAAACGATGCGTCTTGGCAAGGAAAGAACGCTGAATTTAATTTATCTTTAAATGTATCTAGGGTATCCATTACCGGGATACCGAAATTTCGAGATCCCGGGCTCTAGGACTTTTTCTGAGGTATTTAATGCCGAAAATTTTCGGTATTTTCGAGATTGACGATAACCTACTTGTAATACCGAAAATTCATTATATTTGGTATTTTCGGTATTTTCGATACTTTCGAGATTCACTTTATCTACGTCGCATCGGTGACGAATGACGCCTCCACATCGCGAGATGTGGTGGTCCGACGTACGAGTGACAGCACGTTGTACACGGGAACGGCATGACGTCTGATTGATAGTTTACACGTTAACATGTAACAGTTACCTGTGTTGGGTTATCATTCTTGCGTTTTTGTGTAACCTGAAAGTCAGGAGTCCCCAATCTAATGTATATATTTTCTTATTACCGGTGCGTTTGTGTCATGATGTGTGTATGTGTGTGTGTTCAAATACAAGGATGACAACGGAATGATCCTTCATTAGCCACAGACTTTTATAAATTACATGGTGTGAATTTGAAGTTTTTTGTATGATACGGTATAGGCAAGTACGAAATCGATTTGCTATGTTTAAACATATCGATTAGATACGGTGCTTATATTTTATCTTATATAATTAGTTTATGCTCTAAGTACATATCAACATATATATATATATATATATATATATATATATATATATATATATATATATATATATATATATATATATATATATATAAAAGAGGGGCCTGGATATACTGCTTCCTAATATAAGGGAGGTTTTCTGGGCCAGCCTGGCGTGGGGCTATGTCCCAAAGGCCTGACGCCGGGTTAGGGGGGTCTTCATTCCTAAACCAGGAAAGGAGGACTACACGCTGGCCAAGGCGTACAGGCTAATCAGCCTTACATCCTTCCTGCTTAAGGCATTGGAAAAGACATTAGATAGCTTTGTATTGGGAGGGATGCTCGGGGATCACCCATTCCATAAAGATCAGCACGCGTACTAACAGGGGAAATCGACGGAGACGGCGTCCCACGCTGCGACGCGAAAGGTGGAAAGGACCCTACACTACGGGGAGAGCACATTAGCTGAGGTGTTCGATGTGGAGGGGGCCTTTGATATGGCAAGGATGGATACGGTCTGTGCCACCCTACAGGACAGGGGATCACCTAGGTCCTTAATAAGTTGGGTGGCGAGCATGCTGGAGGATAGGAGAGTCTCTCTGACCTTGAGAGGCCTGGGGCTGGACGTTGGGGTGACGGCCCCATGGAGCGGCTCTCCGAGAATGACTTCTATGCCCAGACGTACGCTGATGGTGAGCTGCTCTTAGTCACCGGCGAATTCCTCGGCGTCGTCTGTGAGTGCATGCGAGCTGTCTGTAGCATAATTGAAAGATGGTGTGGTGAGCTGGGACTCTCCGTAAATCCAGCGAAGACTGAGATGATCCTATTCACCAAGACGAGGAATATGGGGGGGTTCAGGGCGCCCGTGATGTTTGGAAAATTTTTAGCTTTAGTGCAGGAGGTCAAATATCTGGGGGTGGTCCTGGACTCCAAACTAACATGGGGGTCGCAAATACAACGAGTAGTAAGGAAGGGAATAGCGACCCTCTGGCAGCTGCGTCCAGTGATAGGGGGAACCTGGGGACTTAATCCTCGGATCCTTCATTGGATTTACACTGTGATTGTCAGGCCGAGAATCCTCTATTCGGCGATGGTCTGGTGGTGTGAACCAAACTGCTACCAAGAAGCTGGCCAAACTTCAAAGGCTGGCAATCCTGGGTATCACAGGCGCTATGAGGACGACACTCTCAGCCGCTCTAGAGGTCTTGCTGATGTTGCCACCGCTTCCTATCTGTATCAGAAGGGAGGCTATGGCGTCGCATCTTAGAATGCGAGACTCTGGAAACTAGTGCAGAGAGGGAGCAATAATAGGACATGCAAGAGTCGCCAAGAAGGTGGATAAGGAAATTCCGATTTCCACCATCAAGGTGCAGAATGAAGAGGACGATATTAGGTTGGCTAGACCATATACCCTCAGAATCCCCAGTAGGGATCAGTGGAGGGAAAATGAAGTTGAATACCAGCCCGCAAGCCTGGACTGTTTTACCGACGGATCGAGACTGGAAGATCAACAATCCTCCGGGGCAGGAATATACATCGACAGCCTGGGGGTGCGCGAGAGTTATGCTCTGGGGGCATATACCACGGCATTAGGGACGGAGGTGTACGCTATCCTGTCTGTAGCCAATCGACAGGATGTGATGATTAGCCCCGAGAAATGTGTATACATTTGCTGGGATAGCCAGGACCGGGCAGTCTGCGCGGCCAGAATTAGGTCAACATTGGTTCAGGAGTGTGCTGACGCCCTTAAAGGACTAGCCAGGACAAAGAAGGCGCAACTTGTGTGGATTCCGGGACACTGGCGTAGCGGGGAATGATGTGGCGGATGATCTCGCAAGACTTGGTTCCCGGCGGCCGTTCTGTGGCCCGGAGCCTGCGATAGGCATAAGTAGGAAGACGGTCTCTGTCGCCTTCGACAGGTAGACTGAGGAGGCCATGGAGAGGCACTGGGGCTTGGCCGGTGGCTGTAGGCAGGCGAGGGACTTCGTGGAGGGGCTGGACAGAGACAAGACTGTCTGGCTACTCGCTAGGCGCTTCGCCGCATCCTTGCGTTGCTGACAGGTCACTGCGCTCTTAGAAGACACCTCACATTGATAGGTGTCGAGAGGGATCCCATTTGCCAGGAATGCGGCGAGAATGAACAGACGCCTTACCACTACCTGTGTGAATGTGAGGCTTTTGGGAGTCTTCGAACAGAATTGTTCGGTTCGAAAACTCTGCAGAGGAATCAGGTAAGTACCGTCCAATGGAAGACCGTCATGGCCTTCATTTCGAGGTCGAGGCGGTTTGGCGACGGAACCGAGGAAGTGTAGAGCATAGTTGCTGGATTGCCAGGGTTGGAAAAAAGGGCCCATTGTGGCCTACTTGCCTGGCGTTAGTCTTCCCACCACTGCTACTACTACCACATGAAACTGCAAATGGTTGGTTAACTTGATTGCCAAATCATTTTAGTAAGGTGTAAGGTGTTTAGTTTAGGTAGATCCCAGTTATATTTAAATTATTTTCCTTGTTTGCTTAACTGTATTAATAGGTTTGAAATTAGATTATTAAGCCTAATTTTAGTGATTTAGTTTCTTCAAATTTAATACAAATACATTTAGGGTATCCAGTACCAGACTGAATTTTCAATCGCGGAATTTCGGTGTTCAATTAAAACATTTTGGTATCCGGGTATTCAATACCGAACATATCGGGATTCTGGAAATTTTATATTCATTCTCTAATAAAAATAATGATGGACACATAGATTAATTTTGTATTGCAAGCACAGCTTTCAGAGATTTATCTTCATTCAAAAGAAAACAATGCGTCAATTCTTGTTTTTAGTGAATTTTCGTATTTGCTAAGCATTGATTCGTTAATTTTCTCTATATTTTGTTGTATAGTTTTTAAAGTTGAGGGTTCATTAATATCATTGTGCCGAAGATTAATCTGATGTTTACTAGCCAAGTGAACCACTTGTAGACCCACACTTATTTGTAAAATTGCTTTACATTGTTCGCATTGGGCTGCTTCGCCGTTGGTTTGTTTTAAACAATACTACCACACTGACTTTAAACAAAGGCCCCTTTTTCGTTACACGAAATGCACATTTATCCGCGCCTTTTCCATTATATGTTTTACCTATCAACAGGTAGAATAAATCATGAGACGAAAGGATCCGAATGTTAATCTTTACTTGGATCATGTATATACAGAGTGTTCTACAAGCTCTATGACAAACTTTGCCGGATAATAGCTCTCATAATTCTAAACAATTTTTCTAAGTGTACATGGGTCCGATTCGCTTTTGTTAAGAATTTACAAGCATTGAACATTTATTAACAATTAACAATACAAATTTAACTTGAATGAAAATCACAAAACTTAAGAGTATAAAATGTTTTCGAAATGTCCACCCTCGGCTTGAATGCAAGCCTCACATCGACGAACTAAAGATTCGGTCACTCGACGGATGAGATTTGGATAATATCTTATTTGGTTAGCTGCATGTTGAATTCTTTCAAGTAACTGCTGATGGGTAGTGATATCAACATGGTAGACCAGCTGCTTCATGTGTCCCCATAAATAAAAATCCAGAAGATTGAGATCGGGGCTACGAGGTGGCCATTATATTGGATCTCCTTGACCTATCCATGTATTTAGGAAATGTTCATTTAACCAAGCAGCAACTTGTCTTCCTCTATGTGGTGGTACGCCGTCGTGTTGATACCACATATTCTGAATAATATTAAGTTGTGATGAACTCTTAAAAGGTCGTGTTTTAATAAATGTCCATACAGATCTGCATTTAAACAATTATTTAGAACATGCAGAGGTAATAGATTATTGTTGAAAATGCCACCCCAAACGTTGACACTGAATCGTTGCTGAAATCGTCTTGATCTAATTGCAACGCCCATACATGTTCATTATGATTATTATTTATGCCGTCCCTAGTAAAGCACGTTTCATCAGACCACATGACGAGCGACATGAATCTATCATTTTGTGCTTGTTGCTGAAGTAACCAGCGACAAAATTCTGATCGTTGTGGGGCATCTCCAGCATGCAACGCCTGTACATTTTGGCGATCAAACGGATGTAACATTTATCTGTTCAATACACGCCATGCAAAATTCGGTGATACATGAACGTTACTAGATATACGCCGAACACTAATTGAAGGGTTATCAAGGGCAGTATCTATTACATTTTCTTCATCTTGTACATTTACTTCAGTAGGACCAATGGCCTTTTTTGGAGCGGGGTTACGTGCTTCTCGAAGTCTACGAAATAATGCACTAAACACCGTGTGGGCAGGTCGATGTCTATTTGGATATCTGCGTCGATATTCTCGAGCTGCTTCTCTGGCGTTCCCATTGGAATACCCATATACAAACACAATATCTGCATATTCCTTAGTTGAGAATAAATGCATTGTTTATTTAGAACTTTTACACGAATTATCAAATATTGTACAATTAAAATGACATTGACAATATGTATTGTCATAACAACTGTCATTTTTATTTATCAGCGTACTTTTGATTGAAGTAGGTGTACCTATATTTTATAGGTGTGCATTGTTTCACATTCAAATGATTTTGTGTCACTTCCTGGTTGACTGGAAAAATTATGATTCTTTAAATGCTTGTAACTTTTAAACAAAAACGAATCCGGCCCATATTAATTAACAAAAATTGTTTAGAATTTTGATAGTTATCATCTGGCAAAGTCTGTCATAGAGCTTGTAGAACACCCTGTATATATATATATATATATATATATATATATATATATATATATATATATATATATATATATATATATATATATATATATATATATATATAGGTATGCAGCTAATGACAAACTAATGTCGAAACCTAATTTGTCGGTAGAAATCACAGATAATGAAACTTCAAATAAATTGCTGGGTAATTCACTTTGCCAATTGCTAGTCATTTAACTTTGCTTATAACTACTGTGTCCCAAAAATTAGTTGCTATATATTATCAAAACATAGATTTCGCCGACAAACGTGACAACATAACTATAATCGACGAGACATTGTTGCATAAAATGTTGCTAAACGATTCGATTTAAATGCAATACTTTCTAACGATTACTATCATAGTTTGTCGCCCTATTGCATGTAACAAAACCAATTATTGTCTCCTAGCAATAAGCTTAATAGATATAATGAGTGGATATGTATTCCTGTTCTTATGTGTACTAGTTACTAGATTCTTCACGCAATTATGATGGCTTATTTTCATTTAAATTGGATCATTACGTAGTTTTTTCATTTATCGGTATTTGTAGCGAAAAAGTACTTGAGAGCGAAAGACGCGGTGTATCACGCGTTCGTACGAATGTGTATCCGCGTGATACACCGCAATTATATTACCTATAGTGGATAATAATATCTTTTTAACGTAACCAAAATTGACGAAAAGTTCACTAATAAGTGATGATGAGCATTGTCGTTACTTTCAGATCCGCTATTCTTTACAGAGTAGTCATTGAGGGTCTTTAGGTTCCTTAGACCCGATACAAATTTAAGCGAATTTTTCTTAAAACGAAAAATTCACTAATGGGGGGATCTGTGTTTATATATATATATATATATATATATATATATATATATATATATATATATATATATATATATATATATATATATATATATATATATATATATATATATATATATATCACACCGATAACTCACAAAATAATAATGGGCCGATTTTGATGACATTTGGTAGGTACCTTTTTTTTTGTTCCCTCAGGGCTCGTCCGCGGCCTTGCCGCCCCGATAGCACCGCAACCCGTGGTTGATTGTGCATACCCTTAGTCTTACTCCACCCATTCCAAAATCACTGTGCCTTGAACTAGTCTGCACAGCGATTGGTAGGGTGAAGTTTTATATTGCTCTGTCTCCGGTCTAGAGTGACCGTAGATCAGTTGTCTTTTCCGGTCCAGAGCTATACACTCACACAAGATGTGCTGGGCTGATTCCTCCCCCTCGCCGCAGAGTCTGCATGCGAGGTCTCCTTCGAACCGCCCCATTTTATGCAGGTGTTTCTTGACGGCCATGTGTCCCGTCAAGAGACCTGTTGTGTTTCTGAGCTGTCCTCTGCTAAGGTTTAGCAGCTCCACAGCTCTCTTTGAACTGGGTCCGTCAATTATTGACTTCCCATGTCTGAGCCCTGGACAGTCCGCCCAGTACACCTTGTGTTGGTTTCTGACCCAGGACTTAATGGCTCCCCTGGCAGTGCTCTTTGACACGCCCAGAGCCGGTTCTGGTCCCATAAATGGTTCTACTGACCCTCTCTTCGCGAGACTGTCAGCTTCTTCATTGCCTTTGACCCCCGAGTGACCCGGCACCCAGATGAGGGTCACCTCATTCTGCCCAGCCAGGTCGCTCGTCTCGTCTCGGCACTCACTCACCAGCCAGGAATTTACCCGTGGGCTACTTAGTGCCTTAAGGGCTGCCTGGCTATCTGTGGCTATGAGGATCCGCTTGTTTGGTAGGTACCTTCCTTTTGTAAGTGACTTCGATAAATTCGTTAGCCAGGAAAATTGGACTGTTTTTTCTGGAAAATGATGGCTTTTCTTTCGGAAAATGTTTCTATCTCCAAAAATAACAGAGATTAGACAACCAACGTTTTTACTATTAAACTTACCGTATGTGCCGAAATTCAAATATCTACGATGAAACAAAAAAAAGTTACACGCATTTAAAGGAAAAAATTTTGGGTGCCACTGGTAATCAAATGAAAGGACAAGAACAAAATATTTTTGGGGTTTAACAAAACCAATTGAATATTACATACAACCGTTAAGTTTTCTTGACGTAAAAAAGTCAAGAAGTAGCCGAAAAAATATTTTTAAAATTTTGTAATTTTTCATATTAAAACGTCAAAGTCGCCATTTTAAACGTCAAAATTTGCAATTTTCAGACAAATAATCTGAAACAAATACGAATTATTTAGAAGAAACGTCATAATAAGTGTGTTTAACAAAGCCTTAAGTTTCAGATTCAACCATCATTGTCCTTCATTTTACCAAAATATTATCGGAAAATTAATTTCAAATAGACACTCTTTCTGATGTTTTAGCTTTAGTCTATGGTTTAATAGTCTATATTTTAGCAAATTTTCGTAGACTTATGAATTTTGTAAAGATGTCGTCAAGTGAGCGCGAACTAGAACCCCTAAACCCATATACGGGGTAAGTTTCAGTTTTTGTCTGTTTACACATATACAGGGTGACGCATTTCTACGGTAAAACTCATAATTTTTGTTTATATACAAGATACGAGCAAAAATTGTATACGTTAATTACAGGGTGTTTTGAGCCGCATCTTATAAATAATTTTGATAATCACAATGTAGCCCATAATTCGCTAGTGATACACACTTTTTTTTAATAGAATACCCCTTATTTTATTGCATGTTTATATTCGCCATTGAATTATAATAATACATGTAAAAAATTGGTATCGTTCATCGTTTTTGAGATATTTCAATTGTTTTGCAACTTTTCGCGTTTTTGGTATATTGCACAAACGCAAAAAGGCGTTTTTACTAATATAGAGCTGAGCCACATGGAAATGACGCACTTAGAGAGCTTTTGGTGTGTGTTTTCTTTTCCCTCAGGGCTCGTCCGCGGCCTTGCCGCCCCGATAGCACCGCAACCCTTGGTTGATTGTGCATACCCTTAGTCTTACTCCACCCATTCCAAGATCACTGTGCCTTGAACTAGTCTGTACAGCGATTGGTAGGGTGAAGTTTTATATTGCTCTGTCTCCGGTCTAGAGTGACCGTAGATCAGTTGTCTTTTCCGGTCCAGAGCTATACACTCACACAAGATGTGCTGGGCTGATTCCTCCCCCTCGCCGCAGAGTCTGCATGCGAGGTCCCCTTCGAACCGCCCCATTTTATGCAGGTGTTTCTTGACGGCCATGTGTCCCGTCAAGAGACCTGTTGTGTTTCTGAGCTGTCCTCTGCTAAGGTTTAGCAGCTCCACAGCTCTCTTTGAACTGGGTCCGTCAATTATTGACTTCCCATGTCTGAGCCCTGGACAGTCCGCCCAGTACACCTTGTGTTGGTTTCTGACCCAGGACATAATGGCTCCCCTGGCAGTGCTCTTTGACACGCCCAGAGCCGGTTCTGGTCACATAAATGGTTCTGCTGACCCTCTCTTTGCGAGACTGTCAGCTTCTTCATTGCCTTTAACCCCCGAGTGACCCGGCACCCAGATGAGGGTCACCTCGTTCTGCCCAGCCAGGTCGCTCGTCTCGTCTCGGCACTCACTCACCAGCCAGGAATTTACCCGTGGGCTACTTAGTGCCTTAAGGGCTACCTGGCTGTCTGTGGCTATGAGGATCCGCTTGTTGGTGTAGCCCCTCCTCTTGTTCTCCCGCACACAGTGCAGGATGGCGTACATCTCGGCCTGAATCACCGTTGCATGGGCTCAGAGGGAAATACTATGACTTACCCTCGGTCCTTCCGAGTAAACACCTGCCCCCGTCCTACGCTCCCCGCCAGATCCGTCCGTGAACCAGACGAGCGCGTCCCGTGGCATGCCCGGCGTCTCCTCCCGCCATGCCTCGCGATCAGGGATTTCCACTGTAAAGTTGTTTTCCCTGCACATTCGCGGGCTCGCGAAGTCTGACCTCATTTCAAGCATGGGCTCCTTCACGATCTCCTGAATTTTGCAGTGGCCCCTGAAGCCTGGTTGGTGTGTGTTACTCGTCGAAAAAATGGAGCTGCCTTATACACTCTCAAATAGTGGCTGAATTTGAAAAGTTTTGGCAGAAATGTTTTAGTGTTTTTGTAGAAATAATTTTTTCTGACATTTTTGTAAAGTATTGGTAATTATTAATAAATGTTAGTAAGTTATTGGAAATAAAAGTTGTCGAATTTTTGTGAAAAATATAATATAGTGTAACATTAATGAGACCAATTTCGGCCAAAAAAATTATTATTTTTATAAAAGAAGTTTTTCATAAAACTTTTGTTTTTCCTTGGTTCATAAAGCTGTTTGTTAATAATTATATCTTGGAAGGTGTTTAAATAGCTTGAAGAGGTTCGTCGGCTAGGAAAATCGGACCAGTTTTCTCTGGAACTTTTTCAGTTTATTTTAGGAAAATGGTTGTACTTCTTGAAAGAACACAGCTATTTTAATGAAATGTGGTACATTGTTACTACTATGTAGGTTATACTGCCAAACAAATATCCTTTTAAAAACAACATATATTTGACATTAAAAACATTTTTACGAAAATTCGCTACCATAACGCACTTGCTGCGTCCAGACTTTTGAGTATCTAATTTGCCTGCTACAGATTACTGTGTACTGATCTGTTACGCTCCAAGCTTCTTCCACGAACATTGACTAATTGACGTCGCTACTGTACAGATTACTTATTTACCATAAACTAACGATTTATACCTAAACAGTGACTCCTTTGATTAGTCAATTATTAAATACAATATGCTAACAATGAATATTCACTTTTCAACAACACCAATAAATGAAATGTGGCAAGTCCCATTTTTTTATTTACAGTATTAGTGAATTTCATTAAGAAAATTCGCTAATAGAGAAGACACGATGAAAGCTTTTGAAAAAATTTCTTCAGATGAACGCAAATTTGGGTCCCTAGAACCCAAACCCAAGGTCCGTTAAGATGTTTGTATGTTTATATATTACATGTATGTATCAGAGCGATAACTCAAAAAATACTAAACTGATATCAATAAAACTGGGCAGAAATCTTGTTTGGACGCAAACCGAGGTCGAGTTCGGGGAAAACTTTTTGAAAACGCTATATTTTTGTAAGTATCAGAGTAAATGGAATTTATACACAATATTAATTTGGTACACAATATTTAGAGTTTTTTTTCCAAACTAAAGATTAAATCCCATAAAAGACATGCGTTGAGACGACTTAGTGGTTAAGTCCAATGCCTGACAGACAGAGTAGTTAACTGCCACGCGTAGATTGATTCATACAACAGGTATAAACCATACATCAACGGTAACCAAACTAAATATATACCAGGCATAATACATACTACCCGAACCAACAATCCTGAAATCTCGGCCGCAATTATGGAAAATGACAGACGACATGAAATTAAAAATTTCCCCAGTGATTGTTTTTATTTTGGGTTAATGACAGAATAAGTTGTTTTTCGATTAATAATTTTTGTTTATATGAAAAGCTTGTGAACTAAATCATTGCCGAAAACATCAACATTTTTTGATCGTATTAGTTGTCCAAGAGCCTAACCGATAAAGTAAGTTATGTTTATTAAATGAATTCTTTCACACAGGAACAGTCCGTATGCAACCAGGACTTAAAAATTGTGTAAATATTGCAAAATTTGAAAATAATTTAATGCTTTATTTAAAATCGAAACTTAAAAATTAACAATGAATATATAAACCTTGGATAAATAAACATGTCAAGCAAACAGCGACACCACGTTGACAAAACCGATCACCGAAGTTAAGCAACCTCGGGCAAGGTCAGTGCTTGGATGGGTGACCGCCTGTGGGCATCGTGTACTGTTACCTCTTATTTTAGTTTGGGACATTTCTGTTTTGTTTTTATTAGCAAATTTTTATTAAAAAGAGCGTATTTTATTTAAAAAAATTCGCTAATAGAGAGGTATCGATGGTAAGAATTTGCAAAAATTTTAGATACCATGCTTTAAAATTGTACATTTAATACGGCCACAAGCCTCAGCTTATTTGCACTGTGCCTTGTAAAATATATGTCAGAAATAAATAAATAAAAGGGAAGGTACATGCCAAATTTTATAAAAATCGGCCCATTATTTTTTGAGTTATCAGTGTGATACACACAGATATATATATATATATATATATATATATATATATATATATATATATATATATATATATATATATATATATACATATGTATGTGTGTATGTATGTATGTATCCACACGATAACTCAAGAAGTTATTCACCGATTTTGATGAAACTCGGCAAGAGTCTTTATTGCATTAATATCTTGGATGAGGTCGTTTTTAAAATCGGGCAGCCCGTATGTTAATTCAAATTTAATTAGAGATTATGTAATTTAAGTTTTATGTGTTTTATCACGATTGGAAGCATTTTTGCTTGGCCACCCAGAAGTCCTAACTTCAATGCTCTTGATTTTTCTCTATGGTCTCGAACAAAATATATACTTTACAAAGAACCTATCGAATCCCGTAAAGAGTTGTGGCGAAGAATACAAATCGCTGCTAACGAAGTCGGACGCAATCCCATTATGTTGCTTCAAACTCGGAGGTCTCTCACAAAATGCTATGTAAAGTGTATCAGTGTCAATGGTGGACACTTTAAACAATTACTTTGAATTATTATTATGAATTTTATTTGTTTTATTTTACTTGTTTTAGAACATGAAATTAACACACTCGGTTTATTTCGCTTTTAATTTCTCATAACATAAGGTTCGTTAATCGATGTTTCTCGAAAACGGATCGTGATATCAAAATGAAACAAGAATACATAATTAATTGGAAAATTATTGATTGCTCTTTCAGGTTTTGAATAAAATTTTCTGTTAGACATACAGGGTGAAGAGTTATTAACTGTAAATATCGGCGAAATTGGTCGTAAGTAGCGCTCTCTATAAGCAACGCGATATTTGCAACACATAACTTACTCGTCGCCTAAAAAACATGACCTTAAATTTTTTAACTTCCTGACCCACATAGTTTCAGAATAATGACAAAAAAACAATTAAAATTTAAACTTTCAATGCCCTGTATTTCCGAACTATCTGTTGGAGAAACATAATTGGTATGCCCCTGTCTATTTACTTTCATTCAATTGCAATATCCTTTAAGTTTATACCTGGAATTATTTATCTCTGGATTTCACAATCTTTTCCAATTTGCTGGTAATCCTTATCCTCTAAACGTCTGTATCGCATTAGGTTTACTCATGTACAATGCCATACAAAGAATACTTATATACCGTTAGGTTCATCATTGTAAATAGCTTGAGCTGTCTTTGACGTATTCTTTAGATGCACCCAGTGGATTTTCTTCACTAGAAATAATGCTTCTACCTAGTTGGCCATTCTGTATTACTGACATTATGTTATGTTAACTACGTCACCTATCGTTACGCGAAAGCTCGATAAAAGCAAGCTTTTCGCAAGGTACACGCGAGTTCTACGTTCGATCTTCTCTTCTTAAATTCTTGGGACTCCAAGTTCCCAATTTTCTATTTAAACACCGCTCGCGTGTTTAAGTCAGTTCTACGCCAGATCTCATCTTCTTCGCACCTTCTTCGCTTCTTGGTACCCTGAGCTCCAAATCTTCCACTTAAACATCGCTCGTGTGTTTAAGCCAGTTCAATTCTACAGTGCCGTTCTACAACGAATCTCATCTTCATCGCTTTTTGGGACTTTTAAGATCCCGATCTTCTACCTAAACATCGCTAGTGTGATTACGCCACTTTAGTTCAAGCTCCAATCTTCCTACAGAAATTCCGTTCGTACAGTATTACAGTGAAAAGTCAGTGTTTTGTTCGAAATTAGAAAGTATACGCGCAGTTAAATGCAATAGCAAGTAGCTAATAACATTGTGAAATCTCCTGAATAACCCATTAAATCAAGTGTAAAACCGCAAATTGTAAATAAATGTTAAGTTCAAAGTGTATATAGTAACAATACAACATATATAAATATAAAAAATCTCGGGACGCAGCAAGTGCGTTATGGTAGTGAATTTTCATAAAACTATTTTTTAATAGCAATAATGTGTGTTTTTTTAAGAAAGCAGGCATCAATTTTGGTTACCAGTATAACCTATATAGTAAAAACAATGTGCCATGTTTCATCAAAATAACTTTATTGTTTGAAAATGTACAAAAATTTCCGAAAGTAAACTTAAAGTGTTCCCGAAAAAACTAGTTTTTTGGTCAACCTTATAGGTTAATAGCAAATTGAGCTATTCAAATATTAAGCATTTGATCAAAATTCGCTACCATAACGCACTTACTGCGTCCAGAATTTTTGTTCTTACAAACATGCATTATATTTCGATGGAAAATGCAAAAATGCAATAACATAAGGCGTGTTTGATAAAAAAAGACAATTTGTATCACCAACGACTTATGGGCCACCCTGTGATTGTAGAAATAATTTTTTAAGATGTAGCTCAAGACACCCTATAATTAATATATACAATTTTTTTTCATATCTGGTATAATAACAGATATATTGAGCTTTATTGATTTTTTTTACGAAAATTCTACAAAAATTATATACTATTAACGATAAACTCTATAGCTAAGGCTACTGCCACGCATCAGAGAAAGGGTCTATTTGAAATGAATTTTCTGGAAACATTTTATTAAAATGAAGGACAATGGCGGTTGAAACTAAGACTTCAGGGTTTGTAAAACATTCTTCTTGAGACATTTTATTTCCATAGCCCGTATTAGATTCAAGTTCTTTTCCTAAATGTTGCCAATTTTGACGTTTAAATCGCAACTTTGACGTTTTGTGAAAAACCCCAATTTATTTTTGTTTAAATACCTATAACTTTTTTGTCTTTTGACCTACAGAGCTAAATTTTGGTAGGTAACTTGCCTCTAATGATATAAACCCGCGGGTCCTAAATAGCGCTCATTTGAAGAAATTTTTTCAAAATTCGAAAGTCGGGATCTCCTCATTAGTGAATTTTTTTTAAGAAAATTCACTAAAAAGTGTATTATTGAAATCTGCTGGAATCCAGTGCACCTAGAGTTATAAATACAGTCCACATCTTCAACATATTCTTCTTCCAACGCTAATTAGCAAAACGGGCTAGTTAGCGAGGGTGGGATCAATCCACCTGCAAAACATTGGGAAAAGAAAACAAGCTCTTTCTCCCCCACCATCAACTTTCGGATAAGGCATGTTTACGCCAGTCGTCATAATTTGGCGTTTAGTACCTCCAGCTTTCGGATTTCCCATTGCTATTGAATTACGCGTATATGTCTGACCGTCAATTAAGAAAATTTACTAAAAATAAGGGGTGTAGAAACTATAACCTTGGATAACCTATACCCTATCTCATTTTAAGCAAAATACAACATATATAACTTTTGAGCATAAACTTATAGCGTTACATTAAGTAGGTAATTACTATCAAATTGTTTTAAACATTTCAGTGAGTTCAATTTCGTTGGAACTTAATGTTTTGTAGTAGAATTTTAATTACACACTTATTTTAATCATACATTGTTTTCTAGAGTTCAAAGCTGTGTAAACAATAATGTTGTATGCATATAAAGTCCGCTACCTCGGTTTCACTTTTGTTGGCCGTAAAGAAATATAAGTTCTGAAACAATTGTTCTGTGTAATGGTCCATGGAAGTCAAAACCTTCGTGCGGTTAAGTAATTTTAACTGACTGTTTTATCTAGAATAACTAAATAACTCTAATGGCTTTTTGTTCGAGCGCCTGACTTTAGGAATTCTTAGTAGCAATGTTTTTTTTTCAATTCACCACAGTCGGATGCTGTTAGAAATTAATTGGAGAATTTTTCTTAAGATACAAGTTCTTATTGCACATCGAAAGTATTAGATTTCACCCAGTCTTATTGTTTTTATTAAATTCAGCTGTTAAATAAATTACCTGTGAGAACAGATAATTAATTTTAATTAATAAATAAAATCAAGTAGCCATAAAATCCATAAAGAAAAATTTGAAATTTAAAGTGATTAATTGAAATAAAAAGATCAACCGATTGTAAACTGATTTGCACATTTGAAGAATTTACTATAATAGTATTACGAGGAGGTATTGAAAAGTACTGAGCCCAGAATAGAAAACGTAATATTTTTTAAAACAAAATTTGGCAATACTGCATATTAGCGACCATGATTTTCGTTTTCTTTTTCTTTTTTTTTTTTCTTCTTAAGAAACCTGCTTAAACCACTCCAGTATGCATAAGCAGGGGGGGGGAGGATTTTGTGGGGGGACCCTCCCCCCAGTTACGGTACCCGAAGTAAATAGATGTGCTGGGGAGAGGGAAGGGAATAAAGAAGGAACATCAACAAAAACAGCTTAGTTGAACTTCTAAAAGGTGCCTTTTTCACATTTTGCACCAACATTTGCTCTGAATATCGTGTGTATCTTGTCTTTAAACTAGGGTTCGGAAATTTTCAGAATTAAGTATTCGAATATGTGTTCACAATTTTATTCAAATATTCGGAAAATTCAGTATTCGAATATTTTAATATATTCGACTATTTAACTATTCCAAAAATTCAAATATTCATCGAATATTCGTAAATATTGAAATATTTGATTATCTAAATATTCGAATATATGAATACATATTCGAATATATAAATACATATTCGAATATTTATATATTCTAATATATGAATACATATTCGAATATGTGAATATTCAAATATTCGAACAATCCGACTTAATGAATATTAGAAGGTATAAGATGTATTCTTCGACTATTCAGATATTTTTTTACTTTAACGTCGGCTTATTTTGGCGACTATGGCCGATCACCGATGCCAGGGAGCAGTTTGACCCAACTATCCTGGAAATCTTGCCGAACCTTCACCTTTCTGTGAGGAGGGTAGGGATACTTAACGTGTCCAACGTTGCATGGACACGGACAGACGGTTTTACGCCCCCTCCGAAGGGCAGAACGTGCAGACATTCAACTTGCTCATGACAGAACATCGGTTGATGTTAATTTATTACAGTTTGTACTGAAAAATTGAAAGGGAAACCTTAGTAATCGTACCCAGTACCTTTCGGTTCAGAGGCTCACGTTCTTACCCCTAGACCAGCGAGGCTTCTATTAGATATTAATTAAGTAAAAGCTAAACCCAACTTTCTGTCAAATAATTAAGACACAATAGGAGATTAGTAAGACAACTATTGGTTTATTTGTGAAACGTTAAATATAAACTAAAAATATTAACTTAACTCGTCATTATATTAAAATTTAAATTAAAATATCACCATACACTATACACGTTATGCTGATAGTTATACCAAACAAGAAAATAAAATCAATAAAGAATTGTAAACTTAAAACTTCCACCAACAAAACATATAATTCTAAAAATTAACAACCGTTATAAAATAAGAAAACGAAATCAAAAAGGCTCTCATTTTAGACCAGAGAGTTTTGCTGTTACTATAGTACCAGCCTTTGAGACGGCTCTCTCTCTCTGAAGGCACGGATTTTGCGGGTATACACAGACAACGCTTTGCGTATTTTAGCAGTTGAGGGTATTTATTTTGAGTATTTTTTTACCACTGTAATGAACACATATTCTTTGATAAAACACTTTAACAAAAATACATTTAAATTTCATAAGACACTGCTGTTTGTTCATTGGGAAACAAAATGTTTAAGGCAGTTTTTTACATGGTTTTCTGCATTGGTTTGTTCATCCTGTGAATATTTGTCTTTTTTTATATTTCAACAACACGCCACGAGGGCTTACAGCCTAAATACTATCGTACCGTAGGTGTCGACAAGGAGTAAATAGGCAACTTGTTAATTCTGGACTTGTAGGTTTGGAGGTTCGGAGGAGAAGGAAAAATACGTGCTGGCAAGGAATTCCACAACTTGGAAGTCCTCGGGACAAAAGAGCGGTCATAACAAGACGTTATATGTCTGGTGACCTGGACAGTAAAAGGGTGCATTCGCTCTGTTCCCCTGGTAGATCTGTTGGGGGCAGCAGGTGGAGGAACTATGGAAGAAAGCTTCTCTGTCAGATATCTATGATATATATATATATATATATATATATATATATATATATATATATATATATATATATATATATATATATATATATATATATATATATATATAGGTCACCAACGGCACGTCGGTAGGCAAGGGATGGCAGCTTTTGGGTGAGGGTAGGGTCACTGGTGAAACGTATAGCTCTCTTCTGAATGGAGTCCAGGATAGCGAGTGTAGAAGCGGCAGCGACACCACAGATGTAAGAGCAGTATTCGAGGTTTGGCCTTATTTGTGAAGTATATAAGGTATAGAAATTAGCTGGTGAAGAGTATTTGCGAGCCCGAAAGAGGAAACGTCATTTCTTAGCAGCCGCTTCTGCAATTGATGTGACATGTTGGTGCCAATTGAGATTTCCATCCACAGAAATGCCAACACGTGAAAAGGACTCATTACTTTGAATAACCTGGTTGTTCATTGTGATGGGTCTAGGGCTGGTGTATCTCTATGAGATAGAAGGCAAGACTGAGATTTGGTGGAGTTGAATTGTACAAGATTTCTATTTTCCCAGTATAATATTTTTTGGAGATCCACAAAGACAGAACCCTCCATGAGTCTGCGATCCTCATCTAATTGGGCTAAAGGGACAGGCTTAGAATATTGTATATTTTAGTAGAGGGTGCTGTCGTCCGCGTAACTGTGAACTGGGTTGGATGTGCTAGAGAGGAGGTCATTGATGTGGAAAAGAAACAAAGTAGGGGCTAAAGCTGAACCTTGAGGGACTCCTGCATTAATTGGATGCAGTTTAGAGGAATGGCCATTTGCATTCATCCTCTGATTTCTTTAAGTCTTGTGATGTTCCTGTCTTCTTGTTTTGTGCAGTTTTTGTTTGGAATTCTGAAGACGATAGATGAAAAACCAAACTTTGGCAACATTTCATATAGCACTTTTCTGTAACTGAGACAGGAAATAGTCTAAACCCCTGAGGATGGCTCAATAATGGGCCAAGACGCGTAGGGTTTTAAGAATAAAATTAGTTGTCTGGTAGTAAAAGCCTTTTAATGTTTCTTAATCATGTCCTTTTCTAACAAGAGGGCATATATTTAGCGGCATTTTCCAAATTCTGTGCAATTCAATTGCAGAACATTTTTAATTGCAATTATTGAACTTTGAAATTTGCACGTTGTATGTTGCACGCATATGTAGGTTGATGGCAATATAAGAGTTGAATTTTGTAAAAATAAATTGAGGAGTTGTGATCGCATTTTCGAGAAAAAAATTCGCAATTTTCCATGAAAAAACTTGAGTCAGCACTGGCAAACGAACTTAGCCTCCGGAAGGAATTTCCCAGTGTGATGAAAAACACTGAACGTTTCGAGGTGGCGTAGAAGCCTCGAAAACACATAAACACACACGCACGCATGCATACACACAATGTTATTCACATCGGAACTACAGAGCTTTTGGCAAAATGGATTTGGAAATGAAAAAGTCCACTCGTTTGACACTGTCGAAGGAAATAGGCCACCATTTTTTTGGGTCGCCCTGTCACTGTGGTCAAAACATGGGTCAATCGTCATGATCCAGACACTAAAGAGAAATGTGAAGAGTGGAAGCATTCAGGTTTTCTACGACCCAAAAAATGGCGTGTTAAAAAGTCTGGTGGCAAGAGGCATGCTTCGGTTTTTTGAAACAACGATCGGTAATTCTGCAAGATTTTCTGGAACAAGGTAAAACTTTCACGGGAATATACTTTAATGAGATGCTAACTAAATTACTCCAGAACATTGTGGAAGAACGCCGCGGAAAACTGGATGTGTTTTTTTGCCAATAACCCAGGTTATAAGTCGTTAATTGCACCGCAACCAATCGATAGAAGTAGTTTTGAATTAGTTTGAACCCGCCTTATTCTCTGGATTTAGCACCATTCACTCCCCAATCTCAAAAAGGTTTGAATGGTAATAGATTTTAGAGAAGCAACGAAGTCATATGTGCGTTTGCGACGTCATTGAAGGCCAAGATAAAGATTTTTTTAAGGAATTAGAATTGCTTTATCAACGTCATGCTAAATGAGTAAGTCTCTTTTTTCCCTCAGGGCTCGTCCGTGGCCTTGCCGCCCCGATAGCACTGCAACCTTTGGTTTATTGTGCAGAGTCTTACTCCACCCATTCCAAAATCACTGTGCCTTGAACTGGTCTGCACAGCGATTAGTAGGGTGAAGTTTTATATTGATCTGTCTCCGGTGTAGACTGACCGTAGATCAGTTGTCTTTTGCAATCCAGAGCTTTACACACGCACAAGATGTGCTGGGCTGATTCCTCCCCCTCGCCACAGAGTCTGCATGCGAGGTCCCCTTCGTACCGCCCCATTTTATGGAGGTGTTTCTTGACCGCCATGTGTCCCGTCAAGAGACCTGTTGTGTTTCTGAGCTGTCGTCTGTTAAGATTTAGCAGCTCCACAGCTCTCTTTGAACCCAGGACTGTCTGCCCAGTACAACTTGTGTTGGTTTCTGACCCAGGACTTAATGGCTGCCCTGGCAGTGCTCTTTGTCACGCCCAGAGCCGGTTCTGGTCCCATACATGGTTCTGCTGACCCTCTCTTCGCGAGACTGTCAGCTTCTTCATTGTCTTTGACCCCCGAGTGACCCTGCACCCAGATGAGGGTCACCTCATTCTGCCCAGCCAGGTAGCTCGTCTCGTCTCGGCACTCACTCACCAGCCAGGAATTTACCCGTGGGCTACTTAGTGCCTTAAGGGCTGCCTGGCTGTCTGTGGCTATGAGGATCCGCTTGTTGGTGTAGCCCCTCCTCTTGTTCTCCCGCACACAGTGCAGGATGGCGTACATTTCGGCCTGAAACACCGTTGCATGTGCTCCGACGGAAATACTATTACTTACCCTCGGTCCTTCCGAGTAAACACCTGCCCCCGTCCCATGCTCCCCGCCGGATCCGTCCGTGAACTAGACGAGCGCGTCCCGTGGTATGCCCGGCGTCTCCTCCCGCCATGCCTTGCGGTCGGGGATTTCCACTGTAAAGTTGTTTTCCCTGAAGATTCGCGGGCTCGCGAAATCTGACCTCATTTCAAGCACGGGCTCCTTCACGATATCCTGAATTTTGCAGTGGCCCCTGAAGCCTGGGTTGATCTTCAGTCTACCATTATGAGTAAGCCTTGGAGAAGGTTTTATTGAATAAATAATATTTTGTTTTTGAAAATTATTGCGTTTTCTTTTGTAGGCTAACCGCTTTTGAATACCTCCTCCTACATCGTCAAGTTGAGGGCTTAAGGGAATTTGCTATGTACCAAAATGATAGTTTATGAATTAATGGAAAATTGAGTTATTAGAATTTGAAAGATTTTCAAGACTTGTAACCTTAACGCGCGTGCTGCATTCGAATTTTTTTTTTTCATTTATCATTATTTTAATTACACTATATAAGTTACATTTTTATCATAATAATGACATCGTAATGTATTTTATTTTTGCTAACGTTGCGTCTGCTAATGCAGTTTTTTACACCTAAGCAATTCATTTCACGTCAAATACACTTCCTGTTTCTTTTATGTTTTTTTAAGTTAAAATGGCAAAGGTTGCGTAGAATACTTTCTCTTATATAATTACAAGTATGTTTCAACATAAAGAGGTGCTACTATTAACTATTAATTAAATATATTACTGCAACGTAAAAAGCGTGGTAACAGCGAAGAAAATAAAGTATAGATCACACTCATATATTCATAGAAACACGCAATTCATTACTAGTCGTGCCACAATTGATAAATAGAGTGTTGCTCTTTAAGCAAATTATCCGTTGCAGTTAGCAAATTATTACTACTGTTTCTCTCATTCTATTTTAAAGGATTTCGGGGCTTATCAAGCTGATTGCCTCAGAAACATTTTCACGCAAATTATTTCACTACTAGGAGTCGTTCTGCGAACGCTATTTTTATTATGTGCCCACACAAAAAACTCCATTGACGGGAGGTGGTGATCTATGAGGCCTCCTCACTGGACTATCTCTACCCAATCGTTTATCTCTAAAATGTCCCTATAAATAATCCCGAATAATTTTTAGATTATGGGATGGAGCACCATCCTGTTGAAAATACATATTTCGAGGGACAATTCCTCCAGAGCTGTGTCGATTTCATTTTAGAGAAAACCAGGGTATCTTTATCCAGTGACTGGTCCCTCGAAGAAAGTCGGAGCCATTCTACTCCGGATAATACCAAGCTAGACGTTGAAGTCGAATATTTCGTCTCTTTCCCTTAAAAGTCAAGCGTTTCGTCGAGCTTAACATCTGGTATTAGTGAAGCAAGATTCGTCAGAAAAAATTATATTATTCAGATAATAGTTATGATCGCTTCTTGATTTAATGATTATTATCTTGAGTGTGTTTAAAAATCTTACAGACAGCTAGACTGTATACTGAGCACCTGTGAGCCTTTCAGTGATTATGAATACTTGCGATGCTGGTACTGTGCGTTTGTTAGACCACACCTCGTATATGCCAGTGTTGTGTTGAACCCATTTTATTCAGTTTCTAATAATTTGCTCAAATCAGTTCAGAGGAAGTTTTCCAAGTACCTGTGATATGTAATGACTGGCGTCTAACCCCAACAGGGAATTTAGAATTTCGTTATATGCGGCAGAGGCAATCTTGGAAACCTGGAGCTCAGGCAAGCAATTAATGGTTTGAATTTGTTATATGAGTTGCTACACAATACTGTTGACTCTATAGCTCTGGTCGGGTGGTTGCTGTGTTACTGAGGTCCCAGAGACTGTTCGACTTTCGACGTGCTAGTACTAATATGTTTGTTGAGATCACCGATGAATGATCACGGTTTGCCACAGCTGCAACTATTTTCATAAGATGGGAATGGATGTATTTGCTGATGCCTTACAAGCAGTTAAAAACATTGCAAGGAACAACTACTGTTCTAAAATGATATAGCTTTTATGTAATCTGATTCTATTATTTGTGTTTACTGACTGTTTTGCATTTGATTTGATTTTGGTTTGGTTTAGTATGGTTAAGTGTTTATTTTGTGTTTATTCAATGAGTGAAGTTTGGAACCTGTTGTAACCATCCTCAAACAAAAATTCTTCTGAAAACGTGGTATATAGTGATTGACCTCAAGTGGATTTGAACCTGCTTGATAGTGAGGTCACTTTTGCCTATTAGCCCTACCCTAAAAGCATCTATCTATCAGATTATTATTATTATTATTATTATTATTATTATTATTATTATTATTATTATTATTATTATTAAGACTAAAAACACTTTAGGAGGTTGGCAGATGTTGATATGGTTTGATACTCACGCTCTTTTCTGTGTTGCTCTGCCTGAAATCTTATATTTGTTAGCGCCCCAGGCTAGGGCCTGGTTATATTAAATTTAAGGAATCTAGATAAACGATAATTAGAATTTATTAATTGTGTTGCTGCCAAACAGGAGAGATATTAGGGAGGAATTTCTCTTCAATTAAACAGATATGTTAATGTAACAATAAGATTAAATTTATTTATATAAATAAATTTGGGATAGCAAACAAAATCAAATTAACATGGTTGGCAAATTTCAAATAAATATTAACTCATACACAAATAAATATCAAATGAACAACAAGAGTTTTAAGAAAAAGAAATTATTATTTCATATAGCATATGACAAAATATTAACATTACATATTTGAGGCATATTAAGGATCAACAGTATCCAAATTGCTTGACGTTCGGCCAGTCCTTTGAGTGAGGCTCCATTTAAGAAAATATTACTAGGTTAAATTTTTACTTTAATGATTGTCAATGAAAAATATTAAGAAATGTACAGGTTAAATATTTTACAAACAAAGTCTGCTAATTACAATTTCAGGTACTATGTATTTAATTTCACAATATTGACAAAATTCTAAAGAATAAACAGTAAATTTACAGCTGCCCTTTTACAGACACCTCACTGACATTATTGAAGTTCAAATTTGATCATGTTACTTTGAAAATTCAAATTGTAAAAGTTCAAATAATGAACTGCTGCATGAAAGGTTTTGGTTGATCCACGCAAATAAAGCTTAATCGACTCACCAAGTCCTGACACCTGGAGTTACCTGTTGAACCTTTGAAGATGCTCTCCAAGTAGAGTCAACCATCAGAGCCTAACACAGGCTTACCAATTCCAATCGAGAGGGGAGGTTGGAGAGAATAAGTGGTACTTTCTCTAAACGTTTAGGTGGATCTTGTTGCTTCAGTACTGGGAGACAATTTGGCCCCTAACATCAAATGAACAACCGTCTTATGACGATGTTCGGAATTAATTTGACTGAAATTTCTCTACAGCAAATAAAATGTAAATTGGCTCAAGTGAAATTCATAATGCCAATTGATTCAGAGCTCGGTAATAATCAGAAACTTTGTGCGATTAACTTGAGGGATTCACCAGGTCGGTGAACAAAGGATCGCTGCTTAATTCGCGTTTTTCCGCTAAATACGTTGTTAATTTAAATTCAAAAACCGATCAAATGATATTAAACAATCACTGACAACTGTTGTTAGATAGTATCGACAACGAAAATAAATTTTATCACCGATTTTAAGATAATTACGAGCCACGCCAATTAAAACGATGTTAACTTGTCAACCGCCTAGCTCACTCTCACCGCCGGCAAGTCAATCTTCCTCTTGCCAGAGCTGCACGCAAAATTCTTCCCGTGACATGTTAGTGGCTGTGCGCGAGCTCTTTCTAGCTTCCTCTTTTCGAATGAGATAAAACGAGACCTCTAATCGGTGGCGAAACCACGACGTCTTCCATACGCACCTCAAAACAATAATGGACTTTGTAACCGTTTTTCTAGATTTCATCATAATTACATCAGCTTCTGTTATTTACCTAGAACTCCAGGACAATATAGATATTCATTTTCCCCAACAAAAATGCAACGTCTTTTAATATTTGTATTTCGACGTATATTATAGGGAGTTCAGTACGGGTGCTACGATATAGAATTTCTGAGCGAATTTTTCAATGAAAATTTTGAAATCAAAACATGAATTGCCTTACAGATATTGGATTGTTGGCCATTAGTTAAGTCTCTTACGGGTTCAAAATGAATATTTAAAGTAGTAGCGAAACGCAATCGTTACACAGTGATGAGCACTGATAAGTACAATTTGGATAACCCAATTCATCACAATACAGTTTTTCGACCCGACGATCTTTTCGCTAACAAAGTTAGCGTCATCAGAGGAATGAATAAGCTAATCGCTGTTTATTGTATAAAATCGTACCTATTTGTGTTTATTATTGTTATTTTGTCTGAAATTAGCTGTGGACTGGCATATTTGGTTTTATTTTGTTTTATTTCATCAGCATTATACATTATTAGGTTTATTTTTCTGACTGTATTTTGTAACGTACTTGAGAAATTAGTGGCCCTGTTACTAGTTGTATACTGTTGGGCTTTATTGCAATAAATAACTAAATCGTTTAATATATAATTAACAATATTGAGATATAGTTTTTTTCTAAAGAGTCTGTTTTACTTATATATAATTTAAATTTACAGGAAATGTCAGATTTAAATTTACATGTAACACCATCTTCTGCAATTTTTACAATACACATTAGCGTTAAAATAAATGTACATGCCAACACCATTGCATAGTGTAGGAGGAAATGGGAAGTTTTAGGGGAAAATCTTTCACAAGAGTTAAGCTTTTAATGTTATTCAGATTTGACCAGAGTATTATTTCTTTTACGCAGCAAGCACAATATTGCGAAGCAATTTGATTTTGATTCTTCTTCGAGTGCCTTCTCCTATCGAAGATCGGCAACAATTTTGGCGAATCCTTCTCTGTCTTGGGCCTTTTTTAGCAAAGTGTTTGAACCCAAGCCTGTCCAATCTCGTATGCTCTTAAGCCAGGAGCACTGCCTGCGTCCCGGTCCACGTCTACCCTCGATCTTACCCTCTATCACGAGTTGTAGAAATTCATATCTATTGTGTCTCATTACATGACCGAGATATGCAGTTTTTCGCTTTTTTATGATTTCGATGAGTTTACGTTCTCTGCCCATACGATCCAAAACCTCCAAATTTGTGGTGTGAGCAGTCCAAGGAACTCGCAACATTCGTCGATACACCCACATTTCGAATGCCTCGAGTCTGCTTAGACCACCAGCCTTTAGCGTCCACACCTCAACCCAATACAGAAGCGTGGAATATATGTAGCACTTCACAAAATTATATCTAATTTGTATATTAAGTGACCTATCGCTTAATAGGCTTCCCATTTTTAAGAAATTTGCCCTAGCCATTTCAATCCGAGCTCTGATTTCCAAATCAGGATTCAGATCTTCGCCGATCCAACTGCCCAAGTATTTAAACTTAGAGAACTTGGTTATCTGTGTCCCGCATACGTTTATATGTATTGGTTGATTTGGATTCGGGTTTACCGCCAATATCTTTGTTTTTGCGGTGTTGATTTTTAACCCTAATAGTTCTCCTTCGGCTGATATCTTGTTAAGTAGCCGCTGCAAGCCCTCAGGACTGCGATTATAACTGTGTCGTCGGCATATCGTAGATTATTTATCAAGGTTCCATTCGATTTATGCCATCTTGTGCACCTTCAAGTGCGTTTTGGAATACAATTTTGAGTACATGTTAAAAAGCATAGGGCTCAGTACACAGCCTTGTCTGACTCCACGTTTTATTGGTACAGTTTTTGTTTGGGTGTTTTCAATCTGCACTGTCGCCACCTGGTGTTCATAGAGGTCCTGAATGATTTTTAGATCTTGGGAGTCTAAACCTTTACTTTCTAGTATGTTTAGCAGCGTGCTATGTTTGACACAATCAGATGCTTTAGCATAATCTATGAAACACATGTATACTTTCTTTCGCTGATCTCGACACTTCTGCAGCAGGACCGATAGCGCAAACAAAGCCTCTCTAGGTCCCAATCCCTCTCGAAACCCTATCTGCAGTTCGCTCAGATCCTGCTCGCATTTCCTATGTATTCGATTATGTAGGACCTTTAGAAACAACTTTAATATCTGACTCATTAAGCTAAGTAGTCTAAACTCGTCACATCTTTTTGCGCCTGGTTTTTTAGGAATAGGGACAAATGTAGATTTCAACCAGTCTTGAGGTATATATCCATTGTTATAGATGGATTTTTAAGTTTTCTTCATTTATAAGTTTCACGAAATCTAGACAAATGTTGTCTGGTCCAGCTGCTTTACCGTTTTTATTCCCTTCAAAGCCTTCTCTATTTCTGCAGTCATTATATTTGGTCCGATTTCTGTTTGACGTTGGTTACGAAATGGGGGACCTTTGTCGTCAAAAAGATCAGAAATATAATTTGTCCACGCTTCTTGCAGTTCTTGTGTATCTAAGACTGTATTGTTGTCTTGATTTACTATTTTTTGTATATGTTGGGGATTTACGGTTTCCTGTAATTTCCTTAACTCTTTTGTGGATATTAAGTAGATCATGTTTTTGGTACATCTCCTCTATTTCCTTACTTCTCTCCATCATCCATGCTTCTTTGGCATTTCGAATTTTAGTCCTGACAAGTGCCTGAGCTTCTTTATATTTTTCTTTTTGCGTGTTTTTGAATTTCCGCCGTTGGTCCATTAACTCTAATATCTCTTGAGTCATCCATCATTTATGCCGCTTTTTGTTGTTTGCAGTTGCTATATATTCTTGCGTGTCTAAAATAGCATTTTTAAGCTGACTCCAAGTGTGCTCTATATTTTCCTTAATTGTATATTCAGGCTGTATGATTTTTTGGGCTTTGCTTATGTTCATTCAGTTTGTCAGAGATCATTTGATGCTTTGCTTCGTCTTTTAGGGCTGCCATATTGGGTTTTCTTATGACATTCTTTCGAAGTTTTCTCAATCGTATCTGCATTTGTGCTACTACGGGATTGTGATCTGATTCCACATCTGCACCAGGGTAAGTTTTCACACTGCGGATGCCATTTCCGTATCTTTTTGTTACTAGGATCCAGCATAATCCCGACGCCATTATAATGTTTGGGATCGTCGTTTCCAGAATAGTAAAAAGTATAATTGTTCACTTGAACTTTCCCGCTGTTGGGCCATCTTGTTTCACTTATTCCCATTATATTTATTTCCAGCCTGCACATTTTTTGATTTATGTTGTGCATCTTCCCCGGCATCTACATGCTTCTGACATTCCATGTGCCAATTTTCATTGGCTTTCTACAATTAATTTGTGTTGTTTTTGTGTTTGTCCTCGTGGGTATTCTTAGCACCCCTTGACCATTTAAGGTCTGCCACGGACTAGGGGCCATTGCTTTGTTCCTTACTGCCATAATTGCTTTTCTTGAGAAAATATAGTGCAGTAGTTTCTCCTTGCTTTCCGCACCGCTGTACAAACGCCATTCTGTGGATTCCACTCCGCCGTTTGCTGTCTGGTTCATGACCGTAAAAGTTTCTCAAGCTCTCGCCCATGATCAGTTTTGTGTAGCCAGCTGCTGTTACACAATTTTTTCACCATATCTGCCTACCCTTACTTAGTTTAGCCTGCAGGTCGATGCTGTTACTGAGGTGTGGCACGTGGATCCATAAGTAAGAGCTGACTGCCCTGTGAGGACCAGTTGTCCGAACCCACCTCCAGTCTATAACCCTTGGTGCGACCGATTCAAACAAAAGGTACTACCTCTACAACGCAGCCCATACAATTAATTAGTACCTCTAATAACATCTTGCAGGACAATAATGATTAAACATATAAGGCTAGACGAACCAGATGGCGTTAGTGCAATAAATATTACGATTTGTATTAAGGAGTTAAGGTGTTATTTTCATTATACAGCAGACACCTGGTATATTATTATTTACGCGCGATACGTTACTTCTTGTGTTTATAGTGATAAATAAGCTATTGCCCGTTCAGCTAACCGCTGTTTATTGTATAACTTTCTATATGCACTTTATAGAGCATAGAGTTCCTAACTAGGTCAGCGGTTTTGCGTGCATCTTGTGGATTCACTCTCGGATGAACTATGAGAACGGAATCTCGTATAATTTTTACAGTTTTTAAAACAGGTTTCATGTTGTAAATAATATAGGGATCCTACAAATAATGTTAGAAGCTTAATTAGATGTGCATGACGTTACTGGTTGTACTCTGTATTCACAAATTATTGATTTCAGTAGAAAGCGAGAAGCATGCCTGCAAGAAAAAGTGTTATCATTATTTGGTATTTAATTCGCCAGTTTTTCTTCATATCAGCTTGGTAATTTCTACCGACACTGTTGCTAAGAAAATCTAAAGAAGAAACGGGAATTTTGTCTTCGATTTCTATTTACATTCAGACAACCTTGCATCTTGGTGTATTCTGTGCAAGTCATTTTATAAATACCTTGTTATACAGGGGTTTCAAACTTATGTCTGCACTATTGCTAACTTCTTTATTGTTCAAGCTACAAAGTTAGTTAAACAGGCAAACTTGTAGTGTTTTTTCCGCCGATTACGATGATATACACCGAATAAAAAGCGAACGTCGCGTCCGCGACTTACGGCATACGAAAAGTACTGATGAAACTACAAACGCTCCACGCGCGTTAAAACTAAAAAAATTGCAAACAGTGTTCCATCGTGAGTGGTCATCAGTTAAATGGATTGTCAGAGTAGCTTTGTTGTTTTGAATATAACATTTGAAGTGCTCGAGTGAACCGCAAGAACCTTTAAACGACGCAACATCCTGGAAATTAAGCAATTACTGACCTACAACGTGCTTTTCCTTAAATAAATCTTACAGTTATTACGCAACCGGGATGGTTTAGAATAATTAATTAATTATGTATTATGATTTGAAAGAAGAAGACATTAGTAGTAGTAATAAGTAGCTGCTGCCTTTTTAACACTTGTGCCTGTTAACAAGCAACATAAACATAATCAAGCTTCCTTCGTAGAGACATGACGTATTACTCCCACATCGTCACAACGTTTGGAATATCGCATCGGCGACAAAAATTAAAAAAAAATTTTTTTGCTTAAACGTCGTATTGGACATTTTTTTTACCACGACGTCTTAACGGACAATCTTACAATCATTTTCTACAAAATGATTTGCCTCTGCTTCTTGAAGATGTTCCTTTATATTTACGTCAACAACATTGGTTCATGCGTGATCGTACTCCTGCCCACTCTAGCATATTGGCTCGTGAGTATTTGAATGGAGCTTACCAAAATCGTTGAATAAGTCGTGGACGACCACAATTTTGGCCGCTTAGATCGCCTGATTTAAACAGCATAGATTTTTATTTGTGGGGCACCTAAAAGCATTAGTTTATGTTACACCAATCAAAACAGAAGAACAAATAAGGAATAGAATTGTTGACGGATGTGAAACCATACGTAACACTAATGGAATTTTCGAAAGAGTTCGTCGCTCGATGAGAATGAGAGCACAAGCACGCATAGAAGCGGGAGGTAGTCATTTCCAACATTTTTTTTGTAAATAGTTATTACTTTTTATTTGTTAGATTTGAAAAAATGGCTTAGAAATAAATATTCTGAACGATCACAATTAACTTGATTTTATTTTCACAATTTTTCGACATGCAATGAAGTCGTTTTTATTTTTTTCCTCGAAAAGGAAATAATATACAAAAGATATTAAGAGGCAAAAAAGTTGTATCTTTAGGTGTTTAATCTGTAAAAAATTAAAATTTAAAAAAAATCAGCGAACATTTTTTTAGTCACTATTATTCGTTAGCATGCTCCCCTAGACGCCACTGGAACTTATAATTATCTTTTAGTTAGTGCCAACTTAGCGTCTTATTACAATGAATAACCCTGCCAAATTTCATCTAAATGGGCAAAAGGATCATTGAGATATTAATCAAAAACCTTTTTTTTAACTTTGACACCCTGTATCTTAAAAACCAGACTCTTCAGGACACATGTTTATATGAACTTTTCTACTTGAATTTGTGAATTTGGTTCAGGAACACGTCCTTGAAATTACGCCCTATCATTAAGTAACACCTGTGTATATATATATATATATATATATATATATATATATATATATATATATATATATATATATATATATATATATATATATATATATATATATATATATATATATAAACAGATAAAAACAACAACAAAAACTGACCCCCATCCATCTTTGTGGCAAGACTTCGTGTAAATACTCCCGTACTTGAAGAACCAAGTGGGGCGGTGCACCGTCTTGTTGAAACCATATCCTTTCATGGGGAATATTACGTTCCATTACATTTGGATGCAATTTTACTAACATTGGGACAACCTGTTCTCTTTGCATTTCTAAATATCTTGGACCGTTTAGATTTTCCATAAAAACAGGCCCAACTACGTGATCACCAATCATACCAGCCCAAACGTTCAAATTCTGAGGACGCTGAGTGTGTGTTTGTCGCATCCAGTGTGGGTTTTCGGCCGCCCAGTATCTGAAATTTTGCCTGTTTACATCGCCATTCAAAAGAAATGTTGCATCATCGGAAAACAGAATGTCAGCAGAAGAAATAACATTTCTATGTAACATGTCCAGCAGTTGTTCACAAAATTGCAGTCTTCTGTCAGAATCACCGTCAATCAACTCTTGAACGTGTTGTAGTTTATAGGGATGCATTTTTTTGTTTTTTGAGGCATCTTAAAACTGTTGATTGACTAACATCATTTTCATGTGCAACTTGACGGGTAGAAGTTGTTGGTTCTTCTTGAAGCCAGTAAAATATTGAGTTTTACATGTTCAAAAAACTTGGGTCTCCTAGGCAGTGGTTTAACGTGTTCACGAAACTGTGAATGTATCTTAGGCACCGTTCCCTGGGTTAGTGGGGGCAAATATGGATGTTTTTCATTAAATAGGTTAACAACTTGTGCCTGTGTTCTACACATATCACCATACGCAACCATCATTAATATTTCTGTTCGCAGAGTTTCCGTTAAGTATCGCATTATTAGACCAAAAATTTATTGAAATTATCGGAACAAAATTACGACCAATTTATTAGGAGACCGTGCATTTAACACAATACACCGCAAAATAAAACAGAACTGTTAAATTTCACCTTTCACACTGCAAAAATTGGTAGTTAATACGAAACGATTAATGATACCAAGTACGTTTTAGATAAAAGACAAGATAAGAAATTTAAGATAAGAATCAGTGAAGAATTCCAGAGCAGATTATTTCGTTGTGTGCAAGTGAATGGAGAACATTTTGAACATTTATTATCAGAAAGGGACGTTTTTATCTTCGAAATTTGCATTTTGGGGTGTTTAGTTTTAATATTCCGGTATTACATTTCCACCCTGTATTGAAAACTGTAATATTAGACCATAGATATGGGGTATCTCCGCATTCAGAAAAATGTGATCCATTGAATTTTGGTGAAAAAATGTAGGGTTGCTGTTTTTAGAAAAAGAGATAAAGTAGTGGGGTGCAATGGTGGGAGGTTAATTTTTTAACTATGATTATAAGATATTGTTCGACAAATTAAACTTTAACTATCTCAGCGTTTTCACAAAAACTATTTTTTGCTGAATAATGAATTTAATTCCATGAGTGTGTTTCACACTATGTATATATATATATATATATATATATATATATATATATATATATATATATATATATATATATATATATATATATATATATATATATATATATAAACAAATTGAAACTGTGTCCGGATATGTGTTTTGGGGGGCCTAGTTCGCGCTCATTTGGAAACTTTTTTTTCAGAATTCAAAAGTCGCGATCTCCTCATTAGTAATTTTTTACGAAAATTCACTAATGAGGGGTTAGATAGATAGGATTTAATGAAATTTTGAGTCTTGCCT
The DNA here is from genome assembly GCA_964006375.1 of Tillus elongatus. NCBI lineage: Eukaryota > Metazoa > Arthropoda > Insecta > Coleoptera > Cleridae > Tillus > Tillus elongatus. Next base: position 35,567,165 of record OZ023268.1, read on the forward strand.
CTTTATTACCTTGCGATAGCGCTTTTTTAGCAAAATTTGCACATCCACAAAATCAAACACACGATAATCATAGATCAACCCCACAACCTGATTCTCAGCATTTAATTTTTCATAGTATGAGGCGATATATGACGGCCACCTATTGCTTTCCCCACCCATTTGCATTTTAGCGAATTTAAAAAAAAATCGCTTATGGGGAGATCTGTGTTTATATATATATATATATATATATATATATATATATATATATATATATATATATATATATATATATATATATATATATATATATATATATATATATATATATATATATATATATATATCCGACCGATAACTCAAAAAATAATGGACCGATCTTGACAAAATTTGCAGAGTACCTTTTGCAAGTGGCTTGGATAAGTTTGTTAGCCAGGAAAATCAGACCAGGTTTTCCCGGAAAATTTTATGTTTTCTTTATAAAAAAATTCATATCCGGAAATAACAAAGTAAGGGCAACCAAATTTAGTACGCGTGTTTGTACTATAAAGAGGACCAACATTTAGGTCCCTAGCTTTAAAGACAAAGAAGTTATGGGCAGTTAAAGCAACAAATTTTAGAGTTTTCCTCAAAACGTCAAACTCGCAATGTTAAACATCAAAATTGGCAATGTTTAGGCAAAAAATGTAAAACAAATACCGATTGTGAAAAGAAAATGTTGCAAGAGGAGTGTTCTGTAAACCCTTAAGTTTCATATTCAACCGTCATTGAACTTAATTTTACTAAAATATTTACAGAATATCCATTTCAAATAGACCCTTTCTCTGATACCTTGGCTGTCAGTTTAGTTAAGTTTGGTGGCTTTTTGGATATTTATTTGTAGGTTTAGTGAAGTTTATGGTTTAACAGTCTATAATTTTTTTTAGCTAATTATCGAGAAAAAAATTTGTTAATGCATTTTTGCACTTTTAATCGAAATATGATGCGTTTATAAGAAAAAAATCTGGACGCAGTAAGTGCGTTTTGGTAGCGAATTTTCGGTAAATTTGCAGTTTAGCTCCCGAACGCTTTTCAAAACACTGTTTTCAGAAACCTGCCTAGACACACCCCCCCCCTGGATCCACAAACCCCAAGAAACACTTCTTGTTCATACTCCCCAAGGAAGTTACGGGACCAGGAGTGAGTAGGGGTGCATAATTTTTTTAGCTAATTTTTGTAGAACAAATTCGTTAATGCATTTTTGCATTTTTTATCGATATTTGATGCGTTTGTAAGAAAAAAATCTGGACGCAGTAAGTGCGTTTTGGTAGCGAATTTTCGGTAAATTTGCAGTTTAGCTCCCGAACGCTTTTCAAAACACTGTTTTCAGAAACCTGCCTAGCCCCCCCCTGGATCCACAAACCCCAAGAAACATTTCTTGTTCACACTCCCCAAGGAAGTTACGGGACCAGGAGTGAGTAGGGGTGCATAATTTTTTTAGCTAATTTTTGTAGAACAAATTCGTTAATGCATTTTTGCATTTTTTTATCGAAATATGATGCGTTTGTAAGAAAAAAAATCTGGACGCAGTAAGTGCGTTTTGGTAGCGAATTTTCGGTAAATTTGCAGTTTAGTTCCCGAACGCTTTTCAAAACACTGTTTTCAGAAACCTGCCTAGACCCCCCCCTTGGATCCACAAACCCCAAGAAACATTTCTTGTTCACAGTCCCCAAGGAAGTTACGGGACCAGGAGTGAGTAGGGGTGTATAATTTTTTTTAAACTAATTTTCGTAGAGCAAATTCGTTAATGCATTTTTGCATTTTTTATCGAAATATGATGCGTTTGTAAGAAAAAAATCTGGACGCAGTAAGTGCGTTTTGGTAGCAAATTTTCGGTAAATTTGCAGTTTAGCTCCCGAACGTTTTTCAAAAAACTGTTTTCAGAAACCTGCAGGTGGGGTCCTAGTAATGTTTCTGAAAACAATTTGTTGAAAAGCGTTCAGGTGCTAATCTGCAAATTTACCGAATTTTCATTTAATCCTTCTAATTTCAATAACTCAATTTGCTATTAACGTAAGCTTTGTTGGATGAAAACCAAGATTTAAGTTTATTTTCGGAAAATTTTTGTATATTTTCAAACCATAAGTAATTTTGATAAAATATAGTACATTGTTTCTACCACATAGGCTAGGTTATCAGATTGATGCCTGCTCGCATTTGCTATTAAAAACATTTTTATGGAAAATCACTTCCATAACACATTTGCTGCATCTACACTTTGGAAAAATGTTTATATATTTTCAAACAATAAATTCATTTCAATGAAATATGGTACATTGTTTCCACGATATAGGCAACCAAGTTTGATGCCTTCTTTCATCAAAGAAAAACATTTGCTATTAAAAATATGTTAAAGAAAATTCGCTACCATAACGCACTTGCTGCGTCCCGAGATTTTATTTTTTATGTAAATCCAGGCTTTGGTGGGGTAATCAATTGATACGGATAGTACTAATACCTGAAGGTTCCCATTTCACAACTGCCTTATTTGCCTTGGCAAACAGTGTCGTAGTTCTAAACTACTTTTTATGTTTTCTTATCTAATTTTGATCCCTTGTATTTAATAAGCAACCACTTGTAACTCACTTACAATCATAAAGCTCGCATATTTATTTATGTATTTTTGTGATATAACTAGGTCACCTTAGTACAACCCATTTAATCCTAAGTTACAGGCTTTGCAGCATACGTTTCTAGATATGCTACATGGTTTCTAAGAAGAAACTATCTGCAAGGTGCATCGTATGCGTGTTTGTCGGTCAGAAATGCAACAAGAAAAGGTCATTCTTGTGAATACAATAGAGTCGTGAAAAGAACGGTCAAGGTAACAGGTTGGGTCATGTGTAACTGTCTTATAGGTTAATTTTAAATAGGTAAGAATGTGATTACAAAAGCAGCCGTTTGTAGTAAAAGTGGACAGAATAACTCAGTATACAAAAAGTCTTATTATGTGTATATACGGCCCACAATTCGACACTTATGTGGAATATGCCACAGGAAATAATTTAAATTAGCCATGCATATCATGTGGCAGATATACGGGGTCATTCAGGCAAATACTTTTTTAGATGTTTTCACACTTTTCATGGCAATTCTAATTTGAAGTTTTTAGTATATGCCTAGCCAATGTCAGTTTTTCAAACAGATATGTTTATAAGATGGCGGTTTTATAAGCTTAGTAATTTTAAATAAAGCACTCTATATCCTATTGCATTTTTAGCGAATTTTCTAGAAAAGATTATCTAATAAGGAGGTATATAGATATATATATATATATATATATATATATATATATATATATATATATATATATATATATATATATATATATATATATATAATCTCGTATCGGGCAATCGACCTTACATATTCCGTGTACAATTTGACACTTCCACAGAAGCCTGCAAAGAAACAACAACAAAGATAAAAACAATTCAGTTATAAAAACAACTGTATTGCCGATAACTTAACTAAAACATAAAACTTTGAAAAACAAGATAAAGGAAGTAAGCGACCAAGATTGGAGACATTGCACGTCAGAGAGACACATATACGCATGAACACTTACTTATAGTCGACGTGGTTACATCGTCATTTTCGTAAAAAGATCGCCAAGATTTTAAAACAAGTGAATGTAACCTGATTTTCTCGTGTCGGTGCGAGCATTGAAGTCTTATTTGATCTTAGTGACAGCTGACAGACGTTCAGAATTCGAACCAGAGAGCATGAATAGGGTAGCAAACCATATGTGCTGACCGTGGGCACAGAATACGTGAAAGCCAAGGAAGGCAGAGGCGAAATTCCATTGACTTGGCAAGAGCCAAGTGGAATTGCCTGCAGCATGAATCGGGCTTTGGAGACAGAGATACAACAAAATATTTTTTTATTTTGTTTAGGACTTGGCAGATTGTTTTTTATATCCGTCCAATTGCCAGAGGACCGATGCTTATGAGTGGCACAAGAGTGTCACTTCATGTTCTCAAAATAACTTTATAACCTGAGGGCTTGAGATTAGATGGTCAAGAAGACTTAGGGCCGGAATCTAAGAAAAACGCCAGAAGACAGAGAATATTAACTTCTTGACTACCGTATGTATCGCAGACCATACTGTTACAAAGCATCTCAATAGATGTAGGTGCGGTGTTGCCACATCTCCAGAACTTCCCCAACATCTGGGAATTCTTGCACAATCTGGCAACATCGCCTCCCCCTGGGGGTGCCTGGGGTGACCCCCCTCAGGCGAAGTCTCAACCCTCTAGGACCAGAAATAACGAAGTTACCAATTTGTACCCCGTCGGAACGGATAACTGAGGTCTGCACATTCCGAACACCCTGTATATACACCCTGCATGCGCAGGGAACCCTTACACCCTGTATACGCAGAGAAATCTTATATTACGAGAAACACCTCTTGTGTAACATAGGAGTGATGACCACATTTGGATCATCCTGTATATACATCCCCCTGTATACACACGGGGCCGATCTGTATTCACAGAACCTTCTAGCAAAAGAAGGTCCTGGAATATTCTGGAATGGAAGGCTCGCGAAACAAGGTAGAAGGTACGACGAGTATATAAACGCGAAAGCAAGCCAGCCAGGGAGTTCAGTTAGAGAATGTTGAAGTGACTTGAAAGAGCAGTAACCAGTGTGAAGTATTAAAGAGTAACTACTGTAGTGCCAGTATAATAACTTGTGTGCAGATTAGTGATTGTAAGGCCAGATAAACTAAGTGTTTTGTGGGAGAGACATTCTAGAACTTTTATTGTATCCATATTTAGACAGTAAATTAAGTGTTTGGTGAGAGAGACATTCTAGAACTTTTATTGTATCCATATTTAGAGAGTAAATAAAGTTGTTTTGTTAAAACTAAAAGTCTCACTTATCCAGAACCCGGAGAAAACGCAACAATACCATACACATAAGGGCTCTGTGCCGTTCCACAGCAAATTCTAAATTTCTGCGTGCTCCACGTAATCGTCTTACTGTCCTGAGGCCATTGGGGATCCAAAGACAGAATCGGGACTCGTCAGAGACCACAACACCATTTCATTTACCACACCAATTTGATCTACCGTTGCACCACCCAAACCGAGCAGGTGTCAGTGGAAGACATAAAAATTGTCTATACGAACGAAGCCCAAAGGCGTCTTGTGGAAATTTTGTCTTGTAACGTCGCAATCCTCAAATGACGATCCTCCCGTGCTGAAGTTGCTCGAGGTCGCCTGGATCCATGACGACGGTTATGAATTCCTTCTTTAGACCACATGGACCAACACTGTTGACACACTGTCCTATGCGGTCAGAGATTTGTGGGTTTGAAAACCGGCTTCCCGCATACCAATAAGGCGCCCCCTTTCGAATTCACTTAAATCATTATAATTTTTCCGTAAACGGCGCCTAGGTATAATGACTTAACTACTTAATAAATTAAGTACCAATCGCTACAAAATATTGCTTCAAACTAAAGGAAACGCAAATTTTAGGAGTGTACATCCGGTAACATTTTTTGTCCATATTGTTACCATTCCTCATCAGAGACAAAACAGAGTAGTATAGAAAATTTCTTTGCAATTGGTCGAAACTTACTGGGTGTTGGGCATTTTTGCAAGGTCAGGTCAGGTCAGTGTTTATATATATATATATATATATATATATATATATATATATATATATATATATATATATATATATATATATATATATATATATATATATATATATACTGAGTTAACAAAAAAAAACAATTTTTTGTAGACAAAATTCGCTAATGAGGAGATGGCGCCATTTGAATTTTCAAAAAATTTTGTCAAAGAGCGCACACTAGGCACTCCAGAACCCATATCTAGGCTTAGTGTCAGCTTTTACATTCTATGTGTATATACAGTGTGATGATAAAGTTTCGACCATAAATCATAAATGCGTTATTTCCCTTTTTCAAGAAAAACGCTCGGACAGGTCAATTTTATCTTTTCAATGGCCAACTTATGACGTAAAAATTACATTTATGACGTCACCCAAATGTTAAAGTCATCCATTCCTAAATGGTAACGTCATCATAAGTTTTTTTGAATGACAACCATATTTTTTTGCTATTTTTTCATAGACCTGTTAACTGCTTAAATAATGATGAAAAAAAATTGGTACCTGATATATCAGGGTTTTTTTTCCAAAAAATAGCATTATTTACTTTAAAAAACGGAAACGTTAGTTTAATGGAAAAAATTATTGAACCAAGGAAAACAAACAAAATTTAGCACAAAAGTTCAAATTGTTCCCTATTTGAAATTGACCGAGGCGAGTGTAAACACTTTCTACAGGATTGCTCAAATTCGAGCCTCATCATTGGTATCTCGGAAACTATAAGAGATGTAACTTCGGTTAAATTATGGCAAAGTTGCGTAATTTGATGCTCAGCAAAATGTAATTTAGAACATTAGAAAATTCCGAATACTTCCGGTGATAATCGGAAAAGACCTTTGGACTACCTCAAAACAATGCCTCATCACAACTTTTGAAATTCAAACGTTTTGATAACAAAAAATGGCATTTTCAGTATTTCTTGAAAATATTTAATGCTTACTTAACTTTTAAAATGGACAAATTAAAAAACCTAAAGTAAATGCTCGAATAAGCCCCCTTGGACTTCTATGCATTTTCGCATACGTCTTCGCAGATTGTTCGTAACAGCCCGGTGGATTATTCTTCCTCTTGCTCGTAGAGTTGTGAATTCTAACACAAACTTTTGGCTCAAATGTTTATATCATTCGGAAAAGTATCCTTGAATAAGCGATTTTTCAAGAATACCCATAAAAAATTATCAGGACTTCTGGCAGGCCAGCGCACCACTCCTTGGTTTCCAATCCATTGATTGGGAAATGTTTCATTAAGAAACTCGGTTACTGCCCTTCTATTATGGGGTGGTACACCATCCTGTTACCACCACAGCTGCCGCAGCATATTCAACGGTTCATCTTCAAGCGCATCGAATATATAATTATTGATTAAATTAAGATACCGTTCAGTATTTAAGTTTCCATCATAAATAATTGACCCTAAGATTTTGGTTTGATACATTCCAACCCAAACATTGAATGATTTTCGTCCCTGTCCTCAAACTTGCCGATTTTGGTACGGATTTTCTACTGCATAATAATGCTCATTGTTTCTGTTAAAAAGGCCGCTTGTGGAAAAATTACATTCATCTATCCAGGTGATTTTATTTAAGAAATCATCATCTTGTTGCATTTTTCCATCAAGCCAATTGCAGAATTCAAGCCTTCTGTCCCTGTCTCCTGGTCTTAGTTCTTGGCAAACATGAAGTTTATAGGGATGATACTTATGTTTCTTGAAAACCCTCTGATTTCGGCTTCTAGTCATATTCGGTTCTGAAGCAAATTGCCTTGTTGAACCACGAGGATTTTCCGTAACATTTAACAAAACGTTTTGGTAAAATATCTTTGACATGTTATCGCAAAATATTATAGTAATAAAAGATTGCATAGCATCATTTTATAACGATACTTACAGCATTTAAAACAGCTTCTTCATCTTCAGCTTCCATTCGTGGGCCGTAGGAATATCTAGGTTTACCAAAACTACCAAAGAGACCTAAATTTTTGTCGAAATTGTTAAAATATGAATAATGGGGTTGTGGACGCTCGGGGTATTGCTCTAAATACCGTTCAGATGAAATGTGCGAGTTTCTGTTATTACTATAATAAATCCGAAGCATATCACGTTTCTCGAAATTGGAAAACATTATTTTTGCTCTCTTAATGTTTATTTTGAAAGTTAAGTTCTCAAAAGTTCTATTGTCATATTATGACAAGCAAGCTTAATATTTCTGAATATCCAAGCCGCCGAGATGAACGAACAGGCATATCATTGCATTGCATTGGATTGAACTTAAAATATTTGACTCATAATCATAAATTTGGGTTCATCTTTACCTACCTAATCAAATTATATTATTGAAGAAATATTTTGTTTCAAAACCAGAGTAGTATTAAATATTTTCAAGAAAGACGGAAAATGTCATTTTTTGTTACCAAAACGTTTGAAATTCAAACGTTGTGATGAGGCATTGTTCTGAGGTAGTCCAAAGGTAACAAAATATGAAATAAAAAATCCAGGGCCGTATTTGAAAAAATGCAGTTGATGATGGTTTCTGAAAAACAAAACATCGGATTTCAAGTTTGAAAATGCCATATTGTAGGAGAGGAAAAGTGACCTTAATGAAGTGTGATTAATTTTGTTATATCTTTTTAAATAACGCCAGAAAAAAATTAAACAGATTTTATGAGTTTTCGGTTTTTTCGATTATCACCCGAAGTATTCGGAATTTTCTAATTTTCTAAACTGCATTTTGCTGAGAATCAAATTACGCAACTTTTCCATAATTTAACCGACGTTGTATCTCTTACAGTTTCCGAGATCCTAATGATGAGGCTCGAATTTGAGCCACCCTGTACACTGTGCTCAGAAATGTCAAGACAAATTTGCTTCACTTCAGCACGAATTCTTTGCTTTAGCTCCCCTAAATTATTTGTTGAAATTAACTTTCGATTTTAGATAACCCCGCAGAAAAAATCCAAGAGAGTCAATATGGGGAACGCGGTGGCCACTCAATTGCTCATCGCACCCCATTTCAGGAAATGTGGCATCTAGATATTGACGGACAGCTACACTAAAGTGACGAGGCGCCTGTTGAAACCAAATATCTTGATGGGGCATATCTGCCTCGTGTCTGGAAAAATTACTGCCAGAACTGGCATTAAATCCAACAGCAAGCAATTTATGTAACGTTCTGCTGTAAGATTTCCTTGAAAAAAGGAAAATCTTATGAAACGCCGCCAGATTATTCCCATCTATACACTTACTTTGTCATGATGTTGACTGTGGGAGCCTTGAGTCAATAAGGATTTTTCCGCGACCAATATATTGATATGTGACGATTTACTGTCTCATTCAGGCAAGATGTGTATTTATCAGAAAAGAGAAGGTTATTACGAAAATTGGGATTTTCATCGCAGCGTAACATTAATTGTTCACAAAACTGTAAGCGGCGATCTGAATCATCATCGTTCAACTTGTGTATCACTTGCACTTTGTATGGATAATATTCTCTTCTTTGAATAATTTTACCACTAAAGATTGGCCCACGTTGTTATTTAGGGCTAGCTGCCTTGTATGATGGTGAGAATTTTCTACAGATTCAAGCAATATATCCAAACTGACTTCTTCACTTACTCGAGGTCGACCTTGCCGAGGTAAATATTTTACGGATCCCGTTTCTGTGAATTGGGCAACCAATTTACTTACTGTAGGTCTTGCAATTGGTGGTCTATCAGGATGTTCTTGGTTAAATAACACGCATGCTTCCTAATCACTTCTAAGCCTGTCGCCATATCCAATCATCATTCTTTCCTTTTCGCTTAGTAGTGCCATTTTTGTTAAATTCGAATTAGAATTGATTACTTTCAGCACTTTTACCACTGAGACTATTCATTATTTAAACGGCAGGTAATAATTGAAATTAATTCACGATTTAACATTGTCTCATTCACTGAATTCCAAATTCATATTGCGATAAAAGTCCGATAACTAAATACTGATAACAGCAAATAATCAACAAATTATCACAACGAAAGTTGTTAAAAATTTATTTTGACTTTACTTTTTGTTCCACCTGTCAAATAGTTACATGACAACGTATCAAAAATCACAAAATCAAGTGTTCATTATTTTAGAAAAGAGAAGTAAAATCTCATTATTCTAAATACTCGTCCTAAATAAAACCGGTGAAAAATATTAATTATTTCCTATTAAATTAACGTTTCCATTTTTTAAGTAAATAATGCCATTAAAAAAAAAGTTATTTCAGGTATCAATTTTTTTCATCGTCATTTCAGTAGTAAGCAGGTTTATGGGAAAATAGAAGATAATATGGTTGTAATTCAAAAAAACTTATGATGACGTCATCACTCAGAATTAGGTGACGTAATAAATGTAATTCTTACGTCATAAAATGGCAATTGGAAAAAATAAAATTAACCTGTGCGAGCGTATCTCGATGGCGCATTTAGGAATTATTTTCATCACACTGTATATTTGTTCGATGTTTGAAATGCCTTCCGCGGTAGGTGGCTGCAGCTTAAAATATTGGTTGATTTAACTATGGCTGGATTAGTTATTCCCGAGAATTAATTTCATTTATTTCTTATAGGTACTGTTATAGGTTAATAGAGCAATAGGCTTGTCTTTATAATTTAATTACGTAATAATAGATAATCCTCCCATTTTTAAGAGCCCTACCCTTTTTTTCTTTGGAACTGGCTTTGCTCAGAGACATTCCTACCTTTTTATCTTGTAAATGCTTATTTTGTCAAATAGAGATGTACTTCAATGGAACACAATATATTTGTTGAAAATATGCGGCACACCCGTCTATTACGTCTCCGTTACTCGGTGATCGCTGATAAATTGCAGACAATGCAGAATATCTAAATATGCATACAGGGCATGTCAGATTTCCTGGCGTAAAGACGCATGGTTGTTGGCCCACACCCATGGGTGATCCACATCTAAGCCGACTGAACAATGGCAAATAAAATTCATATGTATATTCTACATCATCATCGATTATAATGATCATATAGTCTCGAGTTGCAACTGCCTTATTTATTAGGAACAAGCCTCTACGTGGTTGGATATGTAAAACGATGTCTAAAGGAATTCAAAACATTTTGCTTGTTGTATTGAAGTACATAATTATTAAGGGTGACCGTCTATTAGAATTTTGCAGAAAAGAGATAAAGCCATAATAAGAAAAAGTTTCCTATATTCTTAAGTTATCCAACTCAACTTACTTAAAATATTTTCAGTTTAAAGCTTTCGGTTTTACTTAAAGTAGAGAAAACTTAGATGCAAACTTTTAAGGTCTAATAGACGGATGAAAATTAAAAGTTCTCAAAGTGAAGGGAATGGGAGCCACAAAACAGCCATCTTCATATCCATCATAACTCTGGCCATTGAAAATTCATAGACTTTTGGTAGCACTAGTTCACTAGATGATTGTACAGTGAAGGAAAGTTCGATTTGTCGGTGTTGGATAGGTTCAAAACTGCACCATTGGAGCATTTGACATGTTTGAAAATCTTCATCTCTTCTAAGACAAATTGTTCAACTCCAAAACTTGTGGGATAAAAATCTTAGCATCATAATTCCTATTGAAGCAGTGATCACTCTCTCGTAAATGACAACCAAAAACTGACGTGTCATTACCGACCTGATTTCTACTTCTGAGGTGTTCTGACACCCGGGTGCTTAATGATCTTCCTGTTCTCCCGATGTAGATAGCATTGCAATCTGGGCCACCACATGTTAAACGATAAACACCTGCCTTCTTAAGGTATTTCAAGGAGTCTCACAAATGGCCGACTGTTGCTCCTGTGTTGTGGTTAAATTGCTGTTTTATATGGATTGGGTTACATCGTGAATCGATTTTCTGGAACATTTGGGTGCGATGTTGTTGGGCCTCTGGCACAATAGATGAAAATCCCAACTTGGTCAACCTTTGTGCAGTTTTGACAATTTTGAAGAATTGAAAAATTTGCCGCTAGGGCTGGCTACTAGTTAGCTGCAACGCGTAGGGTTTAATAAAATTTACTGTCTGGATCAGAAGCCTTCCATTGAGTATTTGATTATGTCTATCCCAGACCATGTGACGTTTAGGAATGAAATCATTTCGGCGAGGCTGGCCAACGTCCTAAAGTCTTACAGAAGGTTGTCGAGGTGTTCTCTCTTATTATCACTTAGAATGGTTCCTGTCAACATGTGTAAGGAGAGATCTAGCCTGAAGTTTGTCAAGAACTTGTATAGCAAATCAGTGCCAGGTGTTTCTAGAATATAGTTCAAAGATTCAGCAGATCGGTGATCAAGAGAGAACTGAGATCGGCCTATGCTAGAAAGGAGGAGACTGACATGAAACTGAAGATAGTACATGCTACATTAACAGGTACGCTGTACACTATTGAGTATGATTTTCTCATGAGAACAACTCGTGAACTCTTATCCATTCTTTATTGTGATAAAAAACAAATTTTAGCTCTTAAAATTTCACATTTACAACGTCTTAAAGATAATTCCTCACGATCAAACAGTTTCAAATTCAGTTTTTCATGAGAGACTTAAAGAATAATTCTTCTTTCAGCGGTTTTAATGACCCCAAATTGGCTTTACTCAGCCAGGGCATAAATTTGCCGTCCCCCCTAAGCTTAAGTATTGGATGTTTGAGACGGTTAGGGACACAGAGGTCTTCCTGAAAAGGTTCAGGGTAGAAAATGCTGATTACTTGCGAGGAAAGGTTTCTGAGATTATTTGTAACTTCAAGGCTTCCACCACGGCCTTCACCCTATTTAGTAAGGTTGTTTCCTCTTTGGGATAGACTATCAATTACAACGATCTTTTTCATTCGAAGGCTGACAAAGGCCATTGCGTCGTCGCCCTGGACAGAACAGATTATATTTCTATGGTCCTCACTTTCCTAAGGGATAACAGAATTTTGACCATTAACTACAATCAACTCCCTTCCTTCACGTCTAAGTTTAGAAAAGTTTTCGATAAGTACGCTCCGTTGGTTTCGGAAAACTACAAGCAATTGTTACCGATGAACTACATTAATCCACGACTATATGGCCTCCCTAAGATTCATAAAGAGGGTTGCCCCATTCGTCCAGTTCTCTCCTTCGTAGGTTGCATGTCCTATAAATTGTCGAGATATCTGTCTTCTCTGATTATGTCCGGGTTGAATTACCAATCACCTTACTCTGTCAAAAATTCTGCAGAGCTGTTGAATAGAGTTAGTAACATAGCGCTGAAAGATAATTATTTTTTAGTTTCTTTCGGCGTCTCCAATCTCTTTACCAGTGTTCCCGTCAGTCAGACACTGTTGCTCTTAAAAAATGAGACGTGTAGCTCTCTTCTGAATGGAGTCCAAGATAGCGAGTGTAGAAGCGGCAGCAGCACCCCAAATGTGGGAGCAGTATTCGAGGTTTGGTCTTATTGGTGAAGTATATAAGGCATAGAGATTAGCTGCTGAAAAGTATTTACGAATCCGGAAGAGCAAACCTAATTTCTTAACAGCCGCTTCTTCAATTGATGTGACATGTTGGTGCCAATTGAGATTTCGATCCGCATAAATGCCAACAAGTGAAAAGGACTCATTACTCTGAATAACTTGGTTGTTCGTTGTGAATTATTTTCTGAATTCAGCACACAAATTTTTTTTTGGGAAGTTTTATCAACTCGTTTAAAAATTATTCACAGTTGGAGTTGCAAGAATGTATTTCATTCATTGTGATAAGAAATGCACTAACTACTCAATTTTTCGTTAAAAAAACTAATAAACAAAACCAAACGTTCAAAAATGTTTATTCAATTAAGTAAGTGTGCAAATTGTTGCCCACCAGCTTCCATAAAAAAGTACAAATTTTGTTCAAAACGAGCTCTGATATTCTGGAACATTTGTGGAGTCTTAGACGGCATTCTTCAAAAATGCGTCGTCGTAATTCTTCCAGAGACTCCGGTTCTGTTGTGTAAATTCTACTCTTTAAATGGCTCCATAGAAATAAGTCTAAAGGAGTTAAATCCACTCAATAGCATCTCTACGCCCAATCCATTGTCCTGGAAACCCTCTGTTTAAAAACTGCCTAACACGTTGTGAAAAATGCGGAGGAGCTCCATATTGTTGAAACACTAATTGATTTTCTTGATAGCGATTATTATTTTCAACAATGTCAATTAGTAGAGGGTAAACCATATCTTCTAGTAACTCCAAATACGTTTTGCCACTCAAATTGCCATCAAGAAAAATTTGTCCGATTAAACGGTCTCCAAAAATGCCAGTCCAGACATTTAATTTCTGTGGAGTTTGGATCCCGTTTGTTGTTGGCTACTGAACCACTTTGTCAAAACTTTGCAACTAACTCCAAAATGTATTTTCTGTTAACATGTCTGTTCGGATGTCGTTCATTAAACAAATTTGCGGTACGGTTAGCACAGTCATCGTTTTTGAAAAAAAGCAATTATTTCAACTCTTTCCTCTACAGAATACACCATTGTGAAATTAATTTTCGGTAGTACTATCAAGTATCAAACCGACCGATAAACTGAAATAATAAACCGCATTTCTCTCATTCCGATAAGAAATGTTCTGATAGTCAATTTTTTGTTTACAAACCAACAAAACATTGACTATCAGCACATTTCTTATCCGGAATGAGTGAAATGCGTTTTTACATCTTCAACTATAAATAATTTTTAAACGAGTTGATAAAACTTCCAAAAAGATCAGTGTGCTGAATTCAGAAAAGAAAGAGCTTTTAAATGGTGTAACACTCGACCCATGTCCCCTATTTAACATATAAGGGTTGTTATCACCACGCTTAAGGGGTTGATGTGACAAGGTTGAGTTTTATGTCAAAACATGTCCCCCTCAATATTAAAATTGACGTGTTTCAGCGTTTCTTAAAAAAAATTCTCGCAAATCGGTCTGTTTCGTTTTCAATGCGCCACCCTATATATATATATATATATATATATATATATATATATATATATATATATATATATATATATATATATATATATATATATATATATATATATATATATATATATATAAACCAGCTGCATGAGAAAAACCATTTGTGGTGCTTTCCTGAGTTGAAAGCTTTTGGACCAGCCGTTAGTCTGAAGTACAACTATGAAAGTGAATTAACTACCGTAGCATGAACTTTATTGTGTATTATGACTTATTGTTACCAAACTGGTGTAGATATTGTGAATTGTTACGAAATCCAGTAACGCTCTAATAAATTAGTATATCAAGACAATTCACAACTCAATTAGCATTGAATAAAATTTTGTTCTGCTAGGCAAAAATGTTAAGCTATGGGAAGTACGTGCAACAAAGCAACTTACAATTCGTTTTAACCACAAAAAAATTAATCACGATGATATGTACATTCTTTGTTTTACAAATTTGGAAAGGAACTACGCTGGTCAAGATGACAGGACAAAATAAAAATCCTGATGCAGCAGCAAATAAAAACTAATAAACATAAATAAGTAAATAAAATATCCCAACTACCCAACCACCAGGAGGTTAACATTACAAGTATACAGTATGTCTATTTATTTGTTTATTTGTGTAAATTATACAGTACGCTAATACAATAAGTCAAAGACTTGTGCTGTACAGGAACGTAATTTAATATATAATATTATATCCCAAATTGCTTGTCAGTAAGAATCCAAATTTCGCAGCGCAAATTTTGAGATACCAAATAAAATTTCTTTTTGCTTCCAATTTTTTCCATCTGATGCCTTAACCATTGCCTTCATTTACAACAAATCTTCATATCTTTATTCTACTTTTCCATTTACAATGCATCCTAACATATCCATATTTTTGCCAAGATAATCAATTTTATTTAACACCAAAAATGACACTAGAGTTTGACGTTGCTATTTTCACTATTTGATATGATAGTATTGTTACGCCACTCTTACCGTTCCTTGCCCATTGCAACCAACCTGTTCTTAAAAACATTTGTATACGAAGCTTTTATCACTTCCTCGGATAGAGCATTCCACTCGTTAAAAAGCCTATTAAATCTAAATGATCTACAAACAGTTGTGAGAAAGGGTGTTTTCTTTTTTGAACTTGAATAAGTGACCACGTTAGTGAATATTTGTAGAGCGTTCGAACATATGAGACAGATCAACTCCAATGCAGCCATGAAGTGTTTTATATGTATATATTCAATTACATCTGGCTCGTCTCTTAGAAAACTTAGATAAACCACACAACCTCAACCTCCCATCATAGTTTGGACACACAATTCCATAAGGCAGACGTGTTGCTTTACGCTGCACGAACTCCAACAAACCCTTGTCTCTTTCCAGTATATGAGACCACACAACCCCTGCATACTCAAGGGCAGGGCGAACACTAATTAGTGCAAAGCCTATTAAAAGTTTGAACTGAACAGTATTTAAAATCATTATGAATCAAGTACAATGGGTTATATTCGCTTTAAATGTTACGTATGCTGTACGGGCAGACCGTGCAAATTAGACGAAACAATAAACCCTAAATATTTACGCTTCTCCAGTGGGTTTGTAGATTGCTTGATTATATCGTATCTTAATTTGTGATTGTTGAAACCTAAATACAAAACAGAACATTTGTCAATGTTTAAAGGTAATAGCTACTTAGTAGACCAATATAGCCTCGGCGGTGGGCGAGTTCGCTCCTTTCAAGTCCGCAGGCTGTGATGAGATTTTTCCGGCACTGCTCCAAAGGGGCCTGGATACACTGCTTCCCAACATAAGGTAGGTATTCCGGGCCAGTCTGGCGTGGGGCTACGTCCCAAAGGCCTGACGCCGAGTTCATTCTCAAGCCGGGAAGGAAGGACTACACGCTGGCCAAGGCGTACAGGCTAATCAGCCTTACATTATTCCTGCTTAAGGCATTAGAAAAGATAGTAGATAGGTTTATGTTGGGAGAGATCCTAAAGGATCACCCCTTCCATAAAGGTCAGCACGCGTACCAGCGGGGGAAGTCAACGGAAACGGCGCTCCATGCTGTGACGCGGAAGGTGGAAATGACCATACACTACGGGGAGAGCACATTAGCTGTGTTCTTCGATGTGGAGGGGGCCTTTGATAAGGCAAGGATGGATACGGTTTCTATCGCCCTACAGGATAGGGGAACGCCGAGGTCCCTAATAAGCTGGGTGGCGAGCATGCTGGAGGACAGGAGATCATCGCTGACCTTGGGGGCGAGGGCTGGACGTCGGGGTGACGGACGGCTGCCCTCAGGGCAGCTGCCTTTCGCCCCGTCTATGGTGTCTGGTCTTGGAGCGGCTCTCCGAGAACAGCTTCTACGCCCAGGCGTACGCTGATGATGGGCTGGTCTTAGTCACCGGCAAATTCTTCGGCGTCGTCTGTGAGTGCATGCAAGCTGCCTGTAGCATAATCGAAAGGTGGTGTAGTTAGCTGGGACTCTCCGTAAACCCGGCGAAGACGAAGATGATCCTATTTATCAAGAAGAGGGAGGTAAAGGGGTTTAGGGCGCCCGTGATGTTTGGGAAACATTTAGCTTTAGGGCGGGAGGTCAAATATCTGGTGGTGATCCTAGACTCCAAACTAACATAGGGGTCACAAATAGAACGGGTTGTAAGGAAGGGAGTAGCGACCTTCTGGCAGCTGCGTCGTGTGATAGGGAGTTAATCCTCGGATCCTTCACTGGATCTACACTGCGATCGTTTAGGCCGAGAATCCTCTATGGGGCGTTGGTCTGGTGGTGCGGTGTGAACCAAACTACCAGCAGGAAGCTGGCCAAACTCGAGAGGCTGGCAATCCTGGGTATCACAGGCGCTATGAGGACGACACCCTCAGCCGCGCAAGAGGTCCTGTTGATGCTGCCACCGCTTCCCATCTGTGTCAGGAGGGCGGCGATGGCGTCGCATCTCAGAATGCGAGACGCAGGAAACTGGTGCGGAGAGGGAGCAGTAATAGGGCATGCAAGAGTCGCCAAGGAGATGGAAAAGGAAATTCTGATTTCCGCCATAAAGGTTCGGGATGCCGGGGAAGATATTAGGTTGACTACGCCATACACCCTCAGGATCCCCAGTAGGGATCAGTGGATGGAAAATGAGGTTGAATTCCAGCCCGCAAGCCTGGTCTGTTTCACCGACGGATCGCGGCTGGAGGACCAACAATCCTCCGGGGCAGGAATATACATCGAGGGCCTGGGGGTGCGCGAGAGCTATGCTCTTAACGCATATACCACGGCATTCGAAACAGAGGTGTACGCTATCCTGTCTGTGGCCAATAGACAGGATGTGAAGAGGAGTCCCGAGAAATGTGTGTACATCTGCTCGGATAGCCAGGCAGTCCTCCTGGCATTTTGCGCAGCCAGAATCAGGTCTACACTGGTTCAGGAGTGCGCTGACGCCCTCAGAGGACTAGCCAGGACAAAGGAGGTACAACTAGTGTAGGTTCCGGGACTCCGGGACACTGTGGCGTGGCGGGGAATGAGGTAACGAATAATCTCGCAAGGCTCGGTTCCCGGCGGCCGTTCTGTGGCCCCGAGCCGGCGATAGGTATAAGTAGGAAGACGGTCCCTGTCGCCTTAGACAGGTGGAGTGAGGAAGCAATTAAGAGGCACTGGGGGTCGGTTGGTGGCTGCAGGCAGGTGAGGGACTACGTGGAGGGGCCGGACACAGATAAAGCTGTCTCGCTACTCGGAAGGCGTCGACCTACGCTTCGCCGCATCCTTGGGGTGCTCACAGGCCACTGCGCCCTTAGAAGACACCTCACATTGATAGGCTTAGAGAGGGATCCCATTTGCCAGGAATGCGGCGAGGATGAGGAAACGTCCTACCACTACCTGTGCGAATGCAAGGCTTTTGGAAGTCTTCGAGCAGAATTGTTCGGATCGAGGACTCTGCAGAGGAATCAGGTAAGTACCGTCCAATTGAAGACCGTCACGGCCTTCATCTCGAGGTCGAGCTGGTTTGGCGACGGAACCAAGGAGGAGTACAGCATGGTTGCTGGGTTGCTGTGGTTGGCAAAAAGGGCCCATGGTGGCCTACTTGCTTGGCGTTGGCCTCCCCACCACTGCTACTACTACTAGTAGACCAATCCACAACAACCGATAGATCATGCTGAAGATTACTATAGTGGGTTAAATGATTCTAAAACATCTTCAAATTAACCGCGTAGAGCAGACACTCCCATTTTATCAGGCGCGGTAAGTTCGAAGTATATATTACAAATAATATAAGACCAAGCACGGATCCCTGTAGTACTCCATTAAGAACAGGATAAAGCGAAGATATAGCAGTTTGTGTAACTCTGATGAAATAGTAGCGATCCGAAAGAAAGCTTCTGATCCAGCTCAGCACAAGGCCCTGAATACCATATTGTTCTAATTTTATTAGTAGATGATTTTTTTAATTCTTTAGAACAATAAAAATTGAGAACATTGACTGCGTCGTTTTTATCAATTGATTGCGTCCACCAATCTATACAGGTTAATAAATAAGTAATAACTAATCACTAATCATATAAGGAAGTGTGGAGAATACTGAACAAATTTCAATATCGATCTTTTAAATTTCACATCAGCCAAGTTCTTCACCCTAAAGATAGAGATCCGCTAGTAATTTTTTCTAGGTTCCTGATGGATCAATCTTAGCAAAACCCAAATTTTTTTGATAATATAATATTTACAAACGAGTGCAAGTTTAGGAACCCGGGTATGTTCAATCGTCATAATGAATATATTTGGCCAATTAAAAATCTTCGGCAACATCAAGAACGTCTACCTCAAGTACACTTCGGACTAAATGTTTTGGTTGGTTTGCTGGGTGACACGATCATTGGCCCATACATTTATGAAGAAAACTTGACTGTCGATGCGTATTCAAAGTCATTTGAACACCTCTCGTGAACTGTTTGTTTTTATTTTAATTTAAAATTTGTTTCATTGTGAAAAATACATTTTTCATTAATTCTATTGGTCTTAATTTAAAACTTAATTTTACGGGTACAGTTTAGAAAATTTAAATGTTCAAAGTATTGAGTTAATTAGGCTGTAAAGTGTTTATATAATACACAAATTTAGAAATTGTTTCCAAGGCACTCATCTCAGAAACGATATTGTTTCACTTTTCTTTGAACATATCATGTGATATCAAGTTGCAATCAGAAAAAAGAGCTCTATTCAAAAAAGTCTGGATGCAGCAAGTGCGTTATGGTAGTGAATTTTCATAGAAATTATCTGGCATAAAATATTTTATTATACTTTTTTTCTTGTAACTTAGAAATCTAAATTTTGGTGTATAGTGTACTTTGTATATGGTAAACCCACCTGTCAAATTTCGTTGTAATAGCTTTTTTATTTTTTGAGATAAAATTTTTTTTATAATGAAAACTCAAAATTTTCCCGAAAAACCTCGTTCCATTTTCCTGATTAACGAACTTCTCTAAGCCATTTACAAAAGCAAGGTACATGCCAACTTTTATCAATATCGGCCCATTATTTTTTGAGAATCTTTTTTTTTTCCAATGAAAACTCAAAATTTTCGAGGAAAACCTTGTCCGATTTTCCTGGTTAACGAACTTATTCAAGCCATTTACAAAAGGAAGGCACCTGCCAAATTTTATCAAAATCGGCCCATTATTTTTTGAGATAATTTTTTTCGAATGAAAACTGAAAATTTTTTCGGAAAACCTCGTCCGATTTTCCTGATTAACAAACTTATTCAATCCATTTACAAAAGGAAGGCACATGCCAAATTTTATCAAAATCGGCCCAATATTTTTGAGATAATAATGTTTTTCGAATGAAAACTCAAAATTTTCCCGAAAAACCTCGTCCAATTTTCTATCTATATATATATATATATATATATATATATATATATATATATATATATATATATATATATATATATATATATATATATATATATATATAGGGGGAGTAACAGTCGTTACACATTCGCCTGCTAATACTACTGGTATTGTTAAGGGCAATTACGATCAAAACCTGAGGACTTGGTACTTCAAGAAGGTTACTTTGTACTAAAACTCAAAATATTTGGATTTCTCTTCAAACCATCTTCATTTAGTACTAAAAATTGTTAAAAAGGTTACAAAATACTTCTACTAACGGAATTTACAATACTGCGACTAATCAAACCCTACTGAAGCATGTTGAAGAGGAGAGCAGTGCAAAAGCATGGAGTAAAAAGTTCACAAAACATGACTAATCTTAGATGGAAGCAATAATAATTGAACGTGAGAAACATAAAAAACGGCCAGAGCTACCATCAACAACATATAAAACTTTAAAATTATTGCCAGAACAATTAAAAGATCGCTAAAATCCCCGATACTAATTCTTACGTCAATCTTATAACCACGCAGTTTCCGCAGAGCAGCTATAGTCATCAGACTTCAATCTGAGAACATAGACATTGTGTTGTACCATAGTACACGTACCCACAGTACAGCAAGAAGGAATCTGTTAGAAGAAACTTGGCAGCGAAAACAACTACCCCCCTGGATAATATCATGACGGGCATTGAGTTACATCACCCGCTAACCACCATCGCCTCTGTTCTGTCGGGAATTGTGGTATTATGTGTAACAATGAACTGGTGAATAAACGTCAAAAATGGGTTGCAAATGTTCTACTTCTCGCTGGTTTGAAAAACGATTCGAAAAACGTTATCTCTCTTTAAGCGAAACTTTATGAAAATTCTCCAAAATTTAAAAGTCTGGACGCAGCAAGTGCGTTATGGTAGTGAATAAAAATGTTTTTTAATAGCAAATATGTGTGTTTTTTGTAAGAAAGCAGGGATCAAATTTGGTTACTAGTATAACCTATATAGTTAAAACAATGTGCCATGTTTCGTCAAAATAACTTTATTGTTTGAAAATGTACAAAAATTTCCAAAACTGATTTCTTGGTCAACCTTATAAGTTAATAGCAAATGGAGCTATTCAAATTTGAAGCATTTAATGAAAATTCGCTACCATAACGCACTTGCTGCCTCCAGAATTCCTTTCCTTACAACATGCATTATATTTCGATGGAAAATGCAAAAATGCAATAACATAAGGCGTGTCGAATAAAAAAAAGAAAGCATGTATCACCAACGACTTATGGGCCATTCTGTGATTGTAGAAATAATTTTTAGGATGTAGCTCAAGACACCCTAAAATTGATGTATACAATTTTTTTTCGTATCTTGTATAATAACGGATATATTGAGCTTTATTGATTTTTTACGAAAATTCGACAGAAATTATATACCATTAAACGATAAACTCTATAGCTAAGACTACTGCCAAGCATCAGAGAAAGGGTCTATTTGAAAGAAGTTTTCTGGAAATATTTTGGTAAAATGAAGGACAATGACGGTTGAAGCTAAGACTTTAGGGTTTGTAAAACATTCTTCTTGAGACATTTTCTTTCCAATGCCCGTATTAGTCTCAAATTATTTGCCTAAATGTTGCCAATTTTGACGTTTTAAATCGCGACGTTTTGAGGAAAACTCCAATTTATTTTTTTAAATGCCTCTAAATTTTTGTCTTTTAACTAGCAGAGCTAAATTTTGCTGGAAATTTACCTATAATGATATAAACTGGTGCACCAAATTTGGTTGCCCTTACTTTGTTATTTCCGGGGATATAATTTTGTTTCGAAAGAAAACACAACATTTTTCGGGAAAACCTAGGCCGATTTTTCTGGATGACCAACCTATCCAAGCCACTTATATACGAAAGGTATTCACCAAATTTAATCAAAATCGGCCCTTTATCTTTTGAGTTATCGGTGTGATACATACATACATATATATATATATATATATATATATATATATATATATATATATATATATATATATATATATATATATATATATATATATATATATATATATACATATAAAAATTGAAAATGATCCCGGATATGTGTTCTAGAGGGCCTAATTAGCGCTCAGTCGGGAACTCCTTATTAGTGATTTTTTAAAGAAAATTCACTAAAAGGGTAAAATCTTATGTGTGTCACTTGTAGGCACGTTATCCGTTTGAAACGTGAAACGCTCAAATGTACATTTCCAGATAGAGAAAGTTATTCCTGTCTGGCTTAACACAATAGTTATTTCTACTTTGATTTGATAGTTTTTACACACAGTATATTTCATTCATGGAGATTATAACAATTTCTGTTATTGAATACATTAATAGCTTATCTTTAAATCTTGTTTCGTGTATAGTTCATAAACCAGAAGCATGACATACTTAAGCAAGAAACTGTAAGTTCCTCATTTCCTGATTTGATATTAATCTTATTATGGCAATAATAATAGTAAAGTTTTATCTTTATAAAAGGCACGTATTTGATCTTTGCCAAAAGTTAGAATATAATTAATTTGATATTAAAAAGTTATAGCTTTGAAATGTTTGGTTCTATATGGTGATATATTAATCAAACCGGTTAATAAAAAGGCTATTAGCGAAGATATTTATAATGTGTATTCTTTCTGACGAACTAGGTCAACAAAAATCAGCAACACCGTGTTTTTAATGTATGTATTTAATAACTTTCGATAACTTTCAGGCCAATAAAACCATGACAACAGCAGCTATATGGTGTAAAAAATGAAGATTCACATCTTCAGTTATTCTTTGTAGTAAAACAAAAATTATTATCAAGATAACAATGAAGATCAAGCGATATCCAGGCAAAGCAGTCGTTAACGACCCTTCTTGGCTTGAGATGGATATCTCAAATTCTGTAAGAGGTCGCCAATATGAAGCTAACTGGTTAGATGCTCAAAGAAGTCTTTCGTCCAACAGTTCTACAACAAACTCTTGGGATAAATATAGCGCTAAAAGCATGGAAGGAACCTTGTCATCGCGCCTGGGGCAGTACCAGACTATGCTTCAGGAACTATCCCAAAAAAGTGAGGACGAATTATACGCAGTACCAAACAAAATCAAACAACAGGACAGTATAAGACTGAAATATCATAGTGAAAAATGTTTAGCACGTATAAATTCTAAAACCAAAAAGGATGTAACCGACGAAATGAATAAGTATTTTCTTCCGTCACAGAGCAAACTGCACAGAGAACGCAGCTTCAAAACGGACAGTAAAAGTGATTGTAAAAGTTTAGAAACCGAAGAAACCAACACGAAAAGTATTGAAAACAATACAGAAGCAAAAGATGATAAAAGTAGTTCAGAAAGGACTGAAGGTTCGGTAGTTCCTAGACCTAAACCTAGGAAGAAATTGTTGGCGAAATTAGGGCAGGAACCTTACAACGTCGTTATAGACGATTTGCAGAAACAACTGAAGAAATCTGTTAGATTTGATGAGAACGACAGTGAAATCATAGGTGAGAGTGTCTACAATGCAAATCAAGATGAAAAATGTGATAAACCAACAGAAAATAAAACTGAAGAGTGGGCGAATGCTAGTGTCCACCCACAAACAACCGTCGAACCACCAACCCAACCTGAAGTAAGAGTCATCACAAATCCGTTGAATGAGATATATGAAAGTGCAGAAGCTAATTATGCAGATGACGACGCGACTGAAGTCAACACTGCTAATGAGAGGGTCAGTCAGTGGGTAGACAAACAAAATAAATATATCTTTACAGTAACTTCTGATGATTACGTATCAATCAATAGCACCGATAACAGCCTTAATTCTACTTACTCTCTAAAAGAAAAGGAAGGTGCAACAGTTAAGCTTGCTAGTGGTGATTTTAACATAGACGTTGACATGATAACCCAAAAAAACAAAAGTGAGGTTATGTTGAACAGAAACGATAGCGGTTATTACGAATCTCCCAAGAAGGTAAGACAAAGATTACCTCCGAAGAATATTTATCCATCTTCCAGCGAGTCCAGCGAAAGCATTTACTGTCATACAGAATCTTCGAGTGAATCGCGGAGTTCTGTGGAAGGTTTTAAAGATAATTATGAAGAGGAGGTGTTTAAGTTGTATAAAAACGGTAGTCAAGTGAAAAGTTTGAGCCAGAAGCGTGCAAAGAGGACTAATAAGTGTTCTGAGAAGACGTCTGGGTGCGAGGGGAACAATGACTTCTCTATTCCGCGCCCGAAGTTGATTGTACCGGTCCACACATATGCGGTCAGACGAAGGCGGACTGGAAATCTGATCGCTAGCAAACACAGCTTTTGTGATGCTAAAAGCAACATCAGCGTCACTGATTCTATCGGTCAGCAGACAACAAGGAACACGACTACAGGTAAGAAGAACAGACAGTCGAGATTAACATGTTAAGATGAATTAGAAGTCGATTTGTTTGTTATGTTTTCATTAGTTTTTACCTTTTGTATGTATTGATAGTGATATGTTTTCGTGTTAATCAATTATAATAAATTGGTTGATGTTATTCGTTAATCATGGACTATTTTTTCATATATAGTATGTGGTTTATTTTAAAATATATAGAGTGATTCATTGGTAAGTGTACATAGTTCACCTCCACATGTAGGTCACTTGGGCAATTCCATAGCACCTAGCGTTAATAGGTCAACAATCCTTAATTAAGTGTCTTATTGATTTTGCCTTTTTTAGTTAATTTTCTTTACAAAAATTCACTAACGAGAATATATATATATATATATATATATATATATATATATATATATATATATATATATATATATATATATATATATATATATATATATATATTTATGTCAACAACACACCACGAGGGCTTACAGCCTAAATACTATCGTACCGTGGGTGTTGACAAGGAGGAAAGAGGCAGCTTGTTAATTCTGGACTTGAAGGTTTGGAGGTTCGGAGGAGAAGGAAAAACATGTGCCGGCAAGGAATTCCACAACTTGGAAGTCCTCGGGACAAAAGAGCGGGCATAACAAGATGTTCTATGTCTGGTGACCTGGACAGTAAAAGGGTGCATTCGCTCTGTTCCCCTGGTAGATCTGCTGGGGGCAGCAGGTGGGGGAATTATGGAGGAAAGCTCCTCTGAGCAGTGCCCGTGCAGATATCTATAAAAGAGAGAGAGGTCACCAACGGCACGTCGGTGGGAAAGGGATGGAAGCCTTTGGGTGAGGGTAGGGTCACCGATGAGACGTATAGCTCTCTTTTGAATGGAGTCCAGGATAGCGAGTGTAGAAGCGGCAGCTGCACCCCAGATGTGGGAGCAGTATTCGAGGTTTGGCCTTATTTGTGAAGTGTATAAGGTATAGAGATTAGTTGGTGAAAAGTACTTGCGAGCCCGGAAGAGGAAACCCAATTTCTTAGCAGCCGCTTCTGCAATTGATGTAACATGTTGGTGCCAATTAAGATTTCGATCCACAGAAATGCCAACAAGAGAAAATGACTCATTACTTTGAATAACTTGGTTGTTCATTGTGATGGGTCTAGGGCTGCTGTATCTCTTGTGAGAGAGAAAGCAAGACTTAGTTTTGGTGGGGTTGAATTGTACAAGATTTCTACTTCCCCAGTCTAATATTTTTTGGAGGTCTACGGAGACAGAACCCTCCATGAGTCTGCGATCCTCATCTAATTGGGCTAAAGAGACAGGCTTAGAATATTGTATGTTTGAGTGGAGGGTGCTGTCGTCCGCGTAACTGTGAACTGGGTTGGATGTGCTAGAGAGGAGGTCATTGCTGTGGAGAAGAAACAAAGTAGGGGCTAAGGCTGAACCTTGAGGAACTCCTGCATTAATTGGATACAGTTTAGAGGAATGGCCATCCACAACAACAGATATGCTCCTGTTGGAGAGGAAATTTGCTGTCCAGGTACAAAGTTTTGGTGGTAGGCCATTGGCCGGAAGTTTATTAAGCAGCGCTGCGTGCCAGACCTGGTCGAATGCTTTAGATATGTCTAGAGCAACAATCTGGGATTCACCGTGTTGTTCCATAGACTTGTTCCAATAATGGGTGACAAAGGAAAGGAGGTCGGCAGTCGATCTGCGCTGACGGAATCCATACTGCCTGTCGTGGATTAGACTGTGTTTTTCGAGGAATTTTAGTAGTTCGGTGTTTATATACTTTTCCATCACTTTAGAGATGACTGAAAGGAGAGAAATAGGCCTGTAGTTGCCAGGAAGCGCTTTGGATCCTTTCTTGGGGATGGGTTGTACTCGAGCAGTTTTCCAGTTACTAGGGAATATGCCTTTATTGTAAGATATCTGAAACAGACGAGTCAGGACAGGAGCAAGTTCTGGTGCGCATTCTTTGAGAACAATTGCTGGGATCTCGGCAAGGCCAGAGGCTTTCCTGGTATTAAGAGAAGATAGCATCTTTCGTACCTTTTTAGTTTTGAAAATGATATCAGTCATTTTATGCGCGACATTGGGGACTGTTGGTGGTTGAACATTTGGAGGTGGGTTGAGAGTAGAATTTCCGGCGAACAATGAAGCAAAAAGTTCAGCCTTGTCCAGGGCGGTAGAAACAATTTCATCACCTGAGACAAGAGGTGGGAACGTGCTCTTGCAGAAATTATTCCCAATAGACTTAGCAAGAGTCCAGAAGGGTTTGCCGCCGTTGGAGCTTGAGAGGACTTTGTTTTTGATGTGGTTATTAAACGAGTTTTTTGCCTCAGAAAGAATGCGGACATAGCGGTTTGTTGCGTCGTTGAATGCTTGACGATTTTCTTGACTGGGATTGTGTAGAAGCGTTTTGTGAGCTTTGACCTTTTCAAGTCTGGCCTTGTCACAGGATTTAGAGAACCAGGGCTTTTGAGTGGCTGAAGAGGTTTTCTGTGTACGTGGAATAAATAATTCCATGCCAGCTTGGATAATTTCGGTGACCTTTTGTGAGATATCAGAGTGGTCAGGATGAGAGAAGCAGACAGACGCCCATGGAAATGAGGAAAAGTAATCCCGCATTTCGTCCCAGTTTGCGGAGTTGTAGTGCCAAACGATACGTGGGTGTGATGACTGTGTGACCTCGGGTTGCATTGCACAGGAAGCAGTGACGATGCCGTGGTCTGAGCGACCAAGGGGGGCGGTGACTGATATCTTATAGCATTCAGGATTTGTAGTAAGAAGGAGATCCAAGGGATTTGAGCTGTGTGTTGGGATACGAGGAAAGTAAGTAGGTTGCTGAACCATATTGGCCAAAGAATTGCTGACTGCAAAGGCCTCCGCTGCTCTCCCTTGTGGATCGGTTTTTGAAGATCCTAGCCGTTCCTTATTATGGACATTGAAGTCGCCAAGAATAGTGACCTCGGAGGAAGGATATTCAGAAATCAGATAGTCGGTTTTTTCAGAAAGGTAGTCAAAGAGCTGGACAAAGTTGTTGTCAGAAGGTGACCGGTAAATGCAACAGATGAATTTAGTTGCAGCCCTGAGCGAGAGTTTTATCCATAGTATGTCTTTTCTTTCAGCTTCTAGATTGGGAAGTCTGGTGCAGGGTAGATTGCTACGGACGTATGCGCACACGCCTCCATGCAATCTAAAGGCAGTAAGGAGCTCATACCCCGGGAAATTAAGGTGATTAGTGGCTGTTTTGGCACTGATTTGGGTTTCGGTGAGGAAGAGGAGTTGGGGCCTGTTAGCCTGGAGGAAGTGGTGGACGGAGTTCAGGTTAGAATTTAGGCCACATATATTCGAAAAGGATATGTTAAATCTTGATGTTGGCGCCCCCTGTACACCCCTCTCCCGGAGATCCGAATGGAGGGGTATTTTGCCTCCGGAATATTTTATACAAGGAGGAGCCATCATCATTTTTGCTTATAAGGGAAACCGACTCATACACCAGAACCGGAAACGTCCGTTGGGACTTCACCGGCCCCTTGATGTATGGGGTGGTACCTCCTCGGGCGTGAAAAAATCCTTTACTATTACATAAAGGAAAATTCCACTACCACCTGCTATGGATTGGATTGGATCAAAGTCTACCCCTTTAAAAATAAAATTAATAAAGGGACTATCAATTGTCCAGTAGTTATGATTTTCGACATAGTAGGAGGATACAAAACATTTTC
Organism: Tillus elongatus; assembly: GCA_964006375.1. NCBI lineage: Eukaryota > Metazoa > Arthropoda > Insecta > Coleoptera > Cleridae > Tillus > Tillus elongatus. Next base: position 35,595,774 of record OZ023268.1, read on the forward strand.
ATCATTTTGCATCCATGCCTATTGTCGGTATATATATATATATATATATATATATATATATATATATATATATATATATATATATATATATATATATATATATATATATATATATATATATATATATATATATATATATATATATATATATATATATATATATATATATATATATATATATATATATATAGGGACTGGTATATGGTTGCATTCCGTTGAGACAGTGATAGTACATCTCTTTTGCAACATAAACTATATACCACATTATCCAAAGTCCTCTGGTTTTAGAGTTATTTCACTTACGCTGTGCAATCATTATTATGTTGAACAGGATAGTAGTAAAGAAATGTGGGGGCAAGAATTATCAGTATCGTGAAAAAGTTCAAATCAATTTAATATTTCAAACACGTTTATTTTGAAAATTTGATAACAAAACATTTCTACAAATACTGTAAAAAACTTAACTTAACTAAAAAAGTCTCACAAACTATTCTCAAAATGGTTACCTCCATTTCTTATACACGCACGAGCTCGTTTGCAAATTTCTGTTTTGGTAATCCTACTAGAAAAATAGTTTTGATTTGTCGTGCTGCTTGCTGAATTCTATAAATCAGTTGCTCTCGTCTGTGAATCTCCACTTCGTAAACGATTTGTTTCACATGACCCCATACATAGAAATCTATTGAAGTTAAATCTGGATTCCTTGGCGGCCACGGTATTGGTCCTCCTCTCCCAATCTACTTGTTTGGAAACCAGCGGTCTATTAGCGCCCTCGCGTTGCGACAATAGTGTGTCGGACACCCGTCTTGTTGGAAAATCATATCACATCTGTTTACTAGTGGTACGTCATCCAGTAACTCCATAAGATCATGTGATAATAAATTTTCATAATCTTCACCATTTAGGTTGTCTGGAAAGATATGCAGACCAACCAGATTGTTACCAACCACACCAATCCAAACATTCACACTGCATCGTCTTTGATAACTTGTTACCTTAGTTAATCTGGGGTTCTCCATAGACCAAAAATGAGAATTATGACAATTGAATATTCCTTCTTTAGTGAATTTTGACTCGTCGGTCCACAGACTTCTAAACAGGAAATTTATATCTTCATTATCAGCGTTCAACAGGAAATGGCAAAATTGGAGCCTTCCTGTTGGATCGCCTAGCTGCAATCCTTGAACTGGCGTGTAATGGTAAGGGTGCTGTCCTTCCCGATAGAGAACTGACCATACTTCCCACTGCGAGACGCCCAAAGAAGAGGAAACTTTCCTAGTGCTTGTCCTGGGCTCTTTTTCGAAAGAGTCCAAAATTTCCTCATCTACCCTAGAATTGAGCCTCGAGGTTGAAACTTCACGATGAATTTTATTAACGGAGCCAGTTTCATGAATCCGTCTGTATGTTCTTCCAAACACTGTAGAATGAGGTACGTGGCTACCTGGAAAGCGCCGACATATTCACGTTGAGCTTCAGCCACATTTCTATTACAGAAACCGCAAATGAATAAAATATCTGCATATTCAGCATTCGTAAATGTTGCCATCATCAAATCAAACAACTTTTTCACGTAAGCCACAACTTAAGTATCACACGCGTTAACAATCAAATGTGACAAATGTCTCAGTAATTTATAATTGACATTTTGCTTTTATTTCCATAGCAACCTTAAATAACTTCCAAACTATGTCCTTAACTTGCAAACTATATCCTTAACTTGCAAACTATATGGCGAATGAATAACATGTATCTATGCCACGTCATTGCATGTGAGATATCTATGTAACTAGGAGACAGTTAACAATTCGTACACCATTAGAAAGCTAGAGGACCGGCAAAGTTTTTCACAGTATTTGTAGAAATTTTTTGTTATCAAATTTTCAAAATAAGCGGTTTTGAAATGTTAAATTGATTTAAATTTTTTCACGATACTGATAATGTTTGCCCTCACATTTCTTTACTATTATCCTGTTCAACAAAGTAATGATTGCACAGCGTGAGTTAATGTCTACACTTTCTGAAAGAATAAAAATTGAGGAAGTGCTTCCCACTTCTTCTAAAACTTGAATATTAGTAGCAACACATGATGAATTATCGAAACATCATTAAAAGTGAAATAACTCGAAAACAATAGGACTTTGTATAATGTGATATATGGCTTATTATGGTGCAAAAGAGATGTAGTATCACTGTCTCAAAGAAATGCCACCACTTACCAGCCACCCTGCATATACAGGGTAGTTCAAATTCGAGCCTAACCATTGGAATGTTGTAAACCGTAAGAGATTAGAGGATGGGTAAATTAGGGCAAAATTGCGCGTTTCTACGGTGATCAATTATCTGAAAGAAAATTCGCGGTGTCATTTTTAGTTTTTTAATTATCTAATAAAACCGCAATTTTCAATATTTACTTTTTTGTTTTCAAGCGAATACCGAAATAAATAGACTTTTTTAACTATGACATTGTTAGGACACTTTTCTATGGGCAATCTAAATCTGTCATCATATTTTCTAAGGCGTTCTTGATGCAAGAGTTACAATACTTAACTTTGATTTCTCTTAGAGGCGCCATATTGGATGTTTTAATTTTTATAAAGTCTTTTTTTCTGATTACAATGATGTATCGCACGATACGATCACATCTTACCTGCTATCAAAATTTGGAAAAAATCGTTTTTGCGAAGAGTGCTTTGGTTTCTGCTCACTTCGCTCGGGCAAAACCTGGACACTCGTTTGAAAAAAGGCGCGTTCACCCGGTTTTCTATATGTTTTGATAGGTTTTATGCCATAATAGCGAAAAAAATTCGAAATTTCTGTCACCGATACCATATTACCTCACGTATGACGATGTGGAAGTAATAATCAATATTGATATCGATTTTCTTCATTTCTAAGAACGAAAATTAAATCCATTAAACGCTACCTGTTGTGGTAGTAAAGTTTCGTCAACTTTGCTAATTCTACTACCATACTTATTTTTGTTTTTTCCAAAATGAACTATATTATTTTAGATTACGATCCAGTCCATTAAAGTAAGAATAGTGTGTTATACACTCTTATGATTCGTAAAACTCATGACCTAATAAATGCCACAGAGACAATGAATAAAAATACTGTAAACATCAAAGTTTGACTGAACTGTCAATATTTAGATCGTTAAAGAAATTTATTGCCTCCCTCCCAAAGCACTCTTCACACAAAGGATTTTTCAAAATTTTGTTAGCTGGTAATGTGTTATCGTATAGTGTGATATACTATTGTAATTAGAAAAAAAATGCTTTTTAAAAATGCAGAAATCCAATTGGCCTCATGTAAGAAAAATTAAAGGTAACTATTGTAACTCTTGTATCAAGAACGTCTTGGAAGATATGATGACAGATTTAGACTGCTCATAAAAAAGTGTCCTAACAATGTCATTGTTAAAAAGTCTAGTTCTTTCGGTATTCGCTTGAAAACAAGAAAACAAAAATTGTAGGTTAGGTTAGGTTAGTTTGTGAGTGGTCCATAACGGTCCCTCCACCGCGACCATAAGGTCTATTGTGGCTCACGCCTAATGTCTATATTTCGCCCAACAAATCCAGCCTCCTACAGAGGTCGATAACCTTTGCGGGCGAAAGTTGATCCAGATCCTCTGGAGCAAGCTTTACCTTGCCAAAGAGCAGGTGTCTAGTCCTATCCGCTGCCGGACAGGAACACAGCACGTGCTCTGCTGTTTCGTCATTCTCCATACACAGCCGGCACTCGGTCTCCTCACCGATCCCAATACGATGTGATGCCGCAAGCGACAGTGTCCTGTATACAGGCCGACTAGAGTACTCAGTTGTTGTCTGTTCAACTCTAGAAGTTTCTTAGCCCTTGACTCAGACAGGCCATTTATGAAGGCCTTAGAGTGAGCTAATCCTGGAAGATTTTGCCAATATTGAATTGTCCTTCTATCTGTCCAGGTCTTTGAGGTGCGTTTTGCTGTGCAAGATGTTATTCCCAGCACCGGTTCTGGTCCGACAAAGTCACACTGGGCACCACTCCTGGCAAGCGCGTCTGCCGCAACGTTGCCATCATGGTCCGAGTGACCCGGTATCCAGACCAGCGACACCTAAGGGCAGATTTACAACTCCATACCGTCTTTGAATTGCACCGGTAGGAACCAAGAGCCTTTATTGCAGCTTGGCTATCTGCAAATATCTTTATCGATTTGTTTGTGCATAGGTCTTTTAAGCTTTCCCTTGCACACATCTCGATGGCATAAACTTCTGCCTGGTGTATGGTTGCGTACTTGCCGAGGCTAGCTGATAGTCTAGCATCGGTGCTGCCCCCATATGCGCCGGCTCCTACTCCCATATTGGTTTTGGAGCCGTCAGAGTACCAGCAGAGGTCCGCTCTCAACAGGGTCGATTGGTTCCGGTCCCAGTCCTCCCTTTCCGGGAGGACGGTCTTGAAAGACAGATCTCTGCTGATTTTAGTAGGCATCAAGTCCGAGACCATTCCCAGAATCCTGTAACAATCACTGTCATCAAGGAGTCCGGACCCCCTCAGACTGACTTCCCTCGGCATGTTATCTGCCGTTTGTATTAGTCTGTACGTTGTCCACCTCGCCACCCTCTCCAGCCATATGTGAAGTGGGGGAATATTGAGGAGGACCTCCAGAGCGACTGATGGTGCGGTGCTTATCGCTCCCGTTATCATCAGACATGCTTGTCTCTGTAGATGAGCCAGTTTGGCCCTCGCGGTACCACGAAGCACCTTAGGCCACCAAACTATGGCTCCATATGTTATCATAGGTCTGATAACCACTACATAGAGCCAGTACATCTGTTGGGGGTTTGTTCCCCAGTTGTTCCCACAGATTCTCCGGCAGGTCCACAGAGACATCTTAGCCCTGCGGATAACATTTTCTAACTGTCTGTCCCAGTTGAGCTTCTTATCTAGGATAACTCCCAGATATTTTGCTTGGTCCGAAAATGGAATGTTTTCTCCCATAAGAATAGGTGGTGTTAATTTGTCCAACCTTCTTCTTCTGGTGAACGGGACAATGATCGTTTTGCGAGGGTTCACAGACATCTGTTCCCTACGGCACCAATCATTGACTACATTTAGTGCTTCTTGAAGAGTACTAGACAGTTCCTCCTCAGATTTGCCTCTAACCATTATGACAAGATCATCCGCATACGCCTGGACCTCAACCTCCCAGAGTCCGAGGATAGCCAGCAGGTCGTCTACAAAGAGGGACCACAACAGGGGGGATAGAACGCCCCCCTGAGGACACCCTCTCGCAGCCCTAACGCTGACCACCTCTCCCCGTAATGAGGTAATAATGGTCCGATTGTGCAGCATGTTTCCGATCCAGCCACAGATGGTAGGTTCCACCCCCCTAGCGATAGTGGCCTCGTAGAGGGAGATCGGTAATGCATTATTAAATGCTCCTTCTATGTCGAGAAATGCCGCCACCGCAACCTCTCCATTTTCCAGAGAGTGTGTGATCTTCTCGACGAGGTTATTGAGCGCTAACTCAGTTGATTTGCCAGTTTGATAGGCATACTGGTGGGTATTTAGGGGGTTCTTGGGTAAGATGTTCCCCCTAATGTGTCCGTCCAGTATTTTTTCCAATCCCTTCAGGAGGAATGATGTAATACTGAGAGGTCTCAGTGAAGTAGGTAGGAGGTCATTACGTCCCAATTTGGGAATGTAAACCCCCCTAACCACCGTCCAGCTGGAAGGAATATAGTTCCAGGCCAGACTGGCTCTGAACAGCCTGATAAGAAAGGGTAGGAGAATCTCCAGTCCCTCTTGTAGTAGGACCGGTACCACCCCATCCTCCCCTGGCGACTTGAATGGCTGGAAATGATTCACAGCACACTCCACTGCCGAGGCTGTAACTATTCTCCGAGCAACTAGCCAGTCCTCCCTTTGGGGGCGTTTAAATCGTCCCTCAGCTGGTAGGACCTCTCCGTTGCTCAGGATCAGACAATCTGGGAAGTGTGTGTGTGCTAAGAGCTCTAACGTTTCTTTCCGAGATTCAGTAAAGGAACCATCTGGTCGTTTTATCGATCCCAGTTCCTGTACACGGTCGCGTGAGAGAATCCTGTGGATTCTGGCGCTGCTGGGCAAATTATTAATGTCCCCGCAGAACCTCCTCCAGGACTCCCTCTTAGCGTTCCTGATCTCTTTATTATAATGTGTTAGAGCAGTTTTATATTGCTCCCAGTTGCCTGTAATCTTAGCACGATTGAAGAGACGTCTAACTTCTCTTCGTAGTTTATCGAGGTTATTATTCCACCAAGTAGACCCCCGACTGTCTCTATTTGACCTCAGTGGACAGTTTTCGTGATAGGCAGAGACCACAGCTTCCCTAACCTGTTCGGCCGCAATCTCGATCTCATCACGATCCCTCACTGTGGGGATTGCGGACCCAAGTCTGCCGGCGAGGGACTGTTTGTATCCCTCCCAATCCCTCCTCCTCGGGTCCCGATACTCTAACACAGGTGTAGGGCCTGTTTCAATTTCAAATAGGATATGGGCATGGTCTGAACATGAGGGTTCCGACGACACCCTCCATTTGAGAATTTTTGAGCTCAAAAGCCTTGAGCTGATCGTAAGATCTAAAACCTCTCTCCGGTTAGCTGTAAGAAAGGTGGGTTCCGAGCCTATGTTGTTGACAACCAGCTCCTCCCCTAAAATGTATTCAAATAATGATTCACCTCGTCTGTTAGTGTCCGTGCTCCCCCAAACCAAGTGATGGGAGTTCGCATCACACCCCATTACGAGGTGATAATTGTTCCTCTTGTAGTAGGCGATCAACTTCCGCACCTCTGCTGGAGGTGGTTGTTCTGCATCTCTGTCTCCAGGGAAATAGGCCGAACAGGTAACTACTTCCAGCCTGGTCCCCCCGGATGTGATCACGAGATGGATGGATGCCATGTCCTTGGTGCAGTACTCTGAAAGTGTAAAATACTGCAAGTTGTTTCTGATCCAGATACAGGCTCTGGGGTTAGTACCAGAGCCCACCTCTACTATCTTACCAGAAGTGTTACCCAGCCCTTTTGTTCGTTCCGAATTAGCGGTCCAGGGCTCTTGGAGAAGAGCAATATCTATTTGCTCTTCCTTTAATTTCATGCTAAGGAGGTATGTCGCAGCCTTAGCATGGTGCAGATTAGCTTGAATGCACCTTAAGTTGGTGGGCATTGGGGTAGGAATATAGGAGTGTATAGGGGATAAAGGAGTAGGTTAAGGAGCTTAAAGGAAAGGGGAATTATGGTGCAGGTTCCTCCTCCTTTTTAGGAGCTCGATAACCAAGCTTCCTATAGGAGGGTCTACCTTTGGTAGTCGTCCTAGGGGTGGACTTTCCTTTCCCCTGTTTTTTCCCTCTGGAGGTTCCAGTGGAAGGTTGAATCCTGCCACCTCCTCTATTGGGTCTGTGTAAGTCGTGTCCATGTCTGGTCCCACGAGCAGCAAGGGAAAATAGACCTCCATGGAAGAGCCCCGCATCCCATGAATAGGCATTTACACAGGGAGGTCGCCCGGTTTCCCTGGGGAGGGTTAACGTTAGCGACAGAATTACCATCCTGCCAATGCTCGGCCATATCGGCCAGAAGCATCATCGCCTCGGCACCAACCCGCCAACGACCTTGCGATGTGGGTTTTTTATAGAGGACTCTCCTCGCAATGCCGGCCAATTAAGGCAAGCATTCCCGGCCCTCCTAAGACATGACTAGGAAGGTTACGGTTTGGTTAGTTCATTTAGTTCACGTCTAATAGTAGACGCTATCCAGGGTGCACCACAAGGAGGCGAACTAACTTTACACCCCACACAAAAAAAAATTGTAACTTTCCGTTCTTTTCCGTTTTATTGATCACGATAGAAACGCGCAAGTTTGCTCCAATTTAACCAGCCTCTTATCTCTTACGGTTTACAAGACCCCAATGTGGTGAGGCTTGAATCTGAAGTACCCAAATGCCAACCAAACTTGGTACGCGTGTTTGTATTACAAAAAGTGTTCAGGGACAGGGCGGTGTTCACCTCACTCTCAGGAGGACTCTGCTGGCAGGGGGTCGCGACGGGGTCTCCGCAGGGGGGGGGGGCGTTATGTCTCCCCTGCTGTGGTGCCTAGTCGTGGACGGCCTGCTAGGTAGGCTCTCGGGAAGGGGGTACGAGGTACAGGGCTATGCGGACGACATTGTCATCATAGTCCGAGGAAAGGTTACACAGTCAGTGTGGGAGCGCATGCAGACAGCGCTGAAAGTGGTGGAAAAGTGAACGGTTGACCAAGGGCTCGGGGTGAGCCCCGAGAAAGCAACTGTCATACCGTTTACGACGAGAAGGAAGTGGGAGAGCCACAGAACTCTTACTCTATACAGTAGAAACATCCCAATGTCCAGGGAGGTAAAATATCTTGGGGTCGTATTGGACTCTAAGCTAACCTAGAATGGTCATGTTGAAAAAATACTGCGTAAGGCAGTTATGACCCTAGCCGTCACTGGGGGGATATATGGGAAAATGTGGGGACTATAAGACCTAGTATGGCCCACTGGCTGTACACAAGGGTGGTCAGACCATCGTTAACATACGCGGTACTGGTCTGGTGGCCTAAGGTGACACAATCCAGTGCAAAACAAAAACTAGGCAAGATCCAAAGCATGGCTTGCCTGGGCATCACAAGGGCCATAACTTCAACCCCAACAGCTGCCATGGAGGTGTTGCTGGATCTGCTTCCCTCCCCTACACTTACTTATCATGGGGGAGGCCAGGGTAGGACTATACAGACTAGCCTGCAATGGTTGACTGAAGATCAACCCAGGCTTCAGGCCTGCAAAATTCAAGAGATCGTGAAGAAGCCCATGCTTGAAACGAGGTCAGACCTCGCGAGCCCGCGAATCTGCAGGGAAAACAATTTTACAGTGGAAATCCCCGACCGCGAGGCATGGCGGGAGGAAACGCCGGGCTTACCACGGGACGCGCTCGTCTGGTTCACGGACGGATCCGGTGGGGAGCGTGGGATTGGGGCAGGTGTTTATTCGGAAGGGCCGAGGGTAAGTCATACTATTTCCCTCGGAGTCCATGCAACGGTCTTTTAGGCCGAAATGTACGCCATCCTGCACTGTGTGCGGGAGAACAAGATGAGGGGCTACACGAAAAAGCGGATCCTTATAGCCACAGACAGCCAGGCAGCCCTTAAGGTCCTAAGTAGCCCACGGGTAAGGCTGGTAAGTGAGTGCTGAGACGAGACGAGCGACCTGGCTGGGCAGAATGAGGTTACCCTCATCTGGGTGCCGGGTCAGTCGGGGGTCAAGGGCAATGAATAAGCTGACATTCCCGCGAAGAGAGGGTCAGCAGAACCATTTTTGGGACCAGAACCGGTTCTAGGCGTGACAAAGAGCACGGCCAGGGGAGCCATTAAGTCCTGGTTCAGAAACGAACACAAGGTGTACTGGGCAGGCTGTCCAGGGCTCAGACATGGGAAGTCAGTAATTGACGAACCCAGCTCAAAGAGAGCCGTGGAGCTGTTAAATCTTAGCAGAGGACAGCTCAGAAACATAACAGGTCTCTTGACGGGACACATGCCCGTCAAGAAATACCTGCATAAAATGGGGCGGTTCGAGGGGGACCTGGCGGGCACACTCTGCGGCGAGGGGGAGGAATCAGCCCAGCACATCTTGTGCCAGTGTAAAGCTCTGGATTGCAAAAGACAACTGATCTACGGTCAGTCTACACCGGAGACAGAGCAATATAAAACTTCACCCTACCAATCGCTGTGCAGACTAGTTCAAGGCACAGTGATTTTAGAATGGGTGGAGTAGCAAAGACAAAGGGTATGCACAATAAGCCAAAGGCTGCAGTGCTATCGGGGTGGCAAAGACGCGGAGGAGCCCTGAGGGGGAATTTTTTTTTACATAAAAGTGAACCATGTACCAAAATTTAGGTCTGTACGTTAAAATATAAAAAAGTTATAGGCCTTTAAAGAAAAAAATTGGGTTTTTCCTCAAAACGCCAGTCGCGATTTGAAACGTCAAAATTGGCAACATTTAGGCAAAAAACTTGAAACGAATACGAGTTATGCAAAGAAAATGTCGCACACACTTTAACTGGTGCTTTGGCAGTGGTTTTAGTTAAGTTTATGGTTTAACGGTCTATAATTTGTAGCTAATTTTCGTCGAAAACAATGGTCCATGGGGAGACCGCGACTTTGAATTTTAAAAAGATTTCTCCAAAAAGTGCAAACTAGGTCACCTAGAATCCATATCAGGGTTTAGATTCAGTTTTTATCTGTTTACATATATACAGGGTGACGCATATCTACGGTAAAGCTCGATATAATTGTTATTATACAAGATACGAGACAATATGTTATACGTTAATTATAGGGTGTCTTGAGCTGCATCTTATAAAATTATTTTGATGATCACAGGGGATGACCCATAGGTCGTTGGTGATACCAGAATTTTTTTACGAACATCCCTTATATTATTGTGTTTTTCCATTTTTCATCGAAATATGTTGCATGTTTGTAAGAAAAAATCGAGACGCAGTAAGTGCGTTTTGATAGCGAATTTTCATTAAATGCTTCAAATTTCAATAACTCAATTTGCTATTAAGCTAAGGTTCGTTACCGATGTGATTTTGGTGGCCAAATGTTCAGCAGCCGATTCACGAAAACAACCGAACGTTTTACAGGACAGTAACAGGGATGACGCACAAGATACATATTAAGTTTTTTAAGTTACTTAGTCACAATATCAGAAACTCACGTGGAAACAAATTAAAATCTAGTAGGGTTATCATTGCTACTATATAATGCTATCAACAAATGTACCCACAATTACCTGCACACGTATGAGAAATGGCGTATTGCTAGATAATGAAATTTTTATTTCAAAAACTATACATACTAATAGTTTAAGACTAAGCGCGGTTATTTCTCCTATAAAATGATATCAAAAAATATAGCGCCAAACACTCGCAAGCGGAAAAAGATGGGAGGGAAGAAAATGTTGATAGTTATTTCATTTTTATTTCAAAAACTGAACATACTAACAGATTAAGACTAAGCGTGGTTATTGTTCCTATAAAATTCTATGAAAAAAAATAGAGTGTAACACTCACAAGCCGTAGGAGAGTTGGGAGGGGAGGAAATCTTGACAGATACTATTTTTTTTCAAAAACTATACATACTAACGGATTAAGCGTGGTAGTTGCTCCTATAAATTGCTATAAAAAATATAGCGCCAAACTATACATAATATATACTATAGCCAAAAACTATACATAATATATACTATAGCCAAAAACTATACATACTAACAGATTAAGACTAAGCGTGGTTAATGCTCCAATAAAATTATATGAAAAAATATGTAGTCTAACACTCGCAAGCCGTATGAGAGATGAGAGGGGAGGAAGTCGTGACAGATAATTACATTTTTATTTCAAAAACTATACATACTAACAGATGAAGAGAGCGTGGTTATTGCTCCTATAAAATGCTATGAAAAAATATGTAGTCTAACACTCGCAAGCCGTAGGAGAGATGGGTGGGGGGAGGGTCTGGGGGGGGTCTGGGGGGGTAGTAAATAGTTATTCAAATTTATATTTCAAAAATCATACAGACTCGCAGATTGAGACTAAGCATGGTTATTGCTCCTTTAAAATGCTATAAAAAAAATTAAGCGTCAAAGACTCGCACGCGATAGGAGAGATGGGAGGGGAGGAAACCTTGACAGATAATTAAGTTTTGATTTTAAAAACCATACATACTAACAGATTAATAGTAAGCGTGGTTATTGTTTCTATAAAATTCTACCAAAAAAATATAGCGCCTAACACTCGCAAGCCGTAGGAGAGATTGGAGGGGAGGAAATCTTGATAGATATTAACATTTTTATTTCAAAAACTGAACATACTAACAGATTGAGACTTAGCGTGGTTATTGCTCCTATAAAATGCTATCAAAAAATATAGTGCCAAACACTCGCAAGCCGTAGGAGAGAATCTTGACAGATTTTATTTCAAAATTAAATAAATTTAATTATCTGTCAATATTTCCTCCCTTCCCATCTCTCCTACGGCTTGCCAGTGTTAGGTGATATATTTTTTCATAGAATTTTATAGGAATAATAACAACGCTTGGTCTTAATCTGTTAGTATGTATGGTTTTTGAAATCAACATTTAATTATGTCATGATTTCCTCCCGTCCCATCTCTCCTGCGGCTTGCGAGTGTTAGGTGCTATATTTTTTGATAGCATTTTATAGGAATAATAACCACGCTTGGTCTTAATCTATTAGTATGTTCAGTTCTTGAAGTACAAATTTTAATATCTGTCAAAATTTCCTTCCCTCCCATCTCTCCTTCGGCTTGCGAGTGTTAGGCACTATATTTTTTGGTAGAATTTTATAGGATCAATACACACGCTTAGTCTTAATCTGTTAGTATGTATGGTTTTTTAAATAAAAATTGATTATCTGTCAAGATTTCCTCCCCTCCCATCTCTCCTACGACTTGTGAGTGTTTGGCGCTATATTTTTTAATAGCATTTTATAGGAGCAATAACCACGCGTAGTCTTAATCGGTTTGTGTGTATAGTTTTTTAAATAAAAACGTAATTATCTGTCAACATTTCCTCCCCTCCAATCTCTCCTACGGTTTACGAGTGTGTAACGCTATATTTTTTAATAGCATGATGTTGGAGCAATAACCACCAAAATTTTGCCCCCAAAATCAGATCGGTAGGTTCGCTGGCTAGGAAACCAGTTTTCTCGGAAACATTTTGAGTTTATTTTCGGAAAATTTTTGTACATTTTCAAACAATAAGTTATTTTGATAAAATATGGTACATTGTTTCTACTATACAGGGTGAGTCAGTTTATAGTAACCAAACAGAAACATCGTATTCTATGGGTCAAAATAATGGTAGTTTGCTAGATGAACCACTATCGATAATGGCTTCGTTTGGAATATACAGGGTCAAAGTTTTGTAAAAAATAGTAAAAATATATTATAGTTCCCAAACGGCTTCAACTATTTTGATGAAAATTGATCTCCACAATATCATATTATACTAAAACTTATCTTTGTGAAACATTTTAATGCTTCGACTCTAGCAGCTCAGATTTTTTTACATCGATAAAACTACTTTATAGTCTATTAGGTACTGTTCGAGGGCGTATGGTGAAAGTTGGTGGTTTTTAAAATACTACCATTCTTGAAGAAAAGCAACCACTAAGATTATTGGTCATTGAAAGTGTGGTTACTGAGGTTATGGCTATTGTTCTATTGATTATTATATTAAGGATTTAGGTCGACGAATGCGTATATGCGGTGAAACTTATCATTATATGCATCTAATTAAGTAATATGTATTCACTTTCTCACGTATTGAAATCGGTTAATAGGCGCCATTGTCTTTTTAACAATACCTATTGATTTAATTTAATCATCTCCAGTATAAGAAAAAACGTCTCGATGCAGCAATTATTATCATAATAGATTTTGATATTAAGAATAGAGTCCTTAAAAACGAATAAAACTATCATGTAAAGAATTGGTAAAGGTGTAGGTTATATAAAAATATGGACCAGCCCGTTTACTGAACATTATTTATTTAATTCATTGATTGTTGTTGCCTTTACTTGGTGAAACTTGTCCATACTACATACAGACTTGGAGACTACTTCTCTGGCTTCACTGTTGGTTTTCGTTAGTGAAGGACGTAGCCAGCGCGTAAGCTAACTGGAGCAAGTGGCCCCTACGAATTCTGGATGTTCTAGGATGTTCTTCAACGTTTTAACATCAGAATTAAATGAATTTTTGAATTTTATTAATAACTTTCACACAAATATTAAGTTTACTTTAGAAGAAGAAGCTAACAGTTGTATAAATTTTTTAGACTCAACAATTAGAAAGTTAGAAAATAATTCATTTGACTTTTCAATATATAGGAAACCAACTGACACTGACACAACCATACCATACGATTCATGTCACCCTTTTTCACAAAAGCTGCCAGCCTACCATTCTATGATACATCGTGCATTTTCAATACCTATGTCATAAAACAATTTTGAAAAAGAAATTTCAATAATTAAGCAAACAGCATTTAATAATGGCTACTCTATTAAAATAATAGATAAAATGATCGAGAGAAAAGAATACAAGTTAGGTATTAATTTAATTTATCCAAATATTAGAGACAAAGAAGACAACATATACGTTTCGATAACTTATTTTGGAACCATTTCAGAAAACATTTCAAAAATTTTAAATACCTGTACAAATACAAAGGTAGCTTTTAAATCTTACAACACGACGCGTGATTTACTATTTAACGCTAAAGAAAAATCTTGTTTCCTGACAAAAGCTGGAGTTTATAAATTAGCTTGTACACATTGTAACGCAATCTGCATAGGTCAAACTTCTAGAAATTTTAACACCCGATACAAAGAACATATTTCTGCATTTAGAAATAACCACGCTGACAAATCTACATTTGCAAAACATATTATTGATACCGAACATAGACCTACAGTAAATAACCGCATACAACCACAACATTTTTATAATGACAAACGTAAAGTAGACTTTTTTGAAGCTTTAAAAGTCAAAAAGCACACACACACGACAATAACTACTTTGTTTTAAACAAGCAAACTGATTTAATGCATTCCCCTTTCTTGGATATTCTTCTTTCTAATTGATTAAGTCAAAGAAAATAAATTTAACTATTCTTTCAAAAAAGTTGTAATAAGATAATGAGTTGATGTATGTCGATATTTTCGTTGTATAGAGACTGCTTTTATACTGTTATTGTTTAGTTATTTTATTGTTGTAACTGTTATCATAGTTATTATAGGCTAGTTCTATTTTTATGTTAAATATTGACATACATCACGTAGACATTTTGAAAGCCTCATCTGTCATCTGTGTTTCATAAGTATTTTCAATTTGATAAAATTTTTGATCAAAATATCATATCATAACATATCAACAGATCTTTATTTGTAGTTGTCATTATTTCGTACTAATTCAATTTTAATCTGTCTGAGAATGCTGTCAAGCAGCGAAACTATAGTCACAGAAACGTTGAAGAACATCCAGAATTCGTAAGGGCCACTTGCTCCAGTTAGCTTACGCGCTGGCTACGTCCTTCACCAACGAAAACCAACAGTGAAGCCAGAGAAGTAGTCTCCAAGTCTATGTATTATTTATTTAACTTTTTTTAAATGCAGTACGTGTAATTAAAAAAAATTAGACATACTAGGATAAAACACCACGTCCAATTTACAGCTTATTTAAATGCCGTTGTTCTTGTCCAACCTACAAATAATATATTCTATTTTAAATGCATTACATGTTGAATGCCGTATGCAAACACCGTTGTAGTTACGTAGACGGCGGTATAATGTTGCGTTTGTGCAGATTTTTTATAACATTTACATATGCACGTCCATCACATGCATAATTTGAAAAAACAGTTAATTCTGACCCCAACTAAATTACATTTCGACTGCTGCCCATGACTTCGGTGTAAGTGATTTTTGTCAAATAAACATTTCTTGGATACTATCTACTGGGTGTCCCTCGATTTTGAATCAAAAGAAAACAAACATCTAGAATATAAATATGTATAATTATTATTGTTTAAATGTAAATTGTTTATTGAACCAAACTTTTCCGAGGTCCTTTTAGTGAATTTTCTTTAAAAAATTCACTAATGAAGAGATCCCGACTTCTGAATTTTGAAAAAATTTCTTCGAATGAGCGCTAATTAGGCCCTCCAGAACACATATCCGGGGTCTGTTTCAATTTTTATATGTTTATATATATATATATATATATATATATATATATATATATATATATATATATATATATATATATATATATATATATATATATATATATATATATATATATATATATATATATATATATATATATATATATATATATATATATATAAACATGTATATATCACACCGATAACTCAAAAAATAATGGGCCGATTTTGATTAAATTTAGCGAATACCTTCCTTTTGAAAATGCCTTGGATAAGTTTGTTAGCCAGGAAAATCGGCCCAGGCTTTCCCGGAAAATTTTGTGTTTTCTTTGGAAAAAAAATCTTCGGAATTAACAAAGTAAGGGCAACCAAATTTGGTACGCGGGTTTATATCCTTATAGGTAAGTTACCTACCAAAATTTAGCTTTGTAGGCCAAAAGATAAAAAAGTTAAAGAAAAATAAATTGGGGTTTTCCTCAAAACGTCAAACATGCAATTTAAAACGTCAAAATTGGCAAAGAACTTGAATCTAATACGGGCTATGGAAATAAAATGTCTCGAGAATAATGTTTTACAAACTCTGAAGTTTTAGTTTCAACCGTCATTGTCCTTCATTTTACTAAAATGTTTCCAGAAAATTCATTTCAAATAGACCCTTTCTCTGATGCTTGGCAGTAGCCTTAGCTATAGAGTTTATCGTTTAATGGTACATAATTTTGTCGAATTTTCGTAAAAACTCAATAAAGCTCAATATATCCGTTATTATACAAGATATGCAAAAAAATTTGTATACATTAGTTATAGGGTGTCTTGAGCTAAATCTTGAAAAAATATTTCTACAATCACAGGGTGGCCCATAAGTCGTTGTTGATACTTTTTTTTAATCAAACACGCCTTATGTTATTGCATTTTTGAATTTTCCATCGGAATATATTGCATGTTTGTAAGAAAAGAAATTCTGGACGCAGCAAGTGCGTTACTGTAGCGAATTTTGATCAAATGCTTCATATTTGAATAGCTCAATTTGCTATTAACCTATAAGGTTGACCAAGAAACGAGTTACACACTTATGTTTACATTCGGAAATTTTTGTACATTTTCAAACAATAAAGTTATTTTGATGAAACATGGCAGATTGGTTATGCTGGTAACCCAATTTGATGCCTGCTTTCCTAAAAAAACACACATATTTGCTATTAAAAACATTTAAATGAAAATTCACTACCATAAGGCACTTGCTGCGTCCAGAGCTTTTTTAACTTGTTCAGCGAATTTTCGTAGAACAAATTCGCTAATACGAGATCGCTTCTTTTAAATTTTAAAAATTTCTTCAATTGAGCGCGAACTAGGACCCCGAATCTGAGTTCTATGAGCACTAGTTCGCGCTCTTTTCAATAAATTATAATATATATATATATATATATATATATATATATATATATATATATATATATATATATATATATATATATATATATATAGGGTGCTTCACAAAAGATGGGACATCGCGACATCGCTTAGGTCAAAAACAAGACAAAGATGTTATATGAATATAGCGCTCCCATTTTTAAGATACGGGCTGTGAAATAATTATTTTTTTCAGAATTGTGGTGTTCCTGTATTCTAAAACCCGGATTTTTCGATTTTGAACATCACAGGACACCTTCCCATTATTTTTTTTCTCCCTCAGGGCTCCTCTGCGTCTTTGCCGCCCCGATAGCACCGCAGCCTTTGGCTTATTGTGCATGCCCTTTGTCTTTTTACTCCACCCATTCCAAAATCACTCTGCCTTGAACTAGTCTGCACAGCAATTGGTAGGGTGAAGTTTTATATTGCTCTGTCTCCGGTCTAGACTGACCGTAGATCAGTTGTCTTTTGCGGTCCAGAGCTTTACACTCGCACAAGATGTGCTGGGCTGATTCCTCCCCCTCGCCGCAGAGTGTGCCCGTCAGGTCCCCCTCGAACCGCCCCATTTTATGCAAGTATTTCTTGACAGCCACGTGTCCCGTCAAGAGTTCTGTTATGTTACTGAGCTGTCCTCTGCTAAGATTTAGCAGCTCCACAGCTCTCTTTGAACTGGGCTCCTCAATTACTGACTTCCCATGTCTGAGCCCTGGATAGTCTGACCAGTACACCTTGTGTTCGTTTCTGACCCAGGACTTAATGGCTCCCCTGGCAGTGCTCTTTGTCACGCCTAGAACCGGTTTTGGTCCCATAAATGGTTCTGCTGATCCTCTCTTCGCGAGACTGTCCATTTTGTTACTCCAGTGAGAAATTTTTTAACTGAAAGATTCGAAGATCAGTGGATAGGTCAAGGAGGGCCAATTCCGTGGCCTTTGCGGTCTCCTAACTTGAGGGCATGTGAGGGAATTGGTAGCTGTAGCTACAAGGGAAGAATTATCACAACACATAGTAAAAGCACAGCATAATCAAACAGTTATTATGCTGTAGTAAAAGCATCCAACATGAAGCAACTGTATTAATCGCTGTACGAAAAATCAATGAAACGAAGACTAAATGTATGTATGCGAGCAAGGGGTGGACACTTTCAACGTTTTTTGTAATAATTAGTATTGTCTTCAATTTTAAATGTCTCTTTTCGTACCAGGCAGGTTAAAAATAAAATATTTCGAAAACCGTTCAGTTTATCGATTTATTTCAAGGGTACCTTTTAGTAAATTTTCTTAGAAAAAATTCACTAATGAGGAGATATCGACTTTTGAATTTTGATAAATATCTGGGGTCAATTTCAGCTTTTATATGTTTATATATATATATATATATATATATATATATATATATATATATATATATATATATATATATATATATATATATATATATATATATATATATATATATATATATATATATATACTACATACAGACTTGGAGACTACTTCTCTGGCTTCACTGTTGGTTTTCTTTTTTGTAGGTGAAGGACGTAGCCAGCGCGTAAGCTAACTGGAGCAAGTGGCCCTTATGAATTCTGGATTTTCTAGGATGTTCTTCAACTTTTCTGTGACTATAGTTTAGCTGCTTGACAGCATTCTCAGACAGATTAAAATTGAATTACTACTAAATCATGACAACTACAAATAAAGATCTGTTGCTATGTTATGATATGATGTTTTGATCAAAAAATGTATCAAATTGAAAATAAAATGAAACACAGATGACAGATCAGCCTTTCAAAATGTCTATGTGATGTATGTCAATATTTAACATAAAAAATAAAACTAGCCTATAATAACTATGATAACAGTTACAGCAATAAAATAACTAAACAATAATAGTATAATAGCAGTCTCCATACAGTCAAAGAAAATAAATTTAACTATTCTTTCAAAAAAGTTGTAATAAGATAATGAGTTGATGTATGTCGATATTTTCGTTGTATGGAGACTGCTATTATACTGTTATTGTTTAGTTATTTTATTGTTGTAACTGTTATCATAGTTATTATAGGCTAGTTCTATTTTTATGTTAAATATTGACATACATCACATAGACATTTTGATATCGACGTACATCAACTCATTATCTTATTACAACTTTTTTGAAAGAATAGTTAAATTTATTTTCTTTGACTTATTTAATTAGACAAAAGCTGGAGTTTATAAATTAGCTTGTACACATTTTAACGCAATCTACATAGGTTAAACTTCTAGAAATTTTCACACCCGATACAAAGAACATATTTCTGCATTTAGAAATAACCACGCTGACAAATCTACATTTGCAAAACATATTATTGGTACCGAACATATACCTACAGTAAATAACCGCATACAACCACTACATTTTTATAATGACAAACGTAAACTACACTTTTTTAAAGCTTTAGAAGTCAAAAAGCACACACACGACAATAACTACCTTGTTTTAAACGAGCAAACTGATTTAATAAATTCCCCTTTCTTGGATATACTTCTTTCTAATTAAATAAGTCAAAGAAAATAAATTTAAGTATTCTTTCAATGTATATGTATCACACCGATAACTCAAAAAATAATGAACAGATTTTAATAAGATTCAGCATGTGACTTGCTTTTGTAAGTGGCTTGGATAAGTTCTTTACTCAGGAAAATCGAACAAGGTTTTCCGGGAAAATTTTGGGTTTTCTTTCGAAAAAAATTTTTAGCAAAAAAATAGAAAAGCTATGGTAACCAAATTTCGTACGTAAGTTTAGGATATCAAAAGGAAACTATACACCAAAATTTATATTTCTATGTTAAACGGAAAAAAAGTGTTTCGTGCCAGATCATTTCTATGAAAATTCACTACCATAACGCACTTGCTGCGTCCAGACTTTTTTTAAATAGAACTGAGCAGAGAATAAACACTATGTACCAAATTATCAATAATATTAATGCCAAAAAAATTATGATGAAATAATTTTAAAAAATTATAAAACCGCCCGATTCTACGCCACTGGACTATAATAGTATTGGGAGTTTATCGTCAAAAAGTGTATTTAGGTAAATATTCTAACTGTAAAATTTTATTTAAATCGAAAAACTCGTTATTAGAATACAGGAAAAAGCACAATTCTTGAAATGGTTCTTTCAAACCTGTATCTTAAAAATGGGGCCATTTCGGAGCTAGTGTATAATATTTTTGTCTCATTTTTGGACCAAGGAATCTCCCGTTAAGCGATGTCCCATGTTTTTTACAATACCCTGTATATAACACTAAGCCAAAAAATAACACGCCGATTTTGATGAAATTTGGTGAAGTACCTTCCTTTCGTAAATAGCTTAGCCAGTGAATCGGACCAGTTCGTGAAAATTGTGGGTTTTGTCTCTGAAAATTTTTGTTTTTCCGAAAATTAGAAAGCTATGGCAACCAACTATTGTGCTCAGGTGTAAAAAAAACTGTTATAATAAAACACTATTTAACTCTTATAAAACGTATATGATATTCCAAATTTCCGATCTCCGACTCCGTGGGTTAAAAGGAAAAAAATTATAAGCGCTTAATGAAAAAAAAATTAGGTGCCACCGGAGGTCAGAGGAGAGCACAAGAGAGAGCTTAACATTTATTGGTCCAAAAAGGTCGAAAATTACGAGAAAATTTACTTTTTTCTTCTGAAAATGTCCAAGTAGCGAAACGAAACTTCAAAATTGGAGATTTTTAAACAACGCCTCTGAAAGTTATGCGGTATATGAATGATAAATATTGCATGAAATGTCTTTAACAAGGTCCTGGATTTGTTTCAACTGTTACTGTTCTTCGTTTGAGTGAACAATTTGCGAAAAATGCATTTGAAAGTGACCCTATTTGTTTTGGCAGCAACTCGAATTAATGGCGAATATTGCCGACGAACTTCAGAACGTAAAGCGGACGGAAAAACGTCGTATTTCAGTAGCCTTTGACTCGGGTTCTACACTGACAGCACTGTTGACAAAACAAAATATGGAATAAATGTGACAGATATTACACATCGTTTACAATTTATTACTTCATATCGTTGGTCTCTTATTGTCGATGAAATGACAAATAATTACACAAACTCGGATAGTCTCAATGTATTTACCAGCTATGGACAATGCCATACAGTGCTTTCATTTTAAAACTAGCCACCCTTAATAATTTCTTTATCAAGGAAATCTGGTTTAAAAAAAACAGGCCAATTGGGATTTCGAGGGGCACGTTCAAAAACAGTATTTTTGGAATTTTACTTTTCACTCCCTAAGCCCCAGTCACCCCAACTTTATAATTTTTAATTACCTAGCTTGAGATACATCATTTTAAAGGTATTTAAAATCCTAATCCAACGGCGTTTACGAAATTAAAATCGACCGCCAACTTTTGAATTTAGAAGAATAAACGTCATCAAATTCGGAATATTTAAAAAACAATTAATAGTTTAAGACAAAAACCTACTTTATTAAGTGCACAAAGTGCCCTCCGTTGTTATCTAAACAATAAAATAGTCGATCGACGAATTCTTGTCTAACGTTTTGAAATGTTTCTGTAGTAATTTGTCGGCAAGCTTGGGTGATCCTATTTTTTAGAACCTGAATATTCTCTAGTGGAGGATTATGGTACACAACTGATTTGAAATAACCCCAAAGGAATAAGTCCAGTGGTGTTAAGTCCGGAGATCTGGCGAGCCATTCCGGGGCGCCTCGTCTGCCAACCCATTTGTCGGGAAATCTTTGATTAAGCCACTCGCGAACACAGAAGGCATAATGTGGTGGTGCACCGTCCTGTTCATAGTGCAATTTTTTTTTATCCAGCGGTGGGTTGCCTTCTTCATTAAGTTGGTTTTCTAAGGACTCTGTTATAAGTGGGTCAATATAATTTTACAAAAAAATTAAATACAAATCAAAATTGAATTTTCTTCAATAAACAAAGGGCCTATTATTTCATTTCCAAGAATTCCCGCCCAGACATAATTTTTTGTGGAAACTGTGTATGACCCTCTACGAACACTCGTGGATTTTGATTATCCCAATAGCTACAGTTGTGTTTATTAACAAAACCATTCAGAAAGAACGTTGATTCATCACTAAAGCAAATATTCTTTACCAAATTCCTATCGTCTTGAATTCTGGCAGTCATTAATTCACAGAATTGAATCCTTCTATCATAATCATTCTCGACGAGTTCATGGAGAATAGTAAAATTTATAAGGAAAGAACTTGTAAAGTTTTCAAATTTTATGTATGGAACCGACGGAAATATTCGTTAATGCAGCGACTTTTGGAATTGAAGTCGTAGGTTCAGCGGCAAAACATCCTAAAACCTGAATTTGTGCAGCTTCGTTAAGAACTCGTGGTTGCTTATTTGTTTTGTTACATACTGAGCCAGTTTCTTCAAATTTTCGTGCAAGACTTAGCACATATTGGTGTCCCACATTTTTTTCAGGGTGCCTTTCGTTGAAAACTCGGGCAGTATTACGAGCACACCTATTCTGAGCACCATACAAGTAAATTATTTCAACTCTTTCTTGTGTAGTGTAAACCATGATTGTTAGTTTTATTTAAATTCAATATTTTAAATTAAAATGATTTAAATGAGTTTGAAGTTTTAAAATTTAAAAATTTAATCACAACAGGCTCGGTTTTAAGTCGTTGCAGTCGTCAAGAAATTCAACACTAAATGCGAATAAGTAACAAAGTTATCAAGAAAGTAAAACTGGCTCATTTTATCTGAAATTTATCGTTAAATAAGACATGGGCGTTATCTTTCCCAGATCACCTCGTACCAGGAAAATTGATAGCCGCAAATGGCACCGGGGAGCTAAATTTGCAACAGCATTACGCTCAGAAAAATTACTGAAAAAAACAATTCAAATTTTAGAAAAAAATTCGACAGTCGACTATTTTATTGTTTAGCTAACAACGGAGGGCACTTTGAGTACTTAATAAAGTAGGTTTTTGTCTTAAACTATTAAATAAATTTTCTAAAAATATTCCGAATTTGATGACATTTTTTTCTTCTAAATTCAAAAGTTGGCGGTGGATTTAAATTTCGTGAACGCCGTTGGATTAGGATTTTAAATGCCTTTAAAATGATGTATCTCAAGCTAGGGGGTGTCATTTAAAATTATAAAGTTGGGGTGGCTAGGGCTTAAGGGGTGAAAAGTAAAATTCCGAAAATACTGCTTTTGAACGTGCCCTTCGAAATCCCAGTTGACCTCTTTTTTAAAATCAAATTTCCTTGGTAAAGAAATTATTAAGGGTGGCTAGTTTTGAAATGAAAGCACTGTATAATAATTTATAGAGCATGCAGAAGACACTCAGGAAGAAATAAAAATATTAAAAAAATGTTGACCATTAACATTTAAGAATCCTTTGTTTCACTCCGTGTGTATTGTAGCGTTCCAAAGTTGATTAGGATTTAAACCTTCATGCTGTTTATTACAATTCATCTCTAATATTGGCCGAGGTTCGATAAACTTCATTCTGAATACTACCACAGAGATCAAAATCTAACGGAGTTGGGTCTGGAAAACTGACAGGCCAATTCCGCGGGCCCAAATGCCTTATCCACTTGCCGTCAAACATCTCAAATATTTTATAGCTCACTATTTCACTACAATGGGCTGCAGCTCCATCTAATTGGCACCAACATGAAAATGATTGGCGAAAAAATTTGAAAAATTTTCAGTAAAGAGGTCCTAATTCATAAGGGCTATATTAAGAATGTCATATCGATTTCTTCTCTGTTCTCGAAATACCTCTAATAAACCATCACTTAAAATCACCCTGTATATTG
Source organism: Tillus elongatus (assembly GCA_964006375.1). Taxonomy (NCBI): domain Eukaryota; kingdom Metazoa; phylum Arthropoda; class Insecta; order Coleoptera; family Cleridae; genus Tillus; species Tillus elongatus. The sequence continues at coordinate 35,619,770 of OZ023268.1, forward strand.
TTACTGTTGCTGCCTTTAATATATTTATTGGATCTTTTGTGAATAAATTGAGTAAATACGTTGCCCTTTTGTCGTACACCCTTTATTATTTTACCTTTAGCCGTTAATGTCTAGTATGGTGTTTTTTTTCTGGGGCAGAATAAATTAGTAAATAATTAAGGCAATATAGTTATAAAGTAGCAAAACCTGCAGGCTTTGCATGTTAAAAGATGTAATTGGTTATCGTGAAAGTGATGTTTTCATCTTTAGTCTTTGCAATTTACTTCCTTAACTTTGTTTAGATTAGTTAGTATCTGTATATAAATGTTTTACAATGTGTCAACAACTTGCAGCATTTTGTTTTTGTCCACCTTTAATAAACAACGCATTAAGAAATAATCCTTTCCAATACACAGAAAGTTTTTACCTTTTCTGTTTTACATACCCAAATCATCGACAGTTTTTTACTTTCTTTGATCTATTTCGTTATCTATATTAATAAATTATATTCATGAAACTAGCATCGCAAAAAATGTCAGGGATATTAAACACACCCACTAGATATTATTAATAATCTGTAAGCAAATTATGAAATTTTACTTTCTTCGTATTAAATGACTGCCTCCTGATACAAAAAGTGTTGTGTCTGATAGCAAACAGTTCAATGACACTCGAAGCAACCGATATTCGATTGTGTGTTGTCTCTTAAGTGTTTTCTAATAATACTAATCTTGGCTTGTGTTTTGGAATGATACAGTTGTCATGTTCTATACTACATAATAATATTAGTGAAAGTAATAATATACCAAAAATTATTTTGGTCATCAGACGTGGTTAAGATATGGAAAACATTCGTCTTTTGAGTGTCATCATTTTGAGAAAACACTCAAAGATTTTCAAGCTATGTGTCTTATAATCACAGGCAATAATACGGATGTGTTATTAACAGGTATTTTAAAAAATCCAAGTTACATTGGACGTTGTCGAGTTATAAGTACCTATTTCATTTGTCGTTTTTAGTGAATTTTTGTAGAAAAAATTCACTAATGGGGAGATCCCGACTTTTGAATTTTGAAAAAAAATTTGCAAATAAGCGCGAACTAGGACCCCTAGAACCCATATCCGGGGACTGTTTCAATGTTATATATATATATATATATATATATATATATATATATATATATATATATATATATATATATATATATATATATATATATATGTCAAAAAATCATGGGCCAATTTTGATCAAATTTGGCATGTACCTTCCTTTTGAGTGAATTTAAAAAAAAACACTAAGGACGAGATCCCGACTTTTGAATTTTGACAAAATTTCTTAAAATGAGCGCTAATTAGGCCCCCTAGAACACATATCCCGAGTCATTTTCAATTTATATATATATATATATATATATATATATATATATATATATATATATATATATATATATATATATATCAGTGTGTGTGTGTGTGCGCGTGTGTGTGTATCTATGTATGTATCACACCGATAACTCAAAAAATCATAGGTCGATTTTGATAAAATTTAACATGTACCTTCCTTTTGTAAGTGGCTTGAATAAGTTCGTTAACCAGGAAAATCAGAAGAGGTTTTCCGGGAAAATTTTGAGTTTTCATTCAAAAAATAATTTTACCAAAAAATTAAACAGATATTATAACCAAATTTGGTAGGTAGGTTTACGATATAAAAAGTAAACTATACACCAAAATTTAGATTTCTATGTTACAAGAAAAAAAAAGTTATAATAAAATATTTGATGGCAGATCATTTCTATGAAAACCCACTACCATGATGCACTTACTGAGTCCGGACTTTTTAGCAATGTTACTGAAACCAAATCATGTTTCGTTTGACGCAACTTATATATCTTGTGATTCTGTCCTAATAACACATATTTTTTGATAAAGGGCAACCATTTTGACATGTGTACATTCAGCCAAAATTCACACGGCAGTTAGCTTCCCTACCATAAAGATATCGAAAGAATTCTAAGATCAAAATTGTGCATAATTACCATCTCCATGTTCCTAAAATATTACTGGTCGCCAGTGGCGTGGCGTATCAAACTTATGTTTTTTTTTTAATGGAACAGCCTGTATTTTATTGCAGATTTGGAAAGTGCTCGAAGAGTACTTATTTTTTATGTAACATGTCATACCCCTAATTTTTCACCTGCATAAAATGGGGCGGTTCGAGAGGGACCTGGCATGCAGACTCTGCAGCGAGGGGGGAATCAGCCCAGCACATATTGTGCAAATGTATAGCTCTGGACCGCAAAAGAAAGTCAGTCTAGACCGGAGACAGAGCAATATAAAACTTCACCCTACCAATTGCTGTGCAGGCTAGTTCAAGGCACAGTGATTTTGGAATGGGTCGAGTAGAAAAGACAAAGGGCATGCACAATAAGCCAAAGACTGCGGTGCTATCGGGGCGGCAAAGACGGACGAGCCCTAAGCAAAAAGATACCCCTAATTTTAGCGGTGTCTCTGTTAAAATCTTTTATCCTCACAGTGAGACCATTTTTGGGATTTTTTTTTTAAATAAACTAAATTGCACCGACGCCTTGGATTTGAATTTAGAGGCGGCCTAAGACCTCTTGTTGTACCTTATTAAAAAAAAATCGGTTAATGTATGGAAAGAAAAAATGTTTGATTGGCCTTTGCAAATTGTCATTTTTTTCGAAATTTTCAAATTAAGAACATGGCGATGGTAATTATGCACACTTTTGCTTTTAGAATTTTTTTGATGTCTTGTATGTATGTTAGGGGACCTATGGTCATAAGCGTCTTGGGTGCTACATCCGATATATATATATATATATATATATATATATATATATATATATATATATATATATATATATATATATATATATATTTATTTATTTATTTATTTTATATTTATATATACGGGGTTGATCTGCTTCACGTTTTTAATATATTTTTTTCTTTTCAGGTAAGAGCTGATGTATATGGCCATTTTAAGCCCCCGTATGTAAGTATATAGTAATGATCTAATTCTATGCATCGCTATTAGGATGATTAGTAAAAAATATGGAAAAGCGCTTATATTTCCTGAGATCTTCGTTATTCATAAAAATGTTTTAACACAAAATTTTCGTCTTATTTTTGCTGCAAACTGGCGATGTTAAATTTTTTCTAGTGTAAACGGCTCCGTTGCTATAGCAACTGAATCTTTTTTATAGCGAATTTTCATTTAAAAAATCCCTAGAACCCAAAACCAGGGTCCGTTAAAATTTTTATGTGTATATATATATATATATATATATATATATATATATATATATATATATATATATATATATATATATATATATATGAGCTATAATGAGCATTCTTTTCCCCCAAAAAGTTACAAAAATGTTTTTGAAAATTTTTATCAGTGTAACTGAAATGAGACTTTACATGTTGCTACAAATGGTGTAAATAAAGCTATATTGTGAGTTGTAAGTAATTTGGTATACAATATTTATAGTTTTTTTCAAATTAAAAATAAAATCTGAAAGACATGCATTGAAACGACTTAGTGGTTAAAGTCCAATGCCTGACAGACAGAGTAGTTAACTGCCACGCGTAGATTGATTCGTACAACATGTATAAACGATACATCAACTAACAGTCATAAAAATACTACCCGAACCAACAATCCTGAAATCTCGGCCACAAATATGATAAATGACAGACGACATGAAATTAAAAATTTGTCAAGTGATTGTTATTTAACTGGGGGGATTCAATCAATTTTTAAAATACACTATATTTGTAGCTTGTTGAACGGCCCCAAATTCAGTTTTAGCACAGCATAGCTATATTATGCTGTGGTTTTGAACTGAAAGTGTAGCATAATATTGTGGAAATCAAGTAAAGTCTCCATAAAAATGATTCTAAAACAGTTTATTTTATCCTTAAGCTCACACATAAGACGTCATAAGACCGAAACAGTGTGGAATGTGTTTTAATGGCAATTCTACCAATTCTGTAATTAATTGTTACGTATACTTTGAATATATTATCCCGGGCATGAAGCCGAACTAAAGTGTCATGTAAATAAAGCTTTAGTTGACGTACGCTTTGATGGCTCAGGGGCATCACGCTTGCCTCCTAAGCAGAAGGTTACGCGATCGATTCCAGCTCGATGAATGTATGCTTTTTTATTTTATTTTGACATTTGGAGAAAACATAGTTTCGAACAAGACAAGAACTTTGTCACCTTTGAGTCTCCAATTACAATTTAGATCAGACATTTTGGCGAATTTTTATGAAAAAAATACGCTAACAGAGAGGTTTCAATGGTGAGACTTTGGAAATATTTTTCAAATGGGCGCGAATTTTGGCCCCCATGACCCGATGTATATATGTGTATATATATTTATATATATATATATATATATATATATATATATATATATATATATATATATATATATATATATATATAATATATTGTATATATATATATATATATATATATATATATATATATATATATATATATATATATATATATATATATATATCTGTATGTGGGTGTGTGTGTATCCAACCGATAACTCAAAAAGTTATTAACCGATTTTGATGAAACTCGGCAAGAATCTTTCTTTTATTAATAGCTTGGATAAGTTCGTTAGGCAGCCCTATCGGACTAGTTTTTCTATTAAAAAAAAAAATTTTACGGAAAAAAATTGTATCTCAAAAAATATCAAAGTTATTTTGATGAAATGTCGTTGATATATTGCCCCCGTAAAGGCCTTACTATATGTCCAAATTCAACTTTATAGGGTGATAGAAAATTGAATTATACAAACTTGAAGCATTTAATGAAAATTCGCTACCATAACGCACATGCTGCGCCCCGAAATTTATTTTAATGCCAAGATATATATTTTTTACTTTTGAAAAGGACGTCTCTTTCTTGATACGGCACTATAAAATTTTGAGATAGTAAAAATTGAGAAAGAAAATTACTTAGCTATAAAAGAAACTGACAAAACAAAAATAAAAGAGCAGTGGTGATTATTAACTAATTAAATGTTCAAATTGTTGTCCATTATTATCAATACACAATTGAACTCACGTTTCAAAGGAATTTATTACATTAATTAAGCTGGAATGCACCATCCGTCTTGTTTCGCCAATAATTCTAGCTTTCAGGTCTTCCAGATTTAATGGCACATCTTTGTAGATAACATTATTCATCCGCCCGCAGAGAAAAAATAACACGGCGTCAAATCACGAGAGCGCGCAGGACATTCTTGAACACCACCGCGCCCAATCTACTTTTCTGTGAAAACTTTATCTAAATATTATCGCATGGGTCTCCCAGAATGACTGGAAGCTCCTTCTTGCTGAAACTGAACTTCACTAACAGGGCGCACTGCAACCACAGCGGGTATATTTTCTTCTGGATTTTGCTGAGATCAATAACGATAATTTTGTTTATTAACAAAAACGTAGCTTCATCTGAGAAAGAAATGTTCTTACTAAAGTCTAGATCTTCATTAAATGTGCCTGTCATAATATTACAAAATTCAACATGCCCCTCAATAGCGCCATCTACAAATTCTTGTATCAGCTGTACTTTGTACGGGTGAATTTTTTTTTTTTTAGCAAATTTGCTACAGATTTTTCGGAAACATTGTGTAATGTAGCAACTTCATTCGTGGACAAATGAGCGGTTTCATGAAAAGACAACAATACATCTAATCCCTTATTACCAGCTAGAGCCCTTTTTGGTCTTCATATTCTTGGTTTATTTTTGACACTACCAGTTTCGTTAAATTTTTGTCATAATTTGGAAACATACCCTTCATTAATTTATGGCCGATTATAATACACTTTATAAGAAGCATGCACACTTCTTTATAACTACGTTTTCTGCCACCGTAGCCCAACATCATTATTAATTTAATTCTTAGCTTTTCGCCGAATTCTCCCATGATAATGAATATTATTAATTTGTATAAATGCTCAATTTTTTCATGTGAAGCTCTCCAAAGTATTACAAACCGCAGATCACTGACAACAAACAATGTTTTAAATTGACAGCTCCAAATACTATCACAAGTTTTCAATGGGTAACTTGATAAGAAATTGATTAATGAAGTTCAACCGAAGGAGGTGATTTTTTTAAGAAAGTTAACTTTTCTAATGACACCCAATTAAGTTTTCATAGTGCCGTATCAAGAAAAAGACGCTGTTTCCGAAAATGCAAAAAAAAATCATACACTCCCATTTAAAAACAAGTTATAGTTGTCTACACCAACATTGCTTTCTTTTCAATGATATAAATACCGACTCAAATCACTACATGATGGCATTGAAAGAAAAAGTTGATGTCTCAAAGTTATTCTTCCGTGAATGGATTATATCTAGTGAATAAATATAATTTTGGAAATATGAATAACTTTCATACGCACATGCGCGCGCGCGCATGCCAAGTTATTGAATAGTGGGTGGGTCTGCCGCGGTTTCTTAAGTATTCGATAACTCTTCGAGGCATGCATGAAGTTAAATGATGTCTGGTATCCTGAGGAATGGCACCCCAGGCTTCTTGAATTGGGTGATGAGGGCTTTTTGGTGGTTGGGGTCGATTGCCAATCATATCCCACACATGTTCGATTGGTGACAAGTCTGGGGAGCTAGAAGGCCATGGTAGCAGGGTCACGTTATTTTCCTGTAAGAACCTTGTAGTGACCCTTTCTGCATGAGGACGTGCGTTGTCTTGTTGGAAAATCGTTCGAATTAACCCTCGTAGGTATGGCAGTGCAACAGGCAGCACTACGTTTCGTACGTAACCATTGGCATTCAATTTTCTGTGAATAAAACTAGAGGTGACATGCTATTGTATGTTATCGCACACCCCCCCCCCCCATAAGGGGGCGTATGTCGTTCGGCAGCAAACTCTAAATTTCTCCTTTCTCTAGGTAATCGTCTTACTCTTCTGCGACCATCGTGGACCCACAATCTGGACTCATCAGAGAACACAAGACGATTCCATTCTCTATCCCAATTTGATCTTCCGTTACACCGCTCAAGGTGAACAGAACGATGTCGAGGTGTCAGTGGAAGACATAAAAGTGGTATATACAAACGAATCCCGAAAACGCGTATTCTGCGGTATATCGTTGCCATAAAGACTTTGTTGTAAAACTCTCAACCAAGTATTTCCAATCGACCGTGTTGTGAAAACTTTGTCTTGTAAAGCCGCAATTCTTAAATTCCCGTGCTAAAGTTGCTTGGGGTCGTCCGGATCCATGACGATCGTCATGTATTCCTTCTTCAGACCACCTGGACCAACACTGTTCACACACTATGTCCTGTGTAGTCGAAAATTTGTCTGATTAAAAAACCGGCTTCCCGTATACAAATCGCTACGAATTATGGCTTCGAACTGAAGGAAACGCAAATTTAAAGACATAATTTGCTGATAAAACAAAATTTAAAAAGTCTACAATTGTTAAAATCTTTTATCCATATTATTATCATTTCTTATCAGAGACAAAACAGAGTAGTAGCTCGACTCTTAGTTTGTGCTCGGATGTTTTGCAAAGTCGCGGAAATAGACCGAGGTTAAAGAAACAAAATACATGCATACCTAGATATATACAGTGTGGAAGAGCCAAATGGAATAAATTCGATAACGGATAAATGAGGGCGTGTTGGGAAAAACGCTTGGACACGTCGATTTGTATTTTTAACTGCGCATCTTTTTCAAGAAAAAAAAATTATATAGGGTGCGTCATGTGACAGTGGCCAATACCAACTTTCTTATTTTAAATACAAGCCCCTGTATATTATAAATTTTTTGGATTCTTCAGAAAATTCTAGACATAATTCATGTACAATGTTCTATACCTATCTTCAACTGTTTCGGAAATATTAAGTATTTTCAGATTTATTACAAAAATTAACATTAAAAATAGAAAATTATTTTATTTCACAAATTCTAATAAGAAATACTGATTATTTCTTAATAATTTAAAAAAACAAAAAAAAATTAATGTCAATGTAGTAAATGTTCAAAATGCTCGCCACGAACATCTTGGCAACATGCTAATCTGGTATAGAAATGTCTTCTAACATTACTCAACATCTCAGGCGTGACTGATCTAATCGCAAGCGTGATTCGTCTTTTTAAGTCATCTAAGTTGAGGGGCTTAGTTTTGTATACAATACTTTTGACATATCCCCACAAAAAGTAGTCTAATAGCGACAGATCAGGAGATCGTGCTGGCCATTCTATCGATCCGCGCCTCCCTATCCACCGATTTGGAAAAATTTGGTTCAGGTACTGCCGGACATTGATTTGGTAATGGGGCGGTGCTCCATCTTGCTGAAACCATATTTTATTGGCAGGAACTTGTGGGTTTGCTGGATCTGGATATAAGTTTGTCAAAGTTGGCACGACATTATTTTGGAGCAGTTCTAAATATTTATCCCCATTCAAGTTGCCATCAATGAAAAAGGGACCTACGATATGATTTCCAACAATTCCTGCCCAAACATTAACTTTTTCAGGATATTGCGTATGTTCCTCTCTCATCCAATGAGGATTCTCATTAGACCAATAGCGGCAATTTTGACGATTAACATGACCGTGAAGTGTAAATGTGCTCTCATCAGAAAACAAAACATCTTCTAATTGGATCACATTGTTATCTAACATTGCCATCATTTGTTCACAAAAATACGTTCTCCTATCGAAATCGTCCTCCATGAGCTCCTGAGTTGGTATCATTTTATAGGGATGCATTTTACTTTCCTTTAATGTTCGAAAAATTGCTGTGTGGCTAACGTTGAATAGTTGGGCTGCTTGTCGACCAGAAGTATGTGGGTTTTCTTGAAACTCAAGCGTAATATCCAATTTCGTATCATCACTTACTGCATTGGCAGCTACTTTTTTTATCTGTCTCACATGACCAAGCTCGCGAAACTGCTTTTCTATTTTGCTAATTGTTCCTTGGGATACAGGCGGCAAATTTGGAAATTTTTCGTGAAATAAGCGAGACACTTCCATCTGTGCCCGTGTGTTTTCTCCATAACCAATCATTTGTAGAATGGTTATTTTGTGCATTTCTGTTAAATGAACCATTTTTCTGATATTATTACGTACAGTTAACGAAATTCAAACGACAATAGCACTGACACTAATCACTACTGTCATGCAGGCAGACAACAAGTTGCTAAGGCTACGAGTTTTATACGAACAGAAAGAAAACTGTTTTTGTTTTTGTTTCATTTCATATCAGTAAAAAGAAACGCAGGAATGGTTTTTGTTTACTTTCTCATTATCAAGAGCTGAATGGGAAATAAGTATTGAATGCAATGTAGCGAATTTGTGAAATAAAATAATTTTCTATTTTTAATGTTAATTTTTGTAATAAATCTGAAAATACTTAATATTTCCGAAACAGTTGAAGATAGGTATAGAACATTGTACATGAATTATGTCTAGAATTTTCTGAAGAATCCAAAAAATTAATAATATACAGGGGCTTGTATTTAAAATAAGAAAGTTGGTATTGGCCACTGTCACATGACGCACCCTATATAATTTTTTTTTCTTGAAAAAGATGCGCAGTTAAAAATACAAATGTATATGTATATGTATATGTATATGTATATGTATATGTATATGTATATGTATATGTATATGTATATGTATATGTATATGTATATGTATATGTATATATATATATATATATATATATATATATATATATATATATATATATATATATATATATATATATATATATATATATATATATATGTATGTATATATATATATATATGTATATGTATATGTATATATATATATATATATATATATATATATATATATATATATATATATATATATATATACATATATATATACATATACATATACATATACATATACATATACATATACATATACATATACATATACATATACATATATGATCAGAAAGATATCCGCGGTCATTATTATGAGGAATATTTCGTTATCGGGGGCTGGCCCACGTCTAGAATTTATTTAAACTCGACGTTTAGGCTCTTGTTTTGGAGCAATTTTCAAGAGGTTAGGGAGAGATGTAAGGAAATAAACTCTAAGGCTTCAATCTGGAGTTTAGTTGTAGCTCGATTACAGGGCCTCAATCTGCCTGTCGCTAAAATCTCACTGGATATCGCCTCTAAGCTCTCAGGGTGATCAACCCTGGACCTGAGAGTCTCTAAATTGTTCATAAATATCAACTGCTTAAATTTAACATGTGTGTGTGCAGAGAAAGGGATGACATTGAAAGGTTATCCATCATCCACAGAGTAAATTTAAAATAAATATGTTTAAAGAGCTCCAACGTTAGCAGATAACCTAAGTCAGGTTATGTATCAAATGTATACTTAATGATAATTCGCTACTATAACGCATTTGCTTTGTACCAAGTTTGTATTATTACGTTAATCCAGGAAAAAATACACAATTTGGGCACTATTTATTAAGGCAGGTAACTTTCACAGAGTACCTTTCCAAGCCCATTTTCATTAGATGTTTTTTATTCAAAACAAACACTCTTTGTTTGCAGTTTAAGTATGGTCGTTGAATGTAGAAAGACTCGGTATAGTCAAAAGCTGTCACAATTACTTTCAGCTAAGGACAGTTGTTACATGGTGCTTATTATATGCATAATCTCTGTAACGAGTTATCTGAAAAACTATTGAATATATGTATACTTAAACAACGGAGACAGTCTAGCATGCCATTTGACGGCTAATAATAGATGCTAATTTTAAATTCAATTACCTTGCAAATAAAAGGTTAATTAACTCTAGTGCAATTATTAATAAATATGTGGACAGGTGTGGACTCGCCCGCTTAAATTGTTGTGATTTGTCGGGAAAAAAAAACAATAGAAAGTGTCAGATGTTAACTTTCCTTTAAAAAGTATCAGTAAATATTAACATTTGTCGAAGTAAATTAGAGTAACACTACTACTACTACCCGCCACGTATTTCGTGGGAGTATTTCTCCATGCTCTTCTGAATTGACATGCTATTTTTGCTTCTTCCACATTTTTACATATCCGCATACATGCTCTCTTACTACGCAAGCTTCTGTCATATTTCTTTTTGATTATATCATTCACAACATCCGACAAGCTTTCCTAGGTCTTCCACGGCCCGTCTTGCCGTTCACATGCTCCCTATAAATTCTACTGTCATTCTCGAATCGCTCTATGTGCCCAATCGTAGGCTGCTGTCATATTTACTTTCAATGGACTATTCCACATTACATTAATTTAGAACCTATTCATTTCCTTTTTGTTTTATCTGTCACTCGCTTTAGGCAGTCCATTCCAACAGCATTCAATTTATATACTTGCTTTGCCTGACACTGAGACGGTTCTAAACCTCTCTTTATATTTCTGGCAACTTGTTAACTTCAATGGACTATTCCACATTACATTCATTTAGAACCTATTCATTTTTGTTTTGTTTTAGCCGTCACTCGCTTTAAGCAGTCCATTCCAACAGCATTCAATTTATTTACTTGCTTTGCCTGACACTGAGACGGTTCTAAACCTCTCTTTATATTTCTGACAGCTTGTTTACTTCAGGGGTGAAAAACATAGTTAATATATGGACATAATACTCACTTGTGAACACTCTGTAGCTTATAGTTTGCATTTTTTTGGTAAATAAACAGTTTGTTTGTAATGCACACTTGTAAAACCTTGGAAAGGCGCCAATTACACTTTCACTTTTGTTGTAGTTTAAGGTTTAATAGAAATAAACAACCCTCTTCATCTGATTTTACTTGTAAAAATTAACATAAATCCAAAACAGTAAACAAGTTTCTATTTGCGGTTCTGTTTACATTTTTAATAGTAGCAATTGCCCTTAGGTATGTACTGTCTCCTTCTCTCTTATGACAATCCATGTTTTTCTATCTCACTCTTCAGTGTATAGTGTCTTCTTCTTTTAGTGAATTTTCTTTAAAAAAATTCACTAATGAGATCTCGACTTTTGAATTTTGAAAAAATTTCTTCAAATGAGCGCTATTTAGGACCCCTGGAACCCAAATCCGAGGTCGGTTTCAGACTCTATATGTTTATATATATATATATATATATATATATATATATATATATATATATATATATATATATATATATATATATATATATATATATATGTTTATATATTTATGTGTCACAGCTATAACTAAAAAAATAATGGACCGATTTTGATAAAATTTGGTGAGTACCTTGCTTTCGCGAGTGGCTTGGATAAGTTCGTTATCCAGGAAAATCCGCCGAGGTTTTCCCGGAAAATTTTGTGTTTTTTTTTCGAAAAAAATTTATATCTCCGGAATTAACAAAGTAAGGGCAACGAAATTTGGTACATTTATTTTATATCGCTATATGTAAGCTACCTACGAAAATTTAGCGCTGTCGGTTAAAGGACAAAAAAGTTACAGGCATTTAAAGAAAAATAAATTTGGGTTTTCCTCAAAACGTCAAAGTCGCGATTTTAAACGTCAAAATTGTTAATATTTAGGCAATGAACCTGAAATTAATATGATCTATGGAAGGAAAATGTCTCAAGAATAATGTTTTACAAAGCCTGAGCTCTTAGTTTCAATCGTCATTGTCCTTCAATTTACTAAAATATTCCCAGAAAATTCATTTCAAATAGACCCTTTCTCTGATACTTTAGCAGTAGTGTTGGCTATAGAGTTTATCGTTTGATGGTATATCATTTTTGTCGAATTATCTTAAAAAATCATTAAAGCGCAATATTTCCGTTATTATTCAAGTTACGAAAAAAAGTTGTATACATTAATTGTAGGGTGTCTTAAGCTACATCTTAAAAAATATTTCCACAATTACAGGCCCATAAGTCGTTGGTGATTCAAATTTTCTTTTTTTTTTTTAGTGAATTTTTTTAATCGAACACGCCCTATGTTATTGCATTTTTGTATTTTCCATCGAAATATAATACATCTTTGTAAGAAAAGAAATTCGGGACGCAGCAAGTGCGTTATGGTAGCGAATTTTCATTAAATGCTTCAAATTGTGAATCAATTTGCTATTAACCTATAAGGTTGACCAGAAAACCAGTTTTTTCGGGAAAAATTTAAGTTTACTTTCGGAAATTTTTGTACATTTTCAAACAATAAAGTTATTTTGATGAAATATGGTACATTGTTTCTAATATATGAATTATACTGGTAACCAAATTTGGTGCCTGCTTTCTTAAAAAAAACATATTTGCTATTAGAAACATTTTTATGAAAATTCACTACCATAACGCACTTGCTGCGTCCAGAGTTTTTCATTCTCCTTCTTTCTCTCAGATATAATTTCTGAAATTAATAAAATTCATTTTTAAAGAAAATATTAACCTCTCTCTTATCACTTCTTATCACATTCCAACAAGTTTTTCTTAATATTCGTATGAAATTCTGAATTATTAAGATTCGAATTACTGAACAATAAAGTTGTGGCAGTAAAAGGTGCTTAAAAATTGCCTTCAGCTATATGCAGGATATTAGGCCTACAGCTTGCAAAAGTGGTTTTAAAGAACAGTGTGTGTTCTGTATTAAATTCGACATCAATTTTATTTGAGAAATAAGTCAGTACGAATCACTATTTATATTTTTGTGAGAAAAGATACCACATCTATTGGGTAAGCTTCTATTCATTAATTATTAAATTTTCTCCACATTCATTCTGTGTGATAATAATTCGAAAAAGTAGTACCTGCTGAGAGAGATATTTGTTCATGGTAGGTTTTCTTGTCTGGGTGTGAAATCCTCTGGAGTTTTCTGCTTGTTGTGTGTAATCGTCCGAAGCTGTACCTGTCGAGTTCTTTTAAACAGATTTGCGGAGCTAGCCGTAACTGGGTCCACACTACCATATTAGCGGCTGCAGACCAGGACCACGTCAGATAAGTCCACGAAGTGGTTTCTTTTGTTATTCTGTTCAGTATATCCATAACTACAATCATAACACAGTATTCAATAGTAACTTTTATTGATAAAAAAATCTGATAATTAATGCACACATATAAACAGTTTTAGTTACACTTATCAAGCATATAGATGTTGCAATATATTTAACATACAGCCTTACCTTTGTAAACCTGGGCAGTCGACTGTGAAAGGGGATCTAGTGACATCTTTGTTACAGTATATGTATAGTCGTTAAGTACATCTCTAACACTAAATCATTCTTTTTTTGCCATCATTAGGTGTTAGCTTAAAACACCAGAAGTTATTGTTGTAACAATATAACTTTAACTGTTTGGAAAGGTTGTGATTACAGATATTAAATTTCACTAACTGTTTCTGTCTGTGTCTTGATTTAACTAGAAGTTAATTAATTAAAGTAGGTTGTGGAAATAAGGTATAACGTTTTTAACCACAAAGCAGTTGGCTTTGAATAACATCTGTTGCTAGATGTTGACAAATGAGAGTGAAACCTTTACCAACTGCTGACATTAAAAATTACCGAGTCCTCCGTGTAACGTGGAACTGAACTCTATTCTATATTTCCTTCTCTTCCCTGTAGCTTGTTGAATTTCCCTTTCCTTATTATTCTGTCCTTCTCTTAAATTGTGACGGGCCAGAAGCCGGGCAAACCCTTGTGTTAATATTATTAAGAAAAACCCGTCACAACACACTCAACTTTCATATCCATAAAGCACAGTCGGAACTACTACGCTGTTGTATACGCGACTTTGATCTCTATAAATATACATTCACTCCTAGCTACAATGGTTTTAGCTCTCAGCACCTTCCTACTTACATTTACCCTACTTTGTTGCTCACCATATATTTTTTCCTCGTTTGGAAACAGTCTTGCTAAATATCTAATTCCTCTACTTTCTCGACTTGACTACCATTTATAAAGACACCGCAATTACTGGTTCCACCCGCTTTATCCAACACCACAACTTTAGTCTTCTCTGCGTTCACACGGAGATGATTTTTTTTGTTATTGTCTTCAGGCTCTCTAACACCCGCTGCTTTCTTTCCCTTCAGATTCACTATCATAATCAGCGTGCAGTAACGCTATTACTTTAGCAACATTAGTTTGTATGCATTCTGTCTACAAGCAAGCTGGGCTTATACATTTGTCTATGAATATGATGAATAACCACGAAGATATCACACATCCTTGTCTGACACCCTGTTCAATTCTAAAATAATCGCTGAGTATTCAGGGTTCCCACTCGTCTGGAAAACAGGGAAAACCGGTAAAGTCAGGGAATTTGTAGAAGAAAAAAATTTGTCAGGGAAATCAGGGAAAAATTGAGACAAACTGTGAAAATTGACTGAGAGTCAAGGAATTTTTGTCTGTGTCGGGGAAAAAATATTTGTTTCCGTTTTATGATAAATATTTAAAACACAATGATACGCACACTTGGAGAAGCCAAATCACCACAACACATTTAAAACACCTGACGATCGTTTCACTAACCAAGTTGGCGTCATCAGAGGATGAATAATTCTTATATCTTATATCCGCAACTATATTTATATTCTTCTGCAGCTGGTCGTCACTAACGATTTAGTGAGGTTCAACGAGACCAAAATTCACATATTGCGGAAATATATGTATTCTTTTATTATCTATCGGAAGTGCTTCTGCCGGTATTTATTTTACAAAGCAATCTATCAGGAGACAGCTCGTAGGCGTTGGAGCGAGATTCATACATTTTCAATATACGGAATGGCGCATTGAAAATAAAACAGACCGATTTGTGTCCAGCAATTTTTTTTTTAAGAAACGCTGAAACACGTCAATTTTAATATTGAGGGGAACATGTTTTGACATAAAACTCAACTTTCTCACATCAACCCCTTAAGGGTGGTGATAACAACCCGTATATTTCAAATAGGGAACATGGGTCGAGTGTTACATCATTTGAAAGCTCTTTCTTTTCTTAATTCAGCACACAAATTTTTTTGGAAGTTTTATCAACTCGTTTAAAAATTATTCACAGTTGGCGTTGCAAGACCGTATTTCATTCATTGCGATAAGGAATGCACTAATTAGTCAATTTTTCGTTAAAAAAAACTAAGAAACAAAACCAAACGTTCACAAATGTTTATTCAGTTAAGTAAGTTTTCAAATTGTTAACCACCAGCTTCCATACAAAAGTACAAACTATGTTCAAAACGAGCTCTGACATTCTAGAGCATTTGTGGAGTTATTAGACGACATCCTTCAACAATGTGTCATCGTAATTCTTCCAGAAACTCCGGTTCTGTTGCCTAAATTCTACTCTTTAAATGGCCCCATAGAAATAAGTCTAAAGGAGTTAAATCAGGTGATCTAGGGGGCAATTCAATAGCACCTCTACGTCCAATCGATTGCTCTGGAAACTCTCTGTTCAAAAACTCCCTAACACGTTGTGAAAAATGCGGAGGAGCTCCATCTTGTTGAAACACTAATTGATTTTCTTGATAGCGATCATCATTTTCAACAATGTCAATTAGTAGAGGGTAAACGATATCTTTTAGTAACTCTAAATACGTTTCGCCACTCAGATTGCCCTCAAGAAAAATTGATCCGATTAAACTGTCTCCAAAAATGCCAGTCCAGACATACAATTTCTATGGAGTTTGAGTGTGGACTTCGTGAAAATTTCTTGGATTATTATCTGCCTAATAACGACAATTATAACGATTGACTGTAGAGTTTAATAAAAACGTACACTCGTCTGAAAAACAGATATTGAACAGAAAGTTCTCGTTATCAGCTTTTCGTGCAGTCATAACTTCACAAAACTCCAGCCGCCGATCAAAATCATCCTCATTCAGTTGTTGTACAAAATGAATTTTATACGGGTGAAATTTATGATGCTTCATTATTCGCTAAATAGGTCTTTATTTGATGTTTGAAACAGCGGCCAATTTTCTCGTGCTCAAAGTTGGGTCTGCAGCAAGTTGTCCTAAAACTTCAATCTCACTAGTCTCATTTCTAACCGGAAATTCACGTTCAGGATCCCGTTTTTTGTTGGCTACTGAACCACTTTGTCGAAACTTTGCAACTAACTCCAAAATGTATTTTCTGTTAACATGTCTGTTCGGATGTTGTTCATTAAACAAATTTACAGTACGGTTGGCACAGTCGTCCTTTTTGAAAAAAAGAGTAATTATTCAACTCTTTTTTCTACAGAATACACCATTGTGAAATTAATTTTCGGTAGTTCTATCAAGTATCAAACCGACCGATAAACAGAAATAATAAACCGCATTTCTCTCATTCCGATAAGAAATGTTCTGATAGTCAACTTTTTGTTTACAAACCAACAAAACATTGACTATCAGCACATTTTTTTATCGGAATGAGTGAAATGCGTTTTTGCATCTTCAACTGTGAATAATTTTTCAACGAGTTGATAAAACTTCCAAAAAAATTAGTGTGCTCAATTCAGAAAAGAAAGAGCTTTCAAATGATGTAAAACTCGACCCATGTTCCCTATTTAAAATATAAGGGTTGTTATCACCACCCTTAAGGGGTTGATGTGACAAAGTTGAGTTTTATGTCAAAGCATATCCCTCAATATTAAAATTGACGTGTTTCAGCGTTTCTTTAAAAAAAATTGAACGCAAATCGGTCTGTTTCGTTTTCAATGCGCCATCCTGTATATACTTTCGAAGGCGTTTAGTTGTCGTGGTTTTCTAACATTTTTTATTAATTTTAGATTCTCCTCATTAACGTGGTGATTATGATGCCAAATATGTCGGGTGACGGAAGATCTATCTATCGTACCGTATAGTAATTGTGCTAAATGTTCTTTGAATCTAATTCCAATAGATCTTTTTGTTTGTCCAACGTATTTAAGATCACAATCTTTACAACATATTTCATAAATTCCCGACATTTTGGCATTATTATCCTTGTGTTTTGGCTTACCTTGCAAGTTTTTTAAAGTATTCTTTGTCGAAAACGTTAGTTGCAAATTGGATTTTTTTTTAAATGCAATATAGACCGCTCGTGATTCGAGGTTCAAGTGGTAGAACAACAACAAATTTTTTTGGCTTTCTCTCCTCTAAAAGTCCTTGATTCCGCTAACATTTTCTTTGTTTTTTGTTTGTTACTTAATTTATCCACTAAGCAAGCAGTGTATTCGTTATATTCGGCCACGTTCTTAATATACTTTAATTCTTTGATATATCTAGGTGCATATTTGTATACTTAGCGTTTTCGTTTATTTGTAAGGAAAATTATGTATGTTTTATAAATGTAATTTTGGAGAAGTGTGTTTCCGCCATGAGGCGAAGACCTGCTGTATTCTCTAGTAGTGTATTACACATTTTAGGGGTAGATAGTAGAATATCAGAGTCAGGGAAATAGGTTTTGACATGTCAGGGAAATCAGGGAAAAGTCAATGAAATCGACATGCTGTTTTTAGTGGGAACCCTGATATTCCAATAGTTCTCACACATGCTCTACCACCATAATATAGGGATTTAATACATCAAGTTAGCCAATCATCCACACCATATTCTTTCAAAATACTCCACAGCTTTTGCCTATCTATAGTACCATATGTTTCCTCACAAACATGCATTACACTTCCTTTCTAAAATTCAAGCATTTCTTAACCACCTGCCACCTACTGTAGTGTGTTGCTGGTTAGTACAGCCTCTTCCTGTCATGAACTCACATTGAAGATCCCAAACTATTCCGTCGGTCAGCTGTTTCACTCGTTTTATAATAATAATAATACTTTTCCAAGTAACTCACTCACAACACTTAACAAACCGATTGCCTGGTAATTTTTGGATTCACTCTTGCTTCTTTTACCTTTATACAAGCCCACCATGATACCGTTCTTCCACTTCATTGGCAGTTGACCTACTTTAATGCATATATTAAACAGCTCACATAGTCACACAGCCAAATTCCTGCATCCACACTTTAACAATTTTTTTTTTAATTTTATCAACACCCGCTGCTTTTCTGTTCTTAAATTTCTTGTTCGATATTTCAACATCATGGACTTCAATAGTGCCACATTCTGCGTGACTTGCAATCGGCAAAGGGTTCTGAAGATTTTTATTGTTTTTCAAAATGTTTTTATCACACCTTCCTCGTCCCATACCATGTCCCTATCTGTATTTTAACCCCAAGCATATTGTTTTTTCCGGTTTGCTTTGCACTTTTTATCTACTACAATTTATTTTTTCGTTCAATATCGTTCTGCATTTTCTCAGCCTCTTTTACTTCCAGTTCCCGCTTACTGTCACTAACTATTAGTTTGCACTCACTTCTTAATCTTCTTTCGCTTTATTTACTTTTTCATTCAACCACGCATTCTTCTTAAAACGTTACTTTTTCACTTTACCACATGCTTCTTTTGCACTTCCAATTACCAAATCTATAAGGGTCGTCCATACACTTTCCACACTCCAGTTTTTGATGTGATTGTTCCATAACAAGTGCAACTCAGTAATCCGTTTTCCAATGGATACATATTTACAGTTCCCTTTGCTCAGGCGTTAACAGTTACTCAGCTTTGAGGTCCACCAGTTTCTCTTGTTTAATTACTATCTTTATCCACCCTTTTCACAGTTTTATCGAGGACACCATCAGAAAATAGTGTGACCCATACTCGGCACCTCGCACAACTCTAGTAGCTTTTTTCATGCGCGCAGTCTCTCATCATGCACAATGTCGTCTCTTATACTTTTTACATCACCCCTCTGCCATGTATACTTGTGTGTATTTTTGTGTTTAAACCGTTTATTCGATATAAATGGACTTTTTTAGACATACTAGAGTATTTGGCTACTACAAACCTAAATATATTAAATAGAGGTACCACGCCAACGTTCATCAATCGTATCCTTCAGGAGGTGATTGACATCACTTTGGCGAGCAGAGGAATTACAGAGGACATATCTAATTGGAGGGTGACGGAATACATATGAATGTCTGATCATCGTATAATCAGCTTTTAACTAGCTGTGGATCGTGAGAGTCCTCCTTCCAGGAGAAACCCAGGAAAGGCCGACTGGGATACCTATGTAATATGTCTGGATGGGTCGCCAATGAGCCCAAATGAGAGAGGACCTTCTATAAAAGTATTAAACAGTGAGGCCGCAGCTTTTAAAGTGCTATAATTAATTTACCTACAACGGTTTAGTGAAATTTTAAATAGGGGTGAATATTTTTTACTACCTATGAGATAGAGCATAGAGATAGGGTATAGGTAAATGCACCATTAAGAATAGCAACTTTATTCATAGAAATTATGCCTCAAATGTATTTTTATTATGTCATCCAGATTTTCAGGTCCCTCTTTGAATGATGCATAGAGGAAAGAGTTTATAGGAAAGGACCCCCCCCCATACTTTCTTTTTTTTAATTTCAACAAGAAATTACCTCCTGAATTTTGTTTCATACATTAATAACACCTGCAGATGTACTTTTTGTTGAGCTGAAATCCGGTTTGTGCTGTTTTTGACATTGGCGAGTTACAGGGCCTCCCCGAAACTTTACTTACCCCAATAGAATTCATCCCTTTACATTTTAGGCGGGTCTGTAGAGGGGCCTAAAGAATGTTTCAAACTATCTCCCTCCGGGGGGATGCCCGAACTCTCTCGTTTTCAACTTAAAACCATCATTTGTTTTAGAGTAGTGTCGTCATCAAACCATTTTTTTAGTTCTGCTCTTAGACTCTGCGGCATTTCTATGCGCGTGTAGTAGCTATTGATGTTTTATTGTAGTAAAGATTCGCATTGTGTTGACATTGTAAAAGGCTGAATGAAAACATTTGAACGGCACGAGGAACAGTTCAACAGGTGTCTCGTGTGGAATCGCTATCTTTTTCCGAAGCTTGGACTCGCAAATTTTTAAATAAGCTCTTGAGTAATCTAGTGCCCTGTGTTTTTATACTTCAGGTGTTGAAGTGATGATATATATTTTCAAGCATGTGGCACAACGGCAATAATTCTTTGATATAGTTTAAGGCAATCATGCTGGTTCTGTTGATCCATGGGCGTTCTTAAAAAGGTCTACTAAGTTGGTCGAACTTTAATATAAAACGGGCTTAACGGAGAGCATACGTTCTTTAACTGTTTCTCGACTCCAATTTTCTGACAATGGCTTAGTTCTTCTTGGTACATGTGACTCAGGTTTGACGAAGAGATCTGAATTATCAAGGGCTTATTCTTTGAAAGTGTCAATCGGAAGTTTAAGGATTTCAGATATTGGTCGCTTAGAAGTACGTTGTAGGTGGCTGTTGCCATACGGGCAAAATAGTTGGTGTTGTATGTCAGTGGAATTACGTATAGTGTGCTGCATGGTTATGGTTCCTTTGTCTGGTAAATACAGACGTAGAGGCTATTTCTCTGGGTTCACAAATGTTCGTCTTTTTTTATTTTCTGAAACCGTTTACAGAAAAGGAAAGAAAACGAACATTTGTGAAGCCAGACAAATAGTATCTACGTCTGTATTTAGTATGTAACAGTTTCATCAAGTAAGGGCAACAAAAATTAATGGAATCCTTTGTCTGGGTTTATAAGACCTTTGTTAGGGCACTGTGCTGCGAAATGCCCTTCTCATCTACCCTTATATAACATAGATTTCTGCCGGCTGACAAAAATATACGATATGTGATTCAGGAAGGTTGGTCATATCAGATATATACATAACGCCGAAAACTTAAAATATGACTAAGTGTGGAACGTGATACTCCAACTCGTAGGCAGCTTATTGGTGAGACAAGTAAGATCATGTGGTACACTAGGGCAGACATTGGATAGTACTAATTAAGTAGCGGGTGTAATCAATCAACTGTCACACAAACGATTGAAATATTAATTATCATCGGATGCAGTAATAAGACTAGAACTCAGCAGGAAGAATGCAATTTGTTTAATGCAAAGCATACTGTTAGATAATTCATGGTCAGTAAGTTTGAGTCTAAATTTAGAGACCTGGTATTGAAGATATTGCAGAACCTGGACGTCCAAAAGTTGGTGAAGAAGACTGGACGTTTTGTTAAGTATGGAAGACCCCATAATAGGTCTCGATTGTTTGCATTAGAAAATGAAGTTACTTAGACAACGCTGCTACGTGTCATGGGGAAGAAAAAATAGCATTACTATAAAATTCAACTCTTACAGGAAGTCAACGATGACGAACTTCAGTTTTTTCAGTTTTGTTAAACCATGATGGATTTGTGCTAACTAAATCAACGTTTGCATCAGCAAATATTTTTTCGGATGCGGTTACCTTTTGTTTCTGACATAGTGAACCGTCAAAATTGTAGGTATTGGAGTCGTATCAATCGTCATTTGATAGTCGAGGCACATACTCGGCACCCCCAGAAATGAAATGTGTGGGCTGGAATAGTTGACAGAAGATTACTAGAGCCTTTCTTCTTTGAAGAAACCCACACCGGAAACAAACATTTAGAGTTTTTGCAAAATGACCTTGTTACAGCGCTTGCACCAATTTCCTCAAACGATGAGCCTGACCTTCCATAGAATACCATACGGTTTTAGCAAGACGGTGCACCCCATAGCATGCGCGCCCTGTTCGAGTTTTTCTGGACAATTGCTTTCCCACGAGATAGATTGGCATGCCAAAACTGATAGGATGATAAAGCTCTCGGTTATTTTTGGGGGTTATTTAAAGTTCATGGTCTCCGTCAACAGACCACAAAATTCAGCTGAACTACAAAACCGCGTTGCAGATGAGATGAGCTGAATTAGCTCGGAAATGATTCAAAATGTACAAGAAGAATTTCATATAGACATGCGCATCAAGAAAGCGGTGGATGATAGTTTGAACGCTTAATTTAACAATTTTATTTGCTTCGATAACGACTTTTTGTTTATTTTTTGTTAACAATAAAATTCGCCAGTTCTCACATTTGATTGTCATTTACTCGAAAAGTATGTAAGATGGCAACATTTTTATACTGTCGTTTCGACAATAAAAATATCGCTCAAAATCAAAAAAAAAAAACAAAATAGATGGTTACAATTCAAAAAAAAAATGATGACCACTAGTCTGAAGCAAGATGGAGAAAAATCAACGTTCATCCGAAAATTTGTATTTTTATCATATAAAACCCAGGTTTTTTCCACAAAAAAACATTTATTTTTACGTAATTAATTCCATAATTTAGAGGCGCCTGTATCTGTATTTTTCGAGCTAAATGTTCTTAAAAGTGGATAAAAATTTTAATTCCAATTTTTTTGGGACCAAATCTTTTCAACTGGCTTATTCCGTGCCACTAAATTGAAAGCAACGAATCCTCTACCTGATCAGATAAGTAATAAAATCATTGCTAATACATATAAGGCGGGACTAGTTGACCTTGTATGTTTTCTTTCAAATGAGCGATTTTGTTTCGTCACGAAAAAACCGCAAAGACAGGTTTGTTACGTATGAGAGTCGACTCCGGGTTCCAACGTATTTATCATTGTGTGCAAATATATATTTTATAAGTTGTTGCATATTACAAAACATTATTTTGCGTTAATTGCTTTGTTTTTTCATTTAAATAACTAAAATAATTAACACACATTAAAGACAATTACCTTTAGTTGTATATGGGAATGCTTTCTATTCATACTTCAAAACCATGTACCATGTTGGAAGTTCAAATTTATGTCAATGCATTAACATTCGAATATATACAGACTATGTCGCCTGAATGGTCAAGGCATCAAATTCGTAGTTTTAGCAAATTTTCTTTATATATATATATATATATATATATATATATATATATATATATATATATATATATATATATATATATATATATATATATATATATATATATATACAGTGCTACAGTGCGCGCCAAATGTATGAACCTGGACTTATAAAATCTAAAGTAAGCGGGCATTTGGCTTACTTTTGTAAACCTTGGTCTTGAGGTATCCCCACAAAGAAAAATATAACGGAGTTAGATCTAACGATCTAGCCGGCCACTCCAATGGACCTCTTCTACCAATCCATCATCCAGGAAAGATATAATTTAATAATTCACGCACATTTCTCGCATAATGTGGTGGTGCACCGTCTTATTGGAACAAAATTCTTTCATGAATGTTTCCATTGTATCCTTGATATAATCTTGCAAGAAATGGTAATATGGAGTTATTTAGAAGTGCTATATTTGTCGCCATTTAGATTTCCATCTATGAAGAAATGCCCAACAATATGTCGCTCAATAATGCCACACCAAACATTAACCTTTTGAGGGTGTTGAGTATGACTTTTCCTCATCCAGTGAGGATTATTATCGGACCAATACCTACAGTTTTGGAGATTGACAGTTCCATTTAAACAGAACGTTACCTCATCGGAGAAACACATTTTATAAGTAAGCTGGCGATCATTTACACACCTATCCATCATGACACCACAACATTATGACTTTCTATCAAAATCATCATCAGATAATTCCTGCACAGGTTGAATTTTATAGGGATGGCGATTGACAGTTCCTTTAAACACAACGTTGCCTCATCGGAGAAACAAATTTTATAAATAAACTGTCGATCATTTACACACGTATCCATCATGACACCACATCATTCTGACCTTGTATCAAAATCATCATCAGACAATTCCTTAACAAGTTGAATTTTATAGGGATGGTATTTTTTGTTTTTTCAACACCCTACGAACCGACGTTTGCGAGACCTCAAGAACGCGGGCAACTTTCCTAGTTGAGGCATGGGGAGATTCGGCAATAGCCAATAGTGTATCTAGCTGTTTCTCCTCAGTTCTTGCAGATTTTGGTCTACCTAATTTTGGTTTATTTTTAACAATGCCCGTCTCTTCAAATATCTGGATAGTTTTCCCCACAGTTCTCCTACTGATAGGGAGTCTTTCGGGATACAATTCATTAAATATCCGACAAACCTTCTCGTGAGGTCTTTGTCTGTCTCCATATCCTCGTATAATTAAAATTTGTATTCTCTGCTTTTCACTTAATTGATCCCTATCTTATACGACAATTTGAAAATTACTTCAGAAACACTCAAATATTACTTGACCAATAAAGGCGAAAGCACACGCTGTCAGCTTGACTGTGACAGTAACTTAGAATTGTTATTATCTTATTAAGGTGAAAAAATTTATAATTTATGAACCATCCTCAGTAAGACAAAAAACGGGACAATGTACAAGCAGATGAGCTTGGAATTTATTAAGACCATTCGACCAGTTCGTATTCGTGTGTTACTTTACTCAAATATTACTTGACCAATAAAGGCGGAAGCACTCGTTGTCAACTTGACTGTGACAGTAAATTAAAATTTTTATTCTTATTAAGGTAAAAAAATATCATTTATAAACTATCCTCAGTAAGACAAAAAAAAAACCGGAAGATTGTACAAGCTGATAAGCTTGTAATTTATTAAGACCAGTCGACCAGTTCGAATTCGTGTGTTGCTTTACATTTCATTTCTTTTCTGGTATAAAAGACAAAAAACGGGACAATGGACAAAAAACTCTGGACGCAGCAAGTGCGTTATGGTAGTGAATTTTCATTAAAATGTTTTTAATAGCAAATATGTTTTTTTTAAGAAAGCAGGCACCAAATTTGGTTACCAGTATAATCTATATATTAGAAACAATGTGCCATGTTTCATCAAAACAACTTTATTGTTTGAAAATGTACAAAAATTTCCGAAAGTAAACTTAAATTGTTCCCGAAAAAACTGGTTTTCTGGTCAACCTTATAGGTTAATAGCAAATTGATTCAAAATTTGAAGCATTTAATGAAAATTCGCTACCATAACGCACTTGCTGCGTCCAGAATTTCTTTTCTTACAAAGATGTATTATATTTCAATGGAAAATACAAAAATGCAATAACATAGGGCGTGTTCGATTAAAAAAATTCACTAAAAAAAGAAAATTTGAATCACTAACGACTTATGGGCCAGCCTGTGATTGTAGAAATAATTTTTTACGATGTAGCTTAAGACACCCTACAAATAATGTATACAACTTTTTTTCGTAACTTGCATAATAACGGATATATTGCACTTTAATGATTTTTTACAAAAATTCGACAAAAATGATATACCATTAAACGATAAACTCTATAGCCAACACTACTGCTAAAGCATCAGAGAAAGGGTCTATTTGAAATGAATTTTCTGGGAATATTTTAGTAAAATGAAGGACAATGACGATTGAAACTAAGAGCTCAGGCTTTGTAAAACATTATTCTTGAGACATTTTCCTTCCATAGATCATATTAATTTCAGGTTCATTGCCTAAATATTACCAATTTTGACGTTTAAAATCGCGACTTTGACGTTTTGAAGAAAACCCAAATTTATTTTTCTTTAAATGCCTGTAACTTTTTTTTCCTTTAACCTACAGCGCTAAATTTGGTAGGTAGCTTACCTATAATGATATAGACCCGTGTACCAAATTTCGTTGCCCTTACTTTGTTAATTCCGGAGATATAAATTTTTTTCAATTTTTTTCGAAAGAAAACACAAAATTTTCCGGGAAAACCTCGGCGGATTTTCCTAGCTAACGAACTTATCCAAGCCACTCGCAAAAGGAAGGTACTCACCTAATCTTATCAAAATAGGTCCATTATTTTTTTAGTTATAGGTGTGACACATATATATATATATATATATATATATATATATATATGTATATATATATATATATATATATATATATATATATATATATATATATATATATATATATATATATATATATATATATATATATATATATAAACATATAAAGTCTGAAACCGACCTCGGATTTGGATTCCAGGGGTCCTAAATAGCGCTCATTTGAAGAAATTTTTTCAAAACTCAAAAGTCGAGATCTCCTCATTAGTGATTTTTTTTAAGAAAATTCACTAAAAGTACAAGCTGATAAGGTTGAAATTTATTAAGACGAGTCGAACAGTTCGTATTCGCGTCTTCACATTTAATTTCTTTCTCTATTTTTTTTCTTATTCAACCCCCATCTTGTGATACATTGTTAGAAGCAGAAAAGATTGTACTTTCAGAAATCAACAATTACTGGCCGTGTTAACATTTAAAAAAATTACCTACACCCTGTATATTCTGTAATAAAAGGGGTAAATATTTGGAAATCACCTCATAATATGAGAAAATACGTCCAATTTGCGCATATCAAATTTTAATTTTTTTGGCCGCTTACTTTAGATTTTATAAGTCCCGGTCCATGCATTTGGCGCGCACTATATATATATATATATATATATATATATATATATATATATATATATATATATATATATATATATATATATAATACTTTATATTTAATCGATTCTAATTATAATGGTTATTCTTCACTCCAGCTCATTTATACCCATGCGTATAACCTGAAGCAACACTCAAAAACATACTTGCATTGTGTAAGTGGTGTTTTTTTTTCTTATTGAGCATACTACCGCGTGTCTGTGAGAAGCAAAGCTGTTCTTAAGATACTGCTCTCAGCCTTGACTTTATAATGCTACATCACAAGTCGTCAATTAAGCCCAATTATTATAAGATCTATGATCAGGTGTCTGCAAAAATATGAGATCAATCTTCCGTGCAACGGAAATCACTACGAGATATATGTGTGTGGAAAATATAATTGCTAAGGATTCCACTATTGTTATTGTATGGAGATTGTATGTTGTTTAGCGGTTTAATAAGGTATAATTGCGTATTTATCATGTTGTTTTGTACCACACCTCTTCTAATAATTAGTTTGTGTGCATTCAGGTGAAAGATATGTTTTAAACGACGTCTTAGTTTGCGATTAAACGATAAACTATTTTATCATCGCACTTGAAGGGCGATGTCGCTCTGTCATCGGAACCATGATTATCTGTCTCCAGCAGCACTCTTCGTTTCGTTATAACTTCCACGCTTCACCAGTTGTGGCAAATTTTTCAAAAGTTTTCTGCTTGGTGTACGTCTTCCCTTTTTCCAGGTACGTGTCCTCTAAATAATGTTGTCAGTAAGTTATTACGTCTTAGAATCTGACCAATCAATTTTGCCTTTCTCTGTTCAATTTCCTTCCAGCAAGCATTTCTCTTCTCTTACCTTTTCTAACACTTTTATTTGTGTTCCTATCAGCGTCCCGTGTTTATGTCATTTTTCTCTATGTTAACATTTCAAAAGCTTCTATTTTCACAATGCCCTACTTAAACGTAGTTTGGGTTTCCGCCCCATACAATGATACACTCCATATGTACGATTTAATAAACTGGTGGTGAATTTTCATTAAGAAAATTCACTAATGGAGAGGGAACCATGGTGAGACTTTCGATTTTTTTAGCGCGAGTTAGGGCCCCTGGAACCCATATCCAAGGTCCGTTTTAATTTATATATATATATATATATATATATATATATATATATATATATATATATATATATATATATATATATATATATATATATAAAGGAGGAAACAGGAACGAAATGCCAAATTATATACCGATATCCTTAATATCGAAAGTGGCCTAGGTTTTCGAAAAAATTATCTGTCAGGAAATAACAAGCTATCTAAAGAAGCATAACATCTTAGCAGAATCGTGGTTTGGCTTCAGAGAATGCGTTAAATACCCTAACTACAGGAATTTATTCTGCTCTTGATACGCAAAGACAAAGTATTTGCATCTTTCTAGACGTTTAGAAGGCTTTCGACACTGTTGATCCCAGGATTATTCTCAGAAAATTGGAGGGTATCGGTTTTAGGGGTGTTCCGCTGCTTTTGATTGAGGATTATTTACGGCCTAGAAGGCAGTGCACAAAAATTGACGACACCTGCAGCTATTTTGAGGCGGTGGAGTTTGGCGTTTCTCAAGGTACGGTCCTGGGTCCTTTGTTATTTAGTTTGTATGTCAATGATCTACTTAATGTGCAGATAGCTGGTAAAGTCATGGGTTTTGCAGGTGATACTGCAATTCTATATGAAGATTGTTCTTGGCAACGGCTAAAGACCAAAATTGAAGACGACTTTGTGAATTGGGTAACTATTAACACGAAGAAGACGAAGTATGTTGCATTTGCGTCCTATAAGCCACACTTGCCGTCATTTAATACACTGAAAATAATTTGTAACAACGAATGTATCCAAATTGAAGCGGCACAAAAGGTTAGGTATTTGGGGATCATCATAGATCAACATCTGCGTTGGGATGAGCATGTTGGTGTGGTAGTTAAAAAGTATATATAGGGTGTGTTTATTTGTGTGTTTTTTTCGATGTTTAGTACAGGGATATCGTAAACTACTGCAGTTAGAGAGACGGTTAAATGGGGAAAGTAGTGCAGTTTTATGAGTGTAATTCGGAGCTGTTTTTGTTATATATTTATATATATAATATATATATATATATATATATATATATATATATATATATATATATATATATATATATATATATATATATATATATATGTATATATATGTGTGTGTATGTATGTATGCCTCCCAACACTAAGTGAGTGGTAAGACACGAAGCAACGTGCCGCCACCTAGTTGCGGAACCAAGTAGTATGTTGTCACGCCAGCTCCAAATAACACAAAGTGTTAAAAAATAGAGACTGTGTACAACCAACTAACGATTTATTAACTAGCCGTATTACTTTATAGGTGTATTTTCGCTACAATTAGTATGCCGTACTGACGAGCTCTAATTAGAGCAAAACCGGTCTACCGTTCTAATTGTTGTGAGAATGCATCTAGCTTTACATACTTTGTCCCTATATTAGGGTAGAGATGAGCCAGGGCTCAAAATTTACTAAATTGTTAGTTGGTTGTATACAGTATCTATTTTTTAACTCTTTGTGTTATTTGGAGCTGGTGTGTCAACTTACTACTTGGTTCCGCAACTAGGTGGCGGCACGTTGCTTCGTGTCTTACCACTCACTTAGTGTCGTTATTTTTGTAGTATGTAAAATGAAAAAAAATATATATATATTAAAAATCATCTTTGTGGGATGTCAATCAGATGTGATAAGAAAAAAACATGCATATTGTCTATTACAACGTTAAGTTAAAATTTTGTGAAGACAAATTTAAGTATTGATATTAAAAAGATCACAAAAATGCATAATGTATTTACTGCGTCCAGAGTTTTTTTCAAAGTCAGAACACTCTGAAAAGTTTTTTGTGCATTTATTACCACTTTAAATTTTTTATCGCCATATCGTGGCCCCTTACTTGAATTTCTTTTCTTTCAAACGTCACCCCCTTACTTTCTCAGCAAATACGCCAAATAAAAGCGGTGAAAGTAGTTTTTGAATAATAATCAAATCATCAACATTTGCAGTTACTTTGTACAAAATTACCTTGTGATTTTATTTCAGAGTATATCTGCAGCAGTGGTTAAAAAGTCTGACATAACGAAAGTAACCTCAGGAAGAAATGTTAGGAAAAAAAATGAGAAAGTATTAAAAGACAAGATTTATTCTTAAATTTTTAGACTATCATGTGTAAATATCAACCATCAATTCAGAATGTCATTTTTTGTATACACAAAGCGATCTGAAGTAAGTATCTTGTCTGGCGAAAGTCATGTAAAATCCTAATCAAGTAGAACGGGTTTTTTTATCACTAAACAAATAGTACTTTAACGTATCCGATTCTAATTAGTAATAACAAATGAATATAACTTTCAATTAACGCCAGATACATGTAATTCTCGATCACGAATAGTTACGAGGAACATTTATATTAACTAAATTCAACGCCAGGTATTTAGTGATTTTTCGTTGAAAAAAAAATGGAT
Organism: Tillus elongatus; assembly: GCA_964006375.1. NCBI lineage: Eukaryota > Metazoa > Arthropoda > Insecta > Coleoptera > Cleridae > Tillus > Tillus elongatus. Next base: position 35,650,567 of record OZ023268.1, read on the forward strand.
CTTTAGCGAATTTTTCGTAAAACAAAAAAATCACTAATGAGGAGATCTGTATATATATATATATATATATATATATATATATATATATATATATATATATATATATATATATATATATATATATATATATATATATATATATATATATATATATATATATATATATATATATATATATATATATATATATATATATATATATATATATATTGCTATGATAAAAAGCTTAAGGTAGTTTTTTATTGAGTTTGAAAATTTAAAACTAATAGAAAATTAAAATTATGTATTTCCGATAAAAAATTTAAATATTTATTTGTAATAAAACTTATTATATATATTAAGCTTCAAATGTGTAAACAAAGCCTGTAGCAAGTGTTAAACAATAGGTACAGCGAACTTAGTGAGAAATTTAAAAGGTGTAAACAAATGTTTTTAGGTTAAGATAATATAAACAGTGGGGTAGAAATTTTGAATTTAGCGCCAATAAACATAGTATAGTACAAACCTTTTGAATCATGCAGTGGTGATAAAAATTAATGAACTTCAAGGGGAAGTCATTGTTTTGGCTAATGTGTAGATAAACTGCATTTTTATTGGATCACGTGACATAAATATTTGAACGTTTGATATTAATAGATCCGATTGGCAGAGAAGAATGAGCCGATATTCGGCATCTTCGAGATCCAGGAGAAAACGTTTTTAACAGGCATCGCGACACGACGCTTGAAAAAACGTCCATTGTGTAGTCTGCAAATTTATAATAAAAGTTGTGAAAAATGTCCAGCCATGGTGTGTTAAATGTAGAATTAAGTCGGCAGCATCTTCACAGATGTGTCTAGAACAAAGATTAACCTCTACAGCAATGAATTCAGTGTAAACAGTACGTATCTAAATAGGACGCCGTCACCGAAGCAAAGATTGAAATATAACACTGTTTCTCACGAATGTAAACAAAAACTACGCAAACAAGTAACAAGGGTCAGGTCAGTTCCGGTCAGGTAAATAAAGAAATTCAAACAAATGTCAATAGATGTCGCAGTGATGCCTTCTCTAGAATAACGTCATAATTCAAACCAGCCATGTTAACAACAGAGGCTGTTGTCACAGAAACGGATCAACAGTTTTTGCAGAAGCCTATAGAAATAACATTTTAATTAAAGTCGGTTCGAACTGCAAAATAAAAACTTGTAATAGATAATTAAAATTAAATGGCCAATAAGTTAGGGGATCCAATTAGGAACTAAAATTGTTAAATGCTAAATAAAATTGTTTGTATTTGATTATTTGTTTAACTAGAAAATTTTTGTTAATAGAAATTAAGTTATTAACCTGAAATATCTTGTGGTTTCATTTCATTTCATATCAAATTACATAATTGTAATAAAACTTTAAAGAAAATTAGGTAACATGTCTAAAAGGTAAGAATTTTCACTAGATCCCACTAAATCCCTGAAAATAGAGTCTACATAAAGCCGAGGATCAAAAGAAGAAAACAATTAAAGTCTGGATGCAGCAAGTGCGTTATGGTAGTGAATTTTCATAGAAATGATCTGGCACCAAATATTTTATTATAACTTTTTTTCTTGTAACATAGAAATCTAAATTTTGGTGTATAGTTTAATTTTTATATCGTAAACCTTCCTACCAAATTTGGTTATCATAGCTTTTTTATTTTTTTATATAAAAATTTTTTTCGAATGAAAACTCAGTATTTTCCCGGAAAACCTCGTCCGTTTTTCCTGACTAACGAACTTATCCAAGCCACTTTCAAAAGGAATGTACGTGCCAAATCTTATCAAAATCGGCCCATTATTTTTTGAGTTGTCGGTGTGATACATATATATATATATATATATATATATATATATATATATATATATATATATATATATATATATATATATATATATATATACAAATTAAAACTAACCCCGGATATGGGTTCTAGGGGTCCTAGGTCGCGCTCATTTGCAAAAATTTTTTCAAAATTCAAAAGTCGGGATCTCCCCATTAGTGAATTTTTTCTACGAAAATTCACTAAAAAGGTAAATTGATTCAATTTAATAATAAATATAAAACTGTTTCATATTGATTATAATTCTTATAAGATAACAAAATTTTTACTTGCATACAGAGATATACAGGTGTTCTAAAAGTGTCAGAATTTTAGTTACAAATTAATTTAAAAAAATATTGAACCCTAAAATTAATAAATTAATAAATTTAAAAGGCGCCCAACAATATAAACATACATAATTTGAGATTCATAAGTATAAATTTAATATCCGTTACAATACTAGGTATACAAATATTACAAACACATTACACAAAATATAATTAAATATACAATAAATAATATACAATTTATATACATCTAAACCATTTATATATATATATATATATATATGTATATATATATATATATATATATATATATATATATATATATATATATATATATATAATACAAGGTTAATAAAAAGTCCCGGAGCGGTCGAATATCTCTGTTATTAATGACGCAATTTTTTTGCATTTTTGTAATGACGAATGGTCACAAATAAGACTTTTTCAAAACACATTCGCTTTTTTCTCACTTTCTGTTTAAGAGGAGATGATTCCAACTTAATTTTTTTAAATAGGACACCTTGTATTATTTACCATTTTCGGATGCAGGATTAAAAACTACGTTCTAAAACATTGACATGTGTTTTGTAATTGATAAGATAACACCACAAAAAATTAATAAATGATAACGTAAAATCAAGATCTGCATAGTTATTTAAATGTACTGGTGTCCACAAAGCAGACAATTCAGGTACTGCATTGACATTGTCACCCGTCAATTGCAGTCGTTGTTCTGCTTTTTCTTGTGTAATTAAAAATTCTGAAAATGGCAGTGTAACTCACAGAATCTGAGCGCATTGACATCTTGATGATGTACGAATATGGTGATCGTCAACGATCGTTAGAGGAAGTTAGCATTTTATTTAATACTGTTCACTTGGATAGGCAAATTAGTAAAAGTACGGTGCATCAGGTTGTTAAAAACTATGAGGAATTTCGCCAAGTAAGTGATTTGTCAAAAAGTGGGCGTCTAATAACAGTAAGTGGCGAAGAGACAAGGCTGAATGTTTTATTATCAGTCCAAGAAAATCCTCGTGTATCTACAATGTATCTACAACAGAATTTGGTGAAATTCATAACATATCCCAAAAGTCTGGGTACTAAATTCTGAAGTCTGAAAACTGAAACCCTTTAAAATGCATGTGTTTCATGAGTTGACCGATGATGACCCAGATCGCAGACTCATTTTTTGTGAAATAATGACTGAACTTTTTCAAGCTCGTCCTAACTTTCTGAACGAAATAGTTTTTTTCGGATGAAGCACCATTTCATCTGAATGGTATGGTTAACAGGCACAATTGTCGTTTCTGGCCAACAGAGAACTCTCATTGGATGGAGGAAGTCGATACGCAGTATCCTCAAAAAGTGAATGTGTGGGCTAGTTTGGTCGGAAATAAATTAATTGGACCTCTTTTATTATCGGAATTTTAAATGGTGATGGCTACTTGAATTTATTGAGAAACCAAATTGTGCCAGCACTTAGAGCACTCTTCCAAAATCAAATGAGACCTAATCATCCAAGCGACAATATTTGGTTCCAACAAGATGGAGCTCCGCCAACTTTACGAGTGATGTACGTGATTATTTTGACCAAAGATTTCCTGGCCGCTGGATCGGTCGCAGAGGAGCAATCGAGTGGCCTGCTCGTTCTCCAGACCGGTCGCCGCTGGACTTCTTTTTTTTTGGGTGGCTTGAAATGTCAGGTATATAAAAAACATCTGGAACAATTACAGGAGCGGATAACTGAAGAAATCAACCATATTACGCCAGCGATGATAAAAAATTCAGAGAGACATTTTGTTGATAGATTATATCACTGTCAAGTTGTAGACGGACCACAATTTGAACAATTACTTCAGTTTAAATCATATTACGAACTTTTATAACAGACATCTTGATTTTGCATTATGAATATTTTATTAATTTTTTTGCGGAGTTATCAACCACAAAAAACATGTTGATGTTTCAGAACGTAGTTTTTATCCTGCATCCGAAAATGGTAAATAATGCAAGGGGTCCCATTTAAAAACAAAAATTTGGAGCCATTTCCTGTTAAACCGGAAGTGAGTAAAAAGTGACTGTGTTATAAAAAACGGCTTATTTGTGACCATTCGTCATTACAAAAATCCAAAAAAAATGCGTCAATAATAATTCGACCGTTCCGGGACTTTGTACTAACCCTGTATATATCACACCGATAACTCAAAAAATAATGCGGCGATTTTGATAAAATTTGGCAGGTACCATCCTTTTATAAGTGGCTTAGATAAGTTCGTTAGCCAAGAAAAGTGGAATAGCTTTTCCGGGAAAATGTGGGGTTTTCTTTCCGAAAATTTTTGTATCTCCGAAAATAACAAAGTTATGTCAATCAAATTTAGCATATACTATCAAACACCCTAAATGCTGAAATTCAGATCACTACGTTAAAAGAAAATTATAGGCATTTAAAGAAAAATTTTGGTGCGATTGGTGATCAAAGAAAGGCACAAGAACAAAATATATTATGTGGTTAACAAAACCACCTCAAAGTATTCGAAAAATCATCTATTGCTTTGTCATCTTTGACTTTAGGATGAAGGGTCGTAGGCAATTTTTGTGCAGAATTCAATTTTCTATCGATTGAGAAGATTGTATACTAAGTGTCCCATTTGAAAAATGAAACTTTATGATGTAAGTCACGGCCGCGACGTTCGCTTTTTAGTGAATTTTCTTTTAAAAAAATCATTAATGAGGAGATCCCGACTTTTGAATTTTGAAAAAATTTATTCAAATGAACGCTAATTAGGACCCCCAGAACACATATCCGGGGCCAGTTTCAATTTTTATATGGTTTATATATATATATATATATATATATATATATATATATATATATATATATATATATATATATATATATATATATATATATATATATATATATATATATATATATATATATATATATATGTATCACACCGATAACTCAAAAAATAATGGGCCGATTTTGATTAAATTTGGTGAATACCTTCCCTTTGCAAGTGGCTTGAATAAGGTCGTTAGCCAGAAAAATCGGCTTAGGTTTTTCCGGAAAATTTTGTTTTCTTTTCAAAAAAAAATTAAATCTCCGGAATTAACAAAGTAAGGGCATTTAGTACGCTGGTTTATATTGTTATAGGTAAGTTACTTACCAAAATTTAGCTCTGTAGGTCAAAAGACAAAAAAGTTATAGGCATTTAAAGAAAAATAAATTGGGGTTTTCCTCAAAACGTCAAAGTTGCGATTTAAAACGTCAAAATTGGCAACATTTAGGCAAAGAACTTGAATCTAATACGGGCTATGGAAAGAAAATGTCTCGAGAAGAATGTTTTACAGACTCTGGGGTCTTAGTTTCAACCGTCATTGTCCTTGATTTTACTAAAATGTTTCCAGAAAATTCATTTCAACTAGACCCTTAACTATAAAGTTTATCGTTTAATGGTATATAATTTTTGTCTAATTTTCGCAAAAAATCAATAAAGCTCAATATATCCGTTATTATACAAGATATGAAAAAAATTGTATACATTAATTATAGGGTGTCTTGAGCTACATCTTAAAAAATTATTTCTACAATCACAGGATGGCCCATAAGTCGTTGGTGATACAATTTTTTTTTTTTTTATCAAACACGCTTTATATTATTGCATTTTTGGATTTTCCATCGAAATAGAATGCACGTTTGTAAGAAAATAAATTCTGGACGCAGGAAGTACGTTATGGTAGTGAATCTGAATCAAATGCTTCATATTTAAATAGCTCAATTTGCTATTAACCTATAAGGTTGAACAAGAAACGAGTTTTTTCGCGAACACTAAGTTAACTTTCGGAAATGTTTGTACATTTTCAAACAATAAAGTTATTTTGATGAAACAAGGCACATTGTTTTTACTATACAGATTATACTGGTAACCAAATTTGATGCCTGCTTTCTTAAAAAAAAACACACATATTGCTGTTAAAAACATTTTTATGAAAATTCACTACCATAACGCACTTGCTGCGTCCAGACTTTTTATTCCGTGTTCCTCATCGTAATCAGCGGAAAAAATACTACTAGTTTGCTATTTGACTGACTTTGTAGCTCCAATAATAACGAAGTTAGCAATAGTGCCGACTTAGGTAGATAGTGTTATCGTTTTTCTGCAGCCAAAGTTACACCGGTTCCGGTTATGTCTATGGTTAGTACTTTTCAGGTAAGCCATAAAATATATTTTTGTCAATAATAATATTTTCTTGCCTACCTAATCAATAAATACCATGATGTTACGTGAACTTGCATAATACATGGAAAAGCTCACTTGTAATACAGACAACAATTGCAAAATTACAGGTATTTAACATGGGTTCTTTGCAGATTTCACTGAATTGATGAGGCATTTTGTCTTAGATATGCTTAGGAAAGGCTAAAGATTACCATCTCTAGTTTTTACTTTCATTTTCTTCTTTTACCTCACCGACCAAGATCAATGATCTTGTACTTACAGGTAATTGAACATTATGTTCAGAGTAATAATTTTTGTTTTTTATAAAATTAATTTAATAAACCTTATTGCTTGGCGGCACGTATAGAGAAATCTCTAAGTATGGTTTTTGAACTAATTGGTCGAAAATAATCGTTGTATATAAAGAAAATTGTCTATAAAAGTTTCTTAAATTTAAATCAAACTTAATCATATTGTATTAGCAGAGAAGAATAGAAATTTGATTTTATTAATATGTACCCTGAGTTATTTAATGATTTGAAAGTAAAATTATATGGTAACCATTCGGAATGGAGAGAATATAGACTATAGTGTATGCAATGTGGAACATGCCAAACGGAATAAATATTGCAATTTCAATTTCAATTTATTTATTCAATTTAACAACATAGTAGATCATATTTCATTATCATATCATTCTAAACACCAGTTTTCTTAATCAAATCAAAATACAGGGCTGCCCAGAAGTCCGGAATAAAATTAATATACCCTTAACCTTTAACCTTTGGGGAAAACACTCGGACACGTCAATTTAGTTTTATATATGCCAGTAGCGGCTCGTGCCTTAATGCATTGGAGTGCGCAAGAAAAAAAGTTCGGGACGCAGCAACTACGTTACGGTAGTGATTTTTTATTAAATGATTCAAATTTGAATAACTCAAGTTTCTACGAACTTAGAAAGTTGAATTTTGGTTTGTAGTAAGGTCTTTCCTAAGGCAACATATCCACCAAATTTTATCAAAATAACTCTGTAATTTTCGGAGAAAAAAATTTTTTTCGAAAGGAAACTCAAAATTTGAAAAACTTAATTTTCTATAAACCTAGAAAGTTGATTTTTGGTATGTAGTAATATCAAGGCAATATATCCACCGAATTTCATTAAAATAACTTTGTAATTTTATGATAAAAAAAAATTCGAAAGAAAACTCAAAATTTGAATAACTTAATTTTCTATAAGCTTAGAAAGTTGAATTTTGGTGCATAGTAGGGTCTTACCGAGGGCAACATATCCATCAAATTTCATTAAAATAACTTGATAATTTTTGTAGAAAAAAAATTTTTCCGAAAGAAAACTCAAATTTTTCCCCGAAATCCATGTCCGATTTTCCTGGCTAACGAACTCATCCAAGACATTAATAAAAGAAAGGCACTTACCGAGTTTCATCGAAATCGGTTAATTATTTTTTAAGTTAGCGGTTGGATACATACATACATATATATATATATATATATATATATATATATATATATATATATATATATATATATATATATATATATATATATATATATATATATATATATATATATATACTTTTTTTTGGTCCCTCAGGGCTTGTCCGCGGCCTTGCCGCCCCGATAGCACTGCAACCTTTGGTTGATTGTGCATACCCTTAGTCTTACTCCACCAATTCCAAAATCACTGTGCCTTGAACTAATCTGCACAATACTTACTAGACTTAATAATTATTAACTACTTACCAAGTTTTCCTCTAGTTAGTTATACGTTATAGTAGTTAAAAAGTCCCTTAAATAGTTAACCTTTAAATGTATAATATTATCCACTGAATTAATCACAGTATAACAATTATTTTGTCCACTTATCAAGCAACCCGAAGTAGTGGCCATCATAATAATAATAATTGTCTTGTTAGAACATGTAAACAACAACGAAATGATCTCATTAAAAATCAATCCGACACGAAGACGAAAATTACTAGGTAGTAGGTACACACGCTCTACCAAAAGTCCACTACAAACTGAAGTGTGTAATTTTATAGCGCACAACAGATCACTTATTGGGTCGTTTTCGACGATGATCGGTGATCATTTCGCACAGTATCGCATTTCCTGGAGAGCGCCGAAAAATACACACCGCCGCCTGACTGCTTTATATGGATATGGATGTATATAACGTCTGCCACGATTAACACTATACTTATGACTTATTCTGATTCAGTATTCTGTATTAATGGCTGCCGACTCTCTGCGATCCTCGATATACTAATTTTGTTTGTTGAATGCAGGAGGTAAAAAAGTGAATAAAAATTTATTAAAATATAGCATAGCAAAAATATTATTTTTTCCACGGCAGGCGGCAGTGCGCGCGCACGGGTGCACTTCTTGAGGAGCCGCCCCTGATATATGCTTACATTTTGGCGTTATTCGTTTGTTTTTTTTATAGATATTTGTCAAAGATATGACCACATCGATATATTTTTTAAACGGAAACATACAACTTGTGATACATGATTTGAAAGTTAATATCTCGTACAGTATGCTCATAAATTTTGGCGCGATTCTGTCAAGATATTTCAAAATGGCGACTGTTAAAAGTTTAAAAAAAAATCCCTATTTAAATAAGCGGAAATGATCAATCATTGATGTGTTTTTTACCTTTCCAGGTAAGAGATTTTCATTGTTTAACGTTCTGTCATTTTATGACATTTTGAACTTGTCAAATTAATTTAGGTATTTCAGAAGTATTATTTTACAATTTTCTAAACAAAACTTGTTTCGTCGGAAAGGCAGCGTATCGAAGTCTTGATATTGTTAGGATGTGGAGATAAAATAAGAAGTCAAAGTGAAGTGTATTTAATGCTAAATATCCGGAAAAAAAAAACAGGGCACTGTTAGTAAAATATTCCACAAATTTGAGGAACATGGCACAGTAAAGGACTTGCCTAGGAATGGACGGCCACGTGTTTTAGGCGACGATGAAAAATTAGATATTGCATTATCTCTGCAGGATAATCCGCATGTTTCAACAGTTTCATTGGCTCAAAATCATGATACATCTAGAGGTATTATTGGAAGATTTTTGAAAGAGCTTTTAGAAGATGACTACTATGACAGGCGTTTGCAATTTTGCGCGGAAATGATGAGACGGTGTGAAGAGAATAATTGGTTTTTACAGAACATGTTATTTTCTGATCAAACTACTTTATATTTAAACGGGGTGTTCAACAGGCATAATTATCGTTTCTGGAGTCAAGAAAATCGAAGATGGATATTTGAAGCGCATACTCAGCGGCCCCAGAAAGTAAATGTATGGGCAGGTATCATTAATAACCGAATTTTAGGGCCATTATTTTTTAAGGAAACCTCACAGCTGAACGGTACCTGGATTACTTAACCCTCGAGTTGATGCCTGCTCTAGCTGTAATTTTTCCCAACGAAGTCGATCCAGATATACCTAATGAAACAATTTGGTTTCAGCAAGATGGTGCTCCTCCGCATTTTGGTGTCAACGTGAGAAGATATTTAGATCAGATATTTCCAGGTCGCTGGATTGGACGACGTGGTACAATTGAATTGTAACCGAGGTCCCCAGACTTAACGCCTCTAGACTATTTTCTTTGGGGATATATAAAAGAAAAAGTTTACCAAAATAGGCCAAATAATATTGAAGATTTGAAAAACAAAATTAGATTGGAGACACATAACATACCGGATGAAGCCATTCGGAATTCCGTCGACGGATTTTTACCATCGTCTGAGAGCAGGCCAAGTAGAGGGTGGAGGAAATTTCCAGCATTTGCCACGTTAAACAGCCTTTTTGTTGTTTTTTTGTTTTGCTTCGTTACATTCTTTTTTTGACAAAATAAATAACAAATAAACCATAACTATGTATTGTTAAGTTACAATCAAGTTGTATGTTTCCATTAAAAAAATATCGATGTCATCGTATCTTTGACAAATGTCTATAAAAATACAAACGAATAATGTCAAAATGTGTGCATATATAAAACTAGATTGACGTGTCCGAGCGTTTTCTCCAAAAGTTAAAGGTATTAATTTTATTCCGGACTTCTGGAGAGCTTGTATATTTCCTTGGATACCTAACTCAACATGACTTGTTTGGATCCTTTAAAATTAGTTCTATATAATTCCTAGTACATAAATTAAACCGTTTAATGCCTATAATATTTATTTTTATCTATCACCTTTATCGTAAATAAAGATGTCTTCTAACATCAAGCAAGACCTGAGGCGTGAGTGACCTAATGACAATCGTTATTCTTCTTCTTGAGCCAGTTAAATCGCGTGATATAGTTTTGTATTGCGTACTTTATACATATTTCCATAAAAAGTCTAGGAGCGTAAGATCGGGTGATTTTGCTGGTCATTCTAACGATCCTCGCCTCCCTATCTACCGATTTGGAATTATTAAGTCCAGGTACTGCCGAACATTGATTTGGTAATATGCTAGTGCTACATCATGATGTAACCATATCACGTTCGCTGGAACTTGTGAGTTTGCTTGATCGAGATGTAAGGTTGCCAAAGTTAACACGACATTATTTTGGACCAGTGTCAGATAAGTATTCTCATTTAAATTGCCCTCAATGAAAAAGGGGCCAGTAACATGGATCGCCTTGGCAGTTTCGGGTTGACCACGACGTTTGTCACTGGTCTGTATTAAATTTATTCAAAAGCAAAAAATCGTCCTTTAAAGTTCATTTGTTCCAAGAGCTTAATGAATACGATTTTGGCCGAAGATCGGAGCTTTGCGAGACTGTCGTGGAAAAAAATGTAATTATGATCCGAATTTTGCAAATTACATACCTACTCTTCTCTGACGAAGCTAAGTTTATGTTGAATGGTTTCGTTAATAGGCATAACTGTAGATATTGATCTACAATTAATCCTTGGTGACTGTAGGAAAGTCATACACAAAGTCCGCAAAAAGTTATGTTTGGGCAGTTGTTGTTATTGACCAGAATGTGATTAGTCCCTTCTTTATTGATGGCAGGCTTACATCGGATATGTATTTATACCTGCTCAATCAGCAAATATTGCTGAGTTTGGAAGGTGTTTTCCCTAACAGGGCAAATGTCTGCTTCTACAAGATGCTGTCCCAGCACACTGAACTCCGTGTTCGTGAATAATAGATCTAGACATTTCCCAATCAGTGGATAGGTTGGGGACGTCAAAATCAGTGGCCCGCTAGATCACCTGACCTGACTCCATTAGACTTTTCTGTTTGGGGTGCAATAAAATGTAAAGTATGTAAAAATAAGCCAATGTATATTGAACAGCTGAACGGTCGTGTATATGCAAGAAGTTTCTCCAGACACTTAGCGAGATGTTATTAAGGAATTCCAGTACAGACTTGCTCGTTGTTTAGCCAACAATGGCAGACATTTTAGGCATCTCTTATGATAAACTTTGCTGTTGCTCCCACTTTTGTTTCATGGCAATTTTGTTTTCCTTGTAAATAAATGCGTTACTACCTAACTCATTTTGGGATTTGCCATAGAGCTGTCATTTTGATAGCTAGACGCAGTAAACCTTATATCGCTGAATTTGTCTCTAAGAATACTATCGAAATTCACGAAAACCTTTAGGGTGTTCAATTTAGAATCATCGCGGAACACCCTATATATCTTTGCATATCATAATACCCTCGCAGGCCCGAATTTTCCTATTTCATAAACACAATGAAATTCGTTGTAATTGGTCCAGGTGTTTCTGAGATATATGCAATATTTCAGACATTTGTACCAGCCTGTATAGCATGTATTGTATTTAATGAGAATACTGTACCTGAAGTTAGCTATATACGAGGTAACTGTAGATACAATTTAACTGGTTGCGACATTACGGTTTTCAGTAGTCTGTTATCTTAAGAGGTGATCAGGGAACTACACCGACTTTTCAACGTCTCTTCTCTTTGCTTCATGCTCCGCTTAGTTTAGCTCGATACGATTAAATTAATTCAATTACAGTTTCTTCTATGTTACCTATTCGTTATATAATTCCCACACAGCTAATACAAATAAGTGTCTTACGACATAGTGAATAATATGATAGGTAAGAGATTATCTCGTTTATTAAGCTACCAATGGATCATGTTTCAATTTTTATATGTTATATATATATATATATATATATATATATATATATATATATATATATATATATATATATATATATATATATATATATATATATATATATATATATCTGTATCCGTCTGATAACTCAAAAAATAATTAACCAATTTCGATGAAACTTGGCAAGTGCCTTTCTTTTATTAATGGCTTGGATGAGTTCGTTATCCAGAAAAATCGGACGGGGTTTTCCGAGAAAATTGAGTTTTCTTTCGAAAAAAAAAATTCTCCGAAAGTAACAAAGCTGTTTTAATGAAATTTACTATACATGTTGCCTCGGGAGAGATATTACTACGTACTAAAATTCAACTTTCTAAGTTTATAGAAAATTGAGTTATTCAAATGTTAAATTTTCTTTCGAACATTTTTTTTTTCTCCGAAAATTACAAAGTTATTTTAATGAAATTTGGTGGATATCTTACCTTAGGAAAGACCTTACTACATACCAAAATTAAACTCTCTAATTTTTTTAAAAATTGAGTTATTCAAATTTGATACATTTAATAAAAATTCACTACCATAACGCACTTGTTGCGTCCCGAGATTTTTATTATATCATTTCGTCATTCTTTCCGCTAATGATCATAGCTGTTGAATTTGTAGATTGTTTAACCGTAGAATACTAACCATTCCTAATATTTACGAATACGTTAGCATTTTTGTGACTTGTCGGCTGTGCGTTGCTCGTAAGATCTCAGCCTCACTTGTAACTTCATTAGCATGCCTCGAGAGCTATTTGGATGAAGTACTTTGTTTTAGTGCATAGTGAAAGAGTACATAATCGTCCCAGCTTCGTAAATTTTACGCAATGTTAGTATTCACGTTATATTTTTTAGACAATTCCCGATTTTGCTTTTTAGCGAATTTTTCGTAAAACGAAAAATTCACTAATGGGGAGATCTGTGTTATATATATATATATATATATATATATATATATATATATATATATATATATATATATATATATATATATATATATATATATATATATATATGTGTGTGTGTGTGTGTGTGTGTGTGTGTGTGTGTATGTATGTATCACAACGATAACTCAAAAAATAATGGGCCGATTTTAATGAAATTTGGTACGTACCTTCCTTTTGTGAGTGGTTTTGATAAGTTCGTTATCCAGAAAAATCAGACCAGGTTTTCCGGGAAAATTTTGGGTTTTCCTTCGGAAAATTTGTGTATCTCCGATAATAACAGAGCCATAACAACCAAATTTGGCATATACATTTCTACTGTCCAACTTACCCTACATGCGAAAATTCAGCTCCATACGTTGAAAGAGAAAAAGTTATAGGCATTTTAAGAAAAAAAATTAGGGTGCCAGTGGTGATCAGAGGAAAGCACAAGAACAAAATATTTTGTGTGATTAACAAAACCAATTTAATATTTCATCCAACGGTTAAGTTTTCTTGACGCAAAAACGTCAAGAAGTAGCAGAAAAAATATTTTGAAAATTTGACAAGTTTTCTTCTTAAAACGTCAAAGTCGCAATTTGAAACGTCAAAATTTGCAATTTTCAGACAACGAATTTGGAACAAATACGGATTATGTAGACGATATGTTGTGTGTTCTACAAAGCCTTAACATTCAGCTTCAATCATCATTGTCCTTCATTTTACTAAAATGTTTTCAGAAAATCCATTTCAAATAGACCCTCTTTCTGATGCTTTGGCAGTAGTTTCAGCTATAGAGTTTATGGTTTAATAGTCTATATTTTAGCAAATTTTCGTCGAAAAAATTCGTTATTGAGAAGACCGCGACTTATGAATTTTAAGAAGGTTTCTTCAAATGAGCGCAAACTAGGACCCCAAAAACCCATATACGGGGTCAGTTTCAGTTTTTATATGTTTACACATATACAGGATGACGCTTTTCTACGGCAACGCTCAATATATCCGTTATTATACAAGATATGACAAAAAAATATGTACGTTAATTATAGGGTCTCACGAGCTGCATCTTATAAACTTATTTTAATAATCACAGGGTGGCCCATAAGTCATTGGTGATACACATTTTCTTTTTTAATAGAACACCCCCTTATTTTATTGAATTTTTGTGTTTTTCTGCGAATTAATTCATGTTTGTAAGAAAAAACAATTGATATCGTTCATCGTTTTTGAGTTATTTCAATTGTTTTGCAACCTTTCACGTTTTTTGCACATATTTCAAACACATATCACAAATTGTGAAACGGCGTTTTTATCAATAGATAGCGAGGCCCATGGAAAAACGCATTCAGAGAGCTTTTTGTTTGTATTACTCGTCGAAAAAATCGAGCTGCCGTATATGGGCACGCTCAAATAAAGGCTGAATTTCGACGGATACGGTACCATAGATAGATCATCCGTCGCCCGACATATTTGGGATAATAATCATCACGTTAATGAATCTAAAATTAATAAAAAAATGTTGGACAACCAGGACAGCTAAACGCGTTCGAGAGTATATATATATATATATATATATATATATATATATATATATATATATATATATATATATATATATATATATATATATGTATGTATATATATATATTGCGAAATATAGTGTTACGACCCAAATGTCGTAACTTGTTTTATTGTTAATCCGTCATCATTTTTCAAGTTTTGTTTCTATTTAATGTGTTCTCACGCGAGTGAGTTATTTAGGATGACACAGACCGTGTCTGTGTTCGTCCATAATAATCATCGAGCGGGTGATACCTTCAGTATCCCTGCTCATATAATTTTATTCAGTCTATGATAAAAATACAGCGGAGCTGGGGGTCATCTGCTGTCTTTCCATGTCCTGTGAACGGCTAGTTACATAGCGCAAAGTCGATCCAATGTCTATGGGTTGGCATGACTGAATGAATGGTAGCGCATGTGCATTGAGAGACGACGGGAGTCCTCTCCGTCGAGTCGTTCTCTTCTGGTTTCGACTGTTGCAATGACAAGAGTGATATGGTAGCCATGTCCATTTTGTGAAGATTATGTCACCGCGATAAGCCGATAAAATAACGTCCTTTAGGGCAAGCTGGTGCTTATAGCCAGAGTAGTGTTGTTCATGTTTTAGGGTCACTGCCATTCCAGTGTAAAGGAGAATTGAGAGCGTAGATGATCGCCGCAGTCGATAGGCCGCCGTCATTTGGAGGGATCTGGGTCCGTTGCCGGCCTGGGGTACGCTGGTGGAGCTGGTCC
Organism: Tillus elongatus; assembly: GCA_964006375.1. NCBI lineage: Eukaryota > Metazoa > Arthropoda > Insecta > Coleoptera > Cleridae > Tillus > Tillus elongatus. The sequence continues at coordinate 35,666,286 of OZ023268.1, forward strand.
CGGTGTCACAGATGAGTATTAAAACAACCACATCACCGAGGCATTTCAGTTTAATTGTGTGAATTAAGTATTGTGCCATTGACTACGAGCAGATATCTTTTTTTTGTGTGCTTTATCTTCAATGTCATTTGAACTTGCGTGACATATAGCGACTGTTAACGTCATTGCCTGCCAGTACAGTCGGTGGACCTGGTGGTCATCACCATACCATAATTACTGAGTAAATACACTGTGTGCCATTGTTGCCAGTAACTCAACTTCATTAATTGTAATTATTCTTTATGATTATTGACCTACAGGGTCGTTTGCTTCATTATTGGTTATTATTATTTATGATTACTGGCCTATAGGGTCTTTTACTTCATTATTTGTTGTTATTATTTATGATCCCTGACCTATAGGGTCCCTTAACTGTAATTGTTAGTCATAACGACATAAGCTACACGAAGAGGCTTCCCCTTTAAGTGTTCACCTTGGAACATTTAATTTTGGAACATTAATTTATTGTTTAGACCCCTCAGGCAGACCATTTGAACCGGTTTAGGTTATGATACCTTTTGTAAAGGGTAAGTGAGCTCACCTACCAGTGATTAAACAGCTGATGTCAATTAGTAGCTGGTGATATTAACTTCCAGTGGTTACCCATATAGGAGGTGGACCTTACTGTATTTATATCGGTCCCTATTACCATACAGCATATTGTTTATCGTAGCATAATTCTATGCTACCGCTGTCATTATATTGTGATTATATGGGTTAATATTATTTCTGGCAGTATTATTTGCTGAACATACCATTGCTTGTGTTTGTGTCGTTCGAGCTCACGTTTTGCTGATTACAGAAGTATTATTGATTTTGATTCTAAGTCACCAAGCCATCATAGTTCCGCTCACAGGTACTAATGACATCTTGTACCTGGCCACGGGTTGCGGAAAGTGGCTGCCGCCTGTTAAATTAAGTCTCTTAGACTTTGATAAACTCATAGGGTTAATATAACATCTGAACCCCTCTGAGATGTCCCTATGCTCTAGCTCTGCTTAGGCATCCGCTGCTTATTGAGGGAATTGTAGTGTGCTCCACCTCTCTGGTACTTAGTAGCGAGTTGTCGTAGCAATAGTTACAACAAAAAATGTATGAACGTTTCTCCACCCCCGATAACTAGTCACCTGATCGATTGCTTTGTAAAATAAATTCCCACGTTTCAACACGTCCTAGAGATAACATAAGAATACAGATATTTCCGCCAAACGAAACTATGTTAATTTAGTTGTTGAACCTTCCCAAAATTATTAGAGATCGACACCTTTTAGATAAGTTAATAAAGACAATTCAAAGACCTCGTCCGGCGATAAAAATACAATACACTGCAGAATTTGCCTGCAACTAGTTCCCCTCTCTGTTTCGTTTCTTTACCTAAGATCCGGTATATAAGGTGATGTTAATTTTTAAAATAGTTAGGATTTTTCATCCCCTGATGACGCTAACTTGGTTAGTGAAACGATCGTCAGGTCTTTTTTTAAATGTGTTGGCGATTTGAAACCTTACAGTATGTAGTTTAAAATGAATATGATAATAGTAAAATTAATTTATGAACCTCACAATTTATTGCAAATAGTTTTCAATAAACTATCATACTTCAAGTTTTTAATATATATTTTTCTTTTCAGGTAAGAGCTGATGTATATCACGATTTTAAGTGGTCCCAGTATGTAAGTATATAGTAATGATCCAATTACATGCATCTAAAGTAAAATCATGCATCGCCAGCATATATAAACTAGCGATAGTTATAAGATTTTTTATTTTGTTTGTGATATTTTATCCAGAGCAGACACGCAGATTTTTACTATTTATTGATGTAGTGTTGTGTGAGGAACATGTGTTCAATCCTTCGACTACATCGAATCGTGTGATGTTCGTTTTTGCCCTTAACGTCATTGCACAACATACAGTGCGGTGGGTCATATCGTGCTGAGAATCAATTAAATGTGCGGAGCACTTGAGTTTTTGCAAGCCGCTAAATTGTTACACATTGCTGTTTGTTTTGTATGGTTATTTAATGCGGATAAAGACAATTCTAACATATAATTTTGACTTTGGAAGTTTTCCATTTAAGCACAAATTGACTCCTAACATCTTATGCTAAATGAATGTACCAAAAGCTTAGGTTCAAACAACTGTAAGGGGTACGTTACAAGCCCGCCCTCAAGGCAATCTGATTTTAACTCATGTTCCCAGTTTAGCCAAGGGTAAACTTACGCCCCTTTAAAATGTCTAAATTTTGTCCACTAAGCTGCTTTTTGTATATTTTAACAGTGAGCATCGAATTCAAGTATCTTGGCGACCTTTAATGTTTTGCTGAACCTTTGAGCCATCAAGGCATGTAACTCAAATAGGAAGCTGTTTCACAGAATATGATATACACCTCTCGGTTGCACTTACATGGTTATCATAAAGTATATAGCACAAACAACTACACATAATATCTGCACAAATAAATGTATAGTCAACACATAACCACAAGGATAGATATATTTGCACATAGGGCATAGCCAAATTCACAACTAACTAGAGTCAAACATAGATTGTTTCTTATTTTGGACACCCGGCTACGCCACCGATTCAGTTAACTAATAACACAACTACTTCTGAACCTCAACCTCAAAACTTGCTTCAGATACTTGATTCAGATTGTCGATTCTGAAGCTGTAAGAGGTACGTTTTTTTTTTCATATATATTGAATAAATATATCAAACGCAACCCTTCGATGACACAAGGTTACAACCCTTTTAGTAAACAATAGAAGTAACCTATTATAATAATAAAAATCGAACGGTCACATAATATAATTACATAGCTCAACAATCAATCACCAGTGGATATATTACTTAGCAGTTGTGTTATCTACTTAAGAGTAATCATGCAAAAGACAAAAGGTTTATTAGTTGTCAGAATGATGGCGAAGCCTTAAGGTACGGGCGTAATGAGTCGGGCGAGCGGGTGCCAAATGTGTCCAGTAACATCACTAACCTGTAATTAAAAATATACCTGAACACACCATTGCACATCTAAAGCACAACCTAACATATATACGAGGGGCATTCAATTATTAGTTTATCAATCATTTACCAATTACACGCTCCACTGAGCAACCTAACATTAAGAGCAGTTTCGACATAACGCTCCACTGAGCAACTTCCACATTAACAGCAGTTCCTACTCAATGCTCCACTAAGCAACATTATAAACTCTTAACAACGCACATCAGTGCCTCAGTACTTCTTCTCAACAATGTCTCTAAGTGCTCAAATCATAGCTTTTCAAACAATAATTACTCAATTAGTTACTTAAACAATAGTTACTTAGATAATATTTAGACAATAATTACTGAGATAATAGTTACTCAAGTAGTTACTCACACGATAGTTACTCAAACAATATTTTCTTAGACAATAGTTTAACTTGTGTGTTTAGTTGGGTGCTGTACCCGGCAGTGGGTCCGCGCCGGCTTCCAGGAGTGCAATGAGGCAGCAATTGCCTCACCTAGAGTGCTCGCCTACAGCCAGAGTGAATACTGAGAGGTGCAATGGACACAAAGGGCCCAGCCAAACAATATGCCCCTTCCCAATATCCACTCCTACAATGGTCCTGATTGTGCAATGAGACAACGATGCCTCGGTCTAGCCAACAGATCGGCTCTCAAACGCAACCACTGTGTTGCCTCCGTGAATACTGAGAACTGCAATGGACACAACGTTGAAGCTACGCTATGTCCCTCTCCAATATCCACGGCTACACTGGTCCTGGCTGTGCAATGAGGCAACGACCTCAGCCTGACTACCATTTCGGCAAATACAACGTCTACACTGGTCCTGACTGTGCAATGAGGCAACGACCTTGGTCTAGCTACCATTTCGGCTATCAATGCAACAACCGTGGTGCTGTTACATAACCTGGGTCTAAGCCCACGCCCACCAGCATGATACTCTACTGGGTGAACAAACAGCGAAAGTGTCCCGCACACTTTTCAAACTATCATCATTACTTACAAACAGAATTTACTTTACTTACTGCGAACTGACATACTCAACAATGTATTAATTTATTAATGTTGACTTAACCTCGTATAAATAACAAGCTGAATTTTAACTTAGTTAATTACCAAATTATTTCATAAAGCCCCTTTATTTAAATCAGATAATTCCTTCTCAATTTATAACTTAGCCTCGTATTAATAATAAACAATAAACTGACTTTGAACTCTAGCTACAATTTAATTTCATAAGAGCTATTTAATAAATGATTTCCTAAAACCACCCTTATAATCATATACTTATTGAAATTACTTCTTAATTTATAACTTAAACAAATGATAACATATAGGTCAACAATATGCGTTCAGTGAGATTTCGCTCACCCTTTATTCCAGAAAACACTGGCCACAACACTGGACTTACTGAACACAAGCACGTTAAACGGTACAATGGCTAATGTATTCTATATTAAACTAGATGGATGACAAAAACGTTCCCGAGAAGGTTTCTTCTAACTAGTTCTCAAGTGTATAGATAACTGCGGCATGAATAGCGCGAGGTAGTGATGGGTCGTTATTTAACTGTCAGCTATTTTTAAACGGTTACCGAGCCGTAACGTTAACCACCAGTTATGGATTTATAAAAATAGCAGCTTAAAAAATAACGCTTTTTACACTAAACTAGATTTCGGAGTCGTGTCTGTTTCAGTTCTACTGCAACTAGTTCGGCTTCGATGAATAAACATCGGTTTTCATCGGCAACTATTTATTTAACTATTTAACGGGATGAATAGCCTTGAGATTGGGAATGCTAAACACGTTATTTATACTGTGTGCTCGCTCTCGCTTATATATATATATATATATATATATATATATATATATATATATATATATATATATATATATATATATATATATATATATATATATATATATATAACAGCTTTAGGAACGTAGGATTTTCGGTACAATAAAACGGTTTAATTTTAATTTTAACTTTAACCGGTTGTTGATGGGGATACGGCATACGAACACTACTACACAGAGTTATTCTGTTAAACTGAGAAGGTGTTATTTTTGAAACAGTTGAGTTTCCCACTAGTATGTAAAGCCAAATATTTAATAATAAAAAATATTGGGTGAAAAGATGAATTTCTGTAAAAACGTGTTATTACTTTCACTATAGACAACGCAAAATAGGGTTATTTCACGTGAAATTAAAGTACTTATTTATTTAAATTTATATACATTACCTAAGAAAACAGTTAACACGTCATTTTCGTTTGTCTGATAATAGTTATCAAATTGATTAAAAAAATATAATGCTACAACATTTTTTAATATCTATATACATTTCAATATAAAAAATTAAATGCATATATATATATATATATATATATATATATATATATATATATATATATATATATATATATATATATATATATATATACAGGGTGTTTCCAAATTGATGCGAAAAATTTTACAGGGTGATTCTTTGGCGAAAAATAAGGGGTGTCTTTTTATTAAGTTTTTCTTGAAATTTTTGAAACTAATTTTAAAACAACGAATATTAAAATAAGTAAATAAACAATTAATACTATATATCTTCCAATTTTTTTTAAAACTCAAACTCAATTTTTTATACTGTTTCTTTACCGAAATTTTATTAGCTGCGTTATGTTATGGAGTTCTTAGAATCACTCCCTGTGTATCAATAAAAGTTCTAACGTCTAACGTCCCAAGGAGTGATAAATAATGATATTTATTGATTCTTGCTGTGGCATTGACATTTACGTAAAGACCCTGATAAAATAAAGTTGTGAGAAATGACTAGTTTATAATTCCTAAAACATCTAAGTAAATTCTTATAGAAGACTCCTTTCTGATTTCTAAAAGTTTCACTTCAGAGTGGCAAAAGATTTACGACACGCTTATTATAATTTCTTAACCCTTTGTTTCCTTTTCATATCGACAAAATTTGAGTTTTATACACTACGTGAAATAACGGGGTAAAAATACAATGCATTTATACTAGTGTGCTCGCTCTCGCTCACAGCTTTGAGAATGTAGGATACTATCGATCGATTATCCAGTTTAAAATAACTGAAGCCGTTATTTTCAACGGTTATTATTAAATAACGTTAACGGCTTCAACTGTTAACAGAAAATAACTGTTTTTCCCATCACTAGCGCGAGGCCCTTTAATCTAAGAGAGACACATTGTAACTCCACACACCCCGCACATCTATATTTAAGTAAACAGTGTTTAAACGCTCATCGCTTGACACTTTAGATCTAATGGGAATACTCTGACTAGTAAAACTTATTCACCTAAGAACGTGTCGGTTAAATACGTACAGAGTGTTTTCATAATAAAATGAGATTATGACCAGGGCTAGAAAATATATTCCTTACACAACATCATCTGAAAAAGAACATTGTTTTCTTTAACGTCGACCTTACGTGGGTCTTTTTCCGCGACAATGGCCAATCACCGACGCCAGCGAGCTGTTTTACCTCACTACTGTGGCAATTTTGCTTTATGTATAGAGGGTGGGGATCTTTAATGTGCCGAACATGGATTGTTGCAGGGGATCGACGGCAGACGTTTAACTAACATAAGGCCACAATCTCAATCGATGTTAATTTTACAGTATGTACTGAAGACGTGAAATGATCCGTTGCTGTGAATCGAACCCAGGACCCCTGGGTTCAGAGGCACACGTTCTTACCACTGCACTATGGAAGCTGCAAGGAGGACATTGCCAACTCAAATACTAAAACATGTATAATCCGAATCTTTACACTTTTAAAGTTGCAAGCGTTCTTTGTTTTTCATTCAAAATAATTCGATAATATGAAGGTTGATCAATATTTTAATTTTTCTATTGACTACACAAAAAAAGAACAAGTACATATATTATTTTTCTACGTAATCTCCTCCTTTATAAATGCATTTTGCCAGCCTATCGGAAGCTTTGTAATAAGTACAATTTGGAGGACCCAGTTCATCACAATACATTTTCTGGACCCGACCATCGTTTCAAGCTGACGCGACTGCCTGACATTTTTTATTGTCTTGAGATTTTCTTTATCTACATGATGATTATTATCCCATATCTGCACGGGCACTGCTCAGAGGAGCTGTCTTTCATAGTTCCTCCACCCGCTGCCCCCAACAGATCTACCAGGGGAACAAAGCGAATGCACCTTTTTACTGTCCAGGTCACCAGACATAGAACATCTTTTTATGCCCGCTCTTTTGTCTCGGGGACTTTCAAGTTGTGGAACTCCTTGCCGGCACGTGTTTTTCCTTCTCCTCCGAACCTCCAAACCTTCAAGTCCAGAATTAACAAGTTGCCTCTATCCTCCTTGTCGACACCCACGGTACGATAGTATTTAGGCTGTGAGTAATGTAATTTTTGTAGAAACTGTTAGCAACAAATTGACTTTCTTAAAAATGCTATTAAAACTTCTCGTAATTCGCGGTTCAAATGGCAAACATACAACGGTTTTGTCCGGTTTATCTTTTCTGAAAGTCGTAGATTCCGCTAACATCTTTGTTTTATGTTTATTGACTAGTTTCTCCACTAGGCAGACAGAGTAACCATTATACTTAGCAACATTTGTAATATATTCAAGTTCACTGTTGTATCTTTATTTATTTAAGGGAAACTGTATTAATCTATGAACAAGAAAATTCAAACTATCCATTTTTTGTGAAAAATTATGGTGTGAGTCAATCGGAATGTAATTCACGGTAGTGGTTTCCTTTCTGTGGATGTCAAATTCTAAAGTGTGTATTTTTAATGACTAATACATCAAGAAAAGGTAATTTGTTATTAATTTCTATTTCGTGCGTGAATTTAATGGAGTCAATTTTACCGTTTAATTTGGCAATAAAATCTCCTACTTTGCATACATTTGTATTAAATGCTGCAAAAACATCGGTCCACATAACGAAATCATACTCTAGGAAAATAGTCATTTTCGTAATTTTAATACCGTCATCGTAAAATAAAGAAATTTGTGTCAGTAGTAAATTAAGCACGAAGCGCTCTACTCCATTGTCGTTAGAGAATCATTTGCTTTCCAACGCTTCTGTGAGTGGGTTCCCTCTCAGACCTAGGGTTGGCTACACTGAGAACTTAGGGACTATCTCCGGTGAGATTTGGGAAGTAGATAGATTGAGGCCCCGTAACCGAACTACAAAAACTCACCGCCCTAAGGAGTAGGTGGATTGAAGCCCTAGAGTTGATTTCCTTTCATATTTCCTCAACCTCCTGACCGAAACATGGAGTTTTTATTAATTCCAGGCGTGGTTAAACCCGAGAACCAACTACTTTTCCTGTAAAATCAACTTGCCTGCTTGAAAACAATGCGGCAATAGCCTACTTATAATAGGCGACAGGGAGGTAAATAGCTCACTTAGCTCACGTCCTCAATAGAAACCACTACTTTTCTTGTAAAATCATCTTCTGCTTGAAACAGTGCGTCAATACCCTACTTACCATAGTGGGCAAGGAGGTAAATATCTCACTTACCTCACGTCCTCAATAGCAACCACAACTTTACCTGTAAAATAAACTTAGATGCTTGAAACCAATGCGACAATAGCCGACTTACCATAGTAGGCATGGAGGTAAATAGTCACTTCCTCCAGTCCTCAATAGCAACCACTACTTTCCTGTGAAATCAACTTACCTGCTTGAACACAATGCGAGAATAACCTACTCACCATGGTGGGCAGGGGGGGTAAATAGCTCACTTACCTCCCGACCTCAATAGCAAGCACTACTTTTCCTGTAAAATCAACTTACCCGCTTGAAAAAAATGCCACAATAGCCTACTTGCCATAGTGGGAGATAAATAGCTCACTTACCTCCCGTCCTCGATATCAACTACTAATTTCTGTGTACAATCAACTTACCTGCTTGAAAACAATGCGAAAATAGCCTACTTATAAGCGTCGGGGAGATAAATAGGTCACTTACCTCACGTCCTCAGTATCAACCACAACTGTTCCTGTGAAATCAACTTACCTGCTTGAAAACAGTGGCCTACTTACCATAGTAACCGGGGAGGTAAATAGCTCACTTTCCTCCCGTCCCCAAATGCAATCACTACTTTTCCTGTAAAATCTACTTACCTGCTTGAAAACAATGCGAGAATAGCCTACGTATCATACTGGGCAGGTAGGTAAATATTTCGCCTACCTCCCGTGATCAAATGAGAGCGAACTAGGACCCCTAGAACCCGTATCCGGCGTCAGTTTCAATTGTTATATGTTTATATATATATATATATATATATATATATATATATATATATATATATATATATATATATATATATATATATATATATATATATATATATATATATATATATATATATATATATATATATATATATATATATATAATGTATCCAACCGATAACTCAAAAAATAATTAACCGATTTGGATGAAACTCGGCACTGCCTTTCTTTCATTAATGGCTTGGGTGAGTTGGTTATCCAGGAAAACCGGAAAAGCTTTTCCGAGAAAATTTTGAGTTTTCTTTCGAAAAATTTATATATATATATATATATATATATATATATATATATGTATCCAACCGATAACTCAAAAAATAATTAACTGATTTGGATGAAACTCAGCAACTGCCTCTTTTATTAATGGCCAGGTTTTCCGGGAAAATTTTGAGTTTTCTTTCGAAAAAAAATTTTTTCTCCGAAAAATACAAAGCTATTTTAATGAAATATGGTGGATATGTTGCCTGGGGAAAGAGCTTACCACATACCAAAATTCAACTTTCTAAGTTTGTAGAAAATTGAGTTATTCAAATTTGAAACATTTAACGAAAATTCACTACCATAACGCACTTGCTGCGTCCCGAACTTTTTAAAATAGTTTTAAGCTTTGGTCAAACTAATCGGTTCTCTTACAAAGTGAGCTGAATTTTTTTGTGAAGCAGCAGGAAATCTTATAGAACCATGGAGAAAATCCTCAACAGCTATATTTAACTTACGTCAAATTAAAATACATACGTCACCAATATTTGATAAACTATTACAGAGCCTCGGTGGTTCAGGGGCAAGAACGTGTGCCTCTGAACCGAAGAGTACTGGGTACGATCCCAGGATACTCCTTTCACTTTTTCAGTACAAACTGTCACATTAACATCAACCGAGGTTCTGGCATTGTATTTGAGCAAGTTGAATGTCTGCGCGTTCCGCCCTTCGGAGGGGGCGTAAAGCTGTCGGTCCCGTGTCCATGCGATGTTGGGCACGTTAAAGATCCCTATCCTCCTTACATAAAGGCAGGGCTTCGGCAAAATTTCCAGGATAGTGAGGTGAAACTGCTCCCTGGCGTCGGTGATTGGCCATAGTCGCGGAAATAGGCCGACGTTAAAGAAACAAAACACACACACACATAAACTATTACCCATTTATTTGCATATTGGTAACTACTTATTACAGAAACAAAAGAAAGTGAAACCAGGAAAGTAAATCTGAATTACATATATCACAAGGAAAATGGAAAGTTAAATCGCAAAACTATATAACTTTTACCCACAATGCATTTATTAGAAATCCAATTGTGACCTTTGACACTGAGAAACAATGCAATCTTTACTGCACTTGAGAGGAATAGATTATGGAGCTTTGCTATATCGTGAGTTAACTGTTAATGGACTATCTTTATTCTTAAGTGAATCTTGCAAACGGTATAATAACCTGCACTTTCTTGGATTTCATTTTACCTAATATAGATATAACGTAGGTTTAGATGTTTCCGGAAGAAGCATCTATCATCATCTCTACCAGGTGCAGTGTTATAATGTACAGTTCAGCAAAAGTTTTGCACTTTCAAACATGCTAACTGGTTAAAGTAGTTTTGTCGAGGTGAAACGTTAACCAATGACTTTTGCAAATGCCCAGTTATTAGATTGGTTTCAAAAATAGCCTTGTTTCTTAGCGAATCGAGATCTCCTCATTAGTGAATTGTTTCTACGAAAATTCATTAAAAGCAGCAAAAGAGTCATCTTTATTAAAATTAGGTTCTAGACTTATTTTAAATTACATTGATACCTATGTAAGGGGTACGTTTTTTTTTTCTTCATATATATTGAATAATAGTGAACGCAACCCTTCGATGACACAAGGTTACAACTCTCTTAGTAAACAATAGAAGTAACCTATTATGCTAATAACAATGGACTAACGGTCACATAATATAATTACATAGCTCAACAATCAATCACCAGTGTTCTTTTCTTGAGCCAAAATTTTTTTGGTCTGAGATTAAGCTCAAATTGTGTTTGCACGTACTTTAAACTTAGTTAAATGTCGGAGTAAAATCAGTTCTTATGTAACTCAAGAATTTTTCAATTTAGAGAGGTTTGAAGACTGTTCGAAAAAAACGAAAATAATTTTTTACAAAAACTATCACAATTCTAAAACTATTGCAGATATCGAGTTACAGATTATTTGATTTTTATCCATTAACGTCCCTTCATAGTATATATGAGTTTAATCGAATTTGGCGGACTTTCATTTTTTCGCAATTTTTCCATACAGTGTATATATAAGTCGTGTTCTTTTTTGAGCCAAATTTTTTTTGGTCTATTACTTAGCAGTTGTGTTATCTACTTAAGAGTAATCATGCAAAAGGCAAAAGGTTTATTACTTGTCAGAATGATGGCGAAGCCTTAATGTACGGGCGTAATGAGTCGGCGAGCGGGTGCCAAATGTGTCCAGTAACAACATCACTAACCTGTAATTAAAAATATACCTGAACACACCATTGTTCATCTAAAGGACAACATAACATATATACGAGGGGCATTCAATTATTAGTTTATCAATCATTTGCCAATCACACGCTCCACTGAGCGACTCAACATCAATAACTATTTATGCTCAAAGATCCACTGAACAAACTAACATTAAGAGCAGTTTCCACATCATGCTCCAGTGAGCAACTTCAACATTAACAGCATTTCCTACTCAAGGCTACACTGAGCCAAGTAATACATAATCTCTCAACAGCGCACATCAGTGCCTCATAACTGCTTCTCAACAATGTCTAAATGCTCAACCATTAGTTTCTCAAACAATAATTACTCAAGTAGTTACTCACACGATAGTTACTCTAATAATAATTACTCAAACAATAATTATTCAAACATTAGTTACTCAAATAATAACTACTCAAATAATAAAAATTACTTCACCAATAGTTTAGCTTGTGTGTTTAATTGGGTTCCGTACCCGACACCAGGTCAGTGCCGGCTTTCAAGTGTGCAATGAGGCACAGTTCAATGCCTCAACTAGAGTGCTCGTAACTGTCAGAGTTGGATACCGAGAAGTGCAATGGGCACACGATGCACACTCCAGGGTGTGCCCTTCTCCAAGTAGCCCAACTCCTACACTGGGACTGACACGTGCAATGAGACCAACGGGTGAACTGACCACAGTGTCTCGGTCAAGCTACCAGATCGACCAAAAAGCAACAACGGTACCACCGTGAATACTGAGAAGTGCAATGGACGCATCGTAGTATTCTCTATGATGTGTCCTCTCTAATATCCAGCTATCGACGGGAGTAGGTGCAATGGATACCTAGAGCAAGCTCAGCTGTACCCCTACCGAAATCCATCGATGCAAACAAACAACCGTGTTGCGGTTACGTAACCTGGGCCTAAACCCAACGCCTCTACCAGTATGACGCCCTACTGGGTGAGCAAACAGCGAAGGTGTCCCACACACCTTCCAAACTAGCATCAATTTACTTCCGAACAGACTCTACTTTATTTACTCTAAACAAACTGACATAATTCAACTCTTACTTAATTTATGAATATTGACTTAACCTCGTATAAGTAACAACCCTCATGTAAACTTGACTAATACCTAAATTATTTCATAAAGCCCCTTTATTTGAATATGATAATTACTTCTCAATTTATAACTTAGCCTCGTATAAATAATAAACGTAATCTAACTTAGCTATTTCTCAAATTATTTCATAAAGCTCCTTTATTTGAATATGATAATTACTTCTCAATCTATAACTTATCCTCGTATAAATAATAAACGTAATATAACTTAGCTATTTCTCAAACTATTTCATAAAGCTTTATTTGAATATGATAATTACTTCTCAATCTATAACTTATCCTCGCATAAATAATAAACTGACTTTGAACTATAGCTACAATTTATTTTCATATAAACTAGTTATTAGATGATTTCCTAAAACCACCCTTAATCATATACTTATTGAAATTGCTCCTCAATATATAACTTAAACAAATAAGAACAGGTACAATAAACAAACAACAAGCCATGTTCAATGGGAATTCACTCACCTGAATAAAGATATATATAACGTGCACTGTAAATTTCACTAATATCGAGCATATTTTAATGCAGCTCAGGTCATGGCTAACGCACAAATGCGTAGGTATGGTTTACTTCAACCGATGCTAATGGGACCCGAGAACGTTTCTACAAATTAGTTCTTAAGTTTATAGATAAAGACGGTGTGAATAGTGTGAGGCCCTTCAATCTAAGAGATATAGTATTAAGATGCCATCTGAACTACATTGTAACCTCACAGCATGTGTTTCGTTACGTAAACAATTTTTAAACGCTCATCGCTTGACACTTTGTATCTAATGGGAATACTCTGACTAGTAACATGTATTCACCCAAGAACGTGTCTGTTAAATACGTACAGAGTGTTTTCATAATAAAATAACGTTATGACCAGGGCTAGAAAATACATTCCTTTACACCTACTGGAATGTGAATGCAATAATTGATATTGCAATGCTTTTAAATTTAAGTGTACATAAGTAATACGCAAGTGACAGTACTACGGAATGATAAAAGTCAGCTCTAGCGATGATCTAAAAAGATTCCCACAGTTTATTCTTCAGTAGCTGAAACTGTCATCATCATTTATAGTTCATTACTATTTTCCTCCGTGGGCAAACTCAGGCAACATTATGAGTACATTCATATTCAAGCTTCAAGAACTCAAGTAAATACATCAATAACTTTAGATCCAGTATTTTAGAGAATGTTTTACATTTTCATTGCTCAGGGAGATTATGGAAATAAAACTAGTTGTTTTAGTGAATTTTTGTAGAAAAAATTATTTTACAAAACCTCAAGTTTCAGCTTCAACCGTCATTGTCCAGCATTTTACTTAAATATTTACATAAAATTAATTATAAATAGACCCGTCCTCCGATGCTTTGGGAGTAGTTTTAGTTACAGAGTTTATAGTTTAATAGTCTATAATTTTCAGCGAATTTCCGTAGAAAAAAATCGCTAATGGGGAGCCAGCGACTTTTGAATGTTGGAAAGATTTCTTCAAATGAGCGCGAACAAGACTCCCAAAAACCCATCTCCGAAGCGAATTTCAGTTTTTATCTGTTTATATATACAGGGTGGCGCATTGAAAACGAAACAGATCGATTTGCGTCTAGAGAATTTTTTTTAAGAAACGCTGAAACACGTCAATTTTAATATTGAGGGGGGCATGTTTTGACATGAAACTCAACTTTGTCACATCAACCCCTTAATGGTGGTGATAACAACCCTTATATTTGAAATAGGGAACATGGGTCGTGTGTTACATCATTTGAAAGCTCTTTCTTTTCTGAATTCAGCACACTATTTTTTTTGAAGTTTTAGCAACTCGTTTAAAAATTATTCACAGTTGGAGTTGCAAGAACGTATTTCATTCATTGTGATAAGATATGCACTAATTAGTCAATTTTTCCTTAAAAAAACTAAAAAACAAAACGTTCAAAAATGTTTATTCAGTTAAGTAAGTGTTCAAATTGTTGACCAACAGCTTCCATACAAAAGTACAAATTTTGCTCAAAACGAGCTCTGACATTCTGTGACATTTGTGGAGTTATTAGACGGCATTCTTCAACAATGCGTCGTAGTAATTCTTCCAGAGACTCCGATTCTGTTGCGTAAATTCTACTCTTTGAATGGCCCCAAAGAAAGAAATCTAAAGGAGTTAAATTCGGTGATCTAGGGGGCCACTCAATAGTACCTCTACGCACAATCCATTGTTCTGGAAACTCTCTGTTCAAAAACTCCCTAACACGTTGTGAAAAATGCGGAGGAGCTCCATCTTGTTAAATAACTAATTGATTTTCTTGATAGCGATCATCATTTTCAACAATGTCAATTGGTAGAGGGTAAACGATATCTTCTAGTAATTCCAAATACGTTTCCCCACTCAAATTGCTATCAAGAAAAATTGGTCCGATTAAACGGTCTCCAAAAATGCCAGTCCAGACATTCAATTTCTGTGGAGCTTGAGTGTGGACGTCGTGAAAATTTCTTGGATTATTATCTGCCCAATAACGACCATTATGACGATTGACTAGTTTAATAAAAACGTACACTCGTCTGAAAAACAGATATTGAACAGAAAGTTCCCGTTATCAGCTATTCGTGCAGTCATATCATCACAAAACTACAGCCGGCGATCAAAATCATCTTCATTCAGTTGTTGTACAAGATGAATTTTATACGGGTGAAATTTATGATGCTTCAATATTCGCTGAATAGTTCTTCTTTTGCTGTTTGAAACAGTGGCCAATTTTCTCGTGCTTAAAGTTGGGTCTGCAGCAATTTGTCCTAAAACTTCAATCTCAGTAATCTCATTTCTAACCGGAAATACACGTTCAGGATCCCGTTTTTTGTTGGCTACTCAACCACTTTGTGGAAACTTTGCAACTAACTCCAAAATGTATTTTCTGTGAACATGTCTGTTCGGATGTCGTTCATTATACAAATTTGTGGTACGGTTGGCACAGTCATCGTTTTTGAAAAAAAGAAAAATTATTTAATCTCTTTGTTCTACAGAATACACCATTGTGAAATTAATTTTCGGTAGTACTATCGAGTATCAAACCGACCGATAAACAGAAATCATAAACCGCATTTCTCTCATTCCGATAAGAAATGTTGTGATAGTCAATTTTTTGTTTACAGACCAACAAAACATTGACTATCAGCACATTTCTTATCGGAATGAGTGAAATGCGTTTTTGCATCTTCAACTGTGAATAATTTTTAAACGAGTTCATAAAACTTGCACAAAAATTAGTGTGCTGAATTCAGAAAAGAAAGAGCTTTCAAATGATGTAACACTCGACCCATGTTCGCTATTTAAAATATAAGGGTTGTTATCACCACCCTTAAGGGGTTGATGCGACAAAGTTAAATTTTATCTGAAAACATGTCTCCTTCAGTATTAAAATTAACATATTTCATCGTTTCTTAAAAAAAATTGTCTGGACGAAAATCGGTCTGTTTCGTTTTCAATGCGCCACCCTATATATATATATATATATATATATATATATATATATATATATATATATATATATATATATATATATATATATATATATATATATATATATATATATATATATATATATATATATATATATATATATATATATATATATATATATATATATATATATATATATGTTTGCTGTACATTTTGTGATTTTTTATTTGGTTACGTGGACTGCAGTTTCGAACCGTGCCGGTTCATCACCAGCAGGCTACTGACTATTATCGTTCCTGTGTGGTCTATGTCTGAAATTGTACTTGGCGCGTTGAGCTTCTATTAGTCGGTTTACTGTTCTCTGGTTGGTTGTGTTTTCGGACTGTGTCGAGTGTATCGGTTTCCTCTTTTGATTATTGTGGTTTGATAATTTGTCTATTTGTATGGCTTTTATTAAGTGTTGTTTAAATGTTTGTATTTGTTCTGGGATTAATTGTTTCTTATTTTTTGTTTGTTGAATGTAGTATTGTTCCCGGCTTTCCATTTTTTGGTGGTCTTTAATATGTTTATTCGCTGTAATTGGTTGATATCTGGTTTTTGGTATTTTATATTGTGAATGTGTATAGCTACGTTTGATTTGTAGCTAGATATGTGGATTTTATCTGGAGTCCTTTGGCCCGCGACTTCTCGACCCCAGAGTTAACCATTATATCGGTCTAAATTGTTTACTCAGTGAAAGCTATATGTCTAGTGACATTTTATTTTGGACGCATCATAATATGTAGGAAGTAAA
This sequence comes from Tillus elongatus, assembly GCA_964006375.1. Taxonomy (NCBI): domain Eukaryota; kingdom Metazoa; phylum Arthropoda; class Insecta; order Coleoptera; family Cleridae; genus Tillus; species Tillus elongatus. The sequence continues at coordinate 35,683,463 of OZ023268.1, forward strand.
ACAATACTTTATTATTGCTTATACGTATATTGTTATAACAATAATCAATTGGAGAACGGCATTTTTCTCTCGCACATAATATCTTTGTCTGCAATAACACGACAACGTAATTTTACTTTAATGCAAAGATCACGTCTCATTATGGACGTTCCTAATGATAAAAAATCTCGGGACGCAGCAAGTGCGTTATGGTAGTGAATTTTCATAAAACTATTTTTTAATAGCAATAATGTGTTTTTTTAAGAAAGCAGGCATCAAATTTGGTTACCAGTATAATCTATATAGTAAAAACCATGTGCCATGTTTCATCAAAATAACTTTATTGTTTGAAAATGTAAACAAATTTCCGAAAGTAAACTTAAAGTGTTCCCGAAAAAACTCGTTTTTTGGTCAACCTTATAGGTTAATAGCAAATTGAGCTATTCAGATATTAAGCATTTGATCAAAATTCGCTACCATAACGCACTTACTGCGTCCAGAATTTTTGTTCTTACAAACATGCATTATATTTCGATGGAAAATGCAAAAATGCAATAACATAAGGCATGTTTGATTAAAAAAAAAAAAGTTTGTATCACCAACGACTTATGGGCCAGCCTGTGATTGTAGAAATAATTTTTTAAGATGTAGTTTAAGACACCCTATAATTAATATATACAATTTTTTTTTATATCTGGTATAATAACAGATATATTGAGCTTTATTGATTTTTTTTACGAAAATTCTACAAAAATTATATACTATTAACGATAAACTCTATAGCTAAGACTACTGCCAAGCGTCAGAGAAAGGGTCTATTTGAAATGAATTTTCTGGAAACATTTTAGTAAAATGAAGGACAATGACGGTTGAAACTAAGACTTCAGGGTTTGCAAAACATTCTTCTTGAGACATTTTATTTCCATAGCCCGTATTAGATCAAGTTCTTTTCCTAAATGTTGCCAATTTTGACGTTTAAATCGCAACTTTGACGTTTTGTGAAAAACCCCAATTTATTTTTGTTTAAATGCCTATAACTTTTTGTCTTTTGACCTACAGAGCTAAATTTTGGTAGGTAACTTGCCTATAATGATATAAACCCGCGACTTAACTTCACGGTTAAGACGTTTGAATTTTTAAAACAATTTATTTAATATTTTAAACAATCAATACTTAATTACTTAGTTACAAAAAAAAAATGAATAATATAATATACTAAAAATAAGACGATCAACCTACATGTGATCTAAAGTATCTGCACTCGGTGTGCTAATGACTAACTCGGAACAAGAATGAACGGTTCTACCTCTGTGATTAGCCTCTTTATAGTCTTCCCTCCAGGCGTGGCACTATTGTCTCTGGATAACAAGGAATCTGCTGATGTCGATTCTCACAGTGATATTCCGTTCTACTTGCACTTTGAACCTGCAAGTTCTTGGCTCCGTTAAGACGGCGGCTGACTCAGCGGTTCTTACCGTGGGAAGGCGACATTGTATTATAATGGGCCATTGTTTGGGCTCCATTTATCTCCTCCCCTTTTTAAAGACGAAGCTATGGTTCGTTCCGGATTTTCAACGGAAATCCGGACTCGGTGGTTCCTGTTTTTGTTCCTTTATCTTATTTGCTGGTTCTTCGTTTCTTCAACCCCATTCGGACGGCTATCGTTGTGATGGTTATTAAGACAGCTATGTACAGTAATATTGTCCATATACTCAGGTGATGGATTGGTATTGTTATAGGTCCTGGTATATTTTGTTTAATTTTTTGAAGTTGGTGTTGGATTTGATTGATGTTGTGTAGCTGTACGTTTTCTAATGATATTTCGGGTACTGGTCCTGGATTTGGTTGATCTTCTGGAATGGGGGTTTCTAGTGTAGGCAGGTTGAATAGTTGTTGTGTTTCTGCTCTTGCTGGGCCGGTCTTGTAGATTTTGTTGCCTATGGTTAATTGGCAATTTGGTTGCAGGTTGATTAATTTTGTACCCTTGATGATGTTGGTCCACTCCTGTTCCTTGCAAGTTATTCTGGCGTTAGTTTCTTTGGGTGCTATAACTATATACTGACTGGTTCCATATCTCGAAACTGTGGTTCTATTAATTTTGACTAATTCTTGATTACAATTGTTAATAGGTTTTTGAAATTTTATTAGCTTTATTTCACATGGGTTTTGATCATTCATGGTTGTTGGATTGTCGTCTTTGCAAAAATATATCTGGTTCTTTAAATTTTGACATTCTTCATTACGATAGGCATATTGTTTACTGCTTAGGATAAGGTATTTGGTTCTAGGAATTATCATGGTAAAAAGGTGTGTCTTTATAGGGACAGGTAATGTATATAATTGATAATAATCATATTCTGATTCATCTACCAGAGGTATTTCTATTTGAAATATAATTTTGAAATTGTTTCGGGATTGCTTTTATTTTAACTACTTTTTCGTATAGATTTAGATCAGTGGTTGTTATTACTTTAGCATCAGTTGCATAATCTTGTATCTTATTGATTTCTTTTACTATAAATTTTGGTTTTAATATTTAATTGATGTGTGAAAGATTCTTAATTTTGCAAAAGTTATGACATTTTCTGTTGTTAATGCTATTTCTTGAATATTGTGTAATAATTGTTATTATTATTATTATTATTTATCCTATTTACTATCGTGCCTTGGTTATGACTCAATCCTACTATCGTTCTATTAACTTCGATGATTGCCTCGAGCATGACCAATTTTTGTAACCTAAAAGTTCATTAATTTTATTTTGATCTGTTGTTACGACTTCTAATGCTTGCTGAATGCGTTCCCCATCCTGTGAATCGAGATTCCCAGTGATTGACTTAAATATAGAACCTAGTCCGTTTATTAAGCCACGTTTTTCTTTGTCTATTATTAATATTGTTATTTGGAAAAATTCTGTAAAATGCATTATCCCTGCTAGCTGCAGTAAAATTCACTTATCATGAAATTTCGCTATGCAGCATGGTAATTCGTTATTCTTAACTACTGGTGGATATTTATTAGCTCTTATTTAATTTATTGGGAGTTTATGCCTAAAGGATTGATTCGTTACCTTACCTTATTTCTAGCTGATTATATAATTTATTAATACTAGGGTTACTTGAAACGGTCTTATAATTACGTTAATCGTTACGTGCGTTAATTCATTTAAGAATTAAGCTTGCTATTTAAATTGTCTGTGTCAGTCTGTGCCTTGTCTCGTACGTTCTGTATCAATTCTAAATTGTTGCTTACATAGTCATATATATGTCGAGTGTCTTATATGTATTTCTCACATTGTAGGTACTGTGAGTGGACTATCTGTTTCAATTCTCCGTTATGGTTTCTTGGAATAGCTTTGTCACATTGTAATAGTGACATTACCGAATCGTGTCCTGAAATTGGATTTTATGTTTGCTTGTGGCATTTCATGGATTACTTTTCATAGACTTGTCTCTTCTTTTAAAATGTTTGTGTATTGTTTCGTCCAATGTTGTCTTACGTAATTTTATTATGTCCTTTACCTCTCGTAATCTATCTAATAATTTGTTCTCCAATTATAAAATATGGGTGATGTCCCCTTATTAAAAGTTTTATTGATTGCTGAATTTGCTAGTTCCTAATCTGGTTTGTATACAACACAATAACATTTATTTTGTGGTCAACGTGTTCTGTTATAATTTTTCTTCTATGGCTGGTTTCTATTTAATTTAAATTTTACTCATATGAAAGTCTGTCGTCTATTTTCTGACTTAGAATATATTTGGTTCGTCCGTAATTTTGAACTTCTTGATTAGTTTTGTTGTTAACTAATTCTTTTTCCTAGTTACGGTCGACAGATTGGTGATTGTGAGTCTGAAATAATCGGTTGCCCTTACGCTGGCTAGTAATTCTTTCTTATCTTTGTTGTACCTCGATTTTGTTGTTAATATGATATTTCTTTGGAAAAGTCTGGTGTTATGACACAGGTGAATGCATTAAAATGTCTTTACATGAGTTAAAGGCACCAATGTAGTTCCTGTAGTCAACGTTTATTTATAATTTTACTTTAAGCTTTTTGTTAGTGGTTTCACGACTGCATCGTCTGTTTATGATCAGATATACAGTATGGTCCTAATTATATGGACTTCCTATTTCTAATTTTTGTCTTGAATAGTCGATAATGTTCGATAATTCTGCTGTGAAAATCCTTTAAGGTGTCTTACTGTCGTTTTGTTACAAGTGTTTACTTAATAGAGTTGTGAAGACGTTTCGACACGACTTGTCTAACATTTTGATCTGAATATTTATAATATATAAAAAAATTTTTTTTTAATTATTATTATTGTTATTATATTTTTAGAGGGTTAACCTATTACGTATATTTCATACATCTATAAAATTTGGGTGATTCTACGTTATTACAGTTTTTATTAATAGCCGAACTTTCCAGTTCGTAATCTTGTCTATTTACAAAAATGCAGTAATGTTTCCTCTGTGGTAACCAATATTATTTTCTAAAATTCTCTATTTGATCTGGTTTATTTAAATTAAATTTTGCACATATATAATTCCTTTTGTCCCTTCTGACTGATTGGTTTTTCTCTACGACAATATTAATCATCAGCTTAGTTATTCAATTTAAAATTTGTTGAGTGCGGTCCTGAATATAATTTTTATTTAATGTTTATCTACTAGTATATTTTAGGTATTTGTTACAGTAAGTGTGTTTTTTCGTCATATTAGTCGCCTGTATGTATTTGTCATGAATGTAACGTTGTCTGCTTAGTGTCGTTTTATTTGTTTGTAGTCTTTAGGTAATTGTGTCAAGTCATGTATGTTATTTATCCGATTTCCCCATTTTACCTTACTTAGGTAATATAACTCGAATGCTTATTTAGTTTATTTAATTTAAATATATTGTAATCTTTTTTGTTACAATATTCACAGGTTTTAATATAATTCTCAATTGTCTGTTTCATCTGGGGAAAAGTGAATTTGTTTTGCATCTGTGTACAGGTTTCGCTAAATGAGCGATGTCGGCGTTTAAGTTCGTGCGCTAGCATAATTTGTTGTTTAATCTCTGATGCCGATTGTAGTTTTTCCAATATGGGTAGTTTTGTTTTAGAATTATTAGTCATATTGGACTTTTAGATTTTTATGGGTTTTGTTTCAGTGCTATTTTTATTTATGGCAAAAATTTGTTTATTATTAATATTAGAGTTTTCTGCTTTAGGTTTTGTTTCGCTTACTACCTGTTTTTCCGTTTTTAGCCCAGTATTCCCCATGTTATCATGTCGGCCTAAAGGTTCATCTTTATCTGATTTTCTTACTACTAATTTATTTCTACCTAGTGCTCTATCCGACTGCTTAATTAATTCAGTACTAGATTTTAATTGATTTTTACTTTTTGTTGGGACGTCGTATATATTATATAACCTATTAAGATCAGTTTCCTCGTTACAATGTTCGTTTGTAGTGGGAACTTCATTTAAACTGCTCTGTGGACTTTTGTTTGATATCCTTATTATATTACCACTGGTGAGCCAGGAATTCACATAATTCATAATACTGTTATTGTCCTGTTGAACGTTCTGCTTCGATGTTGTCTCGTCAACGAAATCAAGCGAATGCCTGGGTCTCATGTTGCTTGCGTCCTTATTCAAGTTCAAGTTTAAATTAATTCTATGGTCATTCATTCCTTTCTTACAATTATAACTACTATCACTGCCCTCGTTAATTAAATTATTTGCTGGCATATCTATATGGTTAATATGTACTACCGGTTGTCCGTATACGTGTCTGCTATCTGAAAATTTTGTTGTTGACTATCGTATTCGTCTGCTGGCGAATTTTCGTAATTTAATTCTTCGTTTACGTAATTCAAATCGTAATTTGTTTCATTTATGTGATTATCATTAAATTCTATGTTATTTAATTGAGCTGCTCTACTTGGCTGCTTTAGTGACAGTCTAGTATTAGAACTATCTACTTCCATTGGTTCGTGATAATTTCTGTTAGCATTATGATTTACATTGGGTCGACCCGGTTGATTATTGAATTTGGGTCTCCTAAATTGACTCGAAAAATTTTGTCTTGGTACAAAGTGTTGATTTTGTCTAGGCTGGGAATTTGTGTGATTGTTTTGGTTATTATGTTGTTGAAATGGTCTAAAGTTTGTTTGGAAAGGTCTCTGAAATTGTACATTCTGAAAAGGTGGGTTATTTTGTCTCTGAAAGAACGTATGGTTTTGTCCTTCTAATTTATTACTATTACTGAAATTCTTATTTATTGTTTTATCTCTATAATCGAAATTTTCCTCTGCGAATACGAATTTCAAAGCTTGTTCTATGCTCGAAGGTCCTTGACTACGCAAGACGAGCCCTAACGGATTGCGTAACCCTCCTAAGAACGCTTTTAATGTTTGATTTTGGTATATGTCTTTCTTAATTAATCGCACGCCTTCATTTTGCTCGTTAGCTATTAAACTCGAGATGAGCAATTGCTCTATATGACGGCATCTGTTCGCGAACGACAGTGCGTCTTCAGCATTACGCTGTTTCAAGGTTAACATCTCCGCTAGTAAACTATGATCATCTCTTTGGTCTGAAAAATTCTGAACAATGGCCTCTCTCAGGTCTGCCCACGTATTAATTATCTTTGTATTTACTATAAGCCGGGCTGTTCCCGTTAGTTTAGTTTGAACATAATTTAGCAAGAAGTGATTCATATACAGATTCTCGTTTGGCACGTAGAACTGGTTCATGACCAAGTCACATGCTTTTAAAAAGTTGCCTACGTTGGCTGGTTGCCCGTCGAACTCGGGAATAGCTTTTAAGAAAAATTCTTTGAATTGGTCTGTCATGTTGCTACTATTACTACTCTTATTAATATTTGAATAATTTATTGTTCTGTTATTGTCGCTAATGCTGATTGATCTAAATCTATACTCTATGTTACATAAACTTTGTGATTCTTCCTCTGAATCAGACATATAACGTTACAATACAACACATATAAAAAATTGGAAATGTAAAATGGGATAGCAGTAAACTTACCATAATACGATGGTTGCTGCTTCCATTTGGCTCTGCTTGGCCACTATTTCTGCTTTAACTTGGCTCTGCTTGGCTCGAATTGGTTATTAGGCGTCGATACGCTTAAAAATCGATATGCTTTCGGTTTTCTAACCAATACTAACGACTGCGCCACTTAACTTCACGGTTAAGACGTTTGAATTTTTAAAACAATTTATTTAATACTTTAAACAATCAATACTTAATTACTTAGTTACAAAAAAAAATGAATAATATAATATACTAAAAATAAGACGATCAACCTACATGTGATCTAAAGTCTCTGCACTCGGTGTGCTAATGACTAACTCGGAACAAGAATGAACGGTTCTACCTCTGTGATTAGCCTCTTTATAGTCTTCCCTCCAGGCGTGGCACTATTGTCTCTGGATAACAAGGAATCTGCTGATGTCGATTCTCACAGTGATATTCCGTTCTACTTGCACTTTGAACCTGCAAGTTCTTGGCTCCGTTAAGACGGCGGCTGACTCAGCGGTTCTTACCGTGGGAAGGCGACATTGTATTATAATGGGCCATTGTTTGGGCTCCATTTATCTCGCGTATAAAATTATGTTGCCCTTACTTTGTTAATTTTGGAGATATAAATTTTTTTCGAAAGGAAACACAAAATTTTCCGGGAAAACCTCGTCGGATTTTCCTGGATAACGAACATATCCAAGCCACTTGCAAAAGGAAGGTACTCACCAATTTTGACGTTTAAAATCGCGGTTTTGACGTTTTGAGGAGAACACAAATTTATTTTTCTTTGAATGCCTGTAACTTTTTTGTCATTTAACCTACGGAGCTAAATTTTGGTAGGTAACTTGCCTCTAATGATATAAACCCGCGTATGAAATTTGGTTACCCTTACTTAGTTAATTTTGGAGATATAAATTTTTTTCGATTTTTTTCGAAAGAAAACACAAAATTTTCCGGGAAAACCTCGGCGGATTTTCCTGGCTAACGAACTTATCCCAGCGACTTGCGAAAGGAATGTATGTGCCAAATTTTATCAAAATCGGTCCATTATTTTTTAAGTTATAGGTGTGACACATAAATATATATATATATATATATATATATATATATATATATATATATATATATATATATATATATATATATATATATATATATATAAACATATAAAGTCTGAAACTGACCTCGGATTTGGGTTCCAGGGGCCCTAAATAGCGCTCATTTGAAGAAATTTTTTCAAAATTCAAAAGTCGAGATCTCCTCCTGAAGACTCATCAGTTCTTTTATTTTTATTGCTAGTCGACTTGCTATTTATAACGAAATATATTGCAACATTCCTCTTTATTTAATTAATTTACGTTAAAACAAGGAAATGGCTTAATCAAATTATATTGCTTATGGTAATTAGTAATGTAATTAAAGCCATGAGAAAATATTTCCGCGTCGACATGCGAAATATATTCAAAACGAGCTGAATATCTACGAAATTATGGTTACTTGGAAGTATTTAATCTTCGTGATCAGAAGAACTGCTATAAATAAATACACCAATTATTTAGAAGTTTGCATTCTCACGACTCAAAATTTTCTGAACAGAAATGATCTCGATAGAATTTAAATGTATGTTCTTCATGTATTCTTTTAATGAGATTTTTTTGAACAAAGCTTGAACTTACATGTATTTAGTGCCTTCAGCCCCGACCAAAAATATCTATGGAAAGTTTCATTAAAAATGTATTTGAAGTTTAAGAAAATAGTGCTGCAAATTGAATCATAGCTTCCACATAGCTGTGATAATTTACTCTCTCCAGAAAGACTTGACCACATAAAAGTATTCGTATTCGTGTACCCATTATCTTCTGAAACCTTATATTACTCGAGTTTTAACGAAGAAATGTCAATTTTCACCAAATTAACCCTCATTTATCCCCTACCCCTTGAAGCGATCTTACCCGAAAACAATTCGAAGCGTCCACTGATCTGGTGCTAACTGCATACCAGATTTGAAGATGATATCTCAATTGGTTCGAAAGTTATTGCGCCTACTGACAGACGTACAGGCCGACAGACCTACCGACCAACAGACAAAAAAAAATTCGTTCCAGAATCAAGTTTTCTATAGGTTTTGAAACTTTTTAAGCCGTTTTAGCGGAAAAAAATCGAAATTTTTATCACCGATTTTCCACCCCCAAAATTCAACCCCTAATTTAATTTCAGCACAGAATTGCAGATGTTTGATGAAATGAAATTGAAAGTTTTATAATTAAAAAAAAAACCTAAAACGTTATATTACTCGTTTTAATAAAAAAAATGTCAATTTTCACCAAATCACCCCCTCTTCATTCCCTACTCACCGTAGCTATTTAACAAACAAAAAATCCGAACCGTTACTTTGTCGGGTGCCAACTGTATTGCAAATTTGAAAACGATATCTCAATGCGTTCTAAAGTTATCATGCATGGTAACAGACAGACATACAGACCGGTAGACCAACGGATCGACAAACGTACGGAACGACAGACCAACGGACAAAAAAAATCGTGTTCCCAAATCATGTTTTCTACATGTTTTGAAGCTTTTTTTTATTTTTATTTTTTTATTTTAACAACACACCACGAGGGCTTACAGCCTAAATACTATCGTACCGTGAGTGTCGAGAAGGAGGAAAGAGGCAACCTGTTAATTCTGGACTTGAAGGTTTGGAGGTTCGGGGGAGAAGGAAAAACATGTGCCGGCAAGGAATTCCACAACTTGGAAGTCCTCGCGACAAAAGAGCGGGCATAACAAGATGTTCTATGTCTGGTGACCTGGACAGTAAAAGGGTGCATTCGCTCTGTTCCCCTGGTAGATCTGTTGGGGGCAGCAGGTGGAGGAACTATGGAAGAAAGCTCCTCTGGGCAGTGCCTGTGCAGATATCTATAAAAGAGAGAGAGAGAGGTCACCAAAGGCACGTCGGTGGGCAAGGGATGGCAGCATTTGGGTGAGGGTAGGGTCACCGATGAGACGTATAGCTCTCTTCTGAATGGAGTCCAGGATAGCGAGTGTAGAAGCGGCAGCAGCACCCCAGATGTGGGAGCAGTATTCGAGGTTTGGTCTTATTTGTGAAGTATATAAGGTATAGAGATTAGCTGGTGAAAAGTATTTGCGAGCCCGAAAGAGGAAACCTAATTTCTTAGCAGCCGCTTCTGCAATTGATGTAACATGTTGGTGCCAATTGAGATTTCGATCCACAGAAATGCCAACAAGTGAAAAGGCATCATTACTTTGAATAACTTGGTTGTTTATTGTGATGGGTCTAGGGCTGGTGTATCTCTTATGAGAAAGAAAGCAAGACTGATTTGGTGGGGTTGAATTGTACAAGATTTTTACTTCCCCAGTCTAATATTTTTTGGAGATCCACGGCGATAGAACCCTCCATGAGTCTGCGATCCTCATCTAATTGGGCTAAAGAGACAGGCTTAGAATATTGTATATTTGAGTGGAGGGTACTGTCGTCCGCGTAACTGTGAACTGGGTTGGATGTGCTAGAGAGGAGGTAATTGATGTGGAGAAGAAACAAAGTAGGGGCTAAAGTTGAACCTTGAGGAACTCCTGCATTAATTGAATACAGTTTATAGGAATGGCCATCCACGACAACAGAAATGCTCCGGTTGGAGAGGAAATTTGCTGTCCACGTACAGAGTTTTGGTGGTAGGCCATAGGCCGGTAGTTTATTAAGCAGCGCTGCGTGCCAGCGATCAAATTTGGTAAGTACCTTCCTTTTGCAAGTGGCTTGGATAAGTTCGCCAGGAAAATCAGCCCAGGTTTTCCGGGAAATTTTGTGTTTTCTTTCTAACAATATATATATATATATATATATATATATATATATATATATATATATATATATATATATATTGTTGCGTTTTCGCCGGGTTCTGGATAAGTGAGACTTTAAAGATTAACAAAACAACTTTATTTACACTCTAAATATGGATACAATAAAATTTCTAGAATGTCTCTCTCACAAAACACTTCATTTACTGGCCTTACAATTACTACTCTCAACAAAAGTCACTAATCTGGTACTACAGTCACTACTCTCTTAACACTTTACACTGCTTCAAGTCACTACCACATTCTCTTACTGAACTGAACTAACTCGGGCTGGCTTGCTTTCGCTTTTATATACTCGCCGTACCTTCCCCTCATTTCTAGAGCGTTCCATTCCAGAACGTTCCAGGACCTTCTTTTACTAGAAGGTTCTGTGAATACAGATCGGTCCCGTGTGTATACAGGGGGATGTATATACAGGATGATCCAAATGTGGTCACCACTCCTATGTTACACAAGAGGTGTTTCTCGAACTATAAGATCTCTCTGCGTATACAGGGTGTAAGGGTTCTCTGCGTATACAGGGTGTATATACAGGGTGTTCGGAATGTGCAGACCTCAGTTATCCGTTCCGACGGGGTACAAGTTGGTAACTTCGTTATTTCTGGTCCTAGAGGGTTGAGACTTCGCCTGAGGGGGGTCACCCCAGGCACCCCCAGGGGGGGCGGGGAGGCGGTGTTGCCAGACTGTGCAAAAATTCCCAGATGTTGGGGAAATTCTGGAGATGTGGCAACACCGCACCTACGTCTATTGAAGTGCTTTGTAACACTGCCCCCCTCCTTAAGACTGTTCGTCCCGAACATTATTTACCGGCCGCCAACTTGGGGGTTCGTTGCCCCGATAGGGACTCAACCTCTCTATGTGAACAACTTTGGGTTTAGTTCTTGGAGACAGCTGGATTCTGTAGACTAGGTCGTTAATTTTCTTAGTCACCAAGTATGGCCCTTCCCATGGTTTCTGAAGTTTGGGACTGAGGCCCTTTCTCCTTGTTGGTTGGTATAGCCACACTGCATCACCTTCCTTGAATGTATGGGGTGTTGCTCTGCGATCCAAGCGCATCTTCATCCGGTCACTGCTTAAGAGGAGCCTATCTCTGACATATCTGTGTATAGTGCGCAGTTTTCCTTCTAGGTCGGCGACATACTCAGGTAACGTAGCTAGGTCCGCTATGTCCTCGTTCGGTGGTGGTCTCGTCATGTCGATTGGTAGCCGCATCTCTCTGCCGGTCAACATCATGGATGGAGTGTAGCCGGTAGATTCATGCTGAGAGCTTCTGTAAGCTAGGAGGAACAGAGGTATCAGCTTGTCCCAGGTTCTCTGATTCTCGTCAACAAACATAGCAAGATACTGATTGATGGTCCTGTTATGCCGTTCTACCATGCCGTCTGATTGAGGGTGGAGTGGCGTTGTTCTCGTTTTCTTTATGCCTAGCAAGTCCATTAGGCTCTTCCAGACCTCTGATTCGAAATTCCGGCCCTGGTCGGTGTGAATCTCCAAGGGTACGCCATGCCGTGATATGACATTTTCCATCAGGGCTTCTGCCACGGTCGTTGCCTCTTGGTTGGGGATCGGCGCAACTTCAGGCCATTTCGAGAAGTAGTCCATCGCCACCATTATGTATCTGTTCCCAGACTCTGTGATGGGTAAAGGTCCTGCGATGTCTACGGCAACTCTCTCCCACGGTGTACCTGAGATGTACTGCATCATTTTTCCTCTGGATCGGGTCTTTGGTCCTTTCTTTGAAGCACATTGGTCACACCTTTTGCACCATTCTTCCACGCTTCTTCGGCAGTTTATCCAATAGAAGCGGTCTCTCACTCTGGCAAGAGTCCTGTTGACCCCAAAGTGGCCTCCACTTCTACTATTGTGTAACTCTTGAAGAACACTGTCTATGCACTCACTTGGCACAACGGTCTGGTATATACAGTCTCTACCATCGGCAGTTTCCCATTTTCGAGTGATCATGTCATTCTTTAGACACAATGAGTCCCATTGTAGCCAGTAGCCTTTAACCTCCGCCCCAAACCGGGACACATCGTGCCACTCAGGTCTTTTCCCCTTTTGTAGCCATTCTCTAATATTTTTCAAGTCTGGATCTGTCTTCTGTGCGTCTCTGATGTATTCAAGATTTACGTCTAGATCGGTGTTATTCTCCTGTCCTGTCACCAGTTGTTTGATCTGATGAGTTACTTTGTCGATCTCTTTGTTCTCTTGTCGCTCGCAAAATTTACATTCATGCACTGAACATGGTCTTCTTGACAGGCTGTCTGCATTGGCGTGACTTCTTCCTTTTCGATGTTCAATCCGGAAGTCGTAGCTCTGCAGTTTCTCTATCCATCGGGCTATCTGTCCTTCGGGATTTCTAAAGTTCAGAAGCCATTGCAGAGCAGAGTGATCCGACCTCACGCGGAATGTTCTTCCATACAGGAAGCTGTGGAAATGTTCGATGGATCTTACAACTGCCAGCAGTTCTTTCCGGGTTACACAGTAATTCCTTTCTGCTTTTCCGAACGTTTTGCTGAAGTAGCCTATCACAACTTCTTCTCCGGCTTGGAGCTGCGAGAGTACTGCCCCAATGCCATACTGGGAAGCATCGGTGTCCAGTATGAACAGTCCTTCGTCCCGAGGATAAGCCAGTATAGGAGCAGTGAGAAGACGATGCTTGAGTTCTCTAAAAGACTCTTGGCAATCTGGTGACCAGATGAACTCGACCTTATTTTCAGTCAGGCTATGCAGAGGTTTCGCAATGCTGCTGAAGTACTTCACAAAGCGTCGGTAGTAGCTGCAAAGTCCCAGAAAACTTCTGACCTCATGTTTGTTCCTCGGCACAGGCCAGTCTCTTACTGCCTTTATTTTCTCTGGATCAGTTTCTATCCCTTTCTCAGAAACGACATGTCCGAGGAAACTCACTTTCTTCTGGAAGAGGGCGCATTTCTTGGGATTAAGTTGCAGATTGGCACCTCTCAGCCTGGAGAAAACTTGCTTCAGATTCGACAGGTGTTCATCGAAAGTCCTTCCAATCACCATGACATCATCGAGATACACCAGGCATGTTTCCCATGTCAGTCCTCTCAGCACTAACTCCATTAGTCGCTCGAAGGTGGCAGGAGCATTACATAAGCCGAATGGCATGACCTTGAATTGGTACAACCCATTCCCGGTTGAAAAAGCAGTCTTCTCCTTATCGTCTTTATGGAGTTCTACCTGCCAGTAGCCACTTTTCAGGTCTAATGTAGAGAACCACTTTGATCCGGCCAAAGTGTTCAAAGTGTCGTCGATCCGGGGCAGGGGATAACTGTCTTTCTTGGTGACATCATTCAGCTTCCTATAGTCCACGCAAAATCTCATAGTGCCGTCTTTCTTGGTGACCAAAACTACTGGGGACGACCAAGGACTATTAGACTCCTCGATCACACCATCTTCCAGCATTTCGTTAACCATCGCCTTGATTTCTGTTTGCTTGGCAAAAGGCAGTCTTCTCGGCGGCTGTCTAATTGGTCTTGCGTCGCCAGTATTAATTCTGTGTTGCACTAGACTCGTACGACCTGTGATTTTATCTTGAGCGAAGATATCAGCCTCCTCCAATACGAACTTCAGGGCCATCTCCATCTCCATATTGTTCAATTGGCCCCATGAATTCTTGAACCGCTCTACTATTTCTACTGGCAGTCTTCTGTCTAATGCAGTGGGTGTCACGTTTTTGGACAACATCACTCGGTCAATGGGTTCGCAAGTGGCGATAACCTCACCTTTCTTCAATGTGACCCTGTTAGTTTGTACGTTAGCCACTCTTATGGGTATTGTCTTCTTCGGGTCTACTAAGCATCGTGCGACGAGGGCACCATCACGTCTATCTTTTAGGGGCTCCGCTATGAGAGCAGACATACAATCAAGTTTCTTCTCTAGTCTGGCTCTGACAATCTTCTCACTGTTACCAGCAATCCGTGTATCCTCGTCGACAATAAGTCTCACCCTGGGATTAGCTTCGCCTGCTGTTGGAGATAAATACAACTCTTCGTTACCGATTTTCAAGATCTTATTCTGGAAGTCTACTGATAGGACATCCAAATCTTCCATTAAATCCAGGCCCAGAATAAATTCGTCGACGATTTCTGCGACGACAGCCCTTACCTGTAGCTCAGTACTGCCCAGCCTAATGTAAACAGTGGCCTCTCCATGCACGGGTATTCTATCTCCTTTTGCCGTCTCCAACACAGGCTGTTTGTTGGTAGTGAGTGCTGACTTGTTTGGCAACATGTCTGGACGTACAACGGATTTAGTGGCACCAGTATCGATGGTGAAACTGCATTGTCTTCCGTCTATGCTGCCAGGTATAACGAGGCTCTCGTGGTAGCGTCGGATAGTGGAGACCTTTACTTTGGGGCCTTGGGACTCGCACGCCAGCTGCCGCCCCCTTACACTGGCGTCAGGTCGTTTCCCTGACGCCGCTCACTGTTGGTGTATTCTTGTCTTCTGCGAGCCACCTGTTGGGTTTGTGAGCACTGTCTACTTATGTGCCCTTTCCTACCACACTTGTAACATTCTATGTCTGACCAATCTGCTTTCGTCCTACGTGCCCCAACCGGTACAGTGAGCTTGCTTATGGCTTCTTTTATCGTTTTCATTTCTTGCCTTAGTTCCGCTGTCGTGTCTGCAAAGTCCTCTATCTCCTTCACTTCGCGCAGCCTGTTGCGGCGAGGTTGTGATGCATTCTTCGCTGCTTCAAATTCCAAGCCATAAATTACGCAGTCCGTAAGTGTTTTGAACCTTCCGAGCCTTAAAGCTTGTTGCATTTCATTATCAAGTACTCCATCGATGAAGGTCTGGACGGTTATCTGGTTGACAAATTCTTCTGGGGCTTGGATATATGCCAGTCGCACAAGTTTCTCCACTTCGGCACTAAATTCTTGCAGCGTCTCATTTGGCTTCTGGACCCTTGACTTTAGTTGTGTCTGGTAGACCTGGCTCATGTACTTGTTACCATATCTCAAATCTAGGGCCTGTATCACTGTTAAGTAGTTTTGCTGTTTCGACTCCGGGATGTTCTGGAGGATTTCTAGGGCTTTACCTCGAAGCGATAGAATTAGAGCAGTTGCTGCCTGTTGTTCGCTCCACCCATTGCTGAGAGCTGCCGCCTCAAACTGCCTCCTGTACATGGGCCACGATGTTTCTCCGTCAAAAGTCGGCGGCTTCAAGGTTCCATGAGGCTGTTGCGCGGCTGGTACATCCGCCTCCGGCCGATTTTGAACTGGGGCCATTCCAGTAACTCCTCTTGGTTCAGTTCTATCAGTCTGGACAATCAACTGTTCGGTCGGTTCTTTATGTGTGCATTCTGTTCCTTTCATGATCATCTTCATTTGTTCTTTCAACCCTTCCACTTCTTCCCATCGTTTATTCAAATCCTCTGTTACATTTTCTACTTTCTTGTCCACATTTTCTACTTTCTTGTCCACATTTTCTATTTGTTCGTTGATCTGTTCAATTTCTTCTTTTACATCGACTCTTATATTGTGGAACATACTTCGGAGCTCTTCTTTATCTTCTTGTCGCCTCTGTTCGTCTTCTTCGCGTTGCCTCTTGAGGTCTTCTTTATCTTCTTGCCGCCGTCGTTCGTCTTCTTCGCGCCGTCTTCTTTCTTCTTCTTGTCGTCGTTGTTCTTCCTCTTGTCTTCTTCTCTCGTCTTCTTCGCGCCATCTTCTTTCTTCTTCTTGTCGCCGTTGTTCGTCTTCTTCGCGTTGTCTTTTCAGTAAGTCCATCAATTCTTTGATTTCAGCCATCTCGTCGTAGTCAGTCGATCTGGTGTTTACCATTTACAGCTAGCTTAATTGTTCACTTCTTCACTCACTTATCCCACACTTCTGACACCAAATTGTTGCGTTTTCGCCGGGTTCTGGATAAGTGAGACTTTAAAGATTAACAAAACAACTTTATTTACACTCTAAATATGGATACAATAAAATTTCTAGAATGTCTCTCTCACAAAACACTTCATTTACTACTCTCAACAAAAGTCACTAATCTGGTACTACAGTCACTACTCTCTTAACACTTTACACTGCTTCAAGTCACTACCACATTCTCTTACTGAACTGAACTAACTCGGGCTGGCTTGCTTTCGCTTTTATATACTCGCCGTACCTTCCCCTCATTTCTAGAGCGTTCCATTCCAGAACGTTCCAGGACCTTCTTTTACTAGAAGGTTCTGTGAATACAGATCGGTCCCGTGTGTATACAGGGGGATGTATATACAGGATGATCCAAATGTGGTCACCACTCCTATGTTACACAAGAGGTGTTTCTCGAACTATAAGATCTCTCTGCGTATACAGGGTGTAAGGGTTCTCTGCGTATACAGGGTGTATATACAGGGTGTTCGGAATGTGCAGACCTCAGTTATCCGTTCCGACGGGGTACAAGTTGGTAACTTCGTTATTTCTGGTCCTAGAGGGTTGAGACTTCGCCTGAGGGGGGTCACCCCAGGCACCCCCAGGGGGGGCGGGGAGGCGGTGTTGCCAGACTGTGCAAAAATTCCCAGATGTTGGGGAAATTCTGGAGATGTGGCAACACCGCACCTACGTCTATTGAAGTGCTTTGTAACACTATATATATATATATATATATATATATATATATATATATATATATATATATATATATATATATATATATATATATATATATATATATATATATATATATATATATATATATATATATATCCGGAAATAACAAAGTAAGGGCAACCAAATTTGGTACGCGTATTTGTATTATAAAGGGTGAACCATATACCAAAATTTAGGTGTTTACCTTTAAAGACAAAAAAGTTATGAGCAGTTAAAGAAAAAAATTTGAGTTTTCCTCAAAACGCCAAACTCGCAATTTGAAACGTCAAAATTGGCAATGTTTAGGCAAAGAACGTGAAACAAATACGGATTGTGAAAAGAAAATGTTGCAAGAGGAGTGTTCTGCGAACCCGTAAGTTTCAGATTCAACCGTCATTGCCCTTCTTGTTACTAAAATGTTTACAGAAAATTCATTTCAAATAGACCCCTTTCTCTGATGCTTTGGCTGTGGATTTAGTTAAGTTGATGCTTTCGCTGTGGGTTTAGTGAAGTTTATGGTTTAACGGTCTATAATTTTTAGCTAATTTTCGTAAAACAAATTCGTTACTGCATTCTTGCATTTTTGCATTTTTTATCGAAATATGATGCATGTTTGTAAGAAAAAAATCTGGACGCAGTAAGTGAGTTTTGGTGGCGAATTTTCATTAAATCCTTCAAATTTCAATAACTGAATTTGCTATTAACGTAAGTTTTGTTGGTTAGGAAACCAACATTTAAGTCTATTTTCGGAAAATTTTTGTACATTTTCAAACAATATGTAATTTTGATAAAATATAGTACATTGTTTCTACTACATAGGCTATACCGGTAATCAGATTAATGCCTGCTCGCATTTGCTATTAAAAACATTTTTATGAAAATTCACTTCCATAACGCAATAGCTGCGTCCAGACTTTTTTATCTTTAAACTTAAACATAAGACGTCATCTAAGATCGAAACAGTGGTTGAATGTGTTTCAAGTGACAATTCTATTAATTCTGTAATTAATTATTACGTTTACTTTTAATATAATATAAAATATCCCCGGGAATGAAGCGGCGTCAAGTATCATGTAAACAAAACATTAGTTAAGGTATCCTTAGATAGCTCAGTGATAGCGTGCTTGTATTTTCTCGTTTAATGTAAATATACCATGTAAATATGAGACAGCAACATGCTGTGTTGCACATCTATTTACCATTTGATGAATAAACACAGGTTGTTTAAACCAAAATCATTTTTCCTGTTAGACAAACGAATATATATAATTTTACTAGAAATAAGTACATTTATACAGAATATGTTAAATAATAGACCCTATGACGTGAAGAGTGTCCCTGTTGCTATCCTTAGGCAAATAATATTTTATAGTAGGGATAAAAGGGTAATATCATATATTTTAAATGCTCATTTTGCAACATGTAATATAATGTTTAATATGTTTTACTTTATATATGCCTGTATATATATATATATATATATATATATATATATATATATATATATATATATGTATATATATATATATATATATATATATATATATATATATATATATATATATAAATAAATAATTGTTATTCTGTATGCAAACATCTCAATCCGGGAGATATCAGCGCTCACTTACATGTGCAGCGGTATAAATTGACTATTAATGTACTACTGAGCCCTAGTTGTTTTAGAATCTGATGTTACAAAAGGACCGTGGCTATATGAACTGGGTTACCAGTGCGAAGCCAAAAAAAAATACGTTAAACTAGGGGTAAATCGAATATGTTAACTATATAAGTAAAAATGGCGGCGCTCGTTGACGACGTTACTTTGTGCTCTGAGCTGAATAAGCTAAAAAAGTCAGAATTAATAGACTTAATTGTGTTTAAAAAGCTGCCAGTGCAATCCATGAGTGAAGAAGTGACGAAATGTGTTTTTGGTAAGGTTAAATGCCAGTGTTGTGACCCGGAAAGTGGATCTAAACTGGATAAACGTGGTAAACATGGTGGCTGTGATAAACCTATGTGTGTGAAAAACCACTATGAACGCTTTTCTCTTCACAAAGAGATTGAGTTGCTGACTAAATTAAACCACCATATTGAGATGAGAGCTGGAGAACAGGCGGAGCTGGTAAGGTTGTTAAAGGCCAGAAATTTGTTTGTGGAATCTAATGTGGACACCCAAATTGATGGAAATTGCTTAAATCAACAAGCAACGACATCTATCAATGCTGACACAAACTTGCAATTCGCAAGTTTAGATAAATCGTTCTCCGAACCTTTTAAAATAAGTGAGATTAAATCTTATCGGGCGATAGCCACCGGAACACATGTTAATGAAAACAAACCTGCCGAGGGCAATGAACTTGCTAAGAAAACATCGCAGGTAAATAAACAACAGCTGACTATCAAGAAAAGGCCATTAACTCAGGAAAATAAGTCAATTGTAGGCAGTAATGAGAAGACAGCCTTGAAGACGGTTCCTAGGGGGGGTTACTTGTTTGTTTCTCGGTTGCATCCCGAAACAACCGCGGAGGATGTGCTTTCACATATTCGAAAGGCGGCGCCAAACGCACAGTTTGCCTGTGAATCTGTTAAAGTCGGTGAGCATTGTGCATCATTCAGACTGGACTTCCCGCTGGACCTAAGGGAGCTGGTATATAATCCAGACGTGTGGCCAAAAGGAGCTCTTATTAGGAGGTATTTCTTCAAAAATTTTACGAAGACAGAAGTGACGATGCTGAATACGTAGGGGAAGGAGAGGAAGAAACTGATTTATTTGCAGCAACTGACTTGAACAAGTGTGAAATTGTAAATACAGTTGTGAGAACACTTCCGAATAGTGGTGAGGCGGAATTGGGTGACAACTGTTCCATCGATAATGCCGTACAACAGACAAGCTCCGCAGCAACGGATTTCACAAACTTTGGGCATGTAAATATTAGTTGGAAACTGATTCATTTAAATATACAGTGTTTAAGTAATAAGGTTAATATGCTTGAGCTTACTTTGAATGAACATTCTCCCGATTTCCTCTGTATCACGGAGCACTGGATAACTCGTGATTACGGTTTAAATGAATTTAAGATCTTGGATTATGTTTCAGTGGCAAGTTACACGAGAAAAAATCATTTACATGGAGGAGCAGTAATATTTGTTAAACAGGCTATGAAAGACAGGTGTAAAGAAATAGTAAGTATCGCAAAAATGTCTGTAGAACTAGATGTTGAGTGTTGTGCTGTGGAGTATGACAGGGCAACTTGTGTGGTGGTACTGTATAGACCTAGTACATCTCACAATTTTGAATGTTTCTTTTATGTGCTGGAAAAGATATTAACTAAAATCTGTAAAAAATATCGAAACATAATTCTTTCTGGAGACTTTAACATTTGCAGCATGGATGTCGCCTCTTCTAGGGCAGCGGAGTTACGTGATCTGATCGGGTCCTTTCAGTTGATTTCATTAATTAATGCACCAACTAGGAGGGGGTTTTACAGAGGTAATCTTGTGCAGACATCAATCGATTACATTATAACTAATAATGATTCTGCAACGGCCAGAGTGTTCGATCCGGCGCTGTCGGACCATTGTGCTCAGGAGGCAGTTTTTGGTGTTGTGACTGGGAGCGGGGGCGCTTCGAACGAGCCCTCTTTTGTAAAAGGTAGACGTTTTTCAGGTTATAAC
The DNA here is from genome assembly GCA_964006375.1 of Tillus elongatus. NCBI lineage: Eukaryota > Metazoa > Arthropoda > Insecta > Coleoptera > Cleridae > Tillus > Tillus elongatus. The sequence goes on from OZ023268.1 coordinate 35,704,623, forward strand.
CTGAAACTATTTGGACAATACCTTGATGAGCGACCAATTAAGCTTGGTCTGCCATCAGACACGCATGACATAGATCAGGTCTTTGAAGTGTTTTGGTTGCAATTCCACACCATTTTTGACGAGGCCTTTCCGTGTGATATGATTGAGCAAAAACAAATCTCTCACAACAAACTGACATATAAACCCTCTCCAGAGGTAAGAAGATGTTGCGAAAATTTGAAAACTCTCAACTGGATTAAAAAGAATTGTAATGATGACCAGGTAACAAATGATTACAAAAAATACAAAAAACAACTTAGCATGAAAATACAGCAGGAAAAACAGGACTATTATCATAACTTGATACAAAATTCAGATAACAAAACAAGAACGCTTTGGTCAATTGTTAATTATAAATCTGGGAAGAAAAGTGGCAAAAATAAGTCAATAATAATTGAACATAACGATAAAATAGTCAAAAATCCAAAAATTATAGGGAATCTATTTGGTAACTTTTTCTCACAGGACGCCCAAAACCAGGTACGATTGCATTTTAACAACTCTAACAGCAATTCTTGTACAACTTCATTGGTAAATAGGGAATCGTTATTTTTGTACCCGTTTACTTCTCTGGAGATTGAAAACGTTATAAAGAACCTGAAAATGAAAAAGTCTACTGGTATTGACGAGGTGCCCATCTCGGTTATAAAGCAGTACTCGAAGATAATAGCATCTTATATCTGTGACATATTGAATTTGTCAATAACTTGCGGCAGTTTTCCTGTGCAATTAAAGAAAGCAAAAGTAGTTCCAGTTGCTAAAAAGGGAGATAGTTTAAATATCCTAAACTATAGGCAAATATCCATATTGAGCGTGTTTTCTAAGATAATGGAGAAAGCGATGGCCAACAGAATTGAAATATTCCTACGAAAACATAGTTTGGTCACCAAGTGTCAATATGGTTTCCGGAGTGGTTTATCTACGGAGGAAGCTACTAGTGATTTTATACAACATCTTCACGAGGATTTAGATAAGGGTATGCGCGTGGTAGCTGTCATGTTCGACCTATCGCGCGCGTTTGACACGCTTAATCCGGGTTATGTAGGCGAAAAATTGCGATGCCTGGGCATACGTGGACCAGCAAATGACTGGGTTTTGTCATTTTTAAGTGATAGACGAATGGTGGTTTCGGTTGGGGGCACTTTTTCGGATTCATATGAGATAAATTTGGGCACTCCGCAGGGTAGTATTTTGGGTCCGTTGCTGTTTGTTTTGTATGTGAATGACCTGCCCGACTACATAAAGGTGGGTAGGGTGTTCATGTACGCGGACGACACAACCGTGGTTGTGTCTGGTCGTGATGGTGACGAGGTGAGTCAAAAGGTAAACACCTTAATGCGACAGTTTGGTGAGTGGTGCAAAGCAAACCACCTAATCATAAACCATGATAAAACATCGTTCGTAGAGTTCAGGAGCTGCCACCGACTGCCTCTCATTCTGCAACTTGCGGATGGAATGCACTGCTGTGCTACGGAGGGAAGGTTCCTTGGGGTCACGGTTGATCAGCACTTGTCCTGGAGGTCGCATGTTGATTACGTCTGTGGCAGGCTTAAGTCGTCGTATTTTATGATATACAATCTTAAGAACTCTCTAAGTGACCAACATTTGCTTTCTGTCTACTATTCGGAGGTGTATCCACTGCTGTCATACGGCATTGTTGTCTGGGGTCAGTCCATAGATGTTAACAGGGTTTTTGTGCTTCAGAAGAGAATACTAAGGTTAATTTTTGATATGCACAACTCTGAGTCATGCCGAGAACTTTTTAAGCAAAAGAAAGTTAAGACGTTGGTAGAAATTTACCTTTATAAGGTACTGAGTTTCATACATGGCAAAAAGCATATGTTGCCTAGACATTCAGACAATCATTCGTATTCCACTAGGCACTGCAGTCACATTAATTTAAACCATTTTCAAAGAATGGCGTACAAGAAATCCCCTGTGTATGCGGGTAGTGTTTTGTACAATTTGCTTCCGGAAAGTGTAAAGTCCACTGGAAACATAAGAACTTTTAAAGCCGGTCTAAAAAAATATTTAAGTGAGCGATCATTTTATGCGGTCGATGAGTTTGTTTCGTGCTCTGTGAGGCAGATGATTTAACTGGAATCTTTTTTGATGTTTTTGTACTTGATTGTTTTGTTGCTTAATATTGTTCATGTGTATTTTTGTTACATTGCGGTCTATATAAGTGTATACACATGTTTTTATCACATTGTTTCAAGCGCTGTGTTTTTCACATTGTGCGCTTTTATCTTTGTTTTCTTTTTTTTTTGTAACTAAACAGCATAATTGTTTTTATACTGTACTGTATTATATATTTGTGTTCTTGTTATATTTTTTATAACTATTGTGACGAGCTTATCCATGTATTATGGCAAGAGGGCGAAAATAAATTATCTATCTATCTATCTATCTATATAACTAGGTAGACACATAATGGTAGAGCTATTATTAGATAGGCTTACGTTGTAATTACATTGTAATCAAGTAACCTCACCTTCGTATATATTGTAAAATATCTTTGTGACATAATAAAGTTTGTTGACTTTTTTTTGAGCTTGTCTTCTACGCAGAAGGTTCCAAGATCGATTCTCGCTCGATGAATGTATTGGTTTTTTTTTACTTTGACATTTTGAGAAACAATAGTGTACAGATTTTCATGTGTTTTAAACAAGATCTCATTTTTTTAAACGCCTGAATAACTTTGTCACCTTTGAGTCTGAAATTATTATTATAATCTTTAGCAGACATTTTGTTATTGTTGATATTGAAAAAAATGGTTTGATTAGGTTGTCTAAAACGAAATTATTCAGGCGACTAATAAGGAAAAATAACTGCTACATTTATAATTTGGCAGATACTTTAGTTTTCTAAATATGAATTAAGTTTCCTGCTAGAAAGCATGCATCCACCACTCTCTCTTCGTCTTCAAGTTGATGTTGTCTTCTACCATTATCTCTAGCGTCAGGACGTTGTCCAATACCGCACTGCCGAAGTCTTGAAAACGATCGAGAAAAAACCCTTGGTGTAGGATGACGGCGAGTGGGAAACCTACGTTGATATTCCCGACAAGTAGCTAGAGCATTTCCATCAGCATATCCGTAGATAAAAATTATATCTGCATACTCTTCTGAGGTGTACTCCATTATAAGAAGTAAAAGAGTAGAAAATTTTGCACTTTTATAAAGTTTACCACTTACACCTATTCAAAATAATAACTTGTTAACCTAAACGTCAAGTGACACTTAATGACAACTTTGGCAAACCAGACTACTACTTACTAAAATACAACAAAGATAATCGTCGTACAAAAAATTATCAAGACATTAAATTTTCTATATAAAAAAGATGTCGTGCGTGTATTCAGGTCAATGGAGGCATAAAAGTGTATCATTGCGATTTTCTACCAAACAACGGCTGGTTAAAAATCATGAACTGTGCTCTAAAACACTTACCTGATTCATTGCTTACTCGTAAAATAAGCGTCGTACAGAAAATTATCAAGAGAGTCATTTTGTTCACTAATGAAAGTAAGATTCAAAAAATAAAAAATAAAAAAAAAATATCATTGGCTTACCCGTTTTTTTCTTGAGGGATAACCAATGACATGTGGGTACGCGAGCCACTGACTGCATTAGCCGATTCAATTGTTATGGTAGAATACGCGCCTTCCTTAACAGCCCACACATGCGAAGTTTCAGCAAAAAATATGTGCTACTTTTTAAAAAATTGGGAAATTTTATTTTTTGAAATTCAACTTCAACACCCTGTATCTTTTTAATGAAGCATTATAGGAAATTTTTTTATAGGACATACCCTCTCTAGAATTGATCAAAGAACATGGGGTTTCATTTTTGGTCACTACTTATGAATCACACTGTATATATGTAGCAAAATTTAATTTTCTAGCTTCATAGATAAACTAAGTTTTAGGCTTTTTTCTCAGAAGGAGTTAGAGCACAACATTTGTTTATAATAGGAACATATCGATGGTAACACTCTCGAAAGAATTCTTCAAATTTGCGCGTACCAGGACCTCTAAAATCGATCTTCAAGGTCTGCTTAAGTTTAAAGTATTAAGTTTAGTAATATGCCGTAAAATGATAGTGGACAATTCTTATGAAAAATCACTACTATAACGCACTTGTTGCCTCCCGAATTTTGTGCTTTTTGTTTTTGAAATAATTGTAGGTATTTTTTAATGGCAAGGAATAAAGATTTTAAATTTGGTGGTTTTGAATAACTTGACATGTACTTTAAATGTACATAGAAGTAAGGTGAAATTTAAATACTTAAATATTTTAAATTTGGGACCTTGTCCTTGCATACTTTGTCCCTATATTAGGGTAGAAATGGACCAGGGCTGACAATTTACTAAATTGTTAGTTGGTTGTATACAGTCTCTATTTTTTAACACTGTGTTATTTGGAGCTGGCGTGACAACATACTACTTGGTTCCGCAACTAGGTGGCGGCACGTTCCTTCGTGATTACCACTCACTTAGACCTGTATAATACCTTTTAAAGACCGTTACTTAAAATACTAATCGACCTGTCTGAACATTTTTGAAAAAATATGTATTTGATTAACTGAATTTATTTCCAGTTATAACTCGCACCGTGTAGGAATGCAGCCTTCTGATAATGTTTCTACAGACAATACCTAATTCGACTAGGATGATGATAAACGAATGATTGATTATTTTAAATACCTAAAATGTAAAGGTTAGTTAGTCACAAGATTTACATATTGCATCAAGAACAGGATATTCGGTTTCCAGCCAAATAGAGTTGGCATTGAAGTGGTTATTAACGGTGATAAGTTTTAACAACCTTACGAATATTTGTGCGTTGACACCAGCGGATAACTTGATTTGTCAGTTTTAAATACCCACATTGTCTTGTATTTAGTCATGTGTCTAATTAGATTTAGATAAATATTAACAAACCCCGGCTACAACCTGTTAAATAGTTTTTTGTTAAGGAAAAGGCTTGTCATTTCACTTTTATGTAAATAAGTATGCTGACTTGTTATGAAACACATTATAAATCATTTTGTTGATATAAAACACTCGCCTGAGCTAATTGTTTTCCTATATTCCTAATGTATTTCTCTTTACTATCGATGTAAATCATTTTAAATGGTTTTTGGTGCCTAAAGGAATATAATGTGCAAAATATACTGTGCAACTTATCTACAAAATGTTATCAAAATAACTTTATTTTATCAATTGGATACATACGTATATATATATATATATATATATATATATATATATATATATATATATATATATATATATATATATATATATATATATATATATATATATATATATATATATATATATATACAGGGTGATTCATAAGTGGTGACCAAAGATAAAACCCCATGTTCTTTGAACAATTTTAGAGAGGGTATGTCCTATATTTTTTTTTCCTATAATGCTTCATTAAAAAGATACAGGGTGTTGAAGTTGAATTTCAAAAAATAAAATTTCCCAATTTTTTAAAAAGTAGCACATATATTTTGCTGTAACTTCGCACGTGTAGGCTGCTATGTAAGGCGCGTATTCTACCATAACAATTGAATCGGCTAATCCAGCAGTGGCGCGCGTACCCACATGTCATTGGTTATCCTTCAAGAAAAAACCGAGTAAGCCAATGATTTTTTTTTTCATTTTTTGAATCTTACTTTCATTCGTAAACAAAAAGCATTACTTATCATTTGTTGTAGCTGCTCTGGTGTATTCATTTGTTCACTGTAGACCAGTCGCTTAAAATCACCCCAAAGATAGAAGTCAAGTGGGTTTAAGTCCGGTGACTTGCAGGCCAATGTATTGGTCCAATTCTGCCAATCCATCTTTCATTATAATGTTTATGTAGCCATGTAATAACGTTTCGACTATGATGCGCTGGTGCACCGTCATGCTGGTACCACATTATACCTCTTGTTGCTAGTGGAATGTCATCTAGAATGTTTTCTACGCGGTTTTCTAGGAGCGCTAAGTACGAAGATCCATTTAAACGTCGTGGCAGGACTTCCATGAACAGTGAGCCGTTAAAAATACCACACCATAAATTAATGGAAAATCTATGTTGAAATGTGCGAGTCCTTGTTGCATGTGGATTTTCCAATGACCAGACATGCTCATTATGAGAATTATAAATACCATTTCTTGTAAATGTTGATTCGTCAGACCAGAAGATTAGATTAGGGAATAAGATATTTTGATTTCCAAATCCATTCACAAAAGACTCGTCGATGCACATTATCTTCAGGTAGAAGGCAATGAACATTCTGTCGATGATATGGATGTAAGGCTTCTCGATGTAAAGTTCTCCAAACAAAGCTTTGAGAATATTGTAACTGCGTGGCAATCCTCCGAGTACGTGTAGAAGGTTGATCCATCACTGCATCCACCACTCTCTTTTCGTCTTCAAGTTGATGTTGTCTTCTACCATTAGCTCTAGCGTCAGGACGTTGTCCAATACCGCACTGCCGAAGTCTTGAAAACGATCGAGAAAAAACCCTTGGTGTAGGTTGACGGCGAGTGGGAAACCTACGTTGATATTCCCGACAAGCAGCTAGAGCATTTCCATCAGCATATCCGTAGATAAAAATTATATCTGCATACTCTTCTGAGCTGTACTCCATTATAAGAAGTAAAAGAGTAGAAAATTTTGCAATTTTATAAAGTTTACCACTTACACCTATTAAAAATAATAACTTGTTAACCTAAACGTCAAGTGACACTTAATGGCAACTTTGGCAAACCAGACTTACTAAAATACAACAAAGATAATCGTCGTACAAAAAATTATCAAGACATTAAATTTTACATATTAAAAAGATGTCGTGCGTGTATTCAGGCCAATGGAGGCATAAAAGTGTATCATTGCGATTTTCTACCAAACAACGACTGGTTAAAAATCATGAACTGTGCTCTAAAACACTTACCTGATTCATTGCTTACTCGTAAAATAAGCGTCGTACAGAAAATTATCAAGAGAGTCATTTTGTTCACGAATAAAAGTAAGATTCAAAAAATAAAAAATAAAATAAAAATCATTGGCTTACCCGTTTTTTTCTTGAGGGATAACCAACGACATGTGGGTACGCGCGCCACTGCTGGATTAGCCGATTCAATTGTTATGGTAGAATACACGCCTTACATAGCAGCCTACACATGCGAAGTTTCAGCAAAATATATGTGCCAGTTTTTAAAAAATTGGGAATTTTTTTTTTTGAAATGCAAATTTAACACCCTGTATCTTTTTAATGAAGCATTATAGGAAAAAAATTTATAGGACGTACCCTCTCTAAAATTGTTCAAAGAACATGGGGTTTCATTTTTGGTCACCACTTATGAATCACCCTGTATATATATATATATATATATATATATATATATATATATATATATATATATATATATATATATATATATATATATATATATATTTGGGGCCCAAATTCGCGCTCATTTGAAGAAATTTTTGCACATTACCATCGATACCTCTCTATTAACGAATCCTCTAAAATAAAAATGCTCTAAAAATGATTTTCAAACTAAAGTAATGAAATAGTGCTGCAAATTGATAATGATAATTTACTGTCCTCAGAAAGACCTTATCGTGAAATGAATTTATATGGCCACTCCCCCTGAAGCGATGTTACCCAAAAACAATTCGAAGCGTTCCTTAATCGAGTGCTAACTGTATACCAAATTTGATATTGTAACATTTTCGGCCAATATAATCGGATTTATTTTTCTGAAGTGTTTATCTTGGCGGTAATTAAAGATAAGATCTCAAATTTGATCCTTATCTTCTAAAAACCTTCGTCACTAAAAAAACTAGTAATGAAAAAAATGTTTAGGTAGGAAGGGACAATTAAAGGGCGCCAGGTGAGTCTTAAATATTTTATAACCTAAAAACCACCAAAAAGGTTGATTGAAATATATAACAAGTGAATTCTAACTAACTATTTTGTAACAAATAATTTCCATACTAATTTAAATATATAACAAGAAAACTGTGTCTTAGGTCAATTCCTACAATTAGCAAGAAAGTGCCTTAGATTCCAGGTACAAATAATAGCTTTTGGCTAGCCAAACACCTCACACAATATACATAATTATTAACTTGGGTCTTTCTTTCACTAAAAAGTTTAGTTTTGGCAACTTAAGCCAATTGGAGATATTTAATTTACCCAAATGTTTATTTGGCTAAAAGTTGGGATTCACATGGAGCGCAGCATCAAACCAATCATATGTAGATAGTAGATATGCTGGAAAGGAAATTTAATCCCAAGAGAAAAACCCTAAAAGATAATAATTTTGAAATGAATAGATGTCTTAAATTTGCTTCTTACCCTGTAGAATGTGTAGGGGTTTCAAAATAAATGGTAAAAGGATATTTTAATTCCAGCTATTTCTAAGACGGGGAAGATAATTGTTTTTTCAATCTTCCTAGAATTGAACCGAAAAACAGCCGACAAACCAAACTAATCAATAAACATTTCCTTTGTCTCTGTTGCTAAGCATGCAGTGCCAATCTATTAAATTTCAAGTAGTTTGACACATGTCACAGAGATACAATGTAAAGTTATCAGACTTAGATTGTCATGGAATGAAATTAACTAAAAACGGATGTGGGCATGAAGGTATTATCTTTTTGCAAATTTTTGTAAAGTTTAAAAATTGAAAAGTGAAATTAACTAAAAACGGATGTGAATACGTTACAATATCTCAATTCATTTAAAAGTTATTGCGCCTACTATCAGACAGACGTACAGGCCGACATCCCCTGGAGCTATTTTATCCAAAAACAATCAAAGCTGTTCGTTTGGCGGGTGCTAGTTGTGTACCGAATTTAAAGACTATATCTCAATTTGTTCTAAAGTTATCGTCACTACTAACAGACATACAGACCGACCGACCGACAGACAAAAAAAATTTCGTTTCAAAATCAAGTTTTCTATATATTTTGAGACTTGTTACGCAGTTTTGGCTAAGAAAAAATTGAAAGTTCTGTCCTCACACATTTAACCCCTAAACTAATTTCAGCACAGAATACCAGATGTTTGATGAAATTAAAAGTTTTCTAATAAACAAATCCTAAAACGTTATCTTACTGGTGTTTTAACGAAAAATTATCGATTATTACCAAATCACCGCCCATTTCTCCCTTACCCCCTGAAGCGATTTTACCCAAAACCAATCTGAACCGTTCGTTTGTCGGGTGCTAACTGTATACCAAATTTGAAGACGATATATTAAAATCGTTCTAAAGTTATGACAGGCATACAGACCGACAGAGAAAAAAATGTCGTTCCCAAATCATGTTTTCTATATGTTTTGACACTTTTTACGCCGTTTAAGAAAAAAAACTGCAAATTTTTGTCGCTGATGCCATACTTTCACACGTATTGACGATTTGAAAGTAAAATAATAATGTTATTTAAGAATGGATGGGTTCGCTGCCATTTCTTATGCATTCGGTAACTCTTTGAGGCATGTTTGAAATTAAATGATTTGTGGTAGCCTTAGGAATGCCTTCACAGGCTTCTTGAATTCGGCGACGAAGGTCAACTAGGTTGTTTGGTGGTTGGGGTGAATTACTCAGTCCATTGACAATCATATCCCACACATGTTCGATAAGTCTGGGGAGCGAGAAGGCCATAGAAGCATGGTTACATTATCTTCTTGTAAGAAACCTGTAGTAGCCCTTGCTGTATGAGAAAGTGTGTTGTCTTGTTGGAAAAGGGGTTGAATTAACCCTCGTTGGTATGCCAATGCAACAGGCTGCAGTGCTGTTTATATGTAATCATTTGTATTTAAATTTCTGTCAATAAAAACTAAGGGTGACCTGCTACCGTATGTTATCGCACCCCATACCATCACCCCCCATGTAAGGACCATATACCGTTCCACAGCAAATTCTAAATTTATGCGATCTCCACGTAATCGTCTTACTCTTCTGGGACTACCGTGGAAGCGAGACAGAATCGTGACTTGTCAGAGAACACGATACGATTCCATTTACCATCCCAATTTGATCTGCCGTTACACCACTTAAGCCGAGCAGCACGATGTCGAGGTGTCAGTAGGAGACATAAAAATGGTCTGTGTGTGTGTGTTCCCTTAAGTTTGACCTTGGAAGATTTCCATTAGTCACAAGACATTGTAATTGGCTACCTAATATTACTCTCAGATTTTGGTTTATTAACGATGATATAATTAATTGATATAATCTAACGATCTTAATTTAGACTATCTACTACTACTACATCTAAATAAAATTCTTATTTGTTACTTTGTCCCAATTGGAATCTTTTTTTTTTTTTTCTTTTATATATATATATATATATATATATATATATATATATATATATATATATATATATATATATATATATCTTTTTATTTATTGTTTTTTATTTATTTATTTTTTAATATATATTTTTTAGATATATTTTTTCTCTTTATATATATACATATATATATATATATATATATATATATATATATATATATATATATATATATATATATATATATATATATATATATATATATATATATATATATATATATATATATACACATATATATATCTTTATTTATTGTTTTTTATTTATTTATTTTTTAATATATATTTTCTCTTTTTTTTTTCTTTTTTTTTTTTTTCAAAAAACACTTATGCTAATTTATACATATATTATCTTATACCAAACTGGTGTACAATACATGACTATACTTAATCTATGTCCTAAATCTAAACCTACATTAAAATTCCATACTCCCTTTATAATATCGGTGATACACCATTCATACTCTTACATTACTAATCTACATTACATTATTTACAAATTTTCTACTATTTACAAAACTGGTTTAAGGATGTTAATTATATGTTATAAAGTAATTTTAGCAACTCTAAAGAAATTATGTATAGCTTTATATATTTCAATATTACCACTCTGTAACAGAGTGACTATGTTTAAAGGGCTGTTAGTGGCATTATATTTATTTATTTCGCTCAACAATTGTATTCTTGGATTGCTGGTGTTTGTACACATAAACATCACATGGTTGATGTCACATACAGACCTCCCATCACACTGGCAAAGGGGTGATTCTGCAACCCCTATTTTGTGTAGGTGAGCTGGTAGACGGTTGTGGGCTGTCTTGAGTCTGGATATGGTGGTAGAAAAGTGACGTGGTCTTCTGTATATGCATACTTCATCTTTAGAGGGAAGCCTTGGATGTAACAGTTTATAATGATTGTTACTATTTGTTGTGAAGTTAGTCCAAATGATTTCCCACTCTGTTTTGATCTCACGTCGAATGATACTAAAGAGATCCTTATAGTCTGTTCTGTAATTCAACTGGTCTGGATTTACTATGGCTTCTTTAGCTGCTTGATCAGCTATTTCGTTACCAGGAATAGAACAATGGCCCTTAACTAAAAATGGTCTATACGAGCTAATTCCAAAAGCGCATATTGTGCCTCTGATTGTATGGGATGTACCATGTATCTTTGCCCTCAGGATTTTAGGTCACGACATGGTGACATGAGGTAGTGCTTTGCTGCGACTTTCAACGCATCTTTGCACTGACATGTAGGTAGATATAACAAATTATCTATAAAAAAAAACTTTTATCTGTTTATGCACTATATTGCCGACCTTATCCCGCTTTGTTACAGTTTCTATGTTACAATGTGCACCAATGTGTCCGCCGTGTCATCTTTTCCCTTCCGCCTCACATCTGCAAATGGACCTTGCCTCCCTCCCTTCAGGCGCTTGGTTGGTCTTCATGGGTAACATGAAATAGTGCTTCAGATATAACAAACGAAAGAACGACTCCCTGTTTACGAATATATATTCAAAATTCCAATATTTTGTAAGTCAATGTTTAAAATATAATTATATCAGTTAATGGTTCCAAGAGCATTCTACCAGCATTGGATGTGGTGGCTGTTTTGTAACGAGCGTCTCGCCACAGTAATGACCGGTTGCATTGATCATGCGCACTTCGTATAATATTTTAAGTAACGAAATAAAAAATCTCCCTAACGTGCTGTTTACACACAATCCTCCCAACTGACCTTCCTGACCTGCCCTGACATCAGTTTGCCCTAATAAGTACACTTGGAGAACACCCAAATCACCACAACACATATTTCAGAGACCTTACGATCGTTTCGTTAACAAAGTCAACATCTTCAGAGGAAAAAAAATTCTAACATAAAAAACTAGATCCCGTATATTTATATGGCGTCAAGGTAAACGAACTAATCCGAAGTAAAGTTGTCGTCCAAGAACGATCGTTTGTTTATTGCGCAGTGAAACAGGTCGGAGACCTGCTTTAATCTTTTGGTCGACAAATGTATGACCCTTATCTAATATAGGTTTAAAAAGGACCAGAGTTCTTTAAAGAATCAGCACGTTTCGTTTCGATCTAGAAATTTACTATGTGGATATTGGTTCATGCCGATAAAGACATCTGGTGAGATAAACAACATAAACTCAACTCATCTCTTTTAAAAATAGAATATAAAAACCCAGATGTCTGTCTCACCGTGTTAACTTTAACAAAGGAAAAATAGTTCAACTAAAATACTACATAAAAACTATATTTATATTGATTTTAATTCTACGTGAAAATATTTATATTGACTACATATATACAAAAAACCGAACCGGTATTTAAATCAAGACAAACATAGTGATTAGTATATGTATAAACCGGTCGAGTTATTGACAATAATTTATTATTCTACCAGACAAATTAGAAGTATTTAAGCGGTCAAATGCAAAGAGAAAACAAAGAGCTAGAAATTACAAGTGCCGCACGTTTTAATGAAGTTTTGTTCTTAATAGACCTTAATATAAAAATACTTTCTAATGAATCAAGCATAGTTTGATGTCTAACATTTTTGACAAGTTTCAAATTTTCTTTGTCAATGTGGTGGTTATTATCACATATATGTTGTGCCACACATGATTTGTCCACCGTACCATATCGTAACTGTGCGAGATGTTCACGAAATCTGGTGGCTATGTTTCTCCTAGTTTGGCCCACGTATTTAAGATCACAATCTTTGCAACTAATCTCATAAATTCCGGACATTTCAGTGACTTTGTCTTTGTCTTTCGTATTACCCAACAAATTTTTTAAACTACTTTTCGTCGAAAATGTCAAATGTAAATCGGCTTTCTTAAAAATACTTTCCAAACCCTTTGTGATTTGTGGTTCATAAGGTAAACACACAAATTTTTTATCGATTTTATCATTCTTAAATGTCGTACATTCAGACATCAACTTCTTTGTTCTGTGTTTGTTAACTAATTTGTCTATTAAACCATCCGAGTAACCGTTATATCTCGCCACATTTTTTATGTATTTTAATTCTGTATTAAATCTATTTTTACTCAACGGAAAATTGATCAATCTATTTACTAAGAAATTTAAACTAGCCGTTTTTTGTGCAAACGTATGATGTGAGTCATTAGGAATATAACTAATAGTAGCCGTTTCCTTCCTATAGACATCGAATTCAAGCGAGCCTTTATTTTTAATAACTAGTACATCTAGGAACGAAAGTTTATTGTTGATTTCTATTTCGTGGCTAAATTTTATTGAATCAAATTGACTATTTAGTTTTTCAGTAAATTCTTCTACCTTACATGTATTTGTGTCAAACACTGCACATAATCAGTTTGCCCGATTAAAATCTAAAAGGGGAAGGAAAATCAACCCAGCCACTCATGTGAGCATAATGTACTTTTCCTTCCCCTTTTTGCTTCGTTTAGCTTTTGGTTAGGCAAACTGATGTCAGGGTAGGTCAGGAAGGTCAGTTGGGATGATTGTGTGTAAACAGCACGCCAGGGAGGTCTTTTCTTTCGTTTTAAAATATTCTGCGAAGTGTGAATGATCAATGCAACCGGGTCTTTACTGTGGCGCGACGCTCGTGTTTTGTGGCAACACATTTGTTGGTTCTGAGATTCTTTCAATTTTTAATCGGTCATTATTCTGTTGGCATTCCTGGCTCATATGTCATCCATCCGATGTCGTTCAGCGATAGTGGTATGCACGTGGTTTTACGTATAATTTGGAGTTTTTTCAAGCTCTTTGATTTTAAACAATGATTTTATAACCGACCATGTAACTACGGCTGTTAAAAGGTGTATCAATATGTATGTACAACATAATTTTAAAAGCTTATACGCCCCCTAGAGACTTTCGTTTTTTCATTACACTGAAAAATTATCTTAAGAGTCAAGGTTTTCCATGAAAACTGCAGATTTTCTTCTTGAAAATACTATATTTTTGAAACTCGTCAGCTTATTTTTACGATAATAACTCATGTATAGCCGTAAGTGGGTAATAGGAATGTTTTTCGATTTGAGTCGTGCTTTTGATACAATTAGCCACGATTTTCTGTTAAGGAAACTTGAAACAATGGGGTCATAGGAGTCAAATTTTGGAGTGGTGTAGGTCCTGCCTATCACGTAGGCTTATGAGGGTGAAGATCGGTCAGATTTTGTCATCTGAATATCCTCTGGTGCGTGGAGTTCCGCAGGTATCAGTCCTGGGGCTGTTAATGTTTCTGGCGTACGTTAATGACCTTCCGTCCCATATGGCCGACTGCGACGTGACAATGTACGCCGACGATGTTGCATTGGTGGTCTCAGCGACTTCCCCTGGTAGGCTTCTTGAGACGACTAATAAAATTGTTACTGGGTTTAGAGACTGGTGTCATAAGAATCTTCTTCTGATTAACATGAACAAAACGGTTCTTGTCCACTTTGCTAGGAGAAGGGTTCTTTCGGATGCTTTTGTCGGTTCAGTTGAGACCATGGGTCTTCGCTTTTCCCAGTCTGTGACTTACTTGGGCTCCGTTATACAGAATAACCTTTCGTGGAACTTTCAGGTAGACTCGGTTTGTGGCAGGCTCAATTCATCTTTTTTTGCATTGGGGAGATTAAGGGATATATTGGACCAGCATGTGTTGATGTATGTGTACTATGCACTTGTTTATTCCGCACTATCTTACAACACTGTTGCTTGGGGTTGTGCTACTGAAATTGAGCAGCTATTTGTTGCACAGAAGAGAATCGTGAGACTTATGTTTGGTATTCAGCTGAAGGGTAGCTGCCGGCCTTATTTTCGACAACACTCCATCATGACTGTTCCTTGCGTCTACATCTACAAGGCTATTATGTTTGTGAGACTATATCGTCACTGTTTTAAATTTACTGTGGACGTATGTGCTTGTGACACGATAAATATACTCACCATTGAGATAAGTAGCCACCGCACAGCTGGCTATGAGTGGTCACCTTACTATGCTGCTGCCCGTTTGTATAATCACTTGCCTATTAGCATTAGGCATATAGTTAATGTTACCCATTTCAAACGCCAACTTAAGGAATTTTTCTTAAAAAATTGTTTTTATTCGGCTAGGGAATATTTAACTTTTAAGTGGTAGTGTCGTTTGCAATTGTGTCTCAAGATTTGGAAGATGCATCTGCTGTATTTTGACACTAGTGACTTGTGTTTTAACTTGTTAAGATGACTGTTATTACCCTGCTTTTTATAACTTGTTTTTCCTACTTTGTGCATGCTTTGTTTTTGCTATGTATTGTTTTGGTCATTTCTGTATATGTTTTATATTTTTATTGACAAGTACATGTGTTTTTGTGGCAGCTTTGGTACAATAAATATCTATCTATCTATCTATTTCTGTGCAGATTACAGTTGCAATGTTCTAAAATTAAGTTTTGCTAAAGTCTAACCCAAGTTTTTCTGGAATTAAATTTAACAGAATTCGGAACATGCAGCGAAATATATTCCCTGTTATTAAAAAACTATATTGCTGTGCTGTATAAAGTTAAATAGAATAAACAGAGATGGATATATAAAATGATTTCATGAATTTTCATTGGTGTTTCTAATCAACAGGAATGTCACGTGAGTGATATTAAATAAATAGAAAAAGTTCAGATACTTTGAAGTGAATTGTTTATAAAAATTAGCTACTTGAATTTAACATGTGTATGTGTGTAGAGAAAAAAAATGTATTGGAGGGGTATCCATTATCCACAGCTTAAATTAACATAAATAAGTTTACAACAGGTCCAATGGTATGCTTAAAAAATTAGGTAAGATGAATTTTGTATTAAAAACTTATGAAAATTCTCTATTATAACGCACTTGCTGCGTCCCAACTTTTTAAAGTTTAATTTGCAAAAAAATTGTTTGGAAATAAGTTATATTTTTATGGATTAGTGGCTGCCTAACTTCCGTCATACTTGTTTGGGTGAAGCATACAAAAGTAGTGGCAGACAAAATCAAAATAAACATTGCGTAGTTCCATGACCTATAATTAAATCAATCAATTAAAATTAAATTAGCCGTTCAAAAGATGTAACGATCTAACGTTGTTAATAAAGGGACGAGATAGATTCTCTTAAACAGGAAATAGTTAACTCACTACTTATTATACAATGAAGAAAGTCATGGTAAAATTTGTAAGTAACAATCAACATATTACTGATAGACTATATCATTATACATATATTGAAATTCGTACGAAATTAATTAATAGGTATAATCAGTATCAGAAATTACAATGTTATTAAAATAATAGGAACCAATAAATTTCTATAATTATAAGCTGCTTTTTTCGGGTTAGTAGGATAAAACGCATACTGAACCGGATGAACACTTCTCAGCGATAGAGATCATAAAACTGGAGGTTATTTTCAGCGTATTCAAAGCTGTGTTTGTACAACGTCTAACTGAATTGTTTATTGTAATATTTGAAAAACGTACGTAAGCTTTTCTGCGCAAAATTAAGTTATATTTCAGAGTAACATAAAATTTATTTAAAGCAAGTTCAATAAAAGACCAAGCATGGACACTGTCGTTGGAAACTGAAACAAAAAGCAAAGTCACCCCAAAAACAACGAAATAATAACCGAGAGTTATGCGCTAGATAGGTATTTCGACAACTAAGTTGTCGTCATCAGTAGCTGTCGCTAAACTAAATCTGTGATCAAAATTATCCTATTAGTGAATTTTCTTTAAAAAATTCACTAATAAGAAGATCCCGACTTTTGAATTTTGAAAAAATTTCTTCAAATAAGCGCTAATTAGGCCCCCCAGAACACAGTTTCAATTTTTATTTGTTTATATATATATATATATATATATATATATATATATATATATATATATATATATATATATATATATATATATATATGTATGTATGTATGTATATGTATCACACCGATAACTCAAAAAATAATGGACCGATTTTGATTAAATTTAGTGAATACCTTCCTTTTGCAGATGGCTTGGATAAGTTCGTTATCCAGGAAAATCGGCCCAGGTTGTCCAAAAAAAATTTTGTGTTTTCTTTCGAAAAAATTTTATATCTCCCGAATTAACAAAGTAAGGCAACCAAATTTGGTACACGGGTTTATATCATTATAGGTAAGTTACCTACCAAAATTTGGCTCTGTAGGTCAAAAGAGAAAGTTATAGGCATTTAAATAAAAAAATCTCGGGACGCAGCAAGTGCGTTATGGTAGTGAATTTTCATTAAAATGTTTTTATTGCAAATATGTGTGTTTTCTTTTTAAGAAAGCAGACATCAATTTTGGTTACCAGTATAACCTATATAGTAAAAACAATGTGCCATGTTTCATCAAAATAACTTGATTGTTTGAAAAGGTACAGAAATTTCCAAAAGTAAACCAAAAGTGTTACTGAAAAAATCCGTTTCTTGGTCAACCTTATAGGTTAATAGCAAATTGAGCTTTTCAAATATGAAGCATTTAATCAAAATTCGCAACCACAACGCACTTGCTGCCTCCAGAATTTCTTAACTTACAAACATGCATTATATTTCGATGGAAAATGCAAAAAAATTAGGCGTTTTCGACAAAAAAAAATTATTTGTATCACCAACGACTTATGGGCCACCCTGTGATTGTCGCAATATTTTTTTAAGATGTAGCTCAAAACACCGTATAATTAATGTATACAATATTTTTTCATATCTTGTATAATAACGAATATATTGAGCTTTATTGATTTTTTACGAAAATTCGACAAAAATTATATACCATTAAACAATAAACTCTATAGCTAAGGCTACTGCCAAGCATCAGAGAAAGGGTCTATTAGAAATGAATTTTCTGGAAACATTTTAGTAAAATGAAGGACAATGACGGTTGAAACTAAGAGTTCGGTGTATGTAAAACATTCTTCTTGAGACATTTTCTTTCCATAGCCCGTATTAGATTCAAGTTATTTGCCTAAATGTTGCGAATTTTGACGTTTTCAATTGTCACTTTGACGTTTTGAGGAAACCCCCAATTTATTTTTCTTTAAATGCCCATAACTTTTTTGTCTTTTGACCTACAGAGCTAAATTTTGGTAGGTGTATATATAAACCAGCTTACCAAATTTGGTTGCCTTTACTTTGTTAATTTTGGAGATATAAATATTTTGCGAAAGAAAACACAAATTTTTCCGGGAAAACCTCGGAGGATTTTCCTGGCTAACAAAATTATCCAAGCGACTTGCGAAAGGAATGTACTCACCAATTTTGACGTTTAAAATCGCAATTTTGACGTTTTGAGGAAAATCCAAATTTATTTTTCTTTGGATGCCTGTAACTTTTTTATCCTTTAACCTACGGAGCTAAATTTTGGTAGGTAACTTGCCTATAATGATATAAATCCGCATATGAAATTTGGTTGCCCTTACTTTGTTAATTCCGGAGATATATATTTTTTTCGAAAGAAAACACAAAATTTTCCGGGAAAACCTGGACCGATTTTCCTGGCTAACGAACTTGTCCAAGCCATTTACAAAAGGAATTTATTTACCAAATTTAATCAAAATCGGCCCATTATTTTTTGAGTTATCGGTGTGATACATATATATATATATACAGTGTGGAACAGCCAAATGGAATAAATTCGATAACGGATAAATGAGGGCGTGTTGGGAAAAACGCTTGGACACGTCGATTTGTATTTTTAACTGCGCATCTTTTTCAAGAAAAAAAAAATTATATAGGGTGCGTCATGTGACAGTGGCCAATACCAACTTTCTTATTTTAAATACAAGCCCCTGTATATTATTAATTTTTTGGAGTCTTCAGAAAATTCTAGACATAATTCATGTACAATGTCCTATACCTATCTTCAACTGTTTCGGAAATATTAAGTATTTTCAGATTTATTACAAAAATTAACATTAAAAATAGAAAATTATTTTATTTCACAAATTCTAATAAGAAATACTGATTATTTCTTAATAATTTAAAAAAACAAAAAAAAATTAATGTCAATGTAGTAAATGTTCAAAATGCTCGCCACGAACATCTTGGCAACATGCTAATCTGGTATAGAAATGTCTTCTAACATTACTCAACATCTCAGGCGTGACTGATCTAATCGCAAGCGTGATTCGTCTTTTTAAGTCATCTAAGTTGAGGGGCTTAGTTTTGTATACAATACTTTTGACATATCCCCACAAAAAGTAGTCTAATAGCGACAGATCAGGAGATCGTGCTGGCCATTCTATCGATCCGCGCCTCCCTATCCACCGATTTGGAAAAATTTGGTTCAGGTACTGCCGGACATTGATTTGGTAATGGGGCGGTGCTCCATCTTGCTGAAACCATATTTTATTGGCAGGAACTTGTGGGTTTGCTGGATCTGGATATAAGTTTGTCAAAGTTGGCACGACATTATTTTGGAGCAGTTCTAAATATTTATCCCCATTCAAGTTGCCATCAATGAAAAAGGGACCTACGATATGATTTCCAACAATTCCTGCCCAAACATTAACTTTTTCAGGATATTGCGTATGTTCCTCTCTCATCCAATGAGGATTCTCATTAGACCAATAGCGGCAATTTTGACGATTAACATGACCGTGAAGTGTAAATGTGCTCTCATCAGAAAACAAAACATCTTCTAATTGGATCACATTGTTATCTAACATTGCCATCATTTGTTCACAAAAATACGTTCTCCTATCGAAATCGTCCTCCATGAGCTCCTGAGTTGGTATCATTTTATAGGGATGCATTTTACTTTCCTTTAATGTTCGAAAAATTGCTGTGTGGCTAACGTTGAATAGTTGGGCTGCTTGTCGACCAGAAGTATGTGGGTTTTCTTGAAACTCAAGCGTAATATCCAATTTCGTATCATCACTTACTGCATTGGCAGCTACTTTTTTTATCTGTCTCACATGACCAAGCTCGCGAAACTGCTTTTCTATTTTGCTAATTGTTCCTTGGGATACAGGCGGCAAATTTGGAAATTTTTCGTGAAATAAGCGAGACACTTCCATCTGTGTCCGTGTGTTATCTCCATAACCAATCATTTGTAGAATGGTTATTTTGTGCATTTCTGTCAAATGAACCATTTTTCTGATATTATTACGTACAGTTAACGAAATTCAAACGACAATAGCACTGACACTAATCACTACTGTCATGCAGGCAGACAACAAGTTGCTAAGGCTACGAGTTTTATACGAACAGAAAGAAAACTGTTTTTGTTTTTGTTTCATTTCATATCAGTAAAAAGAAACGCAGGAATGGTTTTTGTTTACTTTCTCATTATCAAGAGCTGAATGGGAAATAAGTATTGAATGCAATGTAGCGAATTTGTGAAATAAAATAATTTTCTATTTTTAATGTTAATTTTTGTAATAAATCTGAAAATACTTAATATTTCCGAAACAGTTGAAGATAGGTATAGAACATTGTACATGAATTATGTCTAGAATTTTCTGAAGAATCCAAAAAATTTATAATATACAGGGGCTTGTGTTTAAAATAAGAAAGTTGGTATTGGCCACTGTCACATGACGCACCCTATATAATTTTTTTTTCTTGAAAAAGATGCGCAGTTAAAAATACAAATCGACGTGTCCAAGCGTTTTTCCCAACACGCCCTCATTTATCCGTTATCGAATTTATTCCATTTGGCTGTTCCACACTGTATATATATATATATATATATATATATATATATATATATATATATATATATATATATATATATATATATATTTATATATATAAACATATAAAAATTTAAACCGACCCTGGATATGTGTTCTGGGGGGCCTAATTAGCGCTCATTTGAAGAAATTTTTTCAAAATTTAAAAGTCGGGATCTCCTCATTAGTGAATTTTTTTAAAGAAAATTCACTAAAAAGTAAACTATACACAAAAATTTAGATTTCTATGTTGCAAGAAAAAAAAGTTATAATAAAATATTTGGTGCCAGATCATTTCTATGAAAATTCACTACCATAACGCACTTGCAGCGTCTTTGAGTTTTTAAGTAGTCGCTTTTGCTTTTTCACTATAGTTTTTTATTTTTTAACAAAATTTGTTTGTGTAGCTTATATAGATTCAGGATAGAGCCCATTGATACTGTGTCTCGAGGAATAGCTAGCGGTATCAAAAATATTTTAAATCATAAGATTTTTTTTTTAAATGCATGTTATTCTGCTTTTCGGTTTTCTTCTACGTTTTTTTGTCAGTCCAGGGTTAGGTATGGGTTAGGTAAAAGGATCCGGGTCAGGTCCGGATCAGGTCAGGTCAGGTTAGGTCAGGTTAGGTCGTTCAGGTCTGCTTCGTAGAGTGTTTAGTGCATAAACATGAAAAATGGTGTCCCTTCAACCCCCAAAAAGCTGCGGGGGACTAGGAGCAAATATACGTGGTGCAGGGGAAAAACATGTTTAGGAGAAAGTGTTGATACAAAAAGTGAAAAGGCTGCTTACAGAGGTCGAACTAAGTTGTTTTTACTGATTTTTCCTTTATATTTCCTTCTCCGCCGAGCATCCCTATTCACTCCGGGTCTCGTAACTTTTGGAGGGGTTGATTCCACAACATATATCTTGTTGCTTATGCACACATTGAGTCTTTTAAGCATGTTCACTGAAATATTTTTCAAAACTCACGTATGCCGATCATCTGCATAATTACCGTTAAATATCTTTTACTTGCACAAAAGAAAGAAATTAGTTTTTATGAATTATATTCATTACTGCATCCATACGCACCAGCAAGATTAACCATTTTTTAAATATAAAAAAAGCAAAGGTCAAACCGCTTAAGTCGCGGAAGCAAAAAAAGTCTGAACGCAGCAAGTGCGTTATGGTAATCAATTTTCATTAAATGCTTCAAATTTGAATAACTCAATTTTCTATAAACCTAGAAGGTTGAATTTTGGCACGTGGTAAGGCCTTTACCAAGACAACATATTCACATAAATTTCATCAAAATAGCTTTGTAATTTTCGGAGATAAACATTTTTGTCGAAAGAAAACTTAAAATTTTTATTTATATTATATTTATATAAACATATAAAAATTGAAACTGACCCAGGATATTTGTCCTATGGGTCCTATTTCGCAGTCATTTGAAAAAAATGTTTGTCAAATCTCACCATAGATACCTCTCCATTTGAATTTAGTTAATTTTTGCCAATAAAAATTCAGTAAAAGGAGAAACGGACTGGGCCGGACTCGAACCAGCATCGTCCGCTTGACATACAAAGTACTCTTCCAATGAGCTACCGACGCTTCGTAATAAACGAATTCTTTACATTGTATTTACACATACAGCACCTTACCGTCAGGAATTTGGTATCGGAAATTAAATGTAAGTGGCTAGCTAAATAGCCAATTGCAGAATTGATTGATTTATTTCGCCGATCGCTGAAACATATTCGAGTGTAGACTGTTTCGGTCTTAAATAACATTCAAATGTTACTAATGGCATGTAACCTTAAAGATAATTTGACATATTATGAATGGAAATGAAATGCGTTCGTGGAATCACATTTTTAGTGCGCCATCTTTTAGAAAATAGCTGGTCTACGGATGGTGCCGAAACGCGCTAGTTTGACAACACATATTGACTAAATAATTAAGGTATGTCATATTTTACATTTCACTTTGCATTACGTTTTTATTTGGAATCCAAAAGACCTGAAATTTAAGAAACTTATTCTTGGATACCTAATCTAGGCAAAGAGTGATTTTGAGCTAATTCTGTGACAAAAAATTGTCAAATCATGGTTTGGCAAAAACGTTGTATTTTCGTTATAAACGGGATATTTGCTTACAAAAATCTTTATTGCCTTCCTCAAACCTCAATCTATCTATTGTATACTATATGTTCAGTCTAAGGCTTTAATTGGGACAGTTCAACAAGCTACAAATATAGTGTATTTTAAGCATTTTATTGAACCCCCCTCTTAACGATAAACTCTATAGCTAAGACTACTGCCAAGTGTCAGAGAAAGGGTCTATTTGAAATAAATTTTCTGGAAACATTTTATTAAAATGAAGGACAATGACGGTTGAAGCTAAGACTTCAGGGTTTGTAAAACATTTTTCTTGAGACATTTTATTTCCATAGCCGGTATTAGATTCAAGTTATTTTCCTAAATGTTGCCAATTTTGACGTTTAAGTCGCAACTTTGACGTTTTGTGAAAAACCCCTATTTATTTTTGTTTAAATGCCTATAACTTTTTTGTCTTTTGACCTACAGAGCTAAATTTTGGTAGGTAACTTCCCTATGATATAAACCCGCGTATAAAATTTGGTTGCCCTTACTTTGTTAATTTTGGAGATATAAATTTTTTTCGAAAGAAAACACAAAATTTTCCGGGAAAACCACGTCGGATTTTCCTAAATAACGAACATATCCAAGCCACTTGCAAAAGGAAGGTACTCACCAATTTTGACGTTTAAAATCGCGATTTTGACGTTTTGAGGAGAACCCAAATTTATTTTTCTTTGAATGCCTGTAACTTTTTTGACATTTAACCTACGGAGCTAAATTTTGGTACGTGACTTTCCTTTTATGATATAAACCCGCGTATAAAATTTGGTTGCCCTTACTTTGTTAATTTTGGAAATATAAATTTTTTTCGATTTTTTTCGAAAGAAAACACAAAATTTTCCGGGAAAACCTCGGCGGATTTTCCTGGCTAACGAACTTATCCAAGCGACTTGCGAAAGGAAGGTATGTGCCAAATTTTATTAAAATCGGCCCATTATTTTTTAAGTTATAGGTGTGACACAAATATATATATATATATATATATATATATATATATATATATATATATATATATATATATATATATATATATATATATATATATATATATATATATATATATATATATATATATATATATATATATAAACATATAAAGTCTGAAACTGACCTCGGATTTGGGTTCCGGGGGTCCTATATAGCGCTCATTTGAAGAAATTTTTTCAAAATTCGAAAGTCGAGATCTCCTCATTAGTGAATTTTTTTAAAGAAAATTCACTAATAAATTGGGGTTTTTCTCAAAACGTCAAAGTTGCGATTTAAAACGTCAAAATTGGCAACATTTAGACAAATAACTTGAATCTAATACGGGCTATGGAAAGAAAATGTCTCAAGATGAATGTTTTACAAACCCTGAAGTCTTAGTTTCAACCGTCATTGTCCTTCATTTTACTAAAATATTTCCAGAAAATTCATTTTAAATAGACCCTTCCTCTGATGCTTGGCAGTAGCATTAGCTATAGAGTTTTTCGTTTAATGGTATATAATTTTTGTGGAATTTTCGTCAAAAATCAATAAAGCTGAATATATCCGTTATTATACAAGATATGAAAAAAAACTGTATACATTAATTATAGGGTGTCTTGAGCTACATCTTAAAAAATATTTATACAATCACAGGGTGGCCCATAAGTCGTTGGTGATACAAATTCTCTTTTTTTTTAATCAAACACGCCTTATGTTATTACATTTGTGCATCGAAATATAATGCATGTTTGTAAGAAAAGAAATTCTGGACGCAGCAAGTGCGTTATGGTAGCGAATTTCAATCAAATGCTTCATATTTGAATAGCTCAATTTGCCATTAACCTATAAGGTCTACCAAGAAACGAGTTTTTTCGGGAACACTTTAAGTTTACTTTCGGAAATTTTTGTACATTTTCAAACAATAAAGTTATTTTGATGAAACATGGCTCATTGTTTGTACGAAATTTATTTATATCACCTCCTCCTATTAAATGTATAACTAGTTGCATACGATATTTTAATATATGTATCGATATTTCAATTTTCCCGGCTTTCTGACTCCCACAACTCAAAGGGTATTAGTGAATTCTCTCTATTTTAGTGGAAAAAAAACACTAATGAGGAGATCGCGACTTTTGAATTTTGAAAAAAAATTCCCGAGAACACATATCTGGGGTCAGTTTAAAATTTTATATGTTTATATAATATATATATATATATATATATATATATATATATATATATATATATATATATATATATATATATATATATATATATATATATATATATATATATATATATATATCACACCGATAACTCAAAAAATAATCGGCCGATTTTGATCAAATTTGGTGAGTACCTTTATTTTGCTAGTAGCTTGGACAAGTTCGTTATCCAGGAAAATCTGCTCAGTTGAAATACATTAAACAATGATTTGTTTTAATTAGACAGACGGATTCCCCCGGTCAGTAAAAGTTCTGAGCTGACCTTAAATGTATGGAATTTCGACCACAAAATTATAATGCATGTTTTGTAAGAAAATAAATTCGAGACCCAGGAAGTGCGTTATTGTAGCGAATTTTTATTGAATGCCTCAAATTTGAATAACTCAATTTGCTATTAACCTATAAGGTTCGTTGGCCAGGAAACTAGTTTTTTCGGGAATATTTTAAGTTTATTTTCGGCAAATTTGTGTACATTTTTAAACACTAAAGTTATTTTCATGAAATATGGTACATTGTTTCTACTATATATGTTATACTGGTAACCAAATTTGATGTCTGCTATCTTAAAAAAACACATATTTGCTATTTAAAACATTTTAATGAAAATTCACTATCATAACGCACTTGCTGCGTCCAGACTTTTTAGTGAATTTTCTTAAAAAAAATTCACTAATGAGGAGATCCCGACTTTTGAAAAAATTTCTTTAAATGACCGCTAATTAGGCCCCCCAGAACACATATCCGGGGTCAGTTTCAATTTTTATATGTTTATATATATATATATATATATATATATATATATATATATATATATATATATATATATATATATATATATATATATACATATATATACATATATATGTATCACACCGATAACTCAAAAAATTATAGACCGATTTTGATTAAATTTGGTGAGTACCTTCCTTTTACAAATGGCTTGGATAAGTTCGTTAGTCAGGAAAATCTGCCCAGGTTCTCCCGGAAAATTTTGAGTTTTCTTTCGAAAAAAATTGTAAAAAATTTATATCTCAAAAATTAACAAAGTAAGGGCAACCAAATTTGGTACGCGGGTTTATATCATTATACGTAAGCTACCTACCAAAATTTAGCTCTGTAGATCAAAAGACAAAAAAGTTATGGGTATTTAAATAAAAATTTATTGGGATTTTCCTCAAAATGTCAAAATTGCGATTTAAAACGTCAAAAATTGGCAAAATTTAGGCAAAGAACTTGAATCTAGTACGGTCTATGGAAAGAAAATGTCTCAAGAAGAATGTTTCACGAACCCAGAAGTCTTAGCTTCAACCGTCATTGTCCTTCATTTTACTAAAATGTTTCCAGAAAATTAATTTAAAATAGACCCTTTCTCTGATGCTTGGCAGTAGCCTTAGCTATAGAGTTTATCGTTTAATGGTATATAATTTTTGTCGAATTTTCGTAAAAAATCAATAAAGCTCAATATATCCGTTATTATACAAGATATGAAAAAAAAATTTATATATTAATTATAGGGTGTCTTGAGCTACATCTTAAAAAATTATTTCTACAATCATAGGGTGGCCCATAAGTCGTTGGTGATACAAATTTTCTTATTTTTTTAATCAAACACGCCTTATGTTATTGCATTTTTGCATTTTCTATCGAAATATGATGCATGTTTGTAAGAAAAGAAATTCTGGATGCAGCAAGTGCGTTATGGTAGCGAATTTTGATCAAATGCTTCATATTTGAATAGCCCAATTTGCTATTAACCTATAAGGTTGACCAAGAAACGAGTTTTTGTGGGAACACTTTAAGTTTACTTTTGGAAATTTTTGTACATTTTCACACAATAAAGTTATTTTTATGAAACATGGCACATTGTTTTTACTATATAGGTTATACTGGTAACCAAAATTGATGCCTGCTTTCTTAAATAAAAAGAAAACAGACATATTTGCAATAAAAACATATATAAGAAAATTCACTACCATAACGCACTTGCTGCGTCCCGAGTTTTTATATACCTAAACTATCTACACTAAAAATGATGTAATACCGGTGGTGCAATACCGGATGATGCAATACCGGCGATTCAATACCAGATGATGAAATATCGGATAATGCAAAACCGCATGATGCAATATCGTATGCCTTAGCGCCGGATGATGCAATACCGGATGACGTAACATCGAGTGACTTAATTCAACGACGTCGTTGTGACGGTGGATACCCCTAACCATTTGTTAGTGCATTATGGTAGCGAATTATCATAGAAATGGTATGGTATGTTTTTTAAGGGACATCAAGGTTAGTGGATACTATAACCTTTATAGTGGATACAAGGTACCATATTTCATCAAAATATGTTTTCTTAAAAAGACAAACATTTCTCGAAAATAAATTTAAAATTTCCCGAAAAAACTGGTCTGACTTTCCAGGCCAACGAACCTACTTACCTACTCATACGATTTACACCAAAACTACACCACAGAATATAATTATTCGCAGAAAGCTTTTTGACAGAAATTTAAAAAAAATGTTTGCATAAAAATTTGCAAACACCTTTTAAGTGAATTCGTAAACTTTTCTTTCACAATAACTTTATTATAAAAAATTGCTGGAAAAAAATACTTAAAAATGAAATTATATACCTAATCTGATATTAAAATCGAAAAAAAAGAAAATTTGAACCAATGTCAAACCATTGCACGCGTTTATAAATGTAAATATTGCCAAAACCAGAGTTTTTTAATTAGAGATTGTTATACAAGAGTTGAAGAAGAGAGCATGCTATTCACTTGAAAGATAAAACACAGGCTGTTTCATTTGAAACAAATGCGTTGCGGCGGTTTGATTTTTTTTTAATTCAGTCGTTATTTGAGAGCACCCTGTATATAGCATCTCGATTTTTTCGACGAATAATATAAACAAAAACCTCACTGAATGCGTCATTTTCATGGGACTCCGATTTTTATTGGTTAAAAGCGTCCTATCACAATTCTTGATATGTGCCAAAAATGTGAAAAGTTACTAAACAATTGAAATACCTCGAAAACGATTAACGTTATCATTTTTTTTCTCTTACAAGTATGCATTATAATTTAATGGATAATGCAAAAATGCAATAATATAATGAGTTTAAATGATTGATGAATTTTTTGATCAAAACATCATAACATAGCAACAGATATTTATTTGTATTTGTCATGATTTCGTACTAATTCAATTTTTATCTGCCTGAGAATGATGTCAAGCAGGGAAACTAGTCATAGAAATGTTTATATATATATATATATATATATATATATATATATATATATATATATATATATATATATATATATATAGTTATGGTTCAAATAACTAAGAGGGAGAGAAGAAAAAATTTAAATAAACAAGAGTTTGTACAATTACTTTGTACATACATATGTACAGTACATATACAGACGTTCATTTTGAAAAAAGTCCGTTAGTTTCTTTTAAGAGTGGGTGACTTCCATTTAGCATTGTCCAGTGAATTTTTTATAGTGGTGAAAGCTGAGAATAAATCGTCACTTGTTTCCGTTTTGCGGGCGTAAGAGCGTAGGGTAGTAAGACATGTACTTGCCTCGCTCAACGTCTCATCCAGAGAGGACAAATCCAACAGTTCAATATCGGTTAGGTCACCGTGTACACCGATGTCATCGTCAACTTGAATGTAATCCTCAAATGTTAACTGTCCTCGGTTAGGTAGACATCCTAACCCTGAGTCAGAATTCGTCACTTTTAGTGGCTCTGATGACTGTTCTACGTTTTTGGTTTGCTTAAACCCCCGCTTTCTGAAGCAGTTATAAAGGGTGGTAGGGTTGACATTTTCCAAACCTCATCAACTAGGATTATAGCGGTCAAAACTGTTATTTTTGCCTTCTTACCATTTTCAATGCTATCCAACACAAGACAAACAATATCTCTGCGGTGGCGTTTTACAATGTTGGATAATGCCTTAGTCTATTGGTTGCAAACTCGATGTCGTGCTGGGTGGAAAAACATCAATTTTACGTGGTCTAATGGTACGGTGCAGTTGTCCAAAAACAGTAAGATTTGGTGTTTTTTGTTATTCATGTCACTGTTAACCGAGGTCAGTCATTCATTGAACGACTCCGTGGTCATCCATGATTTTTTGTTTGGCCGATAAGTTGTGGGCAGCGATTTTATTCTTTGAAACAGTGTGTTTTCGCATATTTTCCTATAATGAGCTCTTTCAGCTTTTGAGATCCGTTCATGTTACATACGAGAAGGACAATTTTCTATCTTCGCTCGGTTTTCCTCCATGACACTTTTCGTCTTTGAACGTCAGGGTGCGATCAGGAAGATATTTATGAAAAGGCTCGGTTTCGTCTGTGTTGAATATGGTCTTGGGTTATAGCCATTCAAAGGTTAATTTAATGCGTTAATTAATTCGGAACAAACGGAAATGTCCACGCTGGCGCTCTCTCCGCAGGTCTCTTTAAACGTGATGGCGAGTAGGCTTTTGAAATTTGAAAAGCACCCGTCACTTGCTGCAAATTCTTTAATCCCGAGAGACTGAGCACTTCGGGTGACGCAATCTTTGTTTTCCAAAATCATCGACATTGGAAAATGAATTGTTTGGCGACATCTTTTTTTCATTGTCCATCCTCCACAGCTTGAATTACACGCCTTTTTCACTTCACAGACACTTGTTCTTTCTTGAACTTATTTTGATATCTAAAGATTCAAAAAACACAAATCAACATAATTAACACACTTTAACGTTTTAAAGAAGACTGCGAACTCATACTTATGTATGCATCTGTATCTCATTCATGTAAACACACGACAGGTTTGTGCATGAAGAAAATCACCTTGAAATTACCGAGGATACCAAATCAAATTGATTTCTTTCAATTTATCGAGGTAACCAGGAAAAAAAAATATCCAGTGATTCAAATTAACGAGAATTTACACACACACACACCCGCGCGCGCGCGCACATGCACGCACACACGCACGCACGCGCACACACGCACACACGCGCACACACGCACAGATATATATATATATATATATATATATATATATATATATATATATATATATATATATATATATATATATATATATATATTGGTTTTCGGGTTGAACCGCGTCCAGAATTTATTAAAACTCGACGTTTCGACTCCTATTTTGGAGCCATTTTCAAGAGGAAAAGGAAATATGTAAAGACATAAATTTTAAGTCCCCAATCTGCCTACTCCGTAGAGCGCTAGACAAAGGTGGATTGGGTTGTTGTAGCTCGATTACGGGGCCTCAATCGCCTACTCCCCAAATCTCGCCGCAGATCGTCTCTAAGGTCTCAGTGTGTTCAGCCCTAAGCCCAAGAGAGATATCTCTTGGGTCTAGGGTTGAACACACCGAGACCTTAGAGAGATCTCTCTTGGGCCTAGGGTTGAACACCCTGAGACCTTAGAGACGATCTCCGGCGAGATTTGGGGAGTAGGCAGATTGAGACCAATCGAGCTACAACAACTCAACCCACCTTTGTCCACCGCTTAGAGTTCATGTCCTTACATATTTCCTTTACCTCTTGAAAATGGCTCCGAAACAGAAGCCGAAACGTCGAGTTTTAATATATGCTGAACGCGGTTCAACCCGCGAGCCAAGTATGTCTTACATTAAAAACCGCGGAAATCTTTCCGAACGTATATACATATATACATATATATATATATATATATATATATATATATATATATATATATATATATATATATATATATATATATATATATATATATATATATATATATATTTGTGTGTGTGTGTGTGTGTTTGTGTGTATAATCATTATTGGTGGTGGTTTTCCTATTCATTTAGTGGAACCGACGTAAATAAAGGAAACAGCCATTTATTTATGTACTTGTAGATTTCTAACCGGTCAGTTTTTCTAGCACGTGTTTGATTTACTAATTAGAACTTACTTAATTGACGCAGGCAAAAAACATGAAAAAATAAAAACCTAATGACCCAGTAAAACTGGAATCAACTGCGATAAATAATTCAAGAAGAGAAAACTATCATCGTTGAATTCTTGCCTTGTTAACTCAATAAATAATCAGTGTTGAATATTTTACCAAATTACAAAGTTTTCTTAATTATTGGTGTAATTTCCACTGCTCTTGATTAACATATACGCAAAAAAATATTTCTATCTACTTCTTTGTTAAATGCATTGACATAACTAGCAAATAATTTAACGGAGCAAGACTCCAATATTAAAATCAGCCTCCAATAAAATTGTACAAACACATTCACTATTGCCAAGTGAATTTTTGATGTTTTTGACCAGTGTTGCTAGAACCAAATCATATCAATTTTTAAACAACTTTTTTGAAGTGATATTTTTTTACTAATTACAAAAAATTTCAGAACGCAGCATTTGCGTTATAGTAGTGAATTTTCATAATAATTGTAGGCTTAAAAAGGTTTTGCAGAAAAAAACTTAATTCATATTAGAAAAGGAAAGTATCTGCCAAATTGTAAACGTGGCAGGCTAATCGAACCGGTTTTTCCAACAAAAAAAGGTGTTTAGATTCTTTATTAGTGAATTCTCTTACTAAAAATTCACTAATATCAACAATAAAAAATGTCTGCTGGAAATTATAATTTTAGAATCAAAGATTACAAAGTTATCCAGGCGTTTTAAAGAAAAATGAGGTCTTGTTCCAAACGTATGAAATCTGGACACTATTGTTTTTACCAAATATTAAAGTGAAATAAAACAAAATGTTACATGCATCGCACGGGAATCGAACTCGGGCCGTCCGCGTGTCAGGTGAACATTCCACCACTAAACCACGGATGCTAACTAATAAATTGTTTGTTTACATGGTTTATACAGACGGCAACTTGCTGCCTAAGGAAATTTAATATAGTATTCTAAAAGTAAATTGAGTAAACAGCTAATTACAGAATTAACTGAATTGTGACTTAAAACACATTCAACGACTGTTTCGATTTTAGTTGACGTCTTATTTTGAAGTTTAAAGATAAAAGAATAAACGGTTTTTTAAATCATTTTAATAGAGACGTGATCATTTTAAAGGCAATAAAGAGAAATATTTCTTATCGATTTCGTTTATTTATTACATTCTTTCGTATATTTTATTCTTATAATATAAAACCTACCAAATCATGGTTTGGCAAAAACAAATTATAATTTTTGCCAAACCATGATTTGGCAAGTTTCATATCATAAAACTAAAAGGTACGAAAGAATGAAATAAATAAACGAAATCGTTAAGAAACATTTTTCTTTATTGCCTTCCTTAAACCTTGATGATCATGCTACAAATATAGTGTATTTAAAAAATTTATTAAAACCCCCAATTAAAAAAACAATAACTCGGCAAATTCTTAATTTCATGTCATCTGTCATTCTAACGTCGTTATTGTTGACAAACGATTTAAACGGTTTCCGGGGTTTTTGTGGCCGAAACTTCTTGTTGGCTAGTTCGGGTACTATTTGTGTTGTTTGATTATCGTTGAATTATGATTTATGCCTTTAGTATGTATCAATCTACGCATGGCAGCTACCTACAATGACTTTGTCAGCCATTAGCCTTTAGCCATTTCAGTCGTTTATGTCTTTCCGATTTTATTTTGAATTGGGAAAAAACTCAAAATGTTGTGAACAAAATTACTTAAAATTCACAAGAGTGAATTATTTACATCATTTTTAGCTATATGTAAAGTCTCATTTTAATTAATCCAATACTTTAAAATATATAGCGTATCCAAAAGTATGTTTCTATAGCTTTGTTGTGGGAGTATTGTCAACAACAGCAAGAATATAAGAACTCGGTGCTCGCGCGTGACGTCAGCACAGAGAGGTATCGCGCTGGCCCGGCAACACCGAGATATATTCTCGGTGTTGTTGGTTTTACGTTGCCTTAACCCTTAAAAGACACTTATTCTGAAAACTTTTGAAGGGCTTTTGGTTGAAAGAGGGTTCCAGTCGTCAACTGAGCCCTTCATCGCACCCCATTCGATTTTATTATGGGAAAACGAAGTTTCAAAGCAAAAATCATTATAAAAAGAATGTGGTCTATTTGGTAAGAGTCATTAATTTACGGCTTTTAGATGGCTTGGCCAACCAATCATTAGATTTTCCACAATAATTTTTAAGAAGAGTATGTACTGTGCAGCTTATGACAATTTTTGCTATATGTACAATCGGATGAATATTACATTTATGATCGATGGATAGGTGCCCGTTATCTGAAAGAAAATTTATAATATAGTGGCTTAGAAATGCACGATTATTATGAACTGTTAAGAAAGTTTCCTCAAATTCATCCAAAAATTTTGGTTAATATTATATACGCATTTAAAACCATTCGTACGATAACGTCTTGGGGATAAAACAATTTTCCCCGGCTTAAACTTTTTATCTGGGTGAAATTATCTTCAACCATGATTTCATCATTATAAATGATATATTCCGTACATATTTCACACTGAATTCTTTTTCGCGTAATAAAACAGCAGTAACCTGCTAAATAAGTGATTACCGGAATATGATCACTAACATAGTCTACATCGGTTTCAGCTACCACAATTTCAGGATTAAATGAATGGTCGTTAAACCAGGTTTAATGTCATTTCGGGCAATTTGTATTTCGCAGCTACGCAAAAATGTCTCAACTTGTAAGTCAGTATTTATTATTACAGAATATGTTATTACAGGCCAGGAAAATATTTTAATTTAAACAACGTAACTCTTTAATCTTGGATTTTTAAATTTGAGGTATGGTCTGGCCCGTTTGTAAATCCGTTGGAGTAGAACAATTTATCATATTTTCTTTAACAAAATGCAACTCACAGACTATGCTGAACTTCGTTGGCGAAAAATTCTCCCGGTGAATAGCTGAAACCCATTTACCAGACATGGCGACGTCCGTTGGAAAACGAGACAAGTGTACCTTCGGTACATTTTTGTTATTTCCCCGACATTGCGGCACACAACAGGAATACGGCATTGTAAATATACCGATAACACTACTAAAACATACCACAACACAAGAATATCACACAAATTCTCACTATCTCCAGCAAAAAGGGAGTTCTAACACACGAAATATATCAAAACAACACGTTGTTGTCTAATCGGAGCGAACAAGTACACCTCGCTGTGCTTAAGTCACGCGGCCGTTACGTCAGAGAACCGAGTCCTTATATTCTCGGTGTTGTCGGTATTGTCCGTTTTAGCTCATTGACGAACTCCTCTGCGGTCTTACCAAAATAAAAATATGTGTCAAGTTTCGTTTAAATCGTTTAAGTATTTTTTAGTTATCGCTCGGACACACTCACACACACACAGATATATATATATATATATATATATATATATATATATATATATATATATATATATATATATATATATATATATATATATATATATATATATATATATATATAACATAAAACTTCACACGGACCTTGGATTTGGGTTCTGGGGGCCTTATTCGCACTCATTTAAAAAAAACAAAACAAGTTTTAATGGTCGCCACTTTGACATAAGTGAGTTTAGCAAAGAATCGCACCATCTCAAATTTTTTAGCCCGTTACAAAGGAAATTTGAAATTTCATAATATGATTTGCTAAACTATAAAAAAAGATACAAACAATAGACATTTTCGAGTGTGTTGGTTAGGTCGGTTTTCTTATTTATTACCCAATATCACAATAACAGCTATTTTATGTAGGTATTAGAAACGAGTGCAATATTTTATGGCTTTTGAAAGTTATCGTGTTTACACAATCGTTTTATGCGACACACTGGCTGTCATTTCTAAATTATTATCACTATGACTTATTTTACAGAATATCTTGGATATACCCGTTCAAATTCGAAACGGAGATCACGATATTTATCTCATTTCTCGGTCTCCTTAATGCTAATATTGGTCTCTACTGCAGCGCGAGACTTCTTGCGGCATTTCTAAGACGACTATTATATGGAAACACTCAATTTCCGACAAGCCTCTTATAATTATGATTAATCCTCCCACTCCTCGTCTTCGTCACCCTAATTCCTTAAGCTTCTTCTGAGTTTCTCTGTGCATTCCGCACAAGCAGGTGTAATGGGATGTTTTTATGTATGTCTCGTAATAGTTCCCAAATATGAACATGCTTATAAGAATAATAAAAGGTAGTTATCCCACACATGACAAATAAGTTGAATTAGCCTAATCAAACATCTGTTATCATCAGTCACGTAACGCGTGGAAAACGCAAAGGCAAGGCGTAAACACCATTATCTCCAAACCAATGCAGCTCTATGCATTATATGAAACTATATTTCCCAATCCACATTATGTAAATAATTTTCCAGGTCTACAAAAGCAATTTATATTATTCTCAAGCCCGCTTAGGTTAGGCCAAGTCAGGCGGTGAGTGGGCTAGTACAACCCTCCACTGCCATCTTAGGTATATTGTGGCTCAAGCCTAATTGCTTAAATATCACCCATAAAATCTAGCTTCATACAAAAGTCGATAATTTTTAGAGTCAAAGTTGGTCTAGATCTCCAGGTGCTCCCTCTCGATGTTCTTGGGGCAGGACGTGTCCTACCTCCTTCTGTAGAGGGGTCTGTTCTGTAGGCGGGTGTACCCCGCCCTGAAGTACCGCTCACAGAATGCTTAGTAGAAGAATATTTTCACTCTTCGGTCTCAGAAGGGCCTGCACCCTATGGGATGACTGGTTTTAATGGCTCTGGGTTTATATGCATCCACAGAATTCATGACTTTAGTCAGATTGGTACCTGCCAAAAGTTAAGGTAAGCCAATTTCGTCCAACCATTGACAATACAGTGCGGATGTGGGATGCTCAGGCTGGATGATGCCCATTCTCACCCCTCCAGCTGTTGCTTCAAACGTTGGTTTGACAGAGTCCTCTCGGCACTTTTTCGCTCGATGTTGGGGTGTTTTGCCATCTGAAAAGTCCCTTTCCCGTTTTAAGGCTCACAGTGGAGGTCTCAATCTCCGTGGGTTGCTCTACCTCCTTAGAGATCCTAGCCTTCCCCTGAGTGCGCCTGGACCTGACATTGGCTAGTGTTTGTGCTACAACCCCTGTGGGTTGATTTGCGGTAGTGGCTCTGTGTTTCTGTGTAGCCACAGGAGTTCTGACTTTGGCCAGATTGGTACCTGCCAAAAGCCCAGGTAAATCTGTAGCTGGTTCCTCCAGTCATTGATATTCCAGTGCGGAGGTGGAATACTCAGGGTGGATGATGTCCACTCTGAACCCTCCAATTACCGTACCGAACCTTGATTTGACAGAGTTCTCTCAGGGCTTTTTCGCTCGCTGTTGAGTTGTTATGCCATATGAACTAAGTCATTTGCCCGTTTCGAAGTTCACAGTGGAGGGTCTCAATATCCATAGGTTATTCCACCTCTTTAGAAGACTCAGCCTCCCCCTGAGTCCGCCTGGACTCGACATCCGCCAGTGTTTCCGCTCCAGTACTGTGGGATAACTGGTGGTAGTGGTTCAGCATTTATGCGCAGCCATAGAACTCCTGACTAGTCAAATTTGTACCTGCCAAAGCGAAGATATGGTCTGTTGCTGATGTCCCAAACCATTAATATTCCGGGTCGGGCGCGAGGGCGGGTGCTCAGGGTGATGATGGCCGCGTGCTGCTGGCTAATCGGTGTTTGACCCCCTATTAGCCTGACGTGCTTTTCCTTGTGTAAATAGGTAGGTAGGTTGAAAAGGACTACCAATGCTGCCGCCATGGTGGTGCTCATGGTCCCCGTAACATATAGGCCCTTCTACACCACATAATAACCAGATCCATAGGACCATATTGGCATTCATTCCCCAATTCTTACGACACATTCGTTTATGCCATCCAATAGAATAGAGATTACTGTCTAATAAATGAAACCAATATTGGTTACAAGGGCATAGGTATTATGAGAAAGCTGGAGTTGCAGTAAAATTTTGAGTAGCAGTGACAAGAATGTTGATCTTTGTTTGGATAAATGTGCATACTATCTTTTAAATCGTGTTTTTACAGGCGCCAGTTTAGGCTCGTTGTACATAACATTGTAAAATTTTGATACAACGTTACTACTACTTTACTAGGGCTAAACCAGCTTCTGATCAAAGTTTGCTGAAATGTGTTATTTTACATTGAGAACTACTCGTAAGTGCGAATTCAATTCTTGTTATGAAGTTTACACCAGAATTTGTAGTTCGCGTGACTGATGCAATTGGTTTCTCTCGATTTGCATAAGTAACAAAGAGAAATTGAATTAAATTTTTATGTAAAGACATTCTTGAACTGCTATAAATACTCGACCTATCACACACAGCAGATGACAATACTTTCTAAACAGATATAATCACATTTTATTGTTAGTTAAATCCGTTACGAATCGGATAATTCTCTTTGATTTGCAACAAGTGAATTAATATTTCAGCTGTTACTGCTTATCTAATTTTTAGATTATGACAAAACCACATTAATATTCTTGTGCAGATTATGCACAGTGTGATGATAAAGTTGGGAATAAAATTCATAAATGCGTTATTTCATTTTTTCAAGAAAAACGCTTGGGCAATTTTATCTTCTCAATTGCCAGTTTAGTGTAAGTTTTTAAATGAACATCATATTCTTTGCTGTTTTTTCATAGACCTGCTGACTACTTAAATGATGTTGAAAAAAATTGTTACCTGACAATTTTGTTGAAAAAAATAGCATTAT
The DNA here is from genome assembly GCA_964006375.1 of Tillus elongatus. Lineage (NCBI taxonomy): Eukaryota > Metazoa > Arthropoda > Insecta > Coleoptera > Cleridae > Tillus > Tillus elongatus. The sequence goes on from OZ023268.1 coordinate 35,742,796, forward strand.
TTACTTTAAAAAAGGGAAACCTAAGTTTAATGGAAAAAAATATTGAACCAAGGAAAGCAAACAAATCATAGCGCATGTGTTCATATTGTTCTCCACCTACCATTTGACATTGACTGATAAGAGTGTAAACACTTTGTACACTGTGCTTTAAAATGTCAGAGCTAATTTGCTCCACTTGTTTGCGCGACTTATTTGCTGTAGCTCCTCTATATTATTTGGTCTGTTAAAATAAACTTGCTACTTCAAATAACCCCACAGAAAAAATTCAAGGAAGTCAAGTCTGGGAAGTACGGTGGCCACTCAATTGCTCCTCGACGCCCTATCCATCTTTCAGGAAATGTGGCAAATCTAGATATTGACGGACGTCTACGCCAAAGTGTTCCTGAAACCAAATATCTTGATGGGGCACATCTGCCTCGTGATTATGGACACTAAATCCAAACGCAAGAAATTTAGGTACTGTGCTGCGGTAAAATTTTCTTGAAAAAAGTAAGGCGCTAGGACACGCCGTTCGATTAATTTCACCCACACATTCACTTTGCGTTGAACGTGGGAGTCTCGAGTCCAATGAGGATTTTCCCGTGACGATTTAATATCCCATTCAGGCAAAAAGTAGCTTCATCATAACTTCTCCTCTTTAAATAATTTTATCACTAAAGATTGGTCCATGTTGTTATTTAGTTCCCTTGTAGAATGGTGAGGATTTGCTTCAGGTTCAAGCAATATATCTAATCTAACTTCCCCTCTTACTCGAGGTCGACCTTTTAGAGCAAATGTTTTACAGGTTTCGTTTCTGTGAAATTGGCAACCAATTTACTTACTGTAGGTCTTGCAACTGGCGGTCTATCAGGATGTTTGTTTAAATAACTCGCCTGTAGCCTGTTTACTTCTAAGCATGTCGCCATATCAAATCATCATTAATATCTCTATTCTTTCCCTTTCGGTTAAACATGCCATTTTTGTTAAATTCGAATTAGAATTGATTACTTTTAGCACTTTTACAAATTTTGCAAATTTTCATGCAACATTTTTTTTCAATTATTATCAAAAAGCTTTTTGTGGATAATTATAGCTTATCTGAAAGAGGTTCGTTGTCCATGAAAATCGGACCAGTTTTTTGGGAACATTTTAAGTTTATTTTCTGAAAATTATTGTACTTTCTCAAACAATAAAGTTATTTTGATGAAATAAGGTACATTGTTTTTACTATGTGTAGGTTACACCAAATTCCATGCCTTTTATTTAGAATAGACATGTTTGCCATTAAAAACGTTTTAATGAAAATTCACTACCATAACGCACTTGCTGCGTCCAGACTTTCTTTTAATAGTGGACTTTTACTTTGCAGCAACTCACTGGACTCTCCCGATTTATAACATTTCGCGATCAATTGAGAATGTCATTTCGTGTTTTCTTTAAAGTTTTTCAAAAGCTCTACTGCTGGTTGATCTACGCCAGCAGTTTTCCTTGTCTAAGCTTTGTCAGGGATTTCCCGAATTCTCTTCTGGTTTTACCTCCCCCATCAAAAAATTAATCAATTAGTTAATCAAACTTTATTTATTAATTAACTTAGACACAACAGCATGCAACTTTTTAGCTAGTAAAAAAGTTCGGGACGCAGCAAGTGCGTTATGGTAGTGAATTTTTATTAAATGCTTCAAATATGACTAACTCAATTTTCTATAAACTTGAAAAGTTGAGTTTTGGTATGCGGTAAGGTCTTTCCTAAGGCAACATATCGACGAAATTTCATTAAAATAGCTTTGTAATTTTCGGAGAAAAAAAATTTTTTCGAAAGAAAACTCAAACTTGAATAACTAAATTTTCTATAAGCTTAGAAAGTTGAATTTTAGTACGTGGTAAGGTCCTTCTCAAGGCAACATATCCATCAAATTTCATTAAAATAGCTTTGTAATTTTCGGAGAAAATTTTTTTTCCAAAAGAAAACTAAAATTTTTTCCGGAAAACCCTCTCCGATTTTCCTGGATAACGAACTCATCCAGGCCATTACTGAAAGAAAGGCGCTTGCCGAGTTTCATCGAAATCGCTTAATTATTTTTTTAGTTATAGGTTGGATACATACACACACACAATTATCTGGAAAAAAATTAAGGTGTCATTTTTAGTATTTTCATTATTGGAAAAAAACGGAAATTTTGAATTCTCGTTTTTTTTTTTGTTTGAATCGAGAACAAGATTTTTTAAACTATGACATTGTTAGGACACTTTTTTATGGGCAATCTAAATCTGTCATCATATTTTCCAAGGCGAGAATTGAAAATTTCCATATTTTTTTCGTATAATTAAAAAACTAAAAATAACACCTCAAATTTTGTGTTTAATCATCATAGAAACACCCAACTTTGCACCAATTTAACCATGCTCGGATCTCTTACGGTTTACAAGATCCCAATGGTCAGGCTCGAATTTGAACTACCCTGTATATATATATATATATATATATATATATATATATATATATATATATATATATATATATATATATATATATATATATATATAATGATATTCTTCAGTAACGTTTCTAAGCAACATATTGTCAAAATATTTTAGTAGCATTTTATATTGAATTGATGGAAAAAATTTTGATGCTTGTTTTAAAAAAATCAGGTATAAATACCTTAAAATGTAAGATAAATACATGAAAACAGATTCAGGATACGGCTATAGGACACAACGTAAGTTGCATTATGTAGTATGTTATAGTTTATTTTGCATATAGATACTACAACCTATTGTACAAATAAGCTTTCGCTATATACAACTTTCTGGAATGGTCGTTATCATTTTTTATAAAATAGCAGCTTCTTCAAGACGCTTCTCCAACTTTACAAATACTTCTACAGACTCTTGTTCTACGACTCTTATTTTTACATACTTCTTAGGGTTTATTACAAAACTTATGAAAATTGGCTACTATAACGCATTTGCTGCGTCCCGACTGTTTTTAATTTTCAATTTACTACAAAGGGGGTAAGATTCTAATTTGACACTTGAACTCTTTTCTTTCTGTGTCTTAATTTTTATTATTTTTATTTGTAATCAGTTTAACATGTTTCGTAAATATTTCCCGGTGAGTACCTCAGGAGTGACAACTTCTAAATAAAATTATTTGTCAAACATTTTTATTCATATTTACCACAGTCGAATTAACATGTTGCTTTTACCCATGGAGTTACGTAACTGGCAAAGATACGGAGGCTGGCTAGTTTATTAAAATTTTTGGGAAATAATTCATGTTGGCGCGGACGTTCCAAGGTAAAACGTGTAAAGATCTGATCTAAACCTAGATTCTTGACGTTTTGATGTACGTACGATAAACACTTAGTACTAAATTATACTGATTATCTTTATGGAATGACCACGATTGTTAAAAGTAATTCTATATAAATATAAGTATGTGCTAAAATCAGAAATACATGCTTCTACTATTTTAAGTAATCTAAGCAGACTCTTATGCCCAGGTTCACAAAGCTCAATCAAATATTTAACGGCCGATTAGTTAATCAGGGCTTCAGAGGACCAATCACAGCTTCAAAATATTTGGTTGTCATGGCAAGAACCCGAATTATGGTCTGTTCTAAAGCTTTGAATAACTAACCGGCCGTTAAATATTTAATCAAACTTTGTGAAACTGGGCAATAGTCTCATAGTGCAGTGGTAAAAACGTGGGCCTCTGACCCAATGATACTGAGTTCGGCTCCCAGTAGGGGATCAGTTTACTTTTTCACAACATACTGTAAATTTAACATCAACGGAGGTTAAAGCGTTGTGTTTGAGCAAGTTGAATGGCACGTTCCGCCATTCAGGGGACGCGTAAAGCCGTCGGTCCCAGTGTATCATGTAATGTTTCGGCATGTTAAAGACGCCTCCTTGCAGAAGGCAGGGATTCGGCATCCGGTAAAATTTCCAGGATATTCCTGCTTCCTGGCGTCTGTGATTAACAATAGATTATTTGCGACTATTTGTTTGCGATATCGACATTTTTTGAACCACCCCTTTTTTGGAGTGTGACAATCCTTTAATTTCTCAAATAACAACATGGGTCATGCGACACATTTTGGAAAGCGTATCCAGCGTACGTTTAAGTGAATTTTCTTTAAAAAATCACTAAAGAGGAGATCCCGACTTTTGAATTTTGAAAAAATTTCTTCAAATGAGCGCTAATTAGACCCCCTAGAACACATATCCGGGGTCAGTTTCAATTTTCTTAAAAATCACAGTCTAATCCTTGTCAGGCAGTATGAAGTCCGTCAGGGCAGATCAGCTGCCGACCTCATTTCCTTTGTCACCCATTCTTGTAACAAGTCTATGGAACGACACGGTAAATCCCAGATTGTCGCACTAGACATATCCAAAGCATTCGACCAGGTCTTTCACGCAGCGCTGCTTAATAAACTTTCGGCCGATGGCCTACCACCAAAACTCTGTACGTGGACAGCAAATTTCCTCTCCAACCGGAGCATTTCTGTTGTCGTGGATGGCCATTCCTCTAAACTGTATCCAATTAATGCAGGAGTCCCTCAAGGTTCAGATTTAGCCCCTACTTTGTTTCTTCTCCACATCAATGACCTCCTCTCTAGCACATTCAACCCAGTTCACAGTTACGCGGACGACAGCACCCTCCACTCAAATATACAATATTCTAAGCCTCTCTCTAGCCCAATTAGATGAGGATCGCAGACCCATGGAGGGTTCTGTCTCTGTGGATCTACAAAAATATTAGACTGGGGAAGTAGAAATCTTGTACACTTCAACTCCACCAAATCTCTTGGTCTTGGTTTCTATCTCATAAGAGATACACCAGCCCTAGACCCACCACAATGAACAACCAAGTTATTCAAAGTAATGAGTCCTTTTCATTTGTTAGCATTTCTGTGGATCGAAATCTCAATTGGCACCAACATGTCACATCAATTGCAGAAGCGGCTGCTAAGAAATTAGGTTTCCTCTTCTGGGCTCGCAAATACTTTTCACCAGCTAATCTCTATACCTTATATACTTCACAAATAAGGCTAAACCTCGAATACTGCTCCCACACGGGGGTGCCGCTGCTGCTTCTACACTCGCTATCCTGGACTCTATTCAGAATAGAGCTATACGTCTTATCGGTGACCCAACCCCCACCCAAAACCTGCTTCTCCTTGCCCACCGACGTGCGTTGGTGTCCTCTCTCTTATAGATATCTACACGGGCACTGCTCAGAGGAGCTTTCTTCCATAGTTCCTCCACCTGCTGTCTCCAACAGATCTACCAGGGGAACAGAGCGAATGCACCCTTTTACTGTCCATGTCACCAGACAGAACATCTTGTTATGCCCGCTCTTTTGTCCCGACGACTTCCAAGTTGTGGAATTCCTTGCCGGCACATGTTTTTCCTTCTCCTCCGAACCTCCCTACCTTCAAGTCCAGAATTAGCAAGTTGCCTCTTTCCTCCTTGTCGACACCCACGGTACGATAGTATTTAGGCTGTAGCCCTCGTGGTGTGTTGTTGAAATATAAAAAAAACTTGTGCGCCATCCTGTATAAATAAATTATATATATATATATATATATATATATATATATATATATATATATATATATATATATATATATATATAAGTTAAATGTAAAAATTGAAACTGGCCCCGAATGTGTGTTCTAATGGGCCTAGCCCACGATCGCCTTATTCGTGAATTTTTTCTACGAAAACTCATTGATTAAAAATGTTTTTCACTTGTAAAAATAAAAAGATATATTAATCGTTTTCTTAATAGTTCATACATTCTCCCTCAGCGTCTTCTAAATAATATCTTTCTATTTGCGTTTTCTTCAGAGTAATCACTGCTAGGGTTGTGGTTGCTATCACAAATGAAGTTTCGGTTTAAACCTAGGTTTCTGCCCCTTTCAGCATCCAAATGCATTTTAGCTTCATCATTGTTTTTAGCAAATTTTCATTACGAAAAACTTGGTAATAGAGAGGCCACGATGAAAAGCTTTTGAACAACTTTCTTCAGGTGAGCGCGAATTTGGGTCCCTAGAAAACAAAACCAAGGTCCGTTAAACTATTTATATGTTTATATATATATATATATATATATATATATATATATATATATATATATATATATATATATATATATATATATATATCTGTGTGTGCGTGTGTGCGTGTGTTCGTGTGTGTGTGTGTATCCGAGTGATAACTCAAAAAATACTTAACTGATTTAAACGAAACTTGGCACATATCTTCATTGTATTAAGACCGCGGACGAATTCTTATATCAGCTATACCAGACATTTTGTGTCTCAAAACTATAAAAAAATATTTTTAAAAACGCCATATTTTTGTAAGTATCAGAGTAACTGGAATGAGACTTTACACGTAGTTAGAAATAGTGAAAATAAACATATGTTATAAATTTTAAGTAATTTGGTACATAATATTTAGAGTTTTTTCCAAATTAAAAATAAAATCTGAAAGACATGCATAAAATGACTTAGTAGTTAAAGTCCAATGTCTGACAGACAGGGTAGTTACCTGCCACACGTAGATTGATTCATACAACATGTATAAACCATACATCAACGCTAACCAAACTAATTAAATAACAGGCATAAAACATACTACCCGAACCAAGAAACGTGAAATCTCGGCCACAAATATGGAAAATGACAGACGACATGAAATTAAAAATTTTCCTAGTAATTGTTATTTAACTTGAGGATTCAATCCATTTTTAAAATACACTATGTTTGTAGCTTGATGAACGGCCCCAAATACAGTTTTAGCTTTTAGCACAGCATATATATATTATACTGGCCTGACCTGATAGTTTGGATTATTTGTAAGATCACTTCAGAAGAAAGGGATAGGAATCCGTGGGTTCATTGGGGAAACTGACACTTTATTATAAAAGATCTAGCAATATATCGTTTCAGAAGTTTATGGGTATAGGAATACGATTATTTTCTTTCGTCATGGACCCTAAATTCGTTGCGTGTGATTGTCTTTCGGATGAGAGTAAACTATCACAGCTATGTGGAAGTTGTGATTCAATTTGGAGCACTATTTTAATAGTAACTATACTAGTAAACTAATTCTATATAGTAGTTTTGCTGTACAACAATAATTACTGCACGCATGTAGTACAGTTTTTATATAACGGGATTCAATAGCACTTTAAACGGTTTAAAAATAATATATTTTTATGTCTCCTAATGGCAGTTAGCAGTTGTCGTTACGTAAGAAGAGGTAAGACAGCGAACGTGAGTGCTGGACCCTGTTACAGAGCATGATGACCTGATGTTAAGTCTGTAATTAAAACTAAATTTTTCACCGGGCGATATAGGAAGCTTCGGCTACCGATGCGACGTTGAATGTTAAACTTCTCTTTTAGTGAATTTTCGTACAAAAAAAATCACTGATAAAGATCCCGACTTTTGAATTTTGAAAAAAATTTTGCAAATGAGCGCGAACTAGGACCCCTAGAGCCCATATCCGGGGTAAGTTTCAATGTTTATAAATATATGTATATATATATATATATATATATATATATATATATATATATATATATATATATATATATATATATATATATATATATATATATATATATATATATATATATATACAGGGTGGGCCAAACTCGATGGCCTATTAGAAGTATTTAGAGCATCAAAAGTGATAGAGATCTGAAATTTGGGTTATTTTTGTAAGTGGTCGCGATCTTTGTTTCGAAAATATTTTTAACAATGCAGTGTTGCCACATCTACCCTAAATAGATACTAACTTTGTTTTTTCAAATGAAACACCCTATATATTATGACATTTTCGCGTCCCCCGGAACATTTACAAAGTTTTTTATACAAGTTATTTCTCACCTATCTAGAGCCGTTATGGAGATAAAAAATAATATTTAGGAAATTTGGCAACTTTCATTCCTCAATGAAAAAACGATTATCACCACAACCGACATAGCTAGGATTCTGTATTTATGGTTTCTGTTTGTCAATGGGTTAATATATGATGATATGCTGTGATAATTCAATTACTGCATACAGGGTGTTCACATAATGATGGACTTCTGATAGGACATTGAAAGGCAGGTAACTCGGAATTTTCAAATAGAACACCCTGTATTTTATAATGAAATAAGCAAGATTAATTTATTTCCATTCTAAAAGTGCTGGGCGATGTAGTACCTATTCTCAGCGGTTTTCGACTTATAAGCAAAAATAGAAAATATTGCCTTGCCTTGAAAAGATTTGTTATAAACAGTAGGCGATGCTTCTAAATTGTCAAGATCGATTGTCAGAATTAAACTGTCAGTTTATAACTCTGTTCGTTATACATATTGTTAGTGATCTTTTATTGGAAATGGCAAATTCATATACAAATGAGCAAATTTTGGACTTGTTCTTCATGCATGGCCAGTGTAACAAGATTATTTCAAGGACATGCAGAAACTTCAACGAAAAGTATCCAGGCATTGTTCCGATGAATGGGAAGAAATTCAAGAGGTTACAAGCCAACTTTTTGAATAACGGTCACATGAGCAATCCAAGACTCCAAATGAAACCTGTTACAGGTAACGATGACAATATAATAATTGTCCTAGCATATTTTTCTGCATTTCCTCATGCATCACTTCATTCCGCCGAGAAAGACTCAGGAATATCCTATAAATCCATAGAAAAAATAATGCATAACTATGGAATGCATAATTATAAATTCATAAGACTTCAAGCCATTGAGCCAACTGATCCGGAAAAACGCGTAAATTTATGTGAAATGATGTTAATTCGTACTCAAGAAGATCCAAATTTTCTGAAGAAAATTATTTGGACGGACGAAAGCAAGTTTACTAGAGAAGGCATCTTCAATCGAAGAAATTCACATTACTGGGCAGCGGAAAATCCACACTTCGTTAAAGAGACAGGGTTTCAACATAAATTTGAGTTCAATGTCTTTTGCTTGATGATGAACGACCAAATAAAATTTTGCTTTTACGAAGAGAATTTAAATTCGGAAAAATATCTTCAGATATTACGGACCACAGTATCTGACTTCCTCGATGAATTAAATCTTGAGACTCTCCGAGATTGCTGGTATCAGCTAGATGGTTCTCCAGTCCATTGCACAAACCAAGTGACAAATGAACTTGTGGGAATGTTTGAAGATCGTTGGATACGTCGAGGAGGTCCTTGGGTTTGGCCACCGAGGTCACCAGATCTCACCCCACTGGATTTTTATCTTTGGGGTAGAATCAAACAAATTGTTTATCTGACGCCCATTAACACCAAGGAAGAACTCAAAAATAGAGTGTCTAGCGCATTACTATCTCTAGGTGGATGTGAGATAGAAGCAGCAACAACTCATGCTCTGACACAAGTCATAGAATGTTTGAGAGTTGAAGGAGGACGATTCAAGCAATTTAATTATTGATGTTCATTTCATTATTTATTTATTTGTGTTTGTTAATTTATTTGTTTGTATGTTTATTTTCGTCTTGTTATTTTATATGAGAATATAGCCAGCTGTCAATGGTGTGATTTTTTAGTGTTGAATAATGAATCAGATTTTAACATAGCAATTGGTTGAGGAACTAAAAATTAGTATTATTTAACACTTTACTTGCAATATTTTCTATTTTTGCTTATAAGTCGAAAACCGCTGAGAATAGGTACCACATCGCCCAGCACTTTTAGAATGGAAATGAATTAATCTTGCTTATTTCATTATAAAATACAGGGTGTTCCATTTGAAATTTCCGAGTTACTTGCCTTTCAATGTCCTATCAGAAGCCCATCATTTTGTGAACACCCTGTATGCAGTAATTGAATTATCACAGCATATCATCATATATTAACCCATTGACAAACAGAAACCATAAATACAGAATCCTAGCTATGTCGGTTGTGGTGATAATCGTTTTTTCATTGAGGAATGAAAGTTGCCAAATTTCCTAAATATTATTTTTTATCTCCATAACGGCTCTAGATAGGTGAGAAATAACTTGTATAAAAAACTTTGTAAATGTTCCGGGGGACCCGAAAATGTCATAATATATAGGGTGTTTCATTTGAAAAAACAAAGTTAGTATCTATTTAGGGTAGATGTGGCAACACTGCATTGTTAAAAATATTTTCGAAACAAAGATCGCGACCACTTACAAAAATAACCCAAATTTCAGATCTCTATCACTTTTGATGCTCTAAATACTTCTAATAGGCCATCGAGTTTGGCCCACCCTGTATATATATATATATATATATATATATATATATATATATATATATATATATATATATATATATATATATATATGTAATGTATGTATGTATGTAGCACACCGATAACTCAAAAAATAATGGGCCGATTTTGATCAAATTTTGCATGTGGAAACATAAAATTTACAATAGAAAAAGAATCAAACAACACCATAAACTTCCTAGACTTAACACTAATCAGAAAAGAAAACCAGCTTGAATACAAAATATACAGAAAACCCACACAAACAGACATCACTATACCTAAACACTCACTACACCCACATACACACAAAATGGCCGCATACAGATACTTAATAAACAGAATGCTAAATATACCACTTCATAACGACGAACGAGAAAAGGAGTACAACATCATAATACAAATAGCAGAAAGAAATGGATACAACAAAAAAACAATAGAAAAGCTAGTAAAACAAATCAAAAACAAACAAATCAACAAAACCGAAAACAAAACACCGGAAACAAACACAAAATACACAACATTCACTTATAACCACCACATCAAAAAAATAACACAAACACTCAAACAATATGACTTAAAAATGAGCTACAAAACCAATAACAAAATAATAAACAAAATAAATAAAAAACAAGAACACAACCCACATGAATTAAACGGAATATATCAAATAGAATGTAACACATGCAATAAAAAATATATAGGAATGACAAAGAAATCAATAGAAACAAGATTCAAAGAACATATAACAGCATTGGATAAAATCCACATACCTAGCTACAAATCAAACGTAGCTACACACATTCACGGCACAAAACACCAAAAACCAGACATCACCCAATTAAAACTAATGAAACATGTTAAAGACCACAAAAAAATGGAAATCTGGGAACAATACTACATTCAACAAACAAACAATAGAAAACAATTAATGCCAGAACAAATCCAAGTACAAACATTTAAACAAAACTTAATAAAGGCCATACAAATAGACAAATTATTAAACCACAGTGATCAAGACAGAAGACCGATACACACGACACAGTCCGAAGGCACAACCAATCAGAGAACAGGAAACCGACCACTAGAAGCTCACGGCGCGTGCGCCACCTACAATCTCCGACGTAGACCAGACAGGAGCGATAGCAGCCAGTAGCGTGCTGATGATGAACCGGGACGGTTCGAAACTGCAGTCCACGCAAACCAATAAGAAATCACAAACGTACAGCAAACAAATAAAGTGTATATATATATATATATATATATATATATATATATATATATATATATATATATATATATATATATATATATATATATATCCGTCTGATAACTCAAAAAATAATCAACCGATTTCAGTGAAACTCGGCAAGTGCCTTTCTTTTATTAATGGCTTGGATGAGTTCGTTATACAGGAAAACCGGACGGGGTTTTCCTGGAAAATTTTGTTTCCTTTCAAAAAAAAATTTTTTCTCCGAAAATAACAAAGCTGTTTTAATTAAATGTACTATATATGTTGCCTTGGGAGATACCTTACTAAGTACCAAAATTCAACTTTCTAAGTTTATAGAAAATTGAGTTATTCAAATTTTAAATTTTCTTTCGAAAAAAAAAATTACAAAGTTATTTTAATGAAATTTGGTGGATATCTTTCCCTAGGAAAGACCTTACTACGTAGCAAAATTAAACTTTCTAAGTTAATAGAGAATTGAGTTATTCAAATTTGAAGCATTTAATAAAAATTTACTACCATAACGCACTTGCTGCGTCCAGAGTTTTTTTCAAGTATATGTTCTTTAAATATTGTTAAAAAATTACTGTACCTTACAATATGACCAACAAATTTTATCGTTTTCTTCTCAATGTCTCTTAATAAATAAGCACCTTCTTGTCTCCGTATTTTTACTACGTCGCATTATTAATCACTCGTTATATATGCAGTAATATAAATATAAGGTAAACTTTCTAGACAAGTTTAAATACTCCAGGGAGCGGAGTTTAGTGGGTAGGACTCCCACACTACCTCGATATCTCAACACACTACGGTGTTGTGAATGAGGTGTGCATCCACTCTGGTATCCAAAAAAAGTCTGGACGCAGCAGGTGCGTTATGGTAGTGAATTTTCACAGAAATGATCTGGCACCAAATATTTTATTATAACTTTTTTTTCTGGTAACATGGAAATCTAAATTTTGGTGTATAGTTTACTTTTTATATCGTAAACTCACCTACCTCATGGTTAACATAGCTTTTTTTATTTTTTGAGATAAAAATTTTTTTTTGAAAGAAAACTAAAAAATTTTCCGGAAAACCTCGTTATATTTTCCTGGATAACGACCTTATCCAAGCCACTTACAAAAGGAAGCCACATGCAAAATTTGATCAAAATCGGCCCATTATTTTTTGAGTTATCGGTGTGCTACATACATACATACATTACATATATATATATATATATATATATATATATATATATATATATATATATATATATATATATATATATATATATATATATATATATATATATATATATATATATATATATATATATATATATATATATATATATATATATATATATATATATATATATATATATATATATATATATATATATATATATGTAATGTATGTATGTATGTAGCACACCGATAACTCAAAAAATAATGGGCCGATTTTGATCAAATTTTGCATGTGGCTTCCTTTTGTAAGTGGCTTGGATAAGGTCGTTATCCAGGAAAATATAACGAGGTTTTCCGGAAAATTTTTTAGTTTTCTTTCAAAAAAAAATTTTTATCTCAAAAAATAAAAAAAGCTATGTTAACCATGAGGTAGGTGAGTTTACGATATAAAAAGTAAACTATACACCAAAATTTAGATTTCCATGTTACCAGAAAAAAAAGTTATAATAAAATATTTGGTGCCAGATCATTTCTGTGAAAATTCACTACCATAACGCACCTGCTGCGTCCAGACTTTTTTTTGGATACCAGAGTGGATGCACACCTCATTCACAACACCGTAGTGTGTTGAGATATCGAGGTAGTGTGGGAGTCCTACCCACTAAACTCCGCTCCCTGGAGTATTTAAACTTGTCTAGAAAGTTTACCTTATATTTATATTACTGCATATATAACGAGTGATTAATAATGCGACGTAGTAAAAATACGGAGACAAGAAGGTGCTTATTTATTAAGAGACATTGAGAAGAAAACGATAAAATTTGTTGGTCATATTGTAAGGTACAGTAATTTTTTAACAATATTTAAAGAACATATACTTGAAAAAAACTCTGGACGCAGCAAGTGCGTTATGGTAGTAAATTTTTATTAAATGCTTCAAATTTGAATAACTCAATTCTCTATTAACTTAGAAAGTTTAATTTTGCTACGTAGTAAGGTCTTTCCTAGGGAAAGATATCCACCAAATTTCATTAAAATAACTTTGTAATTTTTTTTTTCGAAAGAAAATTTAAAATTTGAATAACTCAATTTTCTATAAACTTAGAAAGTTGAATTTTGGTACTTAGTAAGGTATCTCCCAAGGCAACATATATAGTACATTTAATTAAAACAGCTTTGTTATTTTCGGAGAAAAAATTTTTTTTTGAAAGGAAACAAAATTTTCCAGGAAAACCCCGTCCGGTTTTCCTGTATAACGAACTCATCCAAGCCATTAATAAAAGAAAGGCACTTGCCGAGTTTCACTGAAATCGGTTGATTATTTTTTGAGTTATCAGACGGATATATATATATATATATATATATATATATATATATATATATATATATATATATATATATATATATATATATATATATATATATATATATATATATACACTTTATTTGTTTGCTGTACGTTTGTGATTTCTTATTGGTTTGCGTGGACTGCAGTTTCGAACCGTCCCGGTTCATCATCAGCACGCTACTGGCTGCTATCGCTCCTGTCTGGTCTACGTCGGAGATTGTAGGTGGCGCACGCGCCGTGAGCTTCTAGTGGTCGGTTTCCTGTTCTCTGATTGGTTGTGCCTTCGGACTGTGTCGTGTGTATCGGTCTTCTGTCTTGATCACTGTGGTTTAATAATTTGTCTATTTGTATGGCCTTTATTAAGTTTTGTTTAAATGTTTGTACTTGGATTTGTTCTGGCATTAATTGTTTTCTATTGTTTGTTTGTTGAATGTAGTATTGTTCCCAGATTTCCATTTTTTTGTGGTCTTTAACATGTTTCATTAGTTTTAATTGGGTGATGTCTGGTTTTTGGTGTTTTGTGCCGTGAATGTGTGTAGCTACGTTTGATTTGTAGCTAGGTATGTGGATTTTATCCAATGCTGTTATATGTTCTTTGAATCTTGTTTCTATTGATTTCTTTGTCATTCCTATATATTTTTTATTGCATGTGTTACATTCTATTTGATATATTCCGTTTAATTCATGTGGGTTGTGTTCTTGTTTTTTATTTATTTTGTTTATTATTTTGTTATTGGTTTTGTAGCTCATTTTTAAGTCATATTGTTTGAGTGTTTGTGTTATTTTTTTGATGTGGTGGTTATAAGTGAATGTTGTGTATTTTGTGTTTGTTTCCGGTGTTTTGTTTTCGGTTTTGTTGATTTGTTTGTTTTTGATTTGTTTTACTAGCTTTTCTATTGTTTTTTTGTTGTATCCATTTCTTTCTGCTATTTGTATTATGATGTTGTACTCCTTTTCTCGTTCGTCGTTATGAAGTGGTATATTTAGCATTCTGTTTATTAAGTATCTGTATGCGGCCATTTTGTGTGTATGTGGGTGTAGTGAGTGTTTAGGTATAGTGATGTCTGTTTGTGTGGGTTTTCTGTATATTTTGTATTCAAGCTGGTTTTCTTTTCTGATTAGTGTTAAGTCTAGGAAGTTTATGGTGTTGTTTGATTCTTTTTCTATTGTAAATTTTATGTTTCTGTTAATTTGGTTTATTTTTTCGAGGATATTGTCTATGTTGGTTTTTTGATTGTCGTATATTATTAATATATCATCGACGTATCTTATCCATTTAATGTTTGGGTCTGTCTCTTTTATGATGGTGTTGATTTTATCTTCTAACTGTTGTATGTATATTTCTGCCATAATGCTTGATAGTGGAGATCCCATTGGTAGTCCATCTTCTTGGATGTAATATTCTCCGTTGAACTCAAAGTAATTTTGTTTTAATATGATGTTTAATATTTCGCTAATTTGTTGTTTTTTGTTGTTATTTTGCATTTTATTTTCGATTATATTTGTAGTTTCGTTAATTGGTATATTGGTGTACATATTTGTTATGTCAAATGAGGCAAGTCGTGTGTTTTTGTTTATGTTTATATTTTCTAGTTTATCCACTAGTTCTATGGAGTTTTTTATGTTAAATTTGTTTTCTAGTTGTATTTCTTGTTTTAGTACTTGGTCCATTTCCTTTGCTATTTTGTATGAAGGTGCTTCTTTGAAGTTGATGAGTGGTCTTATTGGGTATCCCGTTTTGTGTATTTTTATTATTCCTGTCATTGGTGGTGCTTTAGGGTTGTTGTTATAATAATGTGTTGTTTTTTGGTTGAATATTCCTAAATATATATATATATATATATATATATATATATATATATATATATATATATATATATATATATATATATATATATATATATATATATATATATATATATATATATATATATATTAACATATAAAAATTGAAACTGACCCCGGATATGGGTTCTAGGGGTCCTAGTTCGCGCTCATTTGAAAAATTTTTTTAAACTCTCACCATCGATACCACTCTATTAGTGAATTTCTTAAAATAAAAATTCACTAAAAAGGGAAAGGCAATGGCGTGTTATAACAAAGTATGGTAACCTTAACACATTTCACATTTAAATTTTGGTTCTTTTTCTTTTTCTATATTTTGAAGTAACCATTTGGTTTTTTCCTTTTGTAAGAGTTAATTTATTTTTATTATTAAACGATTTCAGTTAGCTTCACAGCTGTCTGAATCGAATCTTAAAATCGAATTTTATCCCACTTACGATTGTCCAATCGATTTGCAATTTTGCAAACCTCTTCAATAGACAATTTGCATGTTTTTTTATCACATCTGATAGACATCCCACAAAAATGATTTTTAATATTTTTTAGTGAATTTTTATTTTTAAAAAATCACTAATAGATAGGTATCGATGGTGCAAAAATGTTTTAAAATGAGCGCGAACTAGGACCCCTAGAACCCATATCCGGGGTCAGTTTCAATTTTTATATGTTTATTTATATATATATATATATATATATATATATATATATATATATATATATATATATATATATATATATATATATATGTATATATATATATATATATATATCCATCCGATAACTCAAAAAATAATTAACTGATTTCGATGAAACTCGGCAAGTGCCTTTCTTTTATTAATGGCTTGGATGAATTCGTTAGCCAGGAAAATCGGACAGGGTTTCCCGGGAAAATTTTGAGTTTTCTTTCGAAAAAATTATTTTCTCAAAAAATTACAAAGCTGTTTTAATGAAATTTAATACGTTGCCTTTGGCGAGGCCTTACTACGTACCAAAATTCAACTTTCTAAGTTTATAGAAAATTGAGTTATTTAAATTTTAAGGTTTTTTTTTTCGATTTTTTTTTCTCCGAAAATTACAAAGTAATTTTAATGAAATTCGGTGTATTTTGCCTTAGCAAAGACCTTACTACGTACCAAAATTAAACTTTCCAAGTTTATAGAAAATTGAGTTATTCAAATTTGAATAAAAATTCACTACCATAACGCACTTGCTGCGTCCCGAACTTTTTTCATTTCACATACTGCAAGAATAACGATGCAAAAATATATTCGAAAATTCGCATTTTATAATTTATTTCAAACACCACTATTTTGTCGCCATTGTCTGTGACGTCACGAGACACTACACTAGTCAACAATGAACTTGCTTCTCTGAGTTTAGATCTGTGTTGCAACTTATTGATTGAGTCTTGGCTTTTGCATGTGATTTTATTTGATCATATGGAAAATAAAGCTTAGGTATATAAATACTGTATAGTACCAATGTCTACAAATACGACTACAAGAATTCCAGAGAAACTATTGTTTATTGTTCTAATTAGAAAGCAATGGTGCAAAGTTATTAGAGAAAACCGCCTTATATTGTTGTGAAGACCATGTAAATATAAGTACCTCCTCATTTTCACAATGAACATTAGTGATGTAAGGTTAAAAGTAAAGTTCCAGGCAGAAAAAGACCATTGATCTGCGGACAGTCTAGACCGGAGACAGAGCAATATAAAACTTCACCCTACCAATTGCTGTGCAGGCTAGTTCAAGACACAGTGATTTTGGAATGGGTGGCGTAGAAAAGACAAAGGGCATGCACAATAAGCCAAGGCTGTGGTGCTATCGGGGCGGCAAAGACGCGGACCCTAAGGGGGAAAAAGGTTAAAATTCTTATCATATGTTATTAAGTTAGGTTGTAATTTTCATGGGGTCAAGGTATGTTTATCTGTACATACTAAGTATTAACTTTACATATTTCTCTTTGTATTAAGAATCGACAAAAATCATGTTCATTAATTAACGAAATTATTGGGTGTGCTTCCATTAATTATCTGTAATTAATTCAGACAACATTGTTCTATCAAAAAGAATTATGTCATCATAAATGAGTCAATTCTTGGCTAATTATCTGATTGCGCCTGTTTAAAACCATTGTCCCCCATTTTATTACGCCCACTTTACACTATTCAACTGGAAGAAACACAATAAACGAATAAAATTAACCACTATGTTGAAAACAAGCGACCGTTCTTATCATACCATAAGGCAAACGTTGTGACGAGGCCTTGGCTTGCAGACCGTTTTTCGGTGACCAGGATTGACGGTTACTATCGGAGGATCTCGGGCGCCAGATTTTTAAAGGGTTTACTCCCTGTTGAGGATGTCTGCGACCTCTTCACTGAACTCTGACCGATATACCGATCAGAGTACCTGGGTAACTCTGTGAAGAAGGGTTCGGTAGACTTTAGGTAATATAGGCTAAATTCAGTGACCCCCAAGTGAGCGGGCTTTAATCGCTGACTCGGCGTGATCCGACCACTTCTGTTTTAACGAAAGGTGTAGCAGATTTTTAATGTTAAGGGGTTGGATAATAATGAATCAAGCCCTTTAATTTACCCAACCCTATATTACAGATTTGAAACTATTTACAATATATATATATATATATATATATATATATATATATATATATATATATATATATATATATATATACAGAACAATATTTACAAAATATATACAAATAAAATATGAGGATACTAACAGCAATCGGAACGTGGACTTCGATAAAGCGGTAAAGGTTAGTGCGTGACGAAGCGTACGGATTCGGTCAGGTATATATGACACGGACGGTATTTCACTGAAGCGAGGATACGGCAGGCGGGCAACACACAGCCATAGACAACATCAGACTACTAGCTATAACTTCTCCGTCGAAGCAGGGGACAGCGGAGACGAAAAAGTGCAGACGGGAGAGACACTAAAATAACACAAGAGCTTATACTGTATGGGGCGGAAAGTCGGGAGCCAGATGAAGTGTACAGGGCTAATTGGAAAGGAAAGTATCACTTGGAGTGACCTAGATAGGCTGTGAATCCTCAGCGCCCCTATCGGGATCAAACCAAGATGAATATATCTCGATTATTTATGTGAGCTGTGAATCCTCAGCATCCTCACAAAAATAATGCAAGACAATCTAACATACGGGAGTTGTCTATGAAGGACCGAAATAACTGGCTTACGTAGATTTTTGGACTGAGAATAATGATAATTAAAAAATATGAAAATTCGCCACAAAATATGGATTAATTAAAACGGATAATTTCTCACCTATAACAATATTTGCGGATACGGAAATCTGTCGAAACAGGTGCGGTCGGACGGCAAACTTAAGCGGACTTGGTGCGGACTGGTGGCGACTTAATAGCTTGACGGCTGAATGTAAAATACTGCCTGTGCCCCGTATTGCTTCTCCTTTTATATGAATTTCACAGCCAGCCCAAAAACTCTGCCATGCTTGGAATTTTATCACCTTATCACAACCGGATAAGATAATAAGTATGAAATACCTGTTTAATTAAATATAAATCGCCTTAAAATATTTCATGGCGAAAATATTTTAGCAAATATTTATATAGTTTGTATTTGATTCTTTTCTTATTTAATTAATTACCTACTTAGTAGTTATGCGTTTTCTATCACAGACAGATAGGAAATAATACTTCATTACAACGTAAACACGATATTTATTTACTATCCAACTACGTCACGACGGATACCAGAACTTTTGCTGTCACATGATAATGATTCGAATGATTTTGATTTTAAAAGCCTTTTTCTGTCCACTATATATGTTTTGAGTATTTTCATGCATGTAATAATCTTCTATGGATGAAAAACTATTAGGTAAATGTTAAATTCATGTAATGGAAAATCCATGCAACTTGTCTATTCCGGTAACAATCTGGTACCACCGAACTTGCGTAAATTGAAAATGGCGGCCGGCACGAGATGGCAGAATGTTTCTTTCTCAACAACCCGTTGATATGGGTATCAAAAGAAAGGGCTCCACAAGTAAATTACAGTGAGCTAGGTAAGGCTTTCATAAATTCAATATGGCGGAATATATTTTTCTTTACAAGCCCCTTGACAGGAGTATCAAAAGAAAGGGCTTCAGAAGTAAAATAAAGTAGAGCTTTCACAAACGAAAAATTGCGGCTGACCTAAGAAGACGAAATTCTCACTAATTCTTCACTAGTACTATTTTTAACGATTCTATTTAGTTTATATATTTAGTTTACTCTCGATCATTCGTGTGCGGATTGTCCGGGTTGCAAATTATCCGTGCTGAGAAATTGATCAGTTTCAAATCACGATAAGACCGAATCTTCAATTTTTTTCGTTTCCTCTGGCACAAATATAATAAATATTCCTAATAAAACACAACGGCCATCTAAATACGGGTCTGCTTATTATGATTACTGCCTTTTTTCCCTCAGGGCTCGTCCGCGGCCTTGCCGCCCCAATAGCACTGAAACCTTTGGTTAATTGTGCATACCCTTAGTCTTACTCCACGCATTCCAAAATCACTGTGCCTTGAACTAGTCTGCACAGCGAATGGTAGGGTGAAGTTTTATATTGTTCTGTCTCCGGTCTAGACTGACCGTAGATCAGTTGTCTTTTGCGGTCCAGAGCTTTACACACGCACAACATGTGTTGGGTTGATTCCTCCCCCTCGCCGCAGTCTGCATGCGAGGTCCCCTTCGAACCACCCCATTTTATGCAGGTGTTTCTTGACGGCCATGTGTCCCGTCAAGAGACCTGTTGTGTTTCTGAGCTGTCCTCTGCTAAGATTTAGGAGCTCCACAGCTCTCTTTGAACTGGGTTCGTCAATTATTGACTTCACATGTCTGATCCCTGGACAGTCTGCCCAGTACACCTTGTGTTCGTTTCTGACCCAGGACTTAATGGCTCCCCTGGCAGTGCTCTTTGTCACGCCCAGAGCCGGTTCTGGTCCCATAAATGGTTCTGCTGACCCTCTCTTCGCGAGACTGTCAGCTTCTTCATTGCCTTTGACCCCCGAGTGACTCGGCACCCAGATGAGGGTCACCTCATTCTGCCCAGCCAGGTCGCTCGTCTCGTCTCGGCACTCACTCACCAACCAGGTATTTACCCGTGGGCTACTTAGTGCCTTAAGGGCTGCCTGGCTATCTGTGGATATGAGGATCCGCTTGTTGGTGTAGCCCCTCCTCTTGTTCTCACGCACACAGTGCAGGATGGCGTACATTTCGGCCTGAAACACCATTGCATGGGGTCCTAGTGAAATACTATGACTTACCCTCGGTGTCCTTCCGAGTAAACACCTGCCCCAGTCCCACGCTCCCCGCCGGATCCGTCCGTGAACCAGACAAGCGCGTCCCGTGGTATGCCCGGCGTCTCCTCCCGCCATGCCTCGCGGTCGGGGATTTCCACTGTAAAGTTGTTTTCCCTGCAGATTCGCAGAGTCTGGCCTCATTTCAAACATGGGCTCCTTCACGATCTCCTGAATTTTGCAGTGGCCCCTGAAGCCTGGGTTGATCTTCAGTCTACCATTGCAGGCTAGTATGTATAGTCCTATCCTGGCCTCCCACATAATAACTAAGTGTGGGGGTGGGGGGTGGGGGCGGTTCAGATGCAGCAACACCTCTATGGCGGCTGTTGGGGTTAAAGACATGGCCCCTGTGATGCCTAGGCAAGCCATCCTTTGGATCTTGCCTAGTTTTTGTTTGGCACTGGATTGTGTCACCTTAGGCCACCAGACCAATGCCGCGTATGTTAACGATGGTCTGACAACCCTTGTGTACAGCCAGTGGGCCATACTAGGTCTTAGTCCCCACGTTTTTCCATATCATATAGCCGCCTAGTGACGTCTAAGGTCATGACTGTCTTACGCAGTATTTTTCCAATGTGACCATTCCAGGTTAGCTTAGAGGTCAATACGACCCCAAGATATTTACCTCCCTGGCCATTGGGATGCTCCTACCGTATAAAGTGAGAGTTCTGTGGCGGTCGCACTTCCTTTTCCTCGTAAACGGCACGACGGTTGCTTTCTCGGGGCTCACCTCGAGCCCTTGACCAACCGTCCACCCTTCCACCACTTTCAATGCAGTCTGCATGCGCTACCACACTGAGTGTGTGACCTTTCCTCGGACTATGATGACAATGTCGTCCGCATAGCCCTGTACCTCACACCCCCCTTGATTACTACCTTGCAAAAATCATGAGGAAAATAAATTAAAACATGTTTTTAACGTAAAATATGTCTTGTTTTTACAAGAAGGACATTTGGTTGACAGTATAACCTATATAGCACCAACAATGTACCGTAATTCATTAAAATAGCTTTGTTGTTGTTTTAAAATGTACAAACATTTTCTGAAATAAAACTTTAAAAGTTCCAGAAAAACTGGTCCGATTTTCCTGGCCAACGAACTTCTTTTAAACTATTTACACACCTGAGAAGATGTAATTATTCACGAACAGCTTTAGGACCAAGATTTTTAAAAAATTATGATAATTTCTTTTACATAAATTTCCTTCAGTAATGTTACACTAAATTATATTTTTCACAAAAAGTCGACAACTTTTTTTACACTAACTTACTAAACATTTATTATTCATTACCAACATATCACAAAAATCTTACAAAAAATGATTTATACGGAAAGACTATAAACATTTCTGTGAAAACTTATCAAATTCAGCCATTATTTGAGAGTGCCTGTATACGGCAGCTCGATTTTTTCGTCCAGTAATACAAAGAAAAAGATCTCTGAATGCGTCATTTCCATGGGGCTTCGCTATCTATTGATAAAACGCCATATCACAATTTGTAATATCTGTTTGTGGTATGTGCCAAAAACGTGAAAAGTTGCAAAACAATGGAAACAACTCAAAAACGATGAACGATATCATTTGTTTCCTTACAAACATGCATTATCATTTGATGTAAAACACAAAAATGCAATAATATAAGGGGTGTTTTATTTAAAAAAATTAAGCGTGCATCACCAGCGACTTATGGGTCACTCTGTAATTGTCAAAATAGGTTTATATGATACAGCTAGAGACACCCTATAATTAACGTATATACTTTTTCCTCATATATTTTATAATATCGGTAATATTGAGCTTTACCGTAGAAATGCGTCACCCTGTATATGTGTAAACAGACAAAAACTGAATCTGACCCCGTATATGGGTTTTAGGGGTTCTAGTTCGCGCTCATTTTAAAACATTCATAAGTCGCGGTCTTCTTAATAACGAATTTTTTCTACGAAAATCTGCTAAAATATAGACTATTAAACCATAAACTCTACCGCAAAAACTACTGCCGAAGCATCAGAAAGAGGGTCTATTGAAATGGATTTTCTGAAAATATTTTAGTGAAATGAACGACAGTGATGGTTGAAGCTGAAACTTAAGGCTTTGTGAAACACACTTGTTAGAAGATTTTTTCGGCATAATTGCTTCAAATTCGTTGTCTGAAAATTGCAAATCTTGACGTTTCAAATTGCAACTTTGACGTTTCAAGACGAAAATTTATAAAATTTGACACTTTTGCGCCAATAAAACATAATATGTATGTAACATTCAATTGGTTTTGTTAATCACACAAAATATTTTGTCCTTGTGCTTTCCTCTGATCATCAGTAGCACCCATTTTTTTTCTTTAAATGCCTATAGCTTTTTTTGTTTTAACTTAGAGATCTGAGTTTTTGTGTGTAGGGTAAATTTCTTAGTAGGAACGTATACGTCAAATTTGGTTGTCATAGCTCTGTTATTTACGGAGATACAAAAATTTTCCAAAAGAAAACCCAAAATTTTCCCAGAAAAACTGGTTCGATTTTCCTGGATAACGAACTTATCCAAGCCACTTCCAAAAGAAAGGTACGTACCAAATTTCATCAAAATCGGTCTACTATTTTTTGAGTTATCGGTGTGATTGGTGAGTTTTTCGGAAAGTTCGCTAATTATGAAATTCGTTAGAACCTGTAGTGTAGTAGTATGTATGTAGGGAATTAACTGTCACAGATTGCTTGCTTCGTTTGTGATGAATTCTTATTTATCTCCGAACGTGCCACTACAATAGGAACGGTAAGAAGGATCCATATCCGGAAATGTTTATGTTAAGGTCATATATTTTAATTGCCCCTATCTTTTCACACTTGATCTCATTCGAGATTACTTGGGCGGCACACATTTGTGTGTTTGCGTGTGTGTGTAAAGCAGGATACACAGACGGGTTTCGTCCTCCTTAGGGACTCTTCAGT
Source organism: Tillus elongatus (assembly GCA_964006375.1). Taxonomy (NCBI): domain Eukaryota; kingdom Metazoa; phylum Arthropoda; class Insecta; order Coleoptera; family Cleridae; genus Tillus; species Tillus elongatus. Next base: position 35,766,954 of record OZ023268.1, read on the forward strand.
ATGCCACACCTGCGCCCCAACAAATGGGTCTTAAGGAAGGCATTGTCATAATATGCAATGGAGAATAGCGCAAATCGTCATTTCTGATGTTGCGATGGTTCTAGGCTTCCACATAAGCTTCTGCGCACACACAGTACAGCAAAAAGGAATCTGTGGGAAGAAAACTAGCGAGCGAAAATACATCACTCAGTAGCCACCATCATTTCAGTACTGACGGGGCCTGGAGTAAGATGTAAATACACAGACCGGTTTCGGCCTCTTATGGACTCTTCAGTATGACATACCTTCTTGCTTTACTGTAGCTGTAATATTACTAACGATCCGTTTGCTGATTTTTAAGAAACTTCCAATGTACCATTAACTGTGAATCAGTCTGTATATAAAAGGTACTTGTGAAAACATTGGCTTGTTTTTTTTTTCTTTTTGGTAGCATCATTAATCACACGTATTTACTTTTTGACATTAATATATTTTTATAGCATACAGCATTTATAGTTGTACTCTTGAATTAACACTGTACTTTGAGCATTATCCTTAGAGGAAGCTTAGGCGAGATTAGAAGCGATAAAATCAGCAAATCTCGTATCGAATCGAAGTACATTATTCAGATAGATTTATTACCTCCTGTAAGAAACAAACGTAGGAGTCTTGTTTGGTTCTTTTGTTTAAATCGCAGCACCGTAAAATAAATTTCCGATGCAGCAGCCTTTGTTGTAAACAATAATAAGATCTAAAGGCATTCTCTTTTTGTGTTGGCATTGCTTGTTAAGTATTTAACTACAATGAAGAGGTCATTGTAAACAATAGATATCAGTAGCATACCATTTGTTAGCCTGTAAAACAAATTGTCTGTCAATTAAAACTGTACTCAGTGTGTTTTATTTCATTTTTTATTACATTTTACTGCTGAATTTGATTTTTGAAGTTTGAGTGTTTTAACGGAAATGTATTGTTCACCATCTTTATGACAGAGGCGACTCTTTTGTTAGGAAATTTATACAAAATACACTGCAGATAGTAGAATCTAGAGCTCAGTCAGTGTCTTATGGTAGTTAAATTTGATTGGGTTTTTTATTTTATTTTAATAACTGAATTTACCCTTACCCTAGAAAAAACTTCAATTTTAGTTAATTTTCTTTAAAAAAAATTACTAATGCGGAGATCTATATTTAATATAACAATTTTTTTTCACGAATTTTTTTTAGAGTAACTTATTAAACATTTATTACCAAAATGTCACAAAAACCTTACAAACAATGATTTCTACGCAAAACGAAAAATTTTCTGCGAAAACTGTTAATTCGACTAAATAATGTTGCTTAAATATTTACGTATTGCTTTTATTCCATTATCTGTAATTTCATTAATAAAGGTTATTAAATAAGTTGAACAAAAATTATTTGTCTCTATGTGCGCGCGGGCCATAAAGTGTACTTTATGGCCCGCGCGGGCATAACGTACAAAATTATGTAGTTGGTAACTAAGCAATAAAAACACAATAATGAACTAGTATGACATAAAATAAGTTAAACAAAAATTATTTGCCTGTATGCCCGCGTGGGCCATAAAGTGTACTTTATGCCCGCGTGGGCCGTTAAGTGAATTGTAGGTCCGTGCGGGCATAAAGTACACCATTACATAGTTGGTAACTAAGCAATAAAAACACAATAATGAACTAGTATGGCACAAAATAAGTTAAACAAAAATTATTTGCCTGCATGCCCGCGTGGGCCATAAAGTGTACTTTATGCCCGCGTGGGCCATAAAGTGCACTTTATTCCCGCGTGGGCCGTTAAGTGAATTTTAGACCCGTGCGGGCATAAAGTACACCATTACGTAGTTGGTAACTAAGCAATAAAAACACAATAATGAACTAGTATGACATAAATTGTATTCTTGACTTTCTCAATTTGTATACAGGGTGTAAAAAGAGTGTGGAAAATTGCCCTTATTTAGAAAATTAGTAAACATATTTTTTTGACACTTGGTATATTGAAGTACTTCAATTCATCTGTTGGCAGGTAAGAAGTCTGGACGCCGCAAGTACGTTATGGTAGTGAATTTGTGTAAAAATGTTTTTAATAACAAGTATATATATATATATATATATATATATATATATATATATATATATATATATATATATATATATATATATATATATATTCAAGAAAGCAGGCATGGAATTTGCTTACCAGCATAACCTACATAGTAAAAACAATATACTATAGTTCCATCAAAATGACTTTATTGTTGAATAATACAATACAAAGCTGGTATTATTTCTCAGCCACCTTGTTACACATACTTTTTTACTTGTCAAAAGTGGATTTAACTTAAATACATCAAAAAAACCACCAAAAAAATATGTTCCGTAGTTTTAGAAATATTAACGATTGTTGAAATTTGTTTTTAACAACCATTTTTTCAGTAGTGAATGGAGATAGGCAAGGACTTTAAATACAATTAGACTTTAAATTAAATGTAAATTCAGAAAACGCACAAACATACAGAGTGTTCCGTTTGAAATAAAAATGTTGATAGTATTTCTGAGACACCCGAATAGTTACATATAGTTTTTCACTTGTCAGCAGAGTATTGAATTTAAGTACTAAACATTTTTTTGACACTTGACACTATTGACGTACTTAAATTTCGTACTCTGCTGACAAGAGTATTAAATTTAAGTACGTCAATAGTGTCATGTGTAAAAAAAAATATGTGTAGTAGTTTTAGAAATATTGGCAACATGCCACACTTTTTTACACCCTGTATATTAATTTTAAGTTCTGTTTCGTTAGTAAATCGATTTGTTAAGTTGTAATGATGCTATTTACCCTAAGGCCCAGTTCTTTTTTAAAAAGAAACTCCTTAACTAGGCTTTCAAGTTGATGACATGACATTGTATGGCTTACAGTTAACTACATGTAAACAATGTTTGTTATAAAATTTTTATAACAAAAACTTTACTCTAGTGAGTCACTGTCAATGTTCTCATTGTTGTTTTTTTTTTCAGAGGGTTGTGTGGAAGTATCACGTGAAAACAAGTTCCTGAGCACCCTAACACCAGGTAAAGTGTTGGGGGAATTGGCCATTCTCTACAACTGTCAACGTACTGCTACTATCAAAGCGGCTACTGACTGTAAACTATGGGCCATAGAGCGACAATGTTTCCAAACTATCATGATGAGGACTGGCCTCATCAGACAGGCAGAGTATACAGACTTCTTGAAGAGGTGAGTATAAATGCAAAATGTTGACAGAGAAAAGCAACGAGGCTTAGAAAAGTAACGTATGATACAGCGTTAGTATTTAAGTGTTAAGGGGGATGGTCCGAAAATAGGCCCCCATTTTGTTTTTCATAAATAATCATCAGATTTTTTGAAGCACGCATCTTAAGATTAGCCCACACCTTGCTCAAAGACTCCTCTACAATAATAAAGGCAGCCAGGTTTTCGAAAGATATAAATATTGTGATTTTAGGTGATACATATATAAAATTGTGCAAATTTCTTGTAGCAATGCATAATGAGTGAAATAAGGGCCCCGTCAAAAATAATACAAAAGTTTACAACGTAACAAAATAAACCTTTTTTCCCTCAGGCCTCGTCCGCGGCCTTGCCGCCCCGATACCACTGCAACATGGCTTATTGTGCATGCACTGAGTCTTTTTGCTCCACCCATTCCAAAATCACTGTGCCTTGAACTAGTCTGCACAGCGATTGGTAGGGTGAAGTTTTATAATGCTCTGTCTCCGGTCTTGACTGACCGTAGATCAGTTGTCTTTTGCGGTCCAGAGCTTTACACTCGCACAAGATGTGCTGGGCTGATTACTCCCCCTCCCCGCAGAGTCTGCATGCGAGGTCCCCCTCGAAGCGCCCCATTTTATGCAGATGTTTCTTGACGGTCATGTGTCCCGTCAAGAGACCTGTTATGTTTCTGAGCTGTCCTCTACTGAGATTTAGTAGCTCCACAGCTCTCTTTGAACTGGATTCGTCAATTATCGACTTCCCATGTCTGAGCCCTGGACAGTCTGCCCAGTACACCTTGTGTTGATTTCTGACCCAGGACTTAATGGCTCCCCTGGCAGTGCTCTTTGTCACGCCCAGAGCTGGTTTTGGTCCCATAAATGGTTCTGCTGACCCTCTCTTCGCGAGACTGTCAGCTTCTTCATCGCATTTGACCGCCGAGTAACCCGGCACCTAGATGATGGTGACCTCATTCTGCCCAACCAGGTCGCTCGCCTCGTCTCGGCACTCACTCACCAGCCAGGAATTTACCCGTGAGCTACTTAGGGCCTTAATGGCTGCCTAGCTGTCTGTGGCTGAGGACCCCCTTGTTGGTGTAGCCCCTCCTCTTGTTCTCCTGCACACAGTGCAGGATAGCGTACCCTCTGTCCTTCCGATAAACACCTGCCCCGTCCCACGCTCCCCGCCGGATCCGTCCGTGAACCAGACGATGGCGTCCCCTGGTGTGGCCGGCGTCTCCTCCCGATATGCCTCGCGGTTGGGGATTTCCACTGTAAAGTTGTTTTCCCTGCTGATTCGCGGGTTCGCGAAGTCTGACCTCATCTCAAGCATGGGCTCTTTCACTATCTCCTGAATTTTGCAGTGGCCCCTGAACCCTGAGTTGATCTTCAGTCTACCATTGCAGGCTAGTCTGTATAGTCGTAGTCTGGCCTCCCCCATAATAACTAAGTGTCTATGTGGGGGGGGGGGGGGCAGATCCAGCAACACCCCCATGGCGGCTGTTGGGGTTGGATACATGGCCCCTGTGATGCCTAGGCAAGCCATCCTTTGGATCTTGCCTAGTTTTGCTTTGGCACTGGATTGTGTCACCTTATGCCACCAGACCAGTACCGCGTATGTTAGCGTGGTCTGACCACCCTTGTGTACAGACAGTGGTCCATACTAGGTCTTAGTCCCCACGTTTTTTCATATAGCCGCTTAGTGACGGCTAGGGTCATGACTGCCTTACGCAGTATTTTTTCAACCAAATAAACCTTATTTTCAAGTTAAAAACTCAAATATTATTCCGTAAAAACAGGTGCAATATAAATTTAAACGATTATAAAGCCCTTTTTATTCTCTTTTAGCTTTTATACCGATGAGCAACTCTCACTACTTAAACGCAACCTCGCAATCTCTAAACAATCATTGGTTTAGTAAAATTACCGAGAAGTTAGGTTGCCGCCCGCTTTTAAACAGCGGAGACGGGCGGGGTTCTTAAATAAGAGGGTATACAGGGGCCGCTTGATTGTTACACCTACCTCCGGATATTCCGATAAGTTGTTAATTAGAACTAGTTACCTTAACTCACCAGTGATCCAACTCCAACCAAGAACACATTGGATCACGCTATACCTAATACATACTGCAAGAGAAACACATACACAGAGGCACTATGGTGCGTCAATGGTCACACCCTTGTGAGCCACCTATATCACTGATCAAATTTACTAAGTAAACACCTGGGCAAGTTTCAGGAGTGAGAATAACTTCAAATAAATCTAAGAGACCATTTACCACAGGATAAAATATCAATTTATTGTCAAAAGAACAGTCAACACCAACGAGTTAAAATATACATGCAATAATCATTGTTCTGACCTGAAAAGCATAAAATATCTACACATCAGCTCAATAAATCTAGCTCTCTGAATTTTCAAATAGTTATCATCAATTGTCCAGTTGCTCAGCAGCCCATGATCTCACTACTTATATTAACAATTAAAGATTACCAGACGTGCGCACGCTCAGCTCACATATCTAACATTCATATACTCAGAGTGAGTAGCCAAGAACTTTAAATCGCATCAAAATGTTATTCTGAGTCAATAAAATAACGTAAGGTTCAGCTTTACAGCAATCAATCTAACAGAGTATCACAGCTCCCTCAAATGCAAAGTAATTATATGAATGTGAAGTATTCATCAACCTACTAGAGAGCTTTATCTGTTTCTTTTCAATAAAAATTGCCAATTCACGCAAATAAAATTCATGAATAAAATTCCTATATTATTTAAAGATGTTAAGCATTTAATTTATCAAAAGGTCTTTATCTCACTCTTATCTGCTAGAACTTATCTGAACAAATATGACTCACTGTCTTTATCTTCCTCAGTTTCCTTCTTAAATTATTAATACCATTTACTGTCCATAAACGTGCCAGCCCTTTTGGGACACCTATACAGTCTGGACCCTGCTACTACGGTTAATTGCAACCACGAAATATACTGCCACTACGAAATTGAACTGCAACTACGAATTTGAACTGCCACCATACGACTTCAGAGGCTTCAAAGGGACTAGTAACCATCTATTGAATCACCTGATGGTAACAAGCTAGTACATGGACAACTGTATACCCATAAAATAATCTTCTTCTTCCTATGCTGTCTTCCTTAGCGAAGGTTGGCGATCACTTCTTTAAACGCTTCCCTATCTCATGCAACGCGAAATATTTGTTCAACACTGAGGTTAGTCCATTCTCTGATATTCCTCAGCCAAGATTTCTTTTTTCTTTCTATTCCTTTCCTTCCCTCTATTCTTCCTTGTATGATTACTTGTAAGAGAGAGTATTTGTCATTACGAAGTATGTGGCCGAAATATGCTGTTTTTCTGATTTTGACGATTGTCATCAATTTTCTGCCGTGTCCAATTCTTCTTAGTACTTCTTCATTTGTGGTTCTAGCAGTCCAAGGAATTTTAAGTATGCGTCTGTAGAGCCACATTTCAAATGCCTCCAATCTTTTTATGGATTGTGCTTTTAATGTCCAAGTTTCCACCCCATATAACAGCTGAGACCACACATAGCACACTAAGAACCTTAATCTGATGGCTAAACTTAATTTCTTATCCCTTCCGGGCTATTTATATTCTGACTTTTATCTCCTCATGTTGTTCCAATTGGGAATTTATGGTTGCTCCCAGGTATTTATATTTGTCGACCCTCTCTAACTGTTTACCTTCCAGTGTAAGTTGTATGTTGTCAATTGGAGTTTTTGAGATGACCATGTATTTGGTTTTACCTATGTTCATCCATTTTTTTTGCTTTCCCTATTAATGCTATCTAAAAGGAATTGTAGGTCCTATATACTCTCCGCCATTATTGTGGTATCGTCTGCAAATCTTATGTTATTAATGATGGTCCCCCCAATGCTCACACCTGCCTTTCTTTCCCATAGTGCTTTATGAAATATTAGCTGCGAATACACATTGAACAATTGTGGTGACAGCACGCAGCCTTGTCTGACTCCTCTTTGGATTTCTATTTGGTTTGTTTCATTGTCATCTACCCGTATAACAGCTGTTTGGTTGTAGTATAGATTTTTGATTAGAATAATATCTTTGGAATCCAGTTTTACGTTTTGTAATGCTTGGATAAGCTTACCGTGTTGAACTCGATCGAACGCTTTTTGATAATCTATGTAACATATGAACACGCTTTTATTATATTCCCTGCACTTTTGCAGTAATACTGTCATTGCAAACAGCGCCTCTCTAGTTCTCATTCCGCTTCTAAATCCAAACTGTGTGTTGTCCAGTTGCTCTTCACATTATATATATATATATATATATATATATATATATATATATATATATATATATACATATATATATATATATATATATATATATATATATATATACATATATATATATATATATATATATATATATATATATATATATATATATATATATATATATATATATATACACGTTGTTGGATAATTTTCAGTAGGACTTTCAATGTGTGGCTTTTAAGGCTAATTAATCGGCAGTCATCGCACGTCTTAGGATTATTTTTCTTGGGTATGGGTAATAGGACAGATTTTAACCATTCGTCTGGTATTTGACCCTCATTGTATATTTTATTAAATAATTTGGTTAGACACTCTATATTTTTATCGTCCAAGATTTTCATTAGTTCGGCTGGAATTTCGTCCGGGCCTGGAGCTCTGCCACTTTTAGAGTTTTTAATTGCGCGCTCCACTTCTGATTTCAGGATTTGTAAGTTATTATCGTCTCTGTGATTGGTTGGTGTTATTTCGTTCATTTCTTCTCTATTATCTTCAAATAAGTCTTTTATGTATTCTTCCCATGTTGTTGTTTTTTTATCTTCTTCTGATAACTGGAGCTCTCCATTTGAATTTCTTACTACAGTGGTATTCTCTTCCGTGTGTTACCAGTAATCTCTTTCAGTTTCTTGTGTATGTTTCCTGTGTCGTTCTTTATGCTCAGCTCTTCTATTTCTTGGCAATTCTTTTCCATCCAGAGTTCTTTAGCTTCCTTGATCGTGTATTCTATTAGTTTTTTTATTTGATTATATTTTTGTTTATTTGTATTCCTATATTTGCGTTTTTCGCCAATAAGGAGTATAATATCTGGTGTCATCCAGACATTCTTTGCAATTTGTTTCTGTCTTTCATCTCATTCCAGGCACTGTTTATATCTTTTGTTATAGCTTCAAGAAATGACCGTGCGATTGCTTCATCTATTTGTTGCCGACATGTTTCACTCTCGAGTTTGGATATATCTAGTTTTTTTTTCCTTCCTTTTTTTCTTCTGTTTTCTCAATTTTATTTTAATGTTGGCTAGAAGTAAGTTGTGGTCGGAATCTGCATCGGCACTGGGGTAGGTTTTTGCGCTATGAAATCCATTTCTAAATCTTTTGTTGATAAGGACGCAATCAATTTGGTTTCTTATCAAGTTATTTTCGTTGTCTCCAGGCGCAGTCCATGTATAAAGTCTCCTGGGGGGTAATTGGTAAAAGGTGTTTGTGATGACCAACTCTTTCTCTTGACAATATTGAACCAACCGGTCTCCTCTTTCGTTTCTTGCTCCTAACCCATACTTCCCTACAATGTCTTCCACTCTTCCCTTTCCAACTTTTGCGTTAAAGTTGACCATTATTATGTTGGCTTCGTGCTTTTTTATGCTTTTTGTTAAAGCTTCTAAATCTGAATAAAACGCCTCTATCTCATTATCGGTGCTGTCAGAGGTGGGCCATAGATCTGAATTATATTTATGTTTAAATTGTGTGCTTTTAACTATAACATTACTATTCGTTCATTATAGGGAACAAAGTTGGAGACACAAGAATGTAGCTCCTTTTTTATCATGATTCCCACACCGTTTTTATGTTCTCCGGTACTACTTTCCGAGTAGTAAAGCACCATACCATCGTGGTAGCATTGACCAGCACTTGGCCATCTCACCTCGCTAAGGCCTATTATATCAATTCCCAGTCTGTTCATTTCCAATGAAACTGATGCAAGCTTTCTAGCCTTGTACAGTGTTCGTACGTTCCACGTTGCAATACGATTTAAACTTGTTTTGGTTTTCCACCCGGGGATTCTTCGCACCCCTGGCCCACTTAAGAGACGCCGGGTACTCGGAGCCATTTTGTTTAGAACTTCCATTCATAGTGATTTTTCTTGAGAATTTAGTGCAGTAGTTTATCCTTGCTTTCTACAGCGCTGTACAAACGCCGTTACCGTGGTTGCCACTTCGTCGTTTGCTGCCTGATTCATAGCGACACTGTTCCCAGAGATAGTTGCCCATGGTCAGTACTGAACAGCCAGCTGCCGCTGCTCAGTGCTAGTTTTGGTCCCCCCCGGGTATTTCATTTTCCCGGTACCACCCATATCAGGGAGGCATTTCCCTATCCGCCACCCGGGGAGGGCCCGAAGGGAGGACTAGCAACCCCACACGGGCATAAAATAATACCAATTACTAATTTTCACCCTACACTGGAATACTTATTACTTTCCTCCCTACAGTGGGAATACTTATTAATTTACAGCCATACACGGGACTAATTACGCCCTATACTGAAATACCTAATTTCCAATACTAGGACAACTTCCACCCTACACTGCGATATGTTCCACCGTATACTGAAAGAATTAATTTCCAATACTAGGGCAACTTCCACCCTACACTGAAACCCTAAAAACACACAAAAAACACGAATGTAACTAGTGCTAAAGCAACCACATAATTACATTTTACCTCCTATCTGAGGGTACCTCAATTAATTCCAGCTAGGTAATTGTGCACACGTTGACCAGTGTGCGATCTCTGTTTCCGGCTTCGCGGTTCCTGAAGCTAGGTCTTCGAAAACGTGGCGCATTAAATCCCCTTCACATCTCCTGGACACACACAACCATAAATCAAGTGTGGATAAATCCCCAAACGCCCAGGGTAGATACGACCTATCTGTCTATCTAGCTCCCCACACTTAATTTTACACCAGCTTTCTGGTACGGCCACTTGCTTCCTCCCACGCTCTTCAACCGCCTGTTTCTCTTTAGCCTCTCTTCACTCTCTGCCGTCACGTTCTTCCTCGTCCGCGATTCTTTCTGGACAGGGCCTGCGCCGGTGATATCTCGCTCTCTCTGTTCTACTTAGTTTTCCGATATCTATCCAACGCTATCCCTCCGTCCGTGATAGTCTCTATACATGCCACTAGCTGTCACCATCCAACCTCGCTTTACGTTGACGCTTCCAACTACACAGTATACGGCGATATACAGTCACTCCCATAAAAAGCAAACAGCAACAAGTGAACAATTCAATAAACCAAATCGTAAACTATGTCAAGCAAGCATAAATGACGCCATAAAAAAATCATTAAAGTGAGAAAGGCTATTTTAAATTGGTGAAAATCATAATAAATTTACCAAAAGTTATAGCCAACGATTTTATACCGTTACACAATATTAAAAAATATATCTCTGTAATAGTCACAAATGTAAATATCTTTCTCTGTCCCCGACATTGCTTATGTGCCCACATATTGCACATAAGGCAGCGGACCCATAGCTTCCCTCTGAAAAATGACAATCATAAAACAAGCAAGTAACATCTTTATCATCTGAAATATCTTGGCCGATGTTATCGACATCCATGTTGTCGACAGCCCAACTCGTTCGTTTCTTACTTCGGGCTCTTGGTCGGTATCAGATTTTGTTTGTTTCTTCTGAAAACACTTTTCGTTTTGTAGTTGTCTTAGGCTTAGATAGTAATTACTTCAGGTATTTTTAATTGGGTTAAGAGGTGATGACTACTTCAAACATGCAAGACTTTCTTCCGGGATTAGAGATTTTCTTTCTTATGGTGGGCAATGTGCAATTTCTAATGACGATACAAGTTATGTGGACTTGCAAACTTTTGGTGATTTATGTAAGTCTAAATCCTTAACACAAACTTGGTAGTCTGTTAGCATTTCCACAGGGGTTCTGTTAAACTGAATACCATCAGCGGTGCAGAACACCCCTTATTTGAGTCTTCCCAACTAGAACATTCTGGTTGTCATTCTGGCGCGTCTTGTGACCTTTTCCTAAGATCTAGTGATGCCATGTTACAATTTTTGAACCTCAATTTCTCCGGTTATAAAATCGTCAACGGAAAATGTATCAGCGGAAGGAAGGAAGTGTCAGTTGCCTTAAAACTGTTAGCAGTAATTTGTTCTCTGTGAGTAACTGGCGTAGTAAAGTAGCTAATAAGTGGTGTAATTTACACAAACTGTATTTTTAGAAAAATTTTCGGAAACTTAAGTGAAAAACTTAATTAATTCGGTGAAATTTATAAAAGCATGATTCATTAAAACAAAAACTATGCTAGATAGGTATAGGGAAACTTAATACAGTTGAATAGACGTTTCATTTTGCCATCAAATAATGTTATAAAATACAGGGCGGTTCCATTTGAGAATTGTGAGATTTTAGAGATTTTCTAATACCAAATTCTTCGTCAATGTATGAGCACCTTTATATATCTTCGGAAAAATTGCCGTTACGACAGATCCTTTGATGTTCTTCTAATAATGTCAGCATGTTTTAGATTTATGGTAGTTATCATTTGGTAGATACCGTGGTATCTCTGAAGTTCTTGATACGTAAAAAATAACGGAAATTCACGAATATCTCAGAAATGGCGGAAAATAGAACATGATGGTTCGGACAAAGTTAACTTGAACAAGTATACAATAATATATAGGGTGTTCTAATTAAACTAAATGAGTTGATTGGGGTTTCCGCTATACCCGGATATGTCGCCATCTTGAAAGTTTTTTTTAAGATAGAAAGTGAGTAGGTCTATGTTGAAAATTTTAGATCGAAATTCCTATGACAAGTTCGAAAGTTTCTAACCAACGTGTTGGGTGAATCACCCTGTTATAATTATGAATATATATTAGAATTATAAATATGAATAAAAATATATCCATGTACAACTTCTGTGCAGTTTTATTGTTCGGGTTGTTATCATTATAATCAGTGTATCTTTCTGAGAAGTAATGCCGACGTGCAGCTGGACAATAGATATAATGAAAAATTTGTTTAAGGACTCCGAAAAGTAGTGAAAGTTGATTTGTATACATTCCTTGGGGGCGGTGTTGTCGATTGCTTGACAGCTAATATATAAATATTGTTTTTTTGCTTAGATTATTCATCCCTCTGATGACGTTGACATTATTTCTCTAATTATATTGTACTTTTTTCGTGTTAAACCCAATAAATTAACGTATTTCTATTTTTCAGTGTGCCTATATTCAAGAAATTGCCAGAAGATACTTTAATCAAGATCTCAGATGTTTTGGAAGAAACCTACTACGCAAATGGAGACTATATTATAAGACAAGGTGCCAGAGGTGACACCTTCTTTATCATAAGCAAAGGCCGGGTAAAAGTAACTAAGAAAAATCCTAATTCTTCCGAAGAAATATTCATCAGGTCTCTTGGGAAAGGAGACTTCTTTGGAGAAAAGGCTCTTCAGGGGTAAGTTTTTAATGCAACTTATGTTTGTAAGTTATTGTTTTAATTTTGACCGTTTGTTGTAGTGATGATTTGAGAACTGCCAATATCATAGTAGACGATCCAGAAGGCGTCACTTGTCTCGTCATTGACAGAGAAACGTTTAATCAACTGATTTCTGATCTGGATGAAATTAGAACCAAATACAAGGACGAAGGCATTGAGAGGAGGAGGTATGTTCTAATTTTATTTATAATTTTTCATTTATTCGTTAGATTAAAATTTTGAACAAAGAGTTTAACTCGTTGATTTGAAATTGTAACTACGATATGTTTTGGTAAGTAAAATATAATGGCGTATGTTTGAACAACCAATGAATTAGTTGAGGCCACGTATTGATAACTTTAAAATTGCCACGTATTAAACAAATTTGAAGTTTCTTATCTGTCCTACTCTCATACGTACCTATACAGTGTGTCCCAAACTGGGTGGGAATGTATTGCTATCTCCGTTATTATTAGATATAGGGAGATGGTTAAATTAGCAATGTTTTGTATACTTTCATGCTCGTTCCAAACATGACTTGTATTTTGCCCTGCCTCTTTTCAAAAAGCAGTAGGCCATGGAGTCTAACAATAGACTTCTACTTTTAACATAATTTTCCGTAATGATTCACGATAAAAAAAATAGGAACACCAATGAATCGGCCCATTATTACAAATATATTTTACATTACAACATTATCCTAAAAAAATTTATAATTTAATTAAATAGGTAAACCTAGTAAATAACTAAATTTACTAACAGAACTCAATAAAAGGTAGATTAATGATTTACGAAGACGCCTTTGAAAATTGTTTGATTTTTAAACGTAGGGTCAACTGAAAAACAACAGAAGAAAGGTTGCTATGGATATAACACTATCGCAACAATTAAGAATACTGTCATTCTTATTTATCTGAACAATTTGAGGTATATTTAAGACGTTGCAAAAAAATTGTACTAAATAGTTTGTTTCCTGTTTATTTTAAATATTATTCAACAATATGTTCAGTAATGAAGAATATTTTGACATGTTGGAATGTTATATTCGTTCTAACCGAAATACTGAGGCAGCTGCAAATTCATATCAAAACAACTACCCAGAAAGACGACAACCAAACACCAAAATATTTTGCAGGATAGTGACCAATCTATTGAACGACGGTAGCTTTCACGCTAATAAACTACCAATGCCTAGAAATAAAGAAAGAAATAATGCCGTCTTACAGGTTTCAAACGAAAACCCTCCGCAATCTGTTCGGTTTTATGGTGAACAAATTGGCGTTCCAAAAAGTAAGGTACACCGTGTATTAAAACAAAGTCATTACCGTCCATACAAACCTACAATCGTACGAGACTTAAATGTTGACGATTATCCTAAGCGACTTCAATTCTGCAGATGGTATCAAGGACAATGTCAGCAAGATGAAAATTTTCATTTGAAAATAATATGGACTGATGAATCCAGATTTACAAATTGTGGTGTGTATAATCGCCATAATAGGCATTATTGGGCAAATGAAAGTCCCCATCTAAAGGAAGAAAGACGATTGCAAGACAGATTTGGTATTAATGTTTGGTGCGGCTTATTAGGTAAAAAACTGTTATTTTTATTTGTAGAATAGACAGTTAATTTTAAAAATTTTCAGGTAACCCCATTGTTGGTCCGTTCTTTTTTGAAAATAATTTAACTGGGGAAAGGTATCTTAATCTATTGAGAAATGATATCTTGCCAACAATTAGAAGAGTTCATGATAATTTAGACAACATTTGGTACCAACAAGACGGTTGTCCAGCTCACAATGCTAGGGTCGTCAAAGAATTTTTGTACCAAAATTTTAATAATCGTGTCATTTGTAACAATGGGCCGGTTCATTGGTGTGCTCGAAGTCCTGATATAACACCCATGGATTTTTATTTTTGGGGTACTCTGAAGAATGATTTGTATAAATTCGATCCACCACAAAATATCAATGAATTACGAAACAGAATCATGGAAGCCATAAATCATATTAACCAAAACACCCTCACCAGACTTTGCAGGCATGTTTCAAAAAGGTGTATAGAGTGCATTGAACAAAACGGTGGCCATATTGAACAATTTTCTATTTAGTGTGTTTTTAAATTTCTATTTTATTATTTGTTGAGTTCCGTTTCTAATTGTGTTGTTTTGTGGAGTTTAAGTTTCTATTTGTTATTGCCGGGTTTCGTTATTAAACTGTTTCACATAATATTACCTAGCATTATTACCTAATTAAGTATTGTAAATTAAATCACAATTTTTTTTTAAATCGTGGATCATTACGGAAAATGATGTTAAAAGTCGAAGTATATTGTTAGACTCCATGGCCTGCTGCTTTTTGAAAACTTTTTTTTTGTCATTTGTTTTCTGGTATTGTATTTCATAGCCTACTACCCTCAAAACGGTTTTTCTCAACATTGTCAGTGCAATTACAAGATTTCTCAAGCATGTTGTACATCATTGGAAAGCTATTTTCACAGGCTATCACATGTGCAAAAAATCAAATATGGCTGCCATAATAAAAACAAACGTTGATACCTGTAGCTCAAAAACAAATGACAATCCAAAGTTGAGAATAGCACAAAAAGATTACTCTGCAAGAAGTGTCTTGATAATGTGCAAGCCTTAGACATGTCAGATCAAGGCCTACTTAGATATTGAAGAAAAAAGAAATCGACAAATTTTGTTTTTTCCAAAATAACTCGAAAACGAAAAGAGGCAGGGCAAAATACAAGTACATATTTGGAACGAGCATGAAATTCTACAAAACATTGCCGATTTAACCGTCTCCCCATCTCTAATAATAACGGAGATAGCAATACATTCCCATCCAGTTTGGGACAGACTGTATACAAATATATACCTATATATACACGTGTTCCGCTAAGGTCGGCTAGCGGCTGTATCTCGAAAAATATTTGTACTACAGCTTTCGGGAAACACATGTGTTTAACTAAAGTGACCCCTAAAAGTTGACCTAAATTATATTTCAGTTTCAAATTTTATCGCTAGATGGCGTCTTTTTAATTGAAAACAGAGAAATCGCATTTTTTCCAAAAATCAATAATGAAAATAAGTCACGTAGAACGGATTTGGAGTCTGCTATTAAAACTCTAAAAAAATTTATTTGACATTTTGGCCTATCTCTTAAAATTCTTAAAATTGGGTGTGGGGGGAGAGTTGACTCGTATTGCAGAAAAACTTCGATAACTCCTGAGCACGTTAATCGATTTTATCGAGGTTGATCTTGTTTTAAAGCCTGATCTCTGAATAGTCTGTAATAATATTCAGGTTTTTGTTTAAGCTAGAACCGCCAGACGGCGTTTTTTTAATCGCTTTAGTAGTTTTCTCAATTTGTCATGAAAAGTTAAATGGAAGCCTAACCTTTTATTTTACTAGTCTTATTGTTCGTAAAATTATTTAAAAAGTGGCGCAAACCGAAAGTCAATATCATTTTAAAACTTAAGTTAGGACTTAAAATACTTAAAATTATTATTTTTTATTCTAAGCAATATTCGACAGTTTTTTTGCAACATCCAGTATTAATCAAACAAAAACTGATTTCTCTTGAATTCTTGAATTACAAATACATACGCCATCAAGTTAAATTTTGACACTTCTAGCGGTCACTTTTGCCATAATTTTGTTTTACGAAAACTGTAGGACAAATATTTTTCGAGATATAGCCGCTAGCCGATCTTAGCGGGATATATATATATATATATATATATATATATATATATATATATATATATATATATATATATATATATATATATATATATATATATAGTGTGGCCCGTTTTAAATGGAAACACCCCTGTAACTTTTGTATTTATTAGTCGATTTTGATTAACAAAACATCAAAAGATATAAGATGAAAAACTCCTTTAATGCTGTGAAAAATGTTCTCTGTCACCTGACCAAAGCCTACTATTGCAGTTTTTCTATGTCCAAAAGTCGGAAAAAAAGTTTAGAGCCATTTTTAGGGAAAAATAAGTACGCCACTGCATTCGACATCCCTCAAAATAGATATATGCCAGATTTCATAAAAAAAGAGGAATTATTAACCATTTCGGAGAGGTTTATTTATGTGACCCTTCTCATATGGAAACACCCCTGTAACTTGTATTTATAACGCGATTTTTTAAACGAGATCTCAAAAGATAAAAAATGAAGAAGTCTATAGATCCTGTGAAAATTGTTTTCTATGCCATTCGATCACAGCCTACTAAAACTATTTAAAACGTTTCTGGAAAAATAAGTACGCCACTGGATTCGCTATTCTTCAAAATTATTACCTACCAAATTTCATTTAAAAAAAATAACTATTATGACGGAACTATGAAAGTCAACAATAACATCTCAAAAGTTGAGGAAAAAAAGTTTATAAATGCTGTGACATGAAAATAGTTATAGTAGGCCGTGATCGAATAGCATAGGAAACCATCTTCACCAGATATATACTTCTTTATTTTCTATGTTTTGATATCTTGTTAAAAACATCGCCTTATAAATACAAAACTTACGGGGTTGTTTCAATATACAAGAGTTACACAAATAAACTTCTCTGAAATGGTTAATAATTCTTCTTTTTTGATGAAATTTGGTGTATATCTATTTTGAGAGATGCCGAATGCATTGGCGTTTTTCCTTAAAAAAATGGCACTAAACCTTTTTCCCATTTTATGACATAAAAAACTGCATTAGTAGACCTTGTTCAGGTGACAGAGATCAATTTTCACAGCGTTAATAGAGTTTTTCATCTTTTATCTTTTGATCTTTTGTTTATCAAAATTGAGTTATAAATACAAATGTTACAATGGTGTTTTCCATATCAAATGGGCCACACTGTATATATATATATATATATATATATATATATATATATATATATATATATATATATAAACATATAAAGTCTGCAACCCACCTCGAATTGTTTTCTTAATCTTTAACGTCGATGTATTTCCGCGACTATGACCGATCACCGACGCCAGGGAGCAGTTTCACCTCACTATCCTGGAAATTTTTTTGTACCCCTGTCTTTCTGTAAGGGGGTAAGGATCTTTAACGTGACCAATGGCATATGGTACACGGTGCCGACGGCTTTACTTCTTGCCAAAAGGGTAACAGCTTACCTGGATGCTCAAAAAAAAAGCCGTGGCCTGTGAACTCTCCGGATCTCAACCCAATAAAAAATCTTTGGGAGCTGACAAAACGGGAAATCTTCAAAAAAAATTGTAACAAATAAGCAGCAGCTCGTCAAGACTAATTTCCCTAAACTGTCATTTATTTTCACCTGGCAACATCGACAGTCGGTGGTTGGCGGTCGAGTTAGCGCTCATTGTTCTTTCTGTGGCTGCTGTTCATAACTAGATTTGATTGGTTCCCAGTTCAGCGCGAAAATTGAATGTCACCACTAACCTACCTGACATTTGTATCTCCGTTGATGTTATAATGTCATATAATAATCAGGTACTTAATCAGTAAAATTTGAGGTTCTTTTATTGATTAATTTCGCAGGCATTATTATGTAAACAATGACCAACTTATTCATTGTAAATTAAATAACTACTTCTTTTACGAATCACAAACTTTGGGCACATTGTATTAAACTTATGGAATATGCTGCCTACGTAGTAAGATATGCGTAATCTATATATAAAAAAACTAACGGGACGCAGCAAGTGCGTTATGGTAGTGATTTTTTATTAAAAGTTTCAAATTTCAATAACTCAATTTTCTATAAACTTAGAAAGTTTAATTCTAGTATGTAGTAAGGTCTTTCCTAAGGCAATATATCCACCAAATTTCATTAAAATAACGTAATTTTCGGAGAAAACAATTTTTTTCTGAAGAAAATTAAAAATTTGAATAACTTAATTTCCTATAAACTTAGAAAGTTAAGTTTTGGTACGTAGTAAGGTCTCTCCTAAGGCAATATATCTGTTAAATTTCATTAGAATAGCTTTGTCATTTTCAGAGAAATTTTTTTTTAAGAAAATTCAAAATTTTTCCGGAAAACCCCGTCTGATTTTTCTGGCTAACGAACTTATCCAAGCCATTAATAAAAGAAAGGCAGTTGCCGAGTTTCATCGAAATCGGTTAATTATTTTTTGAGTTATCAGACGGATACATACATACATACATATATATATATATATATATATATATATATATATATATATATATATATATATATATATATATATATATATATATATATATATATATATATATATATATATATATAGAAACACATAAAAATTGAAACTGACCCCGAATATGAGTTCTAGGGGTCCTAGTTCGCGATCATTTGAAAAAATTTTTGCAAAGTCTCACCATCCATACCTCTCTATTAGTGAATTTTTTTTAATAAAAATTCACCAACAAAAGTTAAATGCTGTTGTTGCGTGTGTGGTCTTTGTTCATGGCTGCGGTCGTCAGACCATTCGCACATTTTTAATGCTGTAGTTGGTGAGCGCATCACTTGAGAACGGTTGAATCGATTTGGTTAATTTTATTTGTAAAATGTTCGTAAAATGGTCCCAATATGGTTTTATGTAAATAAAAATTGGAAAAGTTGCTCGGAAAATTGGAGAGTTCGGGAAAAACTTAAAGTGCTTTCTTTGAGTTATTTCTCTACGTGCGCAAATGTCGTTTGACATATTTAAATTTTAACAGGACAACGTTTGCGGGTCAACTAGTTTATTCATATTTAAAAATCTCGGGACGCAGCAAGTGCGTTATGGTAGTGAATTTTCATAAAAATGTTTTTATTGCAAATATGTGTGTTTTCTTTTTAAGAAAGTAGACATCAATTTTGGTTACCAGTATAACCTATATAGAAAAAGCAGGCATCAAATTTGATTACCAGTATAACATATATAGTAAAAACAATGTGCCATGTTTCATCAAAATAACTTGATTGTTTGAAAACGTACAGAAATTTCCAAAAGTAAACCAAAAGTGTTACCGAAAAAATCCGTTTCTTGGTCAACCTTATAGGTTAATAGCAAATTGAGCTTTTCAAATATGAAGCATTTAATCAAAATTCGCAACCACAACGCACTTGCTGCCTCCAGAATTTCTTAACTTACAAACATGCATTATATTTCGATGGAAAATGCAAAAACATAAGGCGTTTTCGACAAAAAAAAATTATTTGTATCACCAACGACTTATGGGCCATCCTGTGATTGTCGCAATAATTTTTTAAGATGTAGCTCAAAACACCGTATAATTAATGTATACAATATTTTTTCATATCTTGTATAATAACGAATATATTGAGCTTTATTGATTTTTTACGAAAATTCGACAAAAATTATATACCATTAAACAATAAACTCTATAGCTAAGGTTACTTACTGCCAAGCATCAGAGAAAGGGTCTATTTGAAATGAATTTTCTGGAAATATTTTAGTAAAATGAAGGACAATGACGGTTGAAACTAAGAGTTCGGTGTATGTGAAACATTCTTCTTGAGACATTTTCTTTCCATATACCGTATTAGATTCAAGTTATTTGCCTAAATGTTGCGAATTTTGACGTTTTCAATTGTCACTTTGACGTTTTGAGGAAACCCCCAATTTATTTTTCTTTAAATGCCCATAACTTTTTTGTCTTTTGACCTTATAGAGCTAAATTTTGGTAGGTGGCACACCTATAAAGATATAAACCAGCTTACCAAATTTGGTTGCCCTTACTTTGTTAATTTTGGAGATATAATTTTTTTTCGAAAGAAAACACAAATTTTTCCGGGAAAACCTCGGCGGATTTTCCTGGCTAACAAAATTATCCATGCGACTTGCGAAAGGAATGTACTCACCAATTTTGACGTTTAAAATCGCAATTTTGACGTTTTGAGGAAAATCCAAATTTATTTTTCTTTGAATGCCTGTAACTTTGTTATCCTTTAACCTACGGAGCTAAATTTTGGTAGGTAACTTGCCTATAATGATATAAATCCGCATATGAAATTTGGTTGCTCTTACTTTGTTAATTCCGGAGATATAAATTTTTTTCGAAAGAAAGCACAAAATTTTCCGGGAAAACCTGGACCGATTTTCCTGGCTAACGAACTTATCCAAGCCATTTGCAAAAGGAATTTATTCACCAAATTTAATCAAAATCGGCCCGTTATTTTTTGAGTTATATATATATATATATATATATATATATATATATATATATATATATATATATATATATATATATATATATATATATATATATATATAAACATATAAAAATTTAAACTGACCCCTGATATGTGTTCTGGGGGGCCTAATTAGCGCTCATTTGAAGAAATTTTTTCAAAATTCAAAAGTCGGGATCTCCTCATTAGTGAATTTTTTTTAAGAAAATTCACTAAAAATTAGGAAAATGATTGTTGTATTGTAGTTTTATCTACTCAAAACACTAACAATACTAAACACACATACAATGATAACATATTTATTGTGGTGGTTGTAGGGACTGCTGATATTGCTAATGTTCTACCAGCAAACAAGAGAAGATAACTTAAACAAACTTGTGAGTCTCTTGATTACATATCTCAAGCAATAAGCACTATACGTGACATCCATTAAAAATTAAAAGCATTACTGCTTAAAGCACATCAGGAAAATCAAGAGTTAGGAGTTAGCTTTTCGGCGGTCACACCAATCTTTCCCAGGAGAAACACATGATACAAAAGACGCAGCAAGTGCGTTATGGTAGTGAATTTTCATAGAAATGATCTGGCGCCAAATATTTTATTATAACTTTTTTTTCTTGTAACATAGAAATCTGAATTTTTGTGTATACTTTACCTTTTATATCGTAAATCTACCCACCAAATTTGGTTATCATAGCTTTTTTATTTTTTGAGATAAAATTTTTTTGGATGAAAACTCAACATTTTCGCGGAAAACCTCGTCCGATTTTCCTGGCTAACGAACTTATCCAAGCCACTTACAAAAGGAAGGTACATGCCAAATTTTATCAAAATCGGCCCATTATTTTTTGAGTTATCGGTGTGATATATATATATATATATATATATATATATATATATATATATATATATATATATATATATATATATATATATATATATATATATACATATATACATATAAACATATAAAAATTGAAACTGACACCGGATATGGGTTCTAGGGGTCCTAGTTCGCGTTCATTTGCAAAAAAAATTCAAAATTCAAAAGTCGGGATCTCTCCATTAGTGAATTTTGTCTACGAAAATTCACTAATAACGAGAGATGCGATAATGAGACTACCTATTTTTAGAACTGTCACGCGCATGGCGTCAAATGGTGAGTCCAATGCAACAATAATATTCTGGTGTATAGTGGAGTTTGACGTTTCATCACAACCTCTTAACAAATTACGTATTTTACTGATATTTAAGTGCATACAGTCGAAAGTAATCTTTTAAGATCAGAATACCATACTGTGATTATGTGACATGATGATCAAATCAAGTTTATGAATGTTAACGCCCTTTAAATGTCTGCGAGCGTCTTCTCTACTTTTTAAGTTTGTGTATCCCCAATGCTAATTCAGGGCTCCCCTTAAATATTATACTTGTCCTGTGCGTATATATATGTAATATAAAAATGAAAATGATTAAATTTAGTGCTGCGTTCTATATATCTGAAAAAGACAATATAGGCGACGAAGTGAAATATAACTTCAACCGCATTAAACTGACATATAGAAACTTTTTGATTGTGAATAACTGTTTTAAGTGTGTAGTTGGCCTTCTATAACGTTACTCACCACGTGACGTCATAGAGGCGGCGGGGCATATGCGCAATATCTCATCTCTTCTAAGTCATTATATCATGGGAGAAACATATATTTACTGGTGTGTGTGTAATGTTAGTGTTTCTAGTGAGACGATGAATACAGAATCTACGTCTATAAGATATCTAATATGGATGTTTCATGTTCATGAAACCTAAATTACAACAAGAACACAATACAGAGTAATTATAATAACATTAATCCATCCACTTGAATGTCAAAATCCAACCGTATGATAAACTGAGTGGGATCAGTGAATATGCGCTGTTTTAGCGCTGCCACTTCCTGTCAGTTTACAATTAACATTATAATTAACAGTCAACGCAGTTATTCTCAGCTGTTGTTGACGTTTGACGTTCATTTCAATATTTCAAAGTGGATCGTGTGGATGTGTGTGACTGAAAACTGATAGCTGAAAGTGAGAGATGTGGCTGGCAGACTTGTGGAAATCTTAATATTTTAGTGCATTGTTACCGTTTAATTTACCTAAATGATGATAGTTATTGTAATGCATGAAAACCCAGTGAGACAAAGGCATAAAGTCCAGTCAAAAATGGGCCGGGCGTCTCCTTAAATTATGTTGTGAGAGTTTGGTTATAATATCATCCTTCAAAAATCGGCCTTATCATGAATTACACTCTGGGATATATGGTTTTTCATCTATATAATGAAGATATAATGCATTTTCGAAAAATCGTACACAAGTTTCACATAGACTTTGCTCTGTTTTTCATGCATTCACGGATAATCCCCAAGTAAGTACTTATTGAATTATTTGGGTAGTGTGTTTTTTAAATCATCCTGGGTTTTTCTTCTATAAAGAAAACCCACCGTGGAGAAATATTGCTTAATTTTCAATAATAAATACTTAAAGTATTATGCTGATTGTCCCATTTTAATTGGAATATTGATTTCTTAGTTCTCTTAGACCAAACTGGTTTTTTCTGTTATAAAGAAAACCCACTATCAAGAAATATTGATTTGTTTTTAATTATTATAACTTATTATTCACTTGAAATAGAAAAGAATCGTGTGTAATATAGTCTACAATAATTTTAAGAAAGGAAATAACTCATTATGTTACAATTTACCAAACTGGTGAAATGACTAATTCATTATTTTTTTTGTTCATAATTACCTCACCATTTTTATTACTATTTCCTAATCTGCAGGAAATGAGTTGCACAATGTTAAATATTTTTAAGTAATTTAAAATATTTAAAATTTTGTTATCAGAATTACATCATCCCACATGTAAATTTGTTACAACTTCTCTTTGTGATAAAATATTGCCTATGCCCACTTCTTATGGTCATAGATTATAAACTCGTAATAAATTGCAGTTTATGCCCGTGAGTCATATCCTTCTGCCGGACGGTGCTTATTGCTCTAAAGGGCTGCCTGAACTGTTCAGGCAGCCCCCTAGAGCAATAAGCACCGTCCGGCAGAAGGATGTGGCAACAGCGTCTGAACTCCAAACGAAATTCTAATGCGTGAGGACTCGCGGGCATAAACTGCAGATTTACCATAAATTGGATTTTCATGTTGATTATTGCCTTTTATTGATTTCAATTTTTGATTTAGGCTCATTGTCTGTCCATGTCATATACTTAAATGTAGATTTTTTCTTTCTAATTGGTAACTAAATTAAAATATTCAATATTAAATTTTAAAAATAGAGGATTTGGAACGACACTCTAGGTGTAGCCTCTCTTAGATCTAAGTTTTTCTGTCTTGCAAGACTCGTATTACTTTAGCGTTCTAGGGTAGTATTGGTTTGCATCTCTTTTCTTTACATGATTTGGTTTTGAATGGCAAATTTAAATCAGTATCATTCTGCTAACATTCATATTTATTTATTTATTAGAACGGCTCCATAGATCTCTACAAGATATCGGAACTAGTCAAAACACAAAAAAACAGCTTATCAACGCTAAAATTTAAAATTAAAATATTCGTCCACAGAATAAAAAGAATGCTCTCTAAAAAAAGATTTTAAAGCAAGCTTAAATTGCCTGAGGCTGCTCAAATTTTTGACACTGTCAGGTAAATGATTATATAAGCGTATTGCATTGTTGCGAGGTGCCCGATTAATCTGTTCGATCCTATAAGGGGGAACATACAAATCTTTAGCCTGTCTTGTTTCATACACTGTAGGTACTAAAAGTAGCAATCTTTTTTTTGACATAACAAAGCGCCTCAAGCTACGTCACTGTTAAAATGCCATACCCCATATAAATAATGGTCTACAAGATGCGGAAGAAGGCAGGCCAAACATGGTGCGGACAGTTCTCTTCTGTATCAGCAGGACCCTCCCCAGATGCACACAGCCGCCCCAACACAGCAAACCATATGCCAGGAGACAGTTGATAATACCATTGTAGCATGTCAACAACACCTGAGTACTTAAGGAATCCCTCAGCTGCAGCAACGCGTAATTCCTAGATGCAAGAGAGGCCACCACATGGTCAACATGGACGTCCCATGATAAGTTAGAATCCAGATGGATCCCCAAAAACTTTACAGGCGTGCCCTCTCTTATTGAACCATTATCACATCGCACATATAGGCTCAGATTCGGATGCACGCCCACCGAAGAAAAAAGAAGCATTTCAGTCTTCCGCGTGTTAAGAACCAGACCATTTCGTGAACACCAGGCTGACACCTGAGACACACACACACATTAGCTACAGCACCAAGCTCTTCAAAACTTTCCCCTGAGATTGCAGCAGTGGTGTCATCTGCATACAAAGTTAAGTGGTATTGCTGAAGATCATAAACAATATCGTTAAGAAAAATTGTAAACAAAACAGGGCCCAATATGCTGCCCTGTGGCACGCCGCTCGACACGGCTGAAAATCCAGACATATAGTTCTTACCTGCCTGTCGTACCCTGACAGCCTGATTTCTCCCAGGCAGGTAGCTTTGTAGCCATAAATATGCATTTCCTCTTATGCCATAATGCTCCAATTTTTACAATAACAGGGAATGGTTGACCTCATCAAACGCTTTCGTAATGTCGAAGAACAGCCCGGCTGACTTGGACCCACCATTTATGTAATCCAAGACTGTCAGGTAAGTGCTAAGCACGGCATCCTGAGTTGACAGCTGCCCACGAAAGCCAAATTGGCACGGGGGCAGCAAATTGTATCTCTCCAAAAAGGACCTGAATCTTAGCAGAAATGCCTTCTCAAAGATCTTAGAAAAACCCGATAGCAGCGCAATCGCCTTGTAGTTGTCCAAAAGTAGATCTCCCTTCTTAAAGAGAGAGACGACAATGACCGTCTTCAGACGCTCAGGAAAACAACCGACTTCAAACGACACATTTATAAGGTAAGTTACTGGAGCCACGACAAGATGGGCAACCCCGCTAAGAAGACTACATGGTATTTCATCTATTCCTGATGAATTTTTAACTGAAACTAATTTTATGATATCTAATACATCGTCCTCTGAGACAGGATATAAAAACATAGAATAAGGATTAGAGCTGTTTTTCAATGCACAATTTATGTCACAGTTTTTTGTCAGATACTTAACAGAGTCGACAAAGTGCGCATTGAAACTGTCAGCAATCATATTAGGATCTGTCATAACGACTCCGTCACCAGACAGAATACTCAGATTTGCCGCCTTGCTGTTCATCTTCCTCACGTTGACATTTTCTTTAGTTGCTTCCCACATAGCTTTATTTCGTACCCATACAAAATAAGAGTCATCCTTTGATTGTATACAGGACATCTGTTGACCTAAACAATTATATGCTCTAGGTTAGTTTTTTTAAATTGTATCTAGTTTGATAATTAGTTTTCAGATAGAACAATATACAGTTGTTCTATTTCTCAGATATTCAACTAGGTACTATAAATTTGTAAAATGGCAATTGAGGACTTTTTTCAAACTGTTATTACTCATGGGAAGTTCATTGAAGAAAAAAAATACCACCAGCCATTATTTGGGTAGCATGGTAGACTACTTTATAGAAGGAAGATGTATTAACATTTAATGTACCCTCACGAAGCAGATTGCCAAGGCGCCAACCTATAAAACGAGAGATCCTTGGTCCAATTTCAGAGCGAGCCAACAAAAATTTGTCCTAGTGTATAAAATATTAACCATTATTTTTCTTTTCAAATGCAAGTTTAAAAATTGTAATTGTTTGATTAAAACTGTGCAGCCTGCGAGGTTGCAGCCAATAAATAGAAAAACCTTAGTCACATTTTTATTTACACATGTGCTTTCAATATCATTTCCGAATTTCAAATTTTAAAAAACTTTAAAGCTCGGTTTTAAAAAGGCTTCTTATGTTGCTTTTTATGTTATTGAAGTATACAAAAGTTTGTACACAAATAGCATGGAGCATATTTTATATAATAATTTGGAGCAAGTACTACTCTGTACCAGACAGTATGATTATAAAGTTTGCCTTGTATACTGGTGCTTTAGATGATCATGGTGGTAAGGTCATGCTGCCAATATATTACTCCATTTGGTGGAAGAAAAACTAGACACTTGCAGCTCTTGAAATAATGGCATCAATATGAAGTTGCATCCTAAGATGTGAATCCAACGTAACACCTAGATCACAAACACTTACAATCCAAGGAAATGCAATTCTATGAGATAATCAGAATCTTCAGTGGTAAACTCAGAAGTAGCTCTACGGGACAACAGTATCATAAAACACTTATTTATTTTCAAATTTCGATGGCACTCCAAATCATGGGCAAGAGCTGACATTTCAGCAGCTGCATAGACAGAAGTAAAAAAAAATTAAATCATCTGCAAACATTAGTTAAGGTGACCTGAAGTACCTTCTAGTATCATTGATGAGAATCTTGAATAGTAGTGGCCCAAGGTGTGAACCTTGTGGAACGCCATGCATAATTATGGACTTCAAATCCTGGAATATCTACCTCCTGATAAAAGAGATCTTAGGTTAGGCTAGGTTTGTTTGTGAGTGGGCCATACCGGTCCATCCATCGCGACCATAAGGTCTATTGTGGCTCACGCCTAATAGTTTATATTTCGCCCAACAAAGCCAGCCTCCTGCAGAGGTCGATAATCTTCGTGGGCGAAAGTTGATCCAGATCCTCCGGAGCAAGCTTTATCTTGCCAAAGAGCAGGTATCTAGTCTTGTCCGCTGCCGGACAGGAACACAGTACATGCTCTGCTGTCTAGTCACTCTCCATACACAGCCGACACTCGGTCTCCTGACCGACTCCAATACGGTGCATGTGGTGACGCAAGCGGCAATGTCCTGTATACAGGCCGACTAGAGTACTCAGTTGTTGTCTGTTTAACTCTAGAAGTTTTTTAGCCCTTGATTCAGACAGGCCATTTATGAAGGCCTTAGAGTGAGCTAATTCTGGAAGATTTTGCCAATACTGGATTGTCATTCTTTCTGCTTGGGCTTTAAGGTGCATTTTGCTGTGCATTATGTTATCCCCAGCACCGGTTCTGGTCTCGCAACATTGCCATCATGGTCCGAGTGACCCGGTATCCAGACCAGCGACACCTCATTATAGCTGCCCAGTTCGTTAAGGGCAGATTTACAACTCCATACCGTTTTTGAATTACACCGGTAGGAACCAAGAGCCTTTATTACAGCTTGGCTATCTGCATATATCTTTATCGATTTGTGTGTGCACTGGTTTTTTATACTTTCCCTTGCACACATCTGGATGGCATACACTTCTGCCTGGTGTATAGTTGCGTACTTGCCGAGGCTAGCTGATAGTCTAGCATCGGTGCTGCCCCCATATGCGCCGGCTCCTACTCCCATATTGGTTTTGGAGCCGTCAGAGTACCAGCAGAGATCATCTCTCGATAGGGTCGTTTGATTTCGTTCCCAGTCCTCCCTTTCCGGGAGGACGGTTTTGGAAGACAGATATCTACTGATCTTTGTAGGCATCAAGTCTGAGACCATTTCCAGAATCCTGTGACCCTCAATGTCATCGAGGAGTCCGGACCCTCCCAGACTGATTTCTTTCGGCATACTGTCAGCCGTTTGTTTTAGTCTGTACGTTGTCCACCTCGCCACCCTCTCCAACCATATGTGAAGAGGTAGAATATTAAGGAGGACCTCCAGAGCGGCTGATGGTGCAGTGCTTATCGCTCCCGTTATCATCAGACAAGCATGTCTCTGTAGATGAGCCAGTTTGGCCCTCGCGATACCACGAAGTGCCTTAGGCCACCAAACTATGGCTCCATATGTTATCATTGGTCTGATAACCACTACATAGAGCCAGTACATCTGTTGAGGGTTTGTTCCCCAGTTGTTTCCACAGATTCTCAGGCATGTCCACAGGGACAGTTTAGCCCTGTGGATTAGATTCTCTAACTGTATGTCCCAGTTGAGCTTCTTATCTAGGGTAACCCCCAGATATTTTGCTTGTTCCGAAAATGGAATCGTTTCCCCCATAAGAATAGGTGGTTTTAATTTGTCCAACGTTCTTCTTCTGGTAAATGGAAGAGAGATCTTAATCCTACTGAGAAATGACATCCCAGTGTCCCAAATCAGCTCCCCGAAAAATTCCTTTGACAGAAGAAAAGACCAAAGTGAGATCTAAGGTACACACTTTCCACTAAAACAAAATGCCTAAGGAAACAGTATTCAACTCTCCAGCTTGTCCTGAAAAACTAGCTCACTGTTTTGAACCATGTTTTGCTGTATATCATGCAAATATTTGAATTTGTTAAAAAAGTAAAATTTTATACACTAATAAGCATTGCATCTTTCGACATCGTTCGCCTCCAATGACACTTTTTATTGTAGGAGGCTCATGACTTCAAAGACTTTACCGCTTTTATAGCAGCAGTTTTTTTTTTAAGAAAACATTTTTTACCTGTTAGTATCAAACAAAATGTTTATTCTTGTACAAAAACGTTGCCAGTTTTCTGGATGTGGTTAGCCAAATCGCTATGGGGCAGTAAAAGTGTTATATAAATTTTTAAAAATTTACCCTACCATTTGAGTAGAATATAGAAAATTACATAATATAATATAAGTGTTTCATTTGAAGTAACAAAGTTGGTATCCACATCCAGCAAACCTGAAGTTTTATAAAACTAAAATTGTTTTAGGTGATTTTAAATCTTTAGGAAACTCACAGGTGCCACTTTTTAGAGCTGTCACATAGTTATTATAAAGCGCCAACAGGTCACTGTAAATAACCCTTTATATGTACCTCAAAAAATTAATTTTATATTTAATTTTAGATTAAATGCAGAATTTGACAACGTCCAGCTGTGCGACCTGAAGATCCTCCGGACGCTTGGTGTGGGAGGTTTTGGCCGCGTGGAACTTGTCCAGATCCAGAACGATACGAACCGTTCATTTGCACTGAAGCAGATGAAGAAGGCTCAGATCGTAGAAACCCGCCAGCAGCAGCATATCATGTCGGAGAAGGACATCATGGGCGAGGCCAACAGCGATTTCATCGTGAAGCTGTTCAAGACGTTCAAGGACAGAAAGTACTTGTACATGTTGATGGAAAGCTGTCTGGGTGGGGAACTGTGGACTGTGCTCAGGGACAAGGGACACTTCGACGACAGCACTACCAGGTTCTACACCGCCTGTGTGGTAGAGGCGTTTGATTATCTGCATTCCAGGAACATCATTTACAGGGACTTGAAGCCGGAGAATTTGCTGTTGGATAATCAAGGTATGTTTTGCATATTTTGTTACCTCCTTTAAAGAAAAAACTAGAACCGTGGTATATAGTGATAGACCTCAGGTGGATATAGATCTGCTCAATAGTGAGGTCACGATTGCCTGTAACACCCTAGCCTAAAATAGCTGCCTATCAGATTCTCATATTTATTAAGATTAGCAATACATTTAAGAGGTTGACAGATCTGGATGTAGTTGGATACTCACGTTCTTTCTTTGTTTGTTTCGCACTACCTTGAGTCCTATATTTGTGGGCGCCACAGACTAGTGCCAGGTTATATAGAAATTTAGATATCTAGGTAATCGTTAGTGGGAATTAATTGTTTGTGCACACGCCAAAAGAAAGGAGATATTAGGGAGCAATTTCTCTTCAATCAAAGAGATATGTTAATGTAACAAAGTATAAAATTTATTTATATAAATTAAATTTGGAATAGCAAACAAAATAAAATAAAAATGGTTGGTAAATCTCAAATAAACATTAATTGCACACAAATAGAAATCAAATAAGTAGCAAGAACTTTAAGAAAAAGAAATTATCAATTCACATACATATGACAAAACAATAAGATAAAGATGATTGCATGTTACTAAAATATTAATGTTAGCCACTTGAGGTTTATATATAAAATAAAATGCTGTATTTTACAGCTCAAAACAAACACAAATTATTAGGTAAATCACTTGACGTTTGTCAATCAATTTGATTAATTTTTCAATTAGTTAACTGGCCAGTTCTTTGAGTGAGGCTCCATTAAGGTGGGTAAAGGAAATATGTAAGGACACTCTGAGGCCTCAATCTGCCTACTCCTTAGAGTGGTGGACAAAGGAAATATGTAAGGACACTCTAAGGCCTCAATCTGCCTACTCCTTAGAGTGGTGGACAAAGGTGGGTAAATGAAATATGTAAGGACACTCTAAGGCCTCAATCTGCCTACTCCTTAGAGCAGTGGACAAAGGTAGCCCACCTTGTTGTAGCTCGATTACGGGGCCTCAATCTACCTACTCCCCAAATCTCGCCGGAGATCGTCTGTGAGGTCTCAGTATGTTCAACCCTAGGCCTCAGAGAGATCAGGCAGTTCGTTGCAAGTCTTGCCTTGTATATGTCGTTCCGTCTACCTGCTTCGTTATCAGTGAAAGTAGTGGGGTCACCGTCAATTAAGTAGGGGGCTTCGGCACGGTACTTACGAGGATGAGAAGGATTAAGAGGGTCACCGGCATTTGTTGAGGCAGATAATGGGGCAATAAAATTGTCTGTGGAATTTATTTTCTTTTTGTATGTTTGTAAAGAAGATATTATAGGTTTCCAAGTAGTCGGAAGGCGAAGACTATCATCTCTCTTATTTAAACAATCGGGACGTTTTTCAATCTCGATTGCTTCGCGGATAATTCTCGTTTTGAAGTTTTTGTTTATAGGTACAGATTTGGCACTAAAAATGGAAAAATAAACAAACTTAAAAAATAATTAAACCGACTTTAAAATAGGCACTTAACGCGAAAAATAACTGGATTACAGGCTTAATTTAAAAGACAAAAATTAATTTAAATGAAATATTATTATATGCACTACCTACTTATCTGTTTGAAGTCGGTGCTAAGCCTGAAATACAATAATACTTAGCGATATAAACAATTTAATTAATAACGGATATATTATAATTCTAACGAAATACCTAAATATGTTGTTAATCATCAAAGACCAACCCACGTTCACACATTCCATCGTGTGCATGCAGAAACTTGCCATGTGGCGGAAGTGGACCTAGCCTATTCACCACCTGCCTAATTGACTTGGCCCCGACTTCAAACAGATAAGTAGGTAGCGCATATACTAATATTCCATTTAAATTAATTTCTGTCTTGAATTAAACCTGTCATCCAGTTATTTTTCACCTTCTAGTCCTATTTTGGTTCAATTTTTTTAAAAGTTTGTTTATTTACAAATAAATACCCTGTTAGTTAGTGATGGGTCGTTATTTAACTATCTGTTATTTTTAAACGGTTGTCGAGCCGCAACAGTAACCACCAGTTATGGATTTATAAAAATAACATGTACAAAATAACGCTTTTTACACTAAGCTAAAATTCCGACTCGTATCTGTTTCAGTTCCACTGCAACTAGGTTCGATGAATAAACATCGGTTTTCATCGGCAACTGTTGAATTTAACTATTTAATGGGATGAATGGACATGAGACTGGGAATGATAAATATATATGGGTATGGGTA
This sequence comes from Tillus elongatus, assembly GCA_964006375.1. Taxonomy (NCBI): domain Eukaryota; kingdom Metazoa; phylum Arthropoda; class Insecta; order Coleoptera; family Cleridae; genus Tillus; species Tillus elongatus. The sequence goes on from OZ023268.1 coordinate 35,799,500, forward strand.
TATAGTATAGAGCGGACTTTACTTCATAACATATTACTTAACACTTAACACGTTATTTATATTAGTGTGCTCGCTCTCGCTCACAGCTTTGGGAATGTAGGATACTATCGATGGACTATCCAGTTCAAAATAACAGATAAATAACGGAAGCTGTTATTTTCAACTGATATTATTAAATAACATTAACGGTTTTAACTGTTAATAGAAAATAACCGTTTTGCCCATCACTACCGTTAATCTCCTGGGTTTGACCTCAAGCTATTACTGTCACTCATTCGACATACCCATAATAAACACTTATTAGTGACGTTTCTGTTAGATCACTCTTTAAATTTAGAATACATTAATGAGCTGAATCCACCTTTCTGACAACTTGAGAGGCCGGTTCAGACAAAGAAAGAGTTATGTCAAGCATTATACCCAAAAACTTTGTGACCTCAAAAGTGGATCTCTCAGAGAGGTCATGCTGTAAAATATTATATACAATAGGTTCCTATTCTTGAAAGTAAATTCCATAAAGACAATTTTCTCAAAGTTGATTGTAAGATGGTTGATGATTTCTTGAAATCATTTAAAACAGAGGCAACTTTTAGTTTCATAATGTCAAACATGTTGACCTTTCCATTCGCAGTATGGAGGGGTAAGTCATTCACGTAGACTTTCTAAATGAAAAATTGTAACGATTGCGTTTCGTTACGACTTTAAATATTCAAAATAAACCCGTAAGAGACTTAATTAATAACCGACAATCCAATATTTTTAAGGAAATTCATGTTTTGATTTCAAAATTATTTTGATGAAAAGTCGCTAAATCCTCAAGTACCGTAAACCCCTTTACTGCAGGCTAGGAAAGCACGTTAAAAATTCAAACATCTAAAGACGCAATATGGCTTTGTTAATAAATAATATGTCGCATTTTCGTGGGAAGGGCCTTTAAGTAAACAAGATATCCGTTGAGAATGTTCTGAAACCAATTATTACTTCATCTTATTGAAAATTCGTTAGGTGAGATACGAGTCCATTTTCAATGTTAAGGGGGAGCCGAGAATGCATCTGCAACTCGGTGATGAAATTAACCTTGAAGGTCCTATAGGCGAGGGATGTAGGTGTTAAGGGAAGGGAAATTTGAATCTCGAGACAAAGACGTTAGCTCTGGGGAGTCGACACTGAGACGTTACCGCGTAAACACCTTTTAGTTGTGGTGGCTAAGAATTATCTTAAAAAGGGTGATAAAACCTTTTCTGTTATCTATACTATCAAATAATAATTGTCAGTGATTATTTAAAGTCATTTGAGCGGTTTTCGAGTTTAAATAAAAGTTGTGTTTGGCATAAAAACGCGAGTTAAGTTGTGGTTCTTTGTTTCCGTCCCAATACATTTTTTTACGTTAATCAGAAAGAGTTCCCGCATGTTATCTAAGCTTTAGTCAGTTAGGGTGAATTTCAAATGAACAAATTCACGTCTTAATTGCGATTTGCAAAGTTTCCGTCAAGCGAATTCAGAACATCGACATGGTTGTCAAATGGTTTCCTAGTATTGGAGCAATAAATTCACCAGCCCAATAACCGCTAATGGAAAGTACCACTCATTTTCTCATAGTTGATCCAACTTGGAAGGCATCTTCATAGGGTCACCAGGTAATTCAAGGCAGGAAGATTTAGGTGAGTCTATGTAACTCTTTTCTCTGAACCGGCAGAATTTTTCATGGAGCAATCTAATATCTGAAGCCTTATAACTGGAACTTTCCAAAATAACGTAAACAAATTTGAACTTAAACAGTGTCAGCGAGATGCTGTAAGGGTAACTGTACATTTCTTGTTTAATCTGTTGAATTTTATCTGTAAATTTAAACACATAGTTCTTAAAATTGTAATTAGCAAATTTTATTTGTAAAATATCTAACCTGTATATTATTTTTACTATCTCCCATACTCAATAATTAATGTAGAAATTTCACATAAGAATATATATATATATATATATATATATATATATATATATATATATATATATATATATATATATATATATATATTGTCGGTTATTAATTAAGTCTCTTACGGGTTTATTTTGAATATTTAAAGTCGTAACGAAACGCAATCGTTACAATTTTTCATTTAGAAAGTCTACGTGAATGACTTACCCCTCCATACTGCGAATGGAAAGGTCAACATGTTTGACATTATGAAACTAAAAGTTGCCTCTGTTTTAAATGATTTCAAGAAATCATCAACCATCTTACAATCAACTTTGAGAAAATTGTCTTTATGGAATTTACTTTCAAGAGTAGGAACCTATTGTATATAATATTTTACAGCATGACCTCTCTGAGAGATCCACTTTTGAGGTCACAAAGTTTTTGGGTATAATGCTTGACATAACTCTTTCTTTGTCTGAACCGGCCTCTCAAGTTGTCAGAAAGGTGGATTCAGCTCATTAATGTATTCTAAATTTAAAGAGTGATCTAACAGAAACGTCACTAATAAGTGTTTATTATGGGTATGTCGAATGAGTGACAGTAATAGCTTGAGGTCAAACCCAGGAGATTAACGGTAGTGATGGGCAAAACGGTTATTTTCTATTAACAGTTGAAACCGTTAATGTTATTTAATAATATCAGTTGAAAATAACAGCTTCCGTTATTTATCTGTTATTTTGAACTGGATAGTCCATCGATAGTATCCTACATTCCCAAAGCTGTGAGCGAGAGCGAGCACACTAGTATAAATAACGTGTTAAGTGTTAAGTAATATGTTATGAAGTAAAGTCCGCTCTATACTATATACCCATACCCATATATATTTATCATTCCCAGTCTCATGTCCATTCATCCCATTAAATAGTTAAATTCAACAGTTGCCGATGAAAACCGATGTTTATTCATCGAACCTAGTTGCAGTGGAACTGAAACAGATACGAGTCGGAATTTTAGCTTAGTGTAAAAAGCGTTATTTTGTACCTGTTATTTTTATAAATCCATAACTGGTGGTTACTGTTGCGGCTCGACAACCGTTTAAAAATAACAGATAGTTAAATAACGACCCATCACTAACTAACAGGGTATTTATTTGTAAATAAACAAACTTTTAAAAAAATTGAACCAAAATAGGACTAGAAGGTGAAAAATACCTGGATGACAGGTTTAATTCAAGACAGAAATTAATTTAAATGGAATATTAGTATATGCGCTACCTACTTATCTGTTTGAAGTCGGGGCCAAGTCAATTAGGCAGGTGGTGAATAGGCTAGGTCCACTTCCGCCCCATGGCAAGTTTCTGCATGCACACGATGGAATGTGTGAACGTGGGTTGGTCTTTGATGATTAACAACATATTTAGGTATTTCGTTAGAATTATAATATATCCGTTATTAATTAAGTTGTTTATATCGCTAAGTATTATTGTATTTCAGGCTTAGCACCGACTTCAAACAGATAAGTAGGTAGTGCATATAATAATATTTCATTTAAATTAATTTTTGTCTTTTAAATTAAGCCTGTAATCCAGTTATTTTTCGCGTTAAGTGCCTATTTTAAAGTCGGTTTAATTATTTTTTAAGTTTGTTTATTTTTCCATTTTTAGTGCCAAATCTGTACCTATAAACAAAAACTTCAAAACGAGAATTATCCGCGAAGCAATCGAGATTGAAAAACGTCCCGATTGTTTAAATAAGAGAGATGATAGTCTTTGCCTTCCGACTACTTGGAAACCTATTATATCTTCTTTACAAACATACAAAAAGAAAATAAATTCCACAGACAATTTTATTGCCCCATTATCTGCCTCAACAAATGCCGGTGACCCTCTTAATCCTTCTCATCCTCGTAAGTACCATGCCGAAGCCCCCTACTTAATTGACGGTGACCCCACTACTTTCACTGATAACGAAGCAGGTAGACGGAACGACATATACAAGGCAAGACTTGCAACGAACTGCCTGATCTCTCTGAGGCCTAGGGTTGAACACACTGAGACCTCACAGACGATCTCCGGCGAGATTTGGGGAGTAGGCAGATTGAGGCCCCGTAATCGAGCTACAACAAGGTGGGCTACCTTTGTCCACTGCTCTAAGGAGTAGGCAGATTGAGGCCTTAGAGTGTCCTTACATATTTCATTTACCCACCTTTGTCCACCACTCTAAGGAGTAGGCAGATTGAGGCCTTAGAGTGTCCTTACATATTTCCTTTGTCCACCACTCTAAGGAGTAGGCAGATTGAGGCCTCAGAGTGTCCTTACATATTTCCTTTACCCACCTTTGTCCACCACTCTAAGGAGTAGGCAGATTGAGGCGAGATTTGGGGAGTAGGCAGATTGAGGCCCCGTAATCGAGCTACAACAACCCAGCCCACCTTTGTCCACTGCTCTAAGGAGTAGGCAGATTGAGGCCTTAGAGTGTCCTTACATATTTCATTTACCCACCTTTGTCCACCACTCTAAGGAGTAGGCAGATTGAGGCCTTAAAGTGTTCTTACATATTTCCTTTACCTCTTGAAAATGGCTCCAAAACAGGAGCTGAAACGTCGAGTTTTCATAAATTCTGGACGTGGTTCAACCCGAGAACCAATTATGTCTCATATATATATATATATATATATATATATATATATATATATATATATATATATATATATATATATATATATATATATATATATATATATATATATATATAAACATATAAAAATTGAAACTGACCCCGGATTTGGGTCCTAGGGGTCCTAGTTTGCGCTCATTTGCAAACAATTTTTCAAAATTCAAAAGTCGGGATCCCCCCATTAGTGAATTTTTTCTACGTAAATTCACTAAAAAGGGGTGATTTAGGGGTCGGTCACCCTTTAAATGACGTGTTGTTTTAAACCCTAACCTAGTTAAAAGTTAAAGTCGATCGATTTATAGAAAACTCAGCTCAACTTTACCTTTTTCCCCCCTCATCAATTTTTCGACAAACCACGCGTTTTTTGAGAAAATTTAAATTTGTAGAGTTAAAATGAAAACAAAGTTATGTCCCTTGAAAACTTTATTAAATATTAACATATCTGAATTTTAACAAACGCTATTAAAGACTTTAAGTGACGTTATAGGAACGTAATCTATTTTTGGCCGATTTAATTAGTTTTGACCTCAACTCACGACGTTGATAAAAGAAAACCATCTACCAAATTTGGTTGTACTATGATGGGGCATTACTGCGATAGAGCTATTTCTTGTAATTATTAAAGAATCTTCCGAGGCCAATATCTCATCAACCATGGGCATCAGAGAAAAATGTTATATAAAAAGTCGGCATGTTTAGAGGTCCTCTACATGTATACAGTTTGTGTCCATAGCGTTATGAATTACCTTGTATGTGTATATATATATATATATATATATATATATATATATATATATATATATATATATATATATATATATATATATATATATATATATATATATATATATATATATATATATAACATAAAAAATGAAAACGACCTGGCATATGTGTTCTAGGGCGCCTAGTTCACGCTGATTTGAAGAATTTTTTTCTAAATTCAAAAGTCGAGATCTCATTAGTGAATTTTTTTAATGAAAATGTTTATTCTTGTACAAAAACGTTGCCAGCTTTCTGGATGTGGTTAGCCAAATAGCGGGAGCAATGAAGGTGTTATATAAATATTTAAAAAAACTTACCTTACCATTTGAGTAGAATTTTTTTCTAAATTCAAAAGTCGAGATCTCATTAGTGAATTTTTTTAATGAAAATTCACTAAAATTAAGTTTGAGTCTCCGAATATTTTTGATATTTTCAGCATGTAATTGTTTTGATTTTCTTGTGATGGTGGTGGTGGGCAAAAGGTAGTATTGCCTCGACTGTATTGTCATTAGCCACATGATTTTCTGGTGTGTTAGTTTAAGATTATTGATATGATTTTATTTGTTGTATTTTAGTGAATTTTTATTTTAAAAAATTCACCAACAGAGAGATATCGATCGTGAGACTTTGCAAACATTTTTTCAAATAAGCGGAACTAGGACCCCTAGAATCCATATATATATATATATATATATATATATATATATATATATATATATATATATATATATATATATATATATATGTATGTATCCGTCTAATAACTCAAAAAAGAATTAATCGATTTCAATGAAACTCAGCAAGTGTCTTTCTTTTATTAATTGCTTGGATAAGTTCGTTAGCCAGGAAAATCGGACAGGTTTTCCGGGAAAATTTTGAGTTTTCTTTCAAAAAAAATTTATTTCTCCGAAAATAACAATGCTGTTTTAATGACATTTACTATATGTGTTTCCTTGGGAGAGAACTTACTAAGTACCAAAATTAAACTTTCTAAGTTTATAGAAAATTGAGTTATTGAAATTTTAAATTTTCTTTCAAAAAAAGTTTTTCTCCAAAAATTACAAAGTTATTTTAATGAAATTAGGTGGATATCTTGCCCTAGGTAACACCTTACTACATACCAAAATTAAACTTTCTAAGTTTATTGAAAACTGAGTTATTCAAAGTTGAGGCATTTAATAAAAATTCACTACCATAATGCACTTGCTGCGTCCAGAGTTTTATAATTTGTATTGGTCTTGTTTATGAATTTTTCTGTAGAGACAAGGATAAGTAGATAAATAAATAAACACTTGTACATTGTAGAATAGTTTCAGCATCTGGTTTTTATTTTCAGGTTATGTAAAGCTGGTAGACTTTGGTTTTGCCAAGAAACTGCAAAGCGGGCGCAAGACCTGGACATTCTGTGGTACTCCCGAGTATGTAGCTCCTGAAGTAATATTGAACAAAGGTCACGACATCAGCGCCGACTACTGGTCACTGGGTGTGCTAATGTTTGAACTACTAACAGGTACACCACCGTTCACTGGCTCTGATCCCATGAAGACCTACAACATCATACTGAAGGGTATAGATGCCATTGACTTCCCAAGAAATATAACAAGGAATGCTATGGCATTGATCAAAAAATTGTGTAGAGATAATCCAGCCGAGAGACTGGGCTATCAGAAAGGTGGAATCAGTGATATTCAGAAACATAAGTGAGTAATTCTTTTAAACTCTTATAACAGTTTCTTATAAATGTTACAAAATATTATACAAGTTTCTTTTTAATATGTTAGAATACAATTGTACCACAGTACAGTAGTCTAGACAAATGGAATGGTACAACAGGTATATTAGATTATATTCAATATGAGTTGGCTATTTCAGTCCCTCCACTGTGACCTAAGGTCTATTGTGACTCACGTCTACTTACTTAAATTTCATCCATCCAATACAGCTCCCTACAGGAGTCAATATTTTTTAAGGGGAAAGTTGGTTTGGCAGGATCCATTAGGGGCATTTTTTGCCTGCTATTGAGGTGTACTGCACTCAGGGGGTAGTTCTATCCCCCCTGCTGTGGTCCCTCTTTGTGGACGATTTGCTGGCTATCGTGGGGCTGTGGGAGGTTTGAGGTCCAGGCGTATGCTGATGATCTAGTCATAATGGTTAGGGGCAAATATGAGGAGGAACTAGCAAGTACTCTTCAGGAGACACTAAATGTAGTGAATGATTGGTGTCTGAGGGAACAGATGTCTGTGAACCCCCGCAAAACGATCATTGTTCCATTTACCAGAAGAAGAAGGCTGGATAGATTAAAACCACCTATTCTTATGGGGAGACGATTCCATTTACGGAACAAGCAAAATATCTGGGGGTTACCCTAGATAAGAAGCTCAACTGGGACGTACAGTTAGAGAATGTAATCCGCAGGACTAAACTGTCTCTGTGGACATGCCGTAGAATCTGTGGAAATAACTGGGGAACAAACCCCGAACAGATTTACTGGCTCTATGTAGTGGTTATCTGACCAATGATAACATATGGAGCCATAGTTTGGTGGCACAAAGCACTTTGTGGTATTGCGAGGGCCAAACTGGTTCATCTACAGAGACAAGCTAGTCTGATGATAACGGGAGCGATAAGCACCGCACCATCAGCCGCTCTGGAGGTCCTCCTTAATATTCCACCTCTTCACATATGGCTGGAGAGGGTGGCGAGGTGGACAACGTACAGATTAAAACAAACGGCTGACAGTATGCCGAAGGAAATCAGTCTGGGAGGGTCGGGACTCCTTGATGACATTGAGGGTCATGGGATTCTGGGAATGGTCCGAGACTTGATGCCTACAAAGATCAGTAGAGATCTGTCTTTCAAAACCGTCCTCCGGGAAAGGGAGGACTGGGAACAAAATCAAACGACCCTATTGAGAGCTAATCTCTGCTGGTATGCTGACGGCTCCAAAACCAATATGGGAGTAGGAGCCGGCGCATATGGGGGCAACACTGATGCTAGACTATCAACTAGCCTCCGCAAGTACGCAACCATACACCAGGCAGAAGTGTATGCCATCGAGATTTGTGCAAGGGAAAGCATAGAAAACCAGTGCACACACAAATCGATAAAGATATATACAGATAGCCAAGCTGCAATAAAGGCTCTTGGTTCCTACCGTTGCATTTCAAAAACGGTATGGAGTTGTAAATCTGCCCTCAACGAACTGGGCAGCTGTAATGAGGTGTCACTGGTCTGGATACCGGGTCACTCGGACCATGATGGCAATGTTGCGGCCGACACGCTTGCCAGGAGTGGTGCCCAGAGGGACTTTATCGGACCAGAACCGGTGCTGGCGATAACATCATGCACAGCAAAACACACCTTAAAGACCTGGACAGAAAGAATGACAAGCCAGCAATGGCAAAATGTGCCAGGATTAACTCACTCTAAGGCCTTCATAAATGGCCTGTCTGAGTCAAGAGCTAAAAAACTTCTAGGGTTAAACAAACAACAACTGAGTACTCTAGTCGGTTTTGTATACAGGACACTGCCGCTTGCGTCACCACATGCACCGTATTGGGGTCGGTCAGGAGACTGAGTACCGGCTGTGTATGGAGAGTGACGAGACAGCAGAGCACGTACTGTGTTCCTGTCCGGCGGCGGACAGGACTAGATACCTGCTCTTTGGCAAGACAAAGCTTGCTCCGGAAGATCTGGATCAGCTTTCGCCCACAAAGATTATCGACCTCTGCAGGACACTGGCTTTGTTGGGCGAAATATAGACTAGACTAGTAGGCGTGAGCCACAATAGACCTTATGGTCGCGGTGGAGGGACCGATATGGCCCACTCACATTCAAACCTAACCTAACCCTACTTAAATTTCACCCACCCAATACAGCTTCCTACAGGAGTCAATATTTTTTAGGGGGAAAGTTGGTTTGGCAGGGTCCATTAGGGGCATTTTTTGCCTGCTATTGAGGTGTACTGCCCTCTGAGCGAAGTCCCTTGCCGTTTCGGAGCTTACAGATAGATCATCTCTCCGGGTTTGTCTGGACCCGACATCCGTCAGTGTTTGACTCGAGGCAATATCATATGGAATCCCGGTTCCGAGCAGCATCTAAGGAGGGTTTGACGGTTTAGAAAGCCTCAACCTACAGGTGTAATCCACCCCGGACACCCGCCAGTGCTCGACTCAAGGCGATATCCCACAGTCCCGCACCTGAGCATCACCCAAGTGAAGTCGTTTACCCGTTTCAAAACACACAGTGGATGCCTCAGCCTCCAGGTACATCTCACCACTAGAGATCTCAATCCTCTCTGCGTTCGTTTGGACCGACAACTGCCAAAGCTAAGACCTAAGGCGGATCATTTAAAATCTCGCTCCCAAATAACATCCGAGCGATGTTGTTTGTCCGTTTCGATGCTCTCAGTGGAGGCCTCAACCTCTGGACATAAATCACTTCCTAGAAATCTCAACTTCCCTCTGGAGCAGACACTTGCCAATGTTTGACTCCAGTCAGTTGCTTCTTATGACAGACCAGGGTTACCTTGTTTGGCCTATTCTTTTATTTGGTCCGTGGACTCCCAGGGGACCAGAAAACCTAACTAGGCCTGTTGCTATAACAATTGAAAAAACGTTTTCTGGTTCAGTTTGGAGATTTTTGTTACACTGATTGTTATTTTTTCACGTACGTTGGATTTTGGAATAACTTTTACCTAATTAATCAACTGCATTCAGAATTTTCAAAAAAATAATACAATACTTCAAAAAAGTCTATTTGTGAATGCTTACCTTCGAAATGAAGCCGTATATCTAGCTGTTCTTCCTGGTTTGTTTGAACTACACGCTTTTTTCTACTAAAACTGGAGGTATTATTCACCTTTCGGTAAATATTTTTGAACATATTTTCTCATGGTGCAGGATGATTTGGATACACCTCATACTCTTTTTGCTGCACTTTTATTTTTTATATAACAAATAAACATTTGGACTTTTTCTTCCTCACTGTAAACCATTTTAGTGAATTTTCTTTAAAAAAAAACACAAATGAGGAGATCCCGACTTTTGAATTTTGAAAAAATTTCTTCAAATGAGCGCTAATTAGACCCCCCAGAACACATATCCGGGATCAGTTTCGATTTTTATATGTTTATATATATATATATATATATATATATATATATATATATATATATATATATATATATATATATATATATATATATATATATCACACCGATAACTCAAAAAATAATAGGCTGATTTTGACAAAATTTGGTGAATACCTTCCTTTTGTAAGTGGCTTGGATAAGTTCGTTAGCCAGGAAAATCTGCCGAGGTTTTCACAAAAAATTTTGTGTTTTCTTTAGAAAAAAATTCATATCTCCGAAAATAACAAAGTAAGGGCAACCAATTTGGTACATCGTTTTATATCGCTATAAGTAAACCACCTACCAAAATTTAGCGCTGTAGGTCAAAAGACAAAAAAGTTATGGGCATTTAAAGAAACATAAATTGGGGTTTTCCTCAAAACGTCAAAGTGACAATTTAAAACGTCAAAATTCGCAACATTTAGGCAAAGAACTTGAATCTAATACGGGCTATGGAAAGAAAATGTCTCAAGAAGAATGTTTTACAAACCCTGAAGTCTTAGTTTCAACCGTCATTATCCTTCATTTTACTAAAATGTTTCCAGAAAATTCATTTTAAATAGACCCTTTCTCTGATGCTTGGCAGTAGTCTTAGCTATAGAGTTTAATGGTATATAACTTTTGTCGAATTTTCGTTAAAAATTAATAAATCTCAATATATCCGTTATTCTACAAGATATGTATACAGTAATTATAGGGTGTCTTGAGCTACATCTTAAAAAAAATATTTCTACAATCACAGGATGGCCCATAAGTCGTTGGTGATACAAATATTATTTTTTTTTTAGTCGAAAACGCCTTACGTTTTTGCATTTTCCATCGAAATATAATGCATGTTTGTAAGTTAAGAAATTCTGGACGCACCAAGTGCGTTATGGTAGCGAATTTTGATTAACAAAACACATATTTGCTATTAAAAACATTGTAATGAAAATTCACTACCATAACGCACTTGTTGCGTCCTTTTGATTATTTCATTAACGAAATGTCAAACATAGTGGCTGTCATTTTCAAAGCTTACTTTCATAAAGTCAACTTTTCCATATTTACAGTAACCAGCTTTATATTTGACGTTTAATAACTAAAAAAATGTATAAGCTGGGGGTAACATATGGTATGTTTTTAAAATCAGGAAAAAAAGATCATTTCAAAAATTTTATAATGTGCAGTTTTTTTGTAGCCGCTGAAATCTGCACGCCACTGCACTTTTGATAGCATTTTAATAAAATTCAGTCATAACTACACAACTTTTTTTAACTATTTTTCTATGGGCAATAATAACGATGATATGATAAGGAGTGGGTAATTTATAATGAATAACCCTGTACCTATGACCATTGGTCAGTGGTACAGGACATTGTTTTGATCCTAGGTACATGACTTCCCAAAAAATTTTACTCAAACAGTAGCACATTGACAACCAGTTTCCCACTTGTTTGCATGTAAGCTTTGTCTCAGCACAGTTTCTGTCACATAGATGGCAGCATTTGTTATGAAACTTAAGGGTGATCAAGGTGCAACAGTCTCCACTAAGGCTCATAGACAACCACCCACAAAAAATTAATGTTTGTGCTGGGATTGTTGGCACCCAGAGTATAGGACTCTTAACGGGGCGGGTTTATGTGCCATTTACTTTTCTTTATCTGAAGTATTATGACCGTAAACTATAAATATCATTAACTTGTCTTAACTTTTTATTATTAGGCACCCTTGAGTAAATATTTATTCTGGTACATTTTCTAAAAATAGGCAGTGCCGAGCGGCAGGACGTGTATTTAAAAAATTTGTTTGGAACACTATGACCGAGCATTTGGGACCAATTCCCCAAAATGTTACTATATATTCGGCCTTAGCGTATACCTAGTGAAGAAACGCATCACAATCATTTTAAATTAGGTGTTAAAATAAACTGGGTTAGGGTTTTTATATTTAGAATAAAAACCAGTTATCTAGTTTTATAATTACTTTAATACAAAAAAAAACTCTGGACGCAGCAAGTGCGTTATGGTAGTGAATTTTCATTAAAATGTTTTTAATTGCAAATATGTGTGTTTCCTTTTTAAGAAAGCAGGCATCAATTTTGGTTACCAGTATAACCTATATAGTAAAAACAATGTGCCATGTTTCATAAAAATAACTTTATTGTGTGAAAATGTACAAAAATTTCCAAAAGTAAACTTAAAGTGTTCCCGGAAAAACTCGTTTCTTGGTCAACCTTATAGGTTAATAGCAAATTGAGCTATTTAAATTTGAAGCATTTAATGAAAATTCGCTACCATAACGCACTTTCTGCGTCCCGAATTTCTTTTCTTACAAACATGCATCGCTGAAAAATTCAAAAATGCAATAACATAAGGCGTGTTTGATTAAAAAAAAAAGAAAATTTGTATCACCAACGACTTATGGGCCATCCTGTGATTGTAGAAATATTTTTTTAAGATGTAGCTCAAGACACCCTATAATTAATATATACAAATTTTCCTCATATCTTGTATAATAACGGATATATTGAGCTTTATTGATTTTTTACGAAAATTCGACAAAAATTATATACCATTAAACGATAAACTCTAAAGCTAAGGTTACTGCCAAGCATCAGAGAAAGGGTCTATTTGAAATGAATTTTCTGGAAACATTTTAGTAAAATGAAGGACAATGACGGTTGAAACTAAGACTTCAGAGTTTGTAAAAGATCCTTCTTGAGACATTTGATTTCCACATCCCGTATTAGATTCAAGTTCTTTGCCTAAATGTTGCCGATTTTGACGTTTTAAATCGCAACTTTGACGTTTTGAGGAAAACCCCAATTTATTTTTCTTTAAATGCCTATAACTTTTTTGTCTTTTGACCTACATAGCTAAATTTTGGTAGGTGGCTTACCTATAAGGAATTTTCCGGGAAAACCTGGGCAGATTTTCCTGGCTAACGAACTTATCCAAGCCATTTGCAAAAGGAATTTTTCCACCAAATTTAGTCAAAATCGGCCTATTATTTTTTGAGTTATCGGTGTGATACATATATATATATATATATATATATATATATATATATATATATATATATATATATATATATATATATATATATATATATATATATATATATATATATATATATATATATATATATATATATATATATATATATATATATATATATATATATATATATATATATATATAAACATATAAAAATTGAAACGGACCCCGGATATGTGTTCTAGGGGGCCTAGTTCGCGGTCATTTGAAGAAATTTTTTCAAAATTCAAAAGTCGGGATCTCCTCATTAGTGAATTTTTTTAAAGAAAATTCACTAAAAACAGCTGACTTACATCTAGGTTATGACATGACATTCCTGAATTTATCACTCAAATTTTGACATCTTACTATTCTTAAAGCTAACAACAATAACACGATAAATTTCCTAATTCTACTCAACACAACGACGTATTATAAGTCATTGACTCAACATGAACAGCTTAACCTACCTATAAAAACTACTTATACAGTTTGTATTGTCCATTATTAGTGAATTTGACGTTTTGAGGAAAACCCCAATTTATTTTTCTTTAAATGCCTATAACTTCTTTGTCTTTTGACCAACATAGCTAAATTTTAGTAGGTGGCTTACCTATAAGGATATTAACTAGCGTACCAAATTTGGTTGCCCTTACTTTGTTAATTCCGGAGATATAAATTTTTTTCGAAAGAAAACACAAAATTTTCCGAGAAAACCTGGGCAGATTTTCCTGGATAAAGAACTTATCCAAGCCATTTGCAAAAGGAATTTTTCCACCAAATTTAGTAAAAATCGGCCTATTATTTTTTGAGTTATCGGTGTGATACATATATATATATATATATATATATATATATATATATATATATATATATATATATATATATATATATATATATATACAGTGTGGAACAGCCAAATGGAATAAATTCAATAACGGGTAAATGAGGGCGTGTTGGGAAAAACGCTTGGACACGTCGATTTGTATTTTTAACTGCGCATCTTTTTCAAGAAAAAAAAATTATATAGGGTGCGTCATGTGACAGTGGCCAATACCAACTTTCTTATTTTAAATACAAGCCCCTGTATATTATTAATTTTTTGGATTCTTCAGAAAATTCTAGACATAATTCATGTACAATGTTCTATACCTATCTTCAACTGTTTCGGAAATATTAAGTATTTTCAGATTTATTACAAAAATTAACATTAAAAATAGAAAATTATTTTATTTCACAAATTCGCTACATTGCATTCAATACTTATTTCCCATTCAGCTCTTGATAATGAGAAAGTAAACAAAAACCATTCCTGCGTTTCTTTTTACTGATATGAAATGAAACAAAAACAAAAACAGTTTTCTTTCTGTTCGTATAAAACTCGTAGCCTTAGCAACTTGTTGTCTGCCTGCATGACAGTAGTGATTAGTGTCAGTGCTATTGTCGTTTGAATTTCGTTAACTGTACGTAATAATATCAGAAAAATGGTTCATTTAACAGAAATGCACAAAATAACCATTCTACAAATGATTGGTTATGGAGATAACACACGGACACAGATGGAAGTGTCTCGCTTGTTTCACGAAAAATTTCCAAATTTGCCGCCTGTATCCCAAGGAACAATTAGCAAAATAGAAAAGCAGTTTCGCGAGCTTGGTCATGTGAGACAGATAAAAAAAGTAGCTGCCAATGCAGTAAGTGATGATACGAAATTGGATATTACGCTTGAGTTTCAAGAAAACCCACATACTTCTGGTCGACAAGCAGCCCAACTATTCAACGTTAGCCACACAGCAATTTTTCGAACATTAAAGGAAAGTAAAATGCATCCCTATAAAATGATACCAACTCAGGAGCTCATGGAGGACGATTTCGATAGGAGAACGTATTTTTGTGAACAAATGATGGCAATGTTAGATAACAATGTGATCCAATTAGAAGATGTTTTGTTTTCTGATGAGAGCACATTTACACTTCACGGTCATGTTAATCGTCAAAATTGCCGCTATTGGTCTAATGAGAATCCTCATTGGATGAGAGAGGAACATACGCAATATTAGCATGTTGCCAAGATGTTCGTGGCGAGCATTTTGAACATTTACTACATTGACATTAATTTTTTTTTGTTTTTTTAAATTATTAAGAAATAATCAGTATTTCTTATTAGAATTTGTGAAATAAAATAATTTTCTATTTTTAATGTTAATTTTTGTAATAAATCTGAAAATACTTAATATTTCCGAAACAGTTGAAGATAGGTATAGGACATTGTACATGAATTATGTCTAGAATTTTCTGAAGAATCCAAAAAATTAATAATATACAGGGGCTTGTATTTAAAATAAGAAAGTTGGTATTGGCCACTGTCACATGACGCACCCTATATAATTTTTTTTTCTTGAAAAAGATGCGCAGTTAAAAATACAAATCGACGTGTCCAAGCGTTTTTCCCAACACGCCCTCATTTATCCGTTATCGAATTTATTCCATTTGGCTGTTCCACACTGTATATATATATATATATATATATATATATATATATATATATATATATATATATATATATATATATATATATAAATATATATATATATATATATATATATATAAACATATAAAAATTGAAACGGACCCCGGATATGTATTCTAGGGGGCCTAGTTCGCGGTCATTTGAAGAAATTTTTTCAAAATTCAAAAGTCGGGATCTCCTCATTAGTGAATTTTTTTAAAGAAAAATCACTAATAAAATTTATACAAACACACATTTTAACGGCACAATAAATTTTAACTAATTTGTTGATCCAAAGGTTCCCTTAAGTTAAAATTATGTCAAAAATTTGAGGAAGGTTCTGTCCATAACAGACTTGAATTTTCAATCCTGATAACTCAAATTTTAGTGTTAATTGAACATAATTGTATGAAAGGTTTTTCTAATCTTTCGGCAAAAACTAAATTTTATGCCAAACTGATACTGGTGAACATTGGTTCGGTATTTAATCTGCCTTAAACCCCCCCACCTCCACCCCCCCAAATCCCCATTATAATATTTCATGAGTTTAATAATTAACTCCTTAGCTTAATTATAGCACTCAAATTTATCTAACTTGCTTCCCTTTAAGTTCCTAGTTAAACTGTTATGGCTCCAAGCCCTATCTTGCCGTTCGTATTTTAAATCTCACAAAAATTCCCACTTTTCATATATTGTTACTCGACTTTAAGGCTATTTTAACATAATGCGACTCGCGTCTGAAATCCCTCTAAAACAACATCTTAATTTATTTATTTATTTATTTATTCAACGGATCAACCATTTACAATAATAATAAGAACATCTAAAACTACATTAGTCTTAAATAACCTATTTCAATATGAGAACATAACAAAAAAGTAAAACATAACCAGTATGACAATTCAATCAATAACACCTTTCAAAATGCCTCTAATTGAACGGTCAGAATCATTAAACATATCCAAGAACTCCAAATACTCATTTGCAGCTCTCGCTACTCTCGACATTGGACTGAAAAAGCCATAATTGGTTCGATGGAAGGGAACCACGAAAACCTCCCTTGCTCTCGTGCAGTCCGGAATCCTTAGAGAGACTAACTCAAGCAAAGAAGGACTATCAATTTTATTCACAAATAATTTATGGAGAAAACAAACATCACTGACAATCCTTCTACAACTAAGTGACTGCAAGTGCAGCCGATTTCGCAAATAAGAAAAGTTAAGATCATTTCTCTGCAAGCCCATTCTGTAAGCACAAATTCTCAAGAATCTATTTTGTATGGCCTCAATCTGATTCATATAAATATTGTAATTCGGACTCCAGACTACAGAAAAGCATTCCAACAAAGAGCGAACCAGACCACAATACAGTCTTCTCAAGCTATTGCATGAAAAATCCAGAGTTGATCTATGAATAAATCCTAACATTTTATATGCTTTAAATACTATGTATTCTATGTGATCCTTAAAAGATAATTCCCTCTCCAATACAATGCCCAAGTCTTTAATCATTTCCTTCCTCTGTAAAGCGTTAGAGCCTATGAAGTACAGAAAGTCAATCGGAAACTGAGCTCTAGTGAATGTAATGCAGAAACACTTATCAACATGCAGAGTCAGAAGATTGTCACCACACCACCGAGCAAAACGATTTAAGTCTTCCTGTAAAAGTAAAGCGTCCTGTCTGGAACGAACAATCTTGAAAATTTTGCAAACATAAAAATCTGGCTATGCTTAAGTGAATGTATGACATCATTAATAAAAAGATTAAAGAAGACTGGTGCACAATGTGAATCCTGAGGGACTCCTGGGACCTACCCGTAAGGAAGCTGCGCACCCAAGACAACAAATTGGCATTAAAACCCAACAATGCAAGTTTTAACAATAATAAGGCGTGATTAACCTTATCAAACGCTTTGGAGAAATTAGTATACACCAAATCAACGTGTAACCTATCCTCCAAAGCTGGGACCAATACATTCTGGTAAAGAAGAAGGTTGGTTGTTGTAGATCTTCCTTTAAGAAAACCATGCTGCTGTTCGACGAAAACATGTCTGCATTCCCAAGTTATATGTCTAGAGACAAAAAAGTCAAGTAGTTTAGGTATCTCTGACTGAATGCAAACAGCTCTATAATTAGTAACCAAATGCTTTGGCCCCTGCTTATGAACGGGCATCAAATAAGAATGTTTCCAAACATGTGGAAACTCACCAGACAACAAAGACCTGTTAAAGAGAATCCTCAGTGGAATTGCCAAGGTGAAGGCACAAGATTTTAACAGATGGGAGGGGATTCCATCTGGACCGTAAGTAAATTTATCTTTCAAACCACAGATACGATCAATGATATCAGCAGAAGTAACACTAGGCACAGTCATATTTATCGACTCACACAAAAGAGGATCGGGACTGATACTCCCAGCTTGACCCTCATACACAGATGAGAAAAAACTAGCAAAAAGACCCACCGAATCATGCAAAGAATCACTCATAACATAATACATAGCCTCAGGAAGATCATGAACCATCCTCAACTTGTTAATATAAGACCAGAAAGAACCCGGATTGTTTTCAAAATTATTCTCAGTATAAGCAATAAAATTTCTGTAACAGGTATCACGAAGATTCCTACATTCCTCCCGAAGACCAGAAAACCTAATCTAATCATCTATTCTACCATATTTCTTATATTGACTGTGTGCCCTTTTCTTCTCAGTTATCATGCCTCTAAGCATGACACTAAACCAAGGAGGAAAACATGATTTTTTACATCTTTTAACTGGAACAAACCGATCCACAGCATTAAACAGAACGTCATAAAAGCATTTCACAGTATGATTTATCTCCAATGACTCAAGATATTCCCAGTCAAACTCGGAAAGAAAATAATTCATGGCAAAATAATCGGCATTACGAAAGTCATAAAAATACTCTTTATAGGGTTTAGTTGGAGGAGTCTCAAGTGAAAAAGAAATGTCCAGGGGCACATGATGTGCAGTAGCAGGAAAAATCGGATCCAAGGACGCACCAACACATATGTTATCTATATTACTAAAAACTAAATCTAAAGATCTATTCAATTCATTAATCCAAAACTGTTAGAAACAAGTGAGGCTGATGGACTGTAACCACTAGTAACTGGAGCACTCCCAGTACTGCTTGTCCAGGTAATGTTTGGGAGGTTGTAGTCCCCACTGACAAAGACCTCAGAATTGGGATGATCAGACAAAACACGATCGACTGAATCACAATGATGTTCATATATAGCAACTTCTGAACTAGGTGGAATGTAACAAACACCAAAAATGAGGCTCCGCCTTCCTATTCTCACCAACACATAAACTTCATTGAGTGAACTATCACCAGCAATCCTAGCAGAATCAAGGTCCCTCTGCTCCAATTTACTCTAATTCTATTCTAAAGTCCTACGGCTCACATATATATGCTAATATTCTATCTTACAGCCCTACGACTCAAAATATCTATACAAATTTTATATAAAAATTATTTCAGTACTCGAGACAGCTATCTCTTAAAATAAAAGTCCCTTCAAACATATTATGTCATGGAACGTACTCACTGGGCAATGGAAATAACTCTAAAATATATAAGCGAAGCCAGCCCTGTACATTTCTCCTACACACACTAACTCGACGGAAAACCTAAACCCCTTTAGCTCCCTATTTCGAACACTAATTCACTCCCGTAAGTTCCACTCGAACTCCTAACTCGTTTCTACAATACTCCAAACTTCATGATACCGTCGCCATGCTCCACTGATAATTTCTCGTGCCGCGGGGGTACTCCTAGCCCCGACCGAGGCCTGGAGCCCACTAAAACTCAACTTTTTTCTCTTTCCCCTGGTGAACCCTATTCTTAGTCATTATTGTCTTGCAATTAAAATTGATATTTTCAGATCAAGTCATTCTTCTATCCAATAAGAGATTGCCTTCAAGACCCCGTGTTTCCTGTGAACGACACATCAAGCCCTGAGTTTGCTGCTTTTTCTGTTGAAACTAAAGTGACCTCTTTAAATGCCGCGGCACTAGCAACTTGCAAATCTAACATTCCTCTGGCTGTTATTCTATTACCATCTAGGTCAACAGCTGCACTTTGCAACTTCGTAGTTAATTGTTTAAATAACATAATCGCGTAAAACATTTATATTATGGCAAGTATTCATGAAAGTTTTGAGATCTGACCCAGTAATTCATTTACATGCCCAAGCGTTTATGTGTGGAGAAATTTCATATACTTTATATACTGTGCAGGCATACTGCTTACGGGACATTTTTTAAAATAAAATGTCTACTATATTTTTTTATCTTTTTTCAGTTTATTGTGGGGTTATAGGTGGCTTTGCATTTGAAATGGGGGTGTGACTTTTCGACCATAATGTGTTCTATAATTTAAGATCAATTGGGTTTAAATCTGATAAAAACGAACTTGTGGCACACTCTGTATGTTATCAAATATTTCACTTTGCAGGTGGTTTGATGGCTTTAATTGGGAAGGCCTAGTCAACAGAACATTAACACCACCCATCTTACCAGTAGTGAAACACGTAACTGACGCTTCCAACTTTGATGACTACCCACCAGATGAAGATGGACTACCACCAGATGATGTCACTGGCTGGGATTCAGATTTCTAACATACAATATTAGAATTAGAACTTATTTTAAATTGATACTTTTCACCTCAAATATCATTAAGGGCTGTTCTTAGCAGCCTCTCTATGTGCCTTACCACTAAATGTACTCAATTTACAATGACATTGACAGGTGTTAGCTGTCAGAAACATTATGTAGAGTGTAAGCATGAAGCGATTTTTTAAGATAATCTGGTTAAATAATTTTGCTGTTTTTATGTTCATTATTAGTAAAAGTATTTGTTTTATTTTTAACTGCATACTTTATGTTAAATAAAGTATTCTATTTAACTGAATAGTTTGCAGTTCTATGTTTTAGTCATACAAAAAATCATATATGGAAATGTAAAAATCATCTTGAAATTTCAATCATGACAATTTGATTATAAATGGGCTTCCAACAATAAACTCTTTGATGGTCCTATCAGTTAAGAAAGAACGTCTAACATTTTTTGTGCCATTTGTGTTTTTTTTCTTTCTGTGAGTTTAATTATACAGGTTTTAAGATTTTAATAAATCTGTTTTTAATTGCTTGGTAGATTTTTAATTGACTGTAAATAAATAACACAAAAGTTACCTATGTGCTTTTATGTGGACTATAAAGTAAGGGCAATAATTATTTTTATAATGTTTAAAATTGTGAATATTTATAAATAAATTCTGTATAGATTATAGGAACCATTGTAATAAAGATAATGTTACAATTGTTCTTTTATTTCCATTTTTATTACCTTCTAATGACCTCTCTTTAAAAAAAATTCACTAAGGGAAATCGCAATATTTGAATGTAGGAAAAAAATTCGGATTAAGTAAGTAATAACCGTTGTAATAAAGATAATGTTACAATTGTTCTTTTATTGCCATTTTTAGCGAATTCTTTTTTTTTTTTTAATTGAGGAGATCTGTGTTTTATATATATATATATATATATATATATATATATATATATATATATATATATATATATATATATATATATATATATATATCTATCCGACCGATAACTCAAAAAATAATGAACCAATCTTGATCAAATTTGGTGAGTACCTTTTGCAAGTGGCTTGGATAAGTTCGTTAGCCAGGAAAATCGAGCCAGGATTTCCCGGAAAATTTTGTGTTCTCCTTCTAAAAAAAATTCATATCTCCGGAAATAATAAAGTAAGGGCAACCAAATTTGAAACGCGTGTTTGTATTACAAAGAGTTAACTCTGTACCAAAATTTAGGTCTCTAGCTTTAAAGACAGAAGTTATGGACAGTTAAATAGACAAATTTTGGAGTTTTCCTCAAAACGTCAAACTCTCAATTTTAAACGTCAAAATTGGCAATGTTTAGGCAAAGAACGTGAAACAAATACTGATTGTGAAAAGAAAATGTTGCAAGAAGAGTGTTCTACAAACCCTTAAGTTTCAGATTCAACCGTCATTGCCCTTCATTTTACTAAAATTTTTAAAAATATTCATTTCAAATAGACCCTTTCTTTGATGCTTTGGCTGTCAGTTTAGTTAAGTTGGTGCCTTTTTTGATATTTATTTGTAGGTTGAGTGAAGTTTTCGTAGAACAAATTTGTTAATGCATTTTTGCATTTTTTTTTTCGAAATATGCGTTTGTAAGAAAAAAATCTAAACTCAGTAAGTGCGTTTTGGTAGCGAATTTTCGGTAAATTTGCAGTTTAGCTCCCAAACGCTTTTCAAAAAACTTTTCAGAAACCTGCCTAGGGCCCCCCCTGTATCCGCAAACCCCAAGAAAAATGTCTTGTTCACTTGCAGTTTAGCTCCCGAACACTTTTCAAAAAACTGTTTTCAGAAAGCTGCCTAGGCTCCCCCTTGGATCCACAAACCCCAAGACAAATTTCTTGTTCACACTCCCCAAGGAAGTTACGGGACCAGGAGTGAGTAGGGGTGTAAAATTTTTTTAGCTAATTTTCGTAGAACAAATTCGTTAATGCATTTTTGCATTTTTTTATCGAAATATGATGCGTTTGTAAGAAAAAAATCTGGAAGCAGTAAGTGCGTTTTAGTAGCGAGTCTTCGGTAAATTTTCAGTTTAGCTCCCGAACGCTTTTCAAGAAACTGTTTTCAGAAACCTGCCTAGGGCCCCCCTGGATCCACAAACCCCAAGAAAAATGTCTTGCTCACACCCCCCAAGGAAGTTACGGGACCATTTGCAGTTTAGCTCCCAAACGCTTATCAGAAAGCTGCCTAGGCTCCCCCTTGGATCCACAAACCCCAAGAAAAATTTCTTGTTCACACTCCCCAAGGAAGTTACGTGAGTAGGGGTGTATAATTTTTTTTTAGCTGATTTTCGTAGAATCAGTTCGTTAATACATTTTTGCATTTTTTTATCAAAATATGATGCGTTTGTAAGAAAAAAATCTGGACGCAGTAAGTGCGTTTTGGTAGCGAATTTTCGGTAAGTTTGCAGTTAGGCTCCCGAACGCTTTTCAAAAAACTGTTATCAGAAACCTGCCTAGGACCCCCCCTGGGTCCGCAAACCCCAAGAAACATTTCTTGCCCCCCCCCCCCAGGAAATTACAGGACCAGGAGTGAGTAGGGGTGCTGGGCGGGGTATGTAGTAAAAAAGAAATATGAGCAGAAAATGTGAATAAAATGGGTTTGAGAGCTGTCTTTTTCACATTTTGAAGGCATATCCCCCTTAAACCCTGCCTACCCCGCACAGCACCCCTATCCACCCAGGTGCCGTAACTTCCTTGGCGGGTAGGAACAAGACATTTTTCTTGTGGTTTATGCAGCGAGGGTGGTTGTATGCACGCGAGGGGGAAGGAAAATCCCCGCGACGAACCCCAAACCCTGCCACAAGTCGAACCGGGGGGGGGGGGTGTCCTGCTTCGTCGTATGCAATCCCCCCCTCGTGTGTATACAACCACCCTCGTTGCATAAACCACAAGAAATACTTCTTGTTCATACCCCCCAAGGAAGTAACGTGACCTGGGGCAAATAGGGGTGCTGTGCGGGGTAGGCAGTGGAGATATGGCTTCAAATAGACAGCTTTCAGGCAGTTTTTGTATATTTTCAAACCATAAGTAATTTTGATAAAATATATTACATTGTTTCTACTACACAGGCTATACCGGTAATCAGATTGATCCTGTTGGCATTTGCTATTAAAAACATTTTTACGGAAATTCACTTCCATAACACATTTGCTGCATCCAGACTTTTGAAAAATGTTTATATATTTTCAAACAATAAATTTATTTCGACGAATTATGGTGCATTATACTATATAGGCAACCAAGTTTGATGCCTGCTTTCATCAATGAAAGACATTTGCTATTAAAAATATTTTTAAGAAACCTCGCTACCATAACGCACTTGCTGCGCCCAGAGATTTTATGAGCTAATGACCTCTCTTAAAAAAAATTCACCAATGGAGATCGCAATTTTTGAATGTAGGAAAAAAATAGAATAAATGCAAACTAAGACCTTATAGAACCCATATCTGGGGTCTATTTTCAATAATTCAGCCAACGTTGGAAATTATTCTTCAAAACACACCAATCGAAATTATTTTCACTTATACAGGCGCATCCAAAAGTATCCAAACGCAATTAGTCCAGTCAATGAATGCATTGTAGAGTGCATGGAATATGCAAGCATTTTCGACATCAGGACTTTGTTAGGAGGTAAACCTACTAAAAGTCCCCACCCCTGGGTGGTGAGGTAAAGGCGGGAGGGAGGTGGAAAAGTCTCATTTCTTTTACTTATATCTCGGAAACGGTGCAATGTAGAAAAATATTTTCCAAATAAAAATGAAAGCTAATTTAATTTTCTATATAGTTGCTTCTAAACATTTTTGTTAATTTCCAACGTTTTCGATATGCGTTATTTAAAATCTATAATTTTCAAAAAAATTCATTTTTACCGCACTCTTTTTGTAAAACATTTGCTTCTGGTGCCTCCCATGATCATTTCTTAGAAAAATTGTTAGAAACAGTGTTATAGAGCATCGATTCCAAACCGGTGTGCCGCGAGGCCTCCGTAGGTGTGCTGTGAAATTTCGCACAGTCTTCTTTCTTCGGTGTAATCATTACAGGTTTTTTTATCTCAGCACTATAAATAGCACCGTTAGCAGCTGAGTTTGTTTTCTAACTGCGGAATACTGTTCTGTACTTTTTCAAAGTTGTAATAGTTCCTTATTCACCCAGTAGAATGCGGTAGTGCAGGGCACTGTATTCAATTGCTTCTAATAGTTCAATATTCATCCGTTAGTGGCAGTAGCGCTCGAATGCAGTGTGTTGATCAAATATCGAACCAAATAGCGGAGTGAGTGACACAACAGTGCATCATATTGCTAGTGCTGATGTTTCTTTTCGTGTTGAAATGGATCGCTTTTTAATTAAAAATTTCGAATTGCCTAGTTCATGTGAAGATGTACATGTTACTGCGAAGAAGAGTGTTTTGCCAAGTAAACCCGTGAAACAAAAACGAAGTGGTAATGATGGTGACTCATGCAATTTTCACCAGTATCATGACGGCTATTTATCATTCAGTTTCATATTAACTGGCGGCGAAAAGCCCAAACCCCAATGCCTAATTTGTGGTGAACAGCTTTCTAATAAAGCAATGTTACCAAGTAAATTAAAACGACATCTACTTACAAAGCATTCTTGCAGCTGAAAAACCTATTGAATAACCATTTCAGGACAGATTTGAGTTTAATCAGTTTTTTCTTCAACTAATGTGGAATAACAGATTTAAATTATTTTTTTAACATAAAATATGCAGCCAAAATAATGTTACAAAGCACTTCAAGAGACGTAGGTGCGGTGTTGCCACATCTCCAGAATTTCCCCAACATCTGGGAATTTTTGCACAATCTGGCAACACCGCCTCCCCACCCCCCTGGGGGTGCCTGGGGTGACCCCCCTCAGGCGAAGTCTCAACCCTCTAGGACCAGAAATAACGAAGTTACCAACTTGTGCCCCGTCGGAACGGATAACTGAGGTCTGCACATTCCGAACACCCTGTATATACACCCTGTATACGCAGAGAACCCTTACACCCTGTATACGCAGAGAGATCTTATAGTTCGAGAAACACCTCTTGTGTAACATAGGAGTGGTGACCACATTTGGATCATCCTGTATACACATCCCCCTGTATACACACGGGACCGATCTGTATTCACAGAACCTTCTAGTAAAAGAAGGTCCTGGAACGTTCTGGAATGGAATGCTCTAGAAAGGAGGGGAAGGTACGGCGAGTATATAAAAGCGAAAGCAAGCCAGCCCGAGTTAGTTCAGTTCAGTAAGAGAATGTGGTAGTGACTTGAAGAAGCAGTGTAAAGTGTTAAGAAAGTAGTGACTGTAGTACCAGATTAGTGACTTTTGTTGAGAGTAGTAATTGTAAGGCCAGTAAATGAAGTGTTTTGTGAGAGAGACATTCTAGAAATTTTATTGTATCCATATTTAGAGTGTAAATAAAGTTGTTTTGTTAAAATTAAAAGTCTCACTTATCCAGAACCCGGAGAAAACGTAACAATTTGGTGTCAGAAGTGTGGGATAAGTGAGTGAAGAAGTGAACAAGCAAGCTAGCTGTAAATGGTAAACACCAGATCGACTGACTACGACAAGATGGCTGAAATCAAAGAGTTGATGGACTTACTGAAAAAGCAACGTGAAGAAGACGAACAACGACGACAAGAAGAAGAAAGAAGACGGCGCGAAGAAGACGAACGACGGCGGCAAGAAGATAAAGAAGACCTCAAGAGGCAACGCGAAGAAGACGAACAACGACGACAAGAAGAAGAAAGAAGACGGCGCGAAGAAGACGAACGACGGCGGCAAGAAGATAAAGAAGACCTCAAGAGGCAACGCGAAGAAGACGAACAACGGCGACAAGAAGATGAAAGAAGACGGCGCGAAGAAGACGAGAGAAGACGACAAGAGGAGGAACAGAGGCGACAAGAAGATAAAGAAGAGCTCCGAAGTATGTTCCACAATATAAGAGTCGATGTAAAAGAAGAAATTGAACAGATCAACGAACAAATAGAAAATGTGGACAAGAAAGTAGAAAATGTGGACAAGAAAGTAGAAAATGTGGACAAGAAAGTAGAAAATGTAACAGAGGATTTGAATAAACGATGGGAAGAAGTGGAAGGGTTGAAAGAACAAATGAAGATGATCATGAAAGGAACAGAATGCACACATAAAGAACTGACCGAACAGTTGATTGTCCAGACTGATAGAACTGAACCAAGAGGAGTTACTGGAATGTTCCCAGCTCAAAATCGTCCGGAAGAAGATATGCCAATCGTGCAGCGGCCTCATGGAACCTTGAAGCCGCCGACTTTTGACGGAGAAACATCGTGGCCCATGTACAGGAGGCAGTTTGAAGCGGCAGCTCTCAGTAATGGGTGGAGCGAACAACAGGCAGCAACTGCTCTAATTCTCTCGCTTCGAGGTAAAGCCCTAGAAATCCTCCAGAACATCCCGGAGTCGAAACAGCAAAACTACTTAACAGTGATACAGGCCCTAGATTTGAGATATGGTAACAAGTACATGAGCCAGGTCTACCAGACACAACTAAAGACAAGGGTCCAGAAGCCAAATGAGACTCTGCAAGAATTTAGTGCCGAAGTGGAGAAACTTGTGCGACTGGCATATCCCCAAGCCCCAGAAGAATTTGTCAACCAGATCACCGTCCAGACCTTCATCGATGGGGTACTTGACAACGAGATGCAACAATCTTTGAGGCTCGGAAGGTTTAAAACACTTACAGACTGCGTCATTTATGGTTTGGAATTTGAAGCAGCCAAGAATGCATCTCAACCTCGCCGAAACAGGCTGCGCGAAGTGAAGGAGACAGAGGACCATGCAGACACGACAGAGGAACTAAGGCGAGAAATCAAGTTGATGAAGGAAGCCATAAGCAAGCTCACTGCAACGGTTGGAGCACGTAGGACGAAAGCAGATTGGTCAGACATAGAATGCTACAAGTGTGGTAGGAAAGGACACATAAGTAGGCAGTGCTTACAAACCCAACAGGTGGCTCGCAGAAGACAAGAATATACCAACAGGGAGCGCCATCAGGGAAAACGACCTGACGCCAGTGTAGGTGGGCGACACGTGGCATGCGAGACCCAAGGCCCCAAGGTCAGGGTCTCCACTATCCGACGCTACCGCGAGAGCCTCGTTATACCTGGCAGCATAGACGGAAGACAATGCAGTTTCACCATCGATACTGGTGCTACTAGATCCGTTGTACGTCCAGACATGTTGCCAAACAGGTCGGCACTCACGACCAACAAACAGCCTGTGTTGGAGACGGCAAAAGGAGATAGGATACCTGTGCATGGAGAGGCCACTGTTTTCATTAGGCTGGGCAGTACTGAGCTACAGGTAAGGGCTGTCGTCGCAGAAATCGTCGACGAATTTATTCTGGGCCTGGATTTAATGGAAGATTTCGATGTCCTGTCAGTAGACTTCCAGAATAAGATCTTGAAAATCGGTAACGAAGAGTTGTATTTATCTCCAACAGCAGGCGAAGCTAATCCCAGGGTGAGACTTATTGTCGACGAGGATACACGGATTCCTGGTAACAGTGAGAAGATTGTCAGAGCCAGACTAGAGAAGAAACTTGATGGTACGTCTGCTCTCATAGCGGAGCCCCTGAAAGATAGACATGATGGTGCCCTCGTCGCACGATGCTTAGTAGACCCGAAGAGGACAATACCCATAAAAGTGGCTAACGTGCAAACTAACAGGGTCACATTGAAGAAAGGTGAGGTTATCGCCACTTGCGAGCCCATTGACCGAGTGACGTTGTCAAGAAAGGTGACACCCACGGCATTAGACAGAAGACTGCCAGTAGAAATGGTAGAGCGGTTCAAGAATTCTTGGGGCCAATTGAACGACATGGAGATGGAAATGGCCCTGAAGTTCGTATTGGAGGAGGCCGATATTTTCGCTCAAGATAAAATCACAGGTCGTACGAGTCTAGTGCAACACAGAATTAATACTGGCGACGCAAGACCAATTAGACAGCCGCCGAGAAGACTGCCTTTTGCCAAGCAATCAGAAATCAAGGCGATGGTTAACGAAATGCTGGAAGATGGTGTGATTGAGGAGTCTAATAGTCCTTGGTCGTCCCCAGTAGTTTTGGTCACCAAGAAAGACGGCACTATGAGATTTTGCGTGGACTATAGGAAGCTGAATGATGTCACCAAGAAAGACAGTTATCCCCTGCCCCGGATCGACGACACTTTGAACACTTTGGCCGGATCAAAGTGGTTCTCTACATTAGACCTGAAAAGTGGCTACTGGCAAGTAGAACTCCATAAAGACGATAAGGAGAAGACTGCTTTTTCAACCGGGAATGGGTTGTACCAATTCAAGGTCATGCCATTCGGCTTATGTAATGCTCCTGCCACCTTCGAGCGACTAATGGAGTTAGTGCTGAGAGGACTTACATGGGAAACATGCCTGGTGTATCTCGACGATGTCATGGTGATTGGAAGGACTTTCGATGAACACCTGTCGAATCTGAAGCAGGTTTTCTCCAGGCTGAGAGGTGCCAATCTGCAACTCAATCCCAAGAAATGCGTCCTCTTCCAGAAGAAAGTGAGTTTCCTCGGACATGTCGTTTCTGAGAAAGGGATAGAAACTGATCCAGAGAAAATAAAGGCAGTAAGAGACTGGCCTGTGCCGAAGAACAAACATGAGGTCAGAAGTTTTCTGGGACTTTGCAGCTACTACCGACGCTTTGTAAAGTACTTCAGCAGCATTGCGAAACCTCTGCATGGACTGACTGAAAATAAGGCCGAGTTCATCTGGTCACCAGATTGCCAAGAGTCTTTTAGAGAGCTCAAACATCGTCTTCTCACTGCTCCTGTGCTGGCTTATCCTCAGGACGAAGGACTGTTTATACTGGACACCGATGCTTCCCAGTATGGCATTGGGGCAGTACTCTCACAGCTCCAAGCCGGAGAAGAAGTTGTGATAGGCTACTTCAGCAAAACGTTCGGAAAAGCAGAAAGAAATTACTGTGTAACCCGGAAAGAACTGCTGGCAGTTGTAAGATCCATCGAACATTTCCACAGCTTCCTGTACGGAAGAACATTCCGCGTGAGGTCAGATCACTCTGCTCTGCAATGGCTTCTGAACTTTAGAAATCCCGAAGGACAGATAGCACGATGGATAGAGAAACTGCAGAGCTACGACTTCCGGATTGAACATCGAAGAGGAAGAAGTCACGCCAATGCAGACAGCCTGTCGAGAAGACCATGTTCAGTGCATGAATGTAAATTTTGCGAGCGACAAGAGAACAAAGAGATCGACAAAGTAACTCATCAGATCAAACAACTGGTGGCAGGACAGAAGAATAACACCGATCTAGACGTAAATCTTGAATACATCAGAGACGCACAGAAGACAGATCCAGACTTGAAAAATATTAGAGAATGGCTACAAAAGGGGAAAAGACCTGAGTGGCACGATGTGTCCCGGTTTGGGGCGGAGGTTAAAGGATACTGGCTACAATGGGACTCATTGTGTCTAAAGAATGACATGATCACTCGAAAATGGGAAACTGCCGATGGTAGAGACTGTATATACCAGACCGTTGTGCCAAGTGAGTGCATAAGCAGTGTTCTTCAAGAGTTACACAATAGTAGAAGTGGAGGCCACTTTGGGGTCAACAGGACTCTTGCCAGAGTGAGAGACCGCTTCTATTGGATAAACTGCCGAAGAAGCGTGGAAGAATGGTGCAAAAGGTGTGACCAATGTGCTTCAAAGAAAGGACCAAAGACCCGATCCAGAGGAAAAATGATGCAGTACATCTCAGGTACACCGTGGGAGAGAGTTGCCGTAGACATCGCAGGACCTTTTCCCATCACAGAGTCTGGGAACAGATACATAATGGTGGCGATGGACTACTTCTCGAAATGGCCTGAAGTTGCGCCGATCCCCAACCAAGAGGCAACGACCGTAGCAGAAGCCCTGATGGAAAATGTCATATCACGGCATGGCGTACCCTTGGAGATTCACACCGACCAGGGCCGGAATTTCGAATCAGAGGTCTGGAAGAGCCTAATGGACTTGCTAGGCATAAAGAAAACGAGAACAACGCCACTCCACCCTCAATCAGACGGCATGGTAGAACGGCATAACAGGACCATCAATCAGTATCTTGCTATGTTTGTCGACGAGAATCAAAGAACCTGGGACAAGTTGATACCTCTGTTCCTCCTAGCTTACAGAAGCTCTCAGCATGAATCTACCGGCTACACTCCATCCATGATGTTGACCGGCAGAGAGATGCGGTTACCAATCGACATGACGAGACCACCACCGAACGAGGACATAGCGGACCTAGCTACGTTACCTGAGTATGTCGCCGACCTAGAAGGAAAACTGCGCACTATACACAGATGTGTCAGAGATAGGCTCCTCTTAAGCAGTGACCGGATGAAGATGCGCTTGGATCGCAGAGCAACACCCCATACATTCAAGGAAGGTGATGCAGTGTGGCTGTACCAACCAACAAGGAGAAAGGGCCTCAGTCCCAAACTTCAGAAACCATGGGAAGGGCCATACTTGGTGACTAAGAAAATTAACGACCTAGTCTACAGAATCCAGCTGTCTCCAAGAACTAAACCCAAAGTTGTTCACATAGAGAGGTTGAGTCCCTATCGGGGCAACGAACCCCCAAGTTGGCGGCCGGTAAATACTGTTCGGGACGAACAGTCTTAAGGAGGGGGGCAGTGTTACAAAGCACTTCAAGAGACGTAGGTGCGGTGTTGCCACATCTCCAGAATTTCCCCAACATCTGGGAATTTTTGCACAATCTGGCAACACCGCCTCCCCACCCCCCTGGGGGTGCCTGGGGTGACCCCCCTCAGGCGAAGTCTCAACCCTCTAGGACCAGAAATAACGAAGTTACCAACTTGTGCCCCGTCGGAACGGATAACTGAGGTCTGCACATTCCGAACACCCTGTATATACACCCTGTATACGCAGAGAACCCTTACACCCTGTATACGCAGAGAGATCTTATAGTTCGAGAAACACCTCTTGTGTAACATAGGAGTGGTGACCACATTTGGATCATCCTGTATACACATCCCCCTGTATACACACGGGACCGATCTGTATTCACAGAACCTTCTAGTAAAAGAAGGTCCTGGAACGTTCTGGAATGGAATGCTCTAGAAAGGAGGGGAAGGTACGGCGAGTATATAAAAGCGAAAGCAAGCCAGCCCGAGTTAGTTCAGTTCAGTAAGAGAATGTGGTAGTGACTTGAAGAAGCAGTGTAAAGTGTTAAGAAAGTAGTGACTGTAGTACCAGATTAGTGACTTTTGTTGAGAGTAGTAATTGTAAGGCCAGTAAATGAAGTGTTTTGTGAGAGAGACATTCTAGAAATTTTATTGTATCCATATTTAGAGTGTAGATAAAGTTGTTTTGTTAAAATTAAAAGTCTCACTTATCCAGAACCCGGAGAAAACGTAACAATAAATTAAAAAAAGTTTATTAAGACAGAAAAAAGGTGGTCACATGGTGTAGCCACTGAACCATATACAGTATGAATGTAATACAAACATTGCAGAACAATTTCTATCTTCACTGAGGCATAAAGAAACTTTGCATGTCACACGCCCCCACTTGATTCTGTGAGGTACACTTCGTGTGCTGCAGTTTGCTCACCGGTGTGAAGTAGTTCTCTCTGGCATGTGACTTGCTTTATCAAATCTAATCTTCTGCGGAATGTATGGTTTGAAGTTTGATTACGTATTATCACGCCTTTTCGTGGCGTGGAATCGGCTCCAATTAGACCTGATCCTACCGCCAGTTTAAAGTCTTTCAGAGTTAGATGTGCTGCTGATTCTTTATACAAAATGAGGGCGTTGACTACGCACACATCCAATAAATGAAAAAATATTCGGTGCCACCAATTTTTACTTTTCGGTCTAGTTCGTAAATTGCCTTCAGCATGTTCGCCTTGTCAACACCACTCATAAATTGATTATAGTCCTTGACAAGAGTTGGATAGTTTACTGTAATCTGTGAACCGTCTTTAGCACACCTGACAACAAATCTGTTGTGGATTATGGAAGTTCGACATGAACAATATTGGCTTTTTGTCCATTCATTTTACACATACCAGTCCACTTTTACTAGCTTTCATTCACTTTGACCTCTCTCCTTTACTTCGGGCAAGTTTGCAAAACCCTTTCTGTTTTTCCTCATTGTCCCACAAGAGTTAATTTTTTCTTCCCGTAATCGATGCATTAGTTATACTGAAGAGAAGTTGTCAAAATAGATCTGAAGGCGTAATGGAAGTAAATAACAATCTTACAATAGCAGATTTAAAGAACACAGTAACGCGCCCAAATAAAAGTGAAGTGGAAAATTGCATGGGAACTAATTGTAGCATCTTCAAAAAATCAATATGTGCTCTATTACATCCTTATTTACCAGAATATTATATCTATGAAGATATCGTCTGTCCAAAAGCATTTTATTCCATTCTTGTACGTCTAAAATTAAACCATGGAAGGTACCCAGCCCATCTGCACAAGATTGGCCATAGAAATACCCCATCATGCCCATGTGACAATACTTCACTTGGAGATCTCAATCATATATTTTTCTCTTGTCACTTAAACCATCGACCAAGACAGTGTTTACTAGGGCAAATGCATACATTCACCTATGAACATTGCAAATTTACTTGATACAAAAGATAAAGATATATATATATATATATATATATATATATATATATATATATATATATATATATATATATATATATATATATATATAATATGTACAACTTGTGAAGTTTGTAAAAGATTCTAAAATAACAATGTAATGTAAAAGTGTTCTCATTTTATCCAAAGAGGGGAAAATAAGGATCTGGGTTGTAAACTTGTATAAATACATTGTTCGAGATAATACATATTAGCAATAGGTAGATTAAGGCGTAGAGTTATTTATTGTATAAATTTGTTTTTTTTTTTTTAATTTTAAGTTCCTAGTGTTTTTCCTTTTGTTTTTACCTCCTAACCGTGGCCCAGTCTTGTTTGTTTTGTAGAGTGTTGAGGGTTCTGGCGGGTCCCTGAACTGCACTTTTGCATCCCCGTTTCTCCTAAATATGAAAAAAAAAAAGAAAAAAGCATTTTAAATAATATATATATATATATATATATATATATATATATATATATATATATATATATATATATTAAAAAAAAGATAAATAAATAAATGCAAAAACAAATATAATGTAATATAGATAGGATTTTATTTAGGTATGATTCATTTTGTAAGGCATAAACTTCTAGCTTCTAGCTGCTTGATTCGCTGAATTGGCGCTCTGCTTACATCTCGTCTGTCTAATGTAACAGTTTGTGGCCAATGGACCTGGTTTCCGAGGCCATACAGTAGTCATCACACACAGATCTGATGGTTCTTTCCTACTAATCGCCTAGTCAAATCAATGACAACTCTTTCTCCTAAGCTATGTTCGGTGATATCAGCAATTTTACCAGTATAAATTTGAAACCCATGTATAAATCCATTAATTCCAGCTCTTACCCATACTTTGAAACCCCACTTTATGGGCTTGTTAGGCATATATTGTCTAATACTTGAACGTCCCTTAAATTTAATCATTGACTCATCAATGCCTTGGAATTTCTGGGGTGTGTATGAATTTTCAAAGGTTTGTGTAAGTGCCGACAATAAAGGTCTAATTTTGTATAGTTTATCAAAACCGTGTTCTCCCTTTTTTGGTTGAAGGCTGTTATCGTTTACATGTAAATTACCTAGAAACCATGAAAAACGTGTCCTTGACATGCAACTACTGATGTAACTGTCTAAGTACTACATAGCTAGACCAGCAATCTTTATAACTAGGAGATTTCTTTACTCCCATGATTATATTGATACCTAGAAAATTTTTCATTTCATCCACAGTTACAGAAGATATTTGTCGAGTTTGATTTTTTGTGACATACAGATTGGTTTCGAAAACGAACTTTTCTGTCAATGCGTCTGGAATTGATAAGGATACTCATAGTCAGGTATGTTGGAACCAGAAATTTCTTGGAATGTGACTTTGTTGACAGAATAATACTGGTTACGCCAAATAAAATTATTTTTGGCATCAGGTTCAGCAAAGTAATATTCTCATCCGATTTCCATCCCTCTTCTAGAGAATTTTCCACAATATATCATAATCAATCAATAGATCATTATTATCTTCGATTATTGTAGAGTGTGATACTAGTGTTTCTGCAGTTGAAGCTGCAAAATCTTGCTCTAAATCTTTATTTTCCTACATTTAATTCTTGGTTATTTGAGAGACAAAACGAGAGAGTGGATTGCAAAGTTGGTTAAAGGAAAGAAAACAAAATCTACCACAGAAATATTCAAAAGACATTCCGCATCACGACTTAGGATGGATTACTTTATTGAGAGTATTGGGGTTCAGGGAGCGGAGGATAATTTGAGGAATAAACTCATCGAACTAGGCGTATGTAGACATCGGTAACGGGTTAATTATAAATTTAGTAACTCACAAAAACTCAATAATAATACTATTTACAAACTGAATGAAGTTAAACGTGGACTGTTTACATCGTGAATCTTAATTGAACAGTGTTATAATGTTTACATAATTAAATCACAAGTGTTGCGTCTTCACATCTTAAGCAATCTAAATTAAATGTCTACATCGTAAGAACTTAATTCACTAGTCTAACATTGTAAGAACTTATTTAACAGATCTCATTTTGACATTCTCCTTCATGTTTACCAACAATACTACTTATACTTTCTTAATTAGTTTGCGACCTTCCAATTTGCCGACTTCAGCATTCCTGCATACCTTGTACGTTGCGAATTTACTTTGTTTACTGTTTACATACTAAATGTGATATTTTCAATGCCAATCGATACAATTCTAACCTCTAATTATGTGCAATATTTATATCCCTTAGTGTAAAGAATTATACTAAACTAATTTCACTTATTATTTTAGTGTTTTTAACAATTGTTTCTACGCCTATTATGGCCCTTCTGCCAACCTTTACTGTTCTCTGAACATTCTGCCGAGTCAACAAAAATGACGACTCGCTGGATGGCTCTGACCTGAATGTTTGATTTATCTTGACCTAAGTTTGGCACTAATTATGCTAATCAAGAGAATGTTAATTTGTATAGTACCCTAGGGTGAGAATTTGAACTACTAATACGTGAATTAATGTAGACAACCTAAGGTATGTTACTGGACTTAATAATAAAATTAATATTTTTGGATTCAATCCTACGTATGATAATCGAAATAACAATAATTAAAATAATAGAATTATGTATACCATTCTAGGATCGTAATATAATTACTAATGATCTACATGATCTAATAATTTATGCTGCCCCTTTTCTGGTGATGGGTTGGATACGTCATTTCGTCTTCCTTCTGGTGTCTCTCCTCCATGTTGTCTTGTGGTTGCTTCCCCTGCTTCTTACTGGCTTCTTCATGGCTGCCTGTGAGTTCCTTGTCTGTTACCTCTGTTATTGTGAAGTAACTGTGCCGATGATTTGAAGAACTGTCTCTGCTTTGCTTGCAGAGCTCTTCCCACTCCACAAAATCCAGCCACGCCGACCCTGAGTCGTTTTGGAGTGCTTTACCATTGAACCTTGACTTAATTTGATTACACAGCGGCCATTGTTTGGTTGTTACCATGTGCCCTGCATGTACTCTCTTCCTCTTGAACTTCCATCTAAACCTGTGCTTCCATTGGTGAACCTGCACCTTATACCCATACACCTTATACTTTTGTTCTGTTCGTGAGCCCTCCATTTTTACTGGATGGCCCTTGTATACTTTGTGGCCTCTGCCCATCTTTGCTTGTCCCTGCATCTGACCTCCATTCTCCACCCCAATGTGTGTAAATACCTGGGTGGTTGTACTTCTTATTGTTCTTACTTTACCCATCAACTGTTTCGTGGTTTCTTTCTTGGAAGCATTGGTCAAACCATTAACTTTCACCTTTGATGTGGTCGCTGTTTCTTCCCCCCTTGGTTGATTCATCCAAAATTTGGAAATTTTCAGCTTGGCAACCATTTGAGATTTGTTGCTGGACCATTTTCTTAACTTGAACCCACCCCATTTGAACATTTTGTTGGGTTCTGTTTGTGCTACTTTTCTTTGTTGCTTTGGTTCCGTTCCAGATTGAACCTTCTCCATATAACATTCTTTATTTCCTATCTTCGTTTCTGTTGGGATTTTTTCTATTTGTACTACTGCTTGTTTTACTTCTTGTGGCTCTTTCTTCCCCTTTATCATTGATGCCTCACAATTTAATAACTTGCTCTCTCTACTTACATTTGTTTTCTTCGCCGCTGATTTGGCTCCAGATATGAGATTCTCTGGATAACTTTTTAAATTAATTCTTTCCTGCTCGTCTTTGGCTTCTTCTATCTCTGGTACCTCATTACTTAAATTTAAATTAAATCTTTCTGGCTTGTCTGTGGCTTCTTCTACTTCTGGTATCTCTTTACTTGAGTTTAAATTAAATCTTTCATGATCGTTTTTGGCTTCTTCTACTTCTGGCATTTCTTTGCTTAAATTTAAATTAAATCTTTCATGCTTGTCTGTGGCTTCTTCTACTTCTGGTATCTCTTTACTTGAGTTTAAATTAAATATTTCTTGCTTGTTTTTGGCTTCTTCTACTTCTGGTATTTCTTTACTTAAATTTAAATTAAATCTTTCTTGTTCGTTTTTGGCTTCTTCTACTTCTGGCATTTCTTTACTTAAATTTAAATTAAATCTTTCTTGTTCGTTTTTGGCTTCTTCTACTTCTGGCATTTCTTTACTTGAGTTTAAATTAAATATTTCTTGCTTGTTTTTGGCTTCTTCTACTTCTGGTATTTCTTTACTTAAATTTAAATTAAATCTTTCTTGTTCGTTCTTGGCTTCTTCTACTTCTGGCATTTCTTTACTTAAATTTTAATTAAATCTTTCATGATCGTTTTTGGCTTCTTCTACTTCTAGCATTTCTTTACTTAAATTTAAATTAAATCTTTCATGATTGCTTCTTGACGCTGTTTTTGAGTATAATTGCTCAACATCTATATCTATTGTCTTCTGAACTCGCCCTTGGGATGCTACCTGGTCGTTAAACTTGCCAGCGAAGATTGGTACTTTTATTTTCGGTAACTTGGGTAACCTAGCCCTTACATAGTGGATTGTTCGGTTCCTAATTGTTTCTGACAGCTTGTCACTGGCATTCTGGTAGCTTCGCCTTAGCGTGAAATATGCCTCATCTTCGATTTCTGATTCTCTTAGTATATATATATATATATATATATATATATATATATATATATATATATATATATATATATATATATATATATATATATATATATATGTTTTCTTCCAGTAATTCCCATTGTTTCTCTAACTCGTCCCAATTTCTTTCATAGCTGGAAAGTAGATTGTCATCGCCCATCATTTCTGCTTCCTCTAATATTTGCTTAAATTGGTTTACCCTTTTTTTTTTTGGTAAACTTTCCGTTTGTTCCTGAGTCTCGTGAGTTCTTTGATGTCATTATGTACTTTTTCCATTTGTTCAAAGTATCTAATTTCATAGTAAGGGTGTTCTAGTGGCCCTAATGCTTCTAAATTGTTCATTGATTTACTTATTGCCTCTTGAGCTACTGCCAGATTATTGACTTCCTCCTTGTTTGATAAGGAGAATTGATTTTTAATGAGTATCGAGTAGTCTGTCTCCGATTTTAGTATGTAGATTTAGATGTAGGTTCATGTGGGTTACTCGCAACACTCGCGACAAACGGCATTGTACAATACAAAAATATTCCATACTAAAAAATTCTATGGGTAATATAACACAGTTATAACGGAATTTATATATGTTTTTAACAAGAGAAAGCTCCCATTAAGTCCTGGGTCAGAAACCAACACAAGGTGTCCTGGGCGGACTGTCCAGGGCTCAGACATGGGAAGTCAATAATTGACGGACCCAGTTCAAAGAGAGCTGTGGAGCTGCTAAACCTTAGCAGAGGACAGCTCAGAAACACAACAGGTCTCTTGACGGGACACATGGCCGTCAAGAAACACCTACATAAAATGGGGCGGTTCGAAGGGGACCTCGCATGCAGACTCTGCGGCGAGGGGGAGGAATCAGCCCAGCACATCTTGTGCGAGTGTATAGCTCTGGACCGGAAAAGACAGCTGATCTACGGTCACTCTAGACCGGAGACAGAGCAATATAAAACTTCACCCTACCAATCGCTGTGCAGACTAGTTCAAGGCACAGTGATTTTGGAATGGGTGGAGTAAGACTAGGGGTATGCACAATCAACCAAGGGTTGCGGTGCTATCGGGGCGGCAAGGCCGCGGACGAGCCCTGAGGGAACAAAAAAAAAAAAAAAAAACAAGAGAAAGGCTTCTAAATTAACAAAATAATACATTTTATTACAACCCAAACTACAAAATATATATTACTTTTAAATGTGTAACAAAAAAATATTCTTTGGCTTCAAAACTATATAACTCTTGTTAATTAAACATATAACAAAAAACAAAAGAAAAATTTCAGCTTAAATATTCTTAAAAAAAATAATATTTAACATTTATATTTAGCTGTTTAAGAAAATAATTTGGTCCAATTTTTTTGGCAAGATGTGATTCCGACGGACGTTGGTAACCCGACTAGCTTTCAAAAAAAATCTTTCAGGTGGAACTCAACTGGCGGGCACATACACAAATATTTAAAATGCAAGCGATAAAGTTCAGGCAACATATACCTATTTGTGTTTCCCCCAAAATCTAGATGAGTCTGTGCCCTGTCAACATAAGGTAGTTCCAAGTATTGGCCGAATCCTCGTATGAATCGAGGATTTTAATATTCGAACCTGATGGTTGCGAGTTTTGCAATAATACGAGTATCTACATCACTAAAACAAACACCAACCCAACAAAATATTCTGATGCAAAAAGACTATCAAATTTTTGTTTTTTCTATGACCTAGGGCTTCTTTTATGGAAGTATATTGGTTTCAATCCATGTAAAGCACTTTTTCAACAGCTTCAATAAAGTGGATTAATATTTTGTTCCAAGTAAAAAAAAAATCTGTTGTCCATCCTTTTATGCATACAATACTCGACTACTGCATACTTTTGCTGCGTTCAAGAGTTTCCCAATGTGAATGAAAAAGCTTGTACCTCGTTTATTCAAGTAAAATTACAGAAATACTGTTGTTACACACGTGGCCCAATCAATGACATCAACAAGACAAAATTATATGCTTTGTATAGAGCCCTATCCGAATCACCTGCAAGTATGTAGCCAGATATTTTGTAGTTTTCTAGGAAAAATCTTACACAATTACCATTATTCAGTTTTACCGTTTTTCTGAAACAAGGTAAAAAGAAACAAACACCTTTCATTTCTTCAATATCTATTTGTTTCGTCCTAGAAAGAAGGGGGTGATTTTATTAATGATTTATTATTAATGAACCATTACCTTACCTTACATCCGATAGGTAAACCCATGCCCCATGCAATGGCCAAACATGTATTTTAAAAATACCGCCAATAGCAATCTGTCAGTCTAGAGTTGCTCTATGGTTTATGGTTCGATGGTGGGGGTTTTGAGTCGGGAAATTAATTGTCTCGTCTGCTGGCGACTGCTGAACTCACTCTTTATGTCAAGAAATGTGAACATTACTCAATACAATATGTTTTGACAAGAATGCAGCAGCCGGAGCCTGATGAACTTGCCCAATGTTTCTTGTCGATTTAGAGTTAAACGATAGCGTGCAGATTAACCGAACTAAGTTTTCTTATGTTAACTGAAGTAAAATTTCGTTCTAGTGCCTATTTAAATCGTTTCACATTTTATAGCGTTCATAGTCCACAAAGAAGTGTTAACGCCAGTTATAAAACACAATGGGCGAGTTCATCAGGTTCCAGCGTTGGTAGCAGCTGCATTGTTATGTAAAAAAATGTTGACGTTTTTTGACATAATAATGCAGCTGCTGTCAGCTACTGGCGCATGATGAACTCTCCCTTTGAGCGAGGTAACCAACGCTGCTTTCTTATGTTAAAAAATGTTGATGTTTGTCAACCTTTTTTGACATAACAATTCAGCTACTAGCTCTTTGTGAACACGTCCATTGGTGAGCTATGTTTTTATTAGTCAACCACCCGCTTTTAAGGTCGTCACCATTCGTCACACTATGCTCTGTCCTATATTCTTCATAGTCTAGGACAAAAATATAATAATAATACGTACTTCTGTGACAGTTGTCTATTGTCTAGAGATTATATATTTTGTTCTCTTAATTTCCATATTAAAAATATAAAATAAATATAGTACTTTAAAACCTAAAAACTTTATTATATTTGTTGTAGTTTCCTGTTTGTAATTTGTGTAATTTGTATTGTTTAAAACTGCTTAGCGCAAGAAAATTTTGATGTTGGAACAGTCACAACTGATCAACTAACCAGAGGGAGGCCCCTTTTTGAAGTTTTGGTTAGGTGAGTGTTTCTATTGTGTGCTTCTTGATTTAGTGCGGTTAGTTATTTTGCTCAGTTTTAAAACTTAACAAGCCTATTATGCTTATTGATGGAGGAGCACCATTTGAACATGTTAAAAACCTTACTCTCTATTTTTTAAGTTTCCTAAATGACATTTAAAGTTGTTTCACCCTGAAGGCAGTTTTTTATTTGCAAAACCACGATTTATAGCAACATGCTGAATTAATTGGTACAAGACAAAAGTTTGCTTAATTTTATTGAACTATCGGTGGCTAATAGATCAGAGGCCAAGCAACTACTACCACTCTGGTATGTGTCTACAACACATCTTTACCGAAGTACTCTATTAAGTTGTATCAGGGATATCTCTCACAGTGCGTAGTTTTCAAAGTTAAATTCCGTATATTGGTAATCCTGTCTTGTAGACACCTCAGTAGTAAACAAACAATTCTGATGGAATCGGAACGCAGAAGTGGACGCTGGACAATGTGCACTGTTTCTAGAGATTAGTATTGGCAAGGGTCATTTTAAATATAGAAGGAAATCAAGGGGTGAACAAATGTTTTTATAATGTAAATAAATTATAATATGGCGTCATCTATATAAATCGATATTTGACATATTTTGCGGAAAGCAGTAGGAAAACGGAACTGTAAAAAGTTAATTTTCAGCCATGGTATCAGTAACATCAACAGAGGTTGTGCCATTGTGATTGAGCAAGGTAATCTGCACGTTCCGCCCTTCCCAAGGGGTGTAAAGCCATCTGTCCCGTGCCCATGCGATGTTGGGCACATTAAAGACCCAAATTTCCCGGACAGTGAGGTGAATGAAACGCACTTTAGTAAAATCAATGAAGCAATTTCGGTTGCAAATTGCTGATGATAAATCCAACTGTATATGCTAATAGCAAATGATATGCAATATATTATTTCAAAAAGTCGCGCAATGTTTCATGGTAATGAAGCAATTTCTACTGACAACCGTCGATGATAAACATAACCGAGAAAATGGCTCTCAATGTGTTTCCCTTCGAAGTGTTTGTTTATATTTTAGTTTCCAACCTAAAATGAGTATGAAAAGTGAATGAAACAATTTCCGTTGCGAATTACCGATGATAAATACAACTCTATATGCTAATAGCAGACAGTATCCAATTTATTATTTTCAAAAGTCGCAATGTTTCATGGTAATAAAGCATTTTCTGCTAACAACTGCCGATGATAAAAATACTTGAGAAAATGACTCAAAATGGGCTTCCTTTCGAAGTGTTTGTTTATATTTTAGTTTCCAACCTAAAATGAGTATGAAAAGTGAATGAAGCAATTTCCGTTATGAATTGCCCATGATAAATACAACTGTATATGCTAAAAGCAAACGGTATTGAATATATTATTTCGAAAAGTCGCAATGTTTCATGGTAATGAAGCAATTTCTACTGACAACTGTCGATGATAAACATAACCGAGAAAATGGCTCTAACTGGGTTTCCCTTCGAAGTGTTTGTTTATATTTTAGTTTCCAACCTTAACCTGACAAGGCTGTGTAATTTTCAAAATTATATATATATATATATATATATATATATATATATATATATATATATATATATATATATATATATATATATATATATATATATATATATATAGTTTTTATTTTTGTGAAAATTACACAGCCTTGTCAGACAAATACCAAATATATAAGATTGGATAAAAATTATGAAATAAACAATAAAATATAAAATGCAAAAAAGAAGCAAATTAAAACAAAAAATTAGATTTCGATAAGGTGTGTATTTCTGAACCATTCTCCTGCTTCTGACATAGTGACACTTCTCACATCTAGTTCAACTTCATTTCTATCTATGTTAACAGATATTGTACCATCTGCATAGATACTGCATCAGATGGAACACTTTCTGCAAGATCATTTGTATATATAATAAATAGGAGAGGCCCCAACAGCGAACCCTGAGGTACACCGCAGCTTTGTGGCTCCCAACTTGAGTACTGTTCATTTAGCTTCACTTGTTGGTGGCGGTTGGTAAGGTATAACTTCATCAGCCTCAGTGGCAAACCTCTCCCCTCCCCCAGATAAAATGAATTCATTGTATTTATACTTTTGCTGCTAATATATGTTTGTGGTACTAAGTTATTCCTGTTTATTTGTTCAAAAATATTTTTATTTATATTAGCAAAATTATTATGACATGCTTCTGGTGTAATGTAAAGTAGGTAACTGTTTACGTTTTTCGTGAGTTTTACCTTTTATAAGCTTCCATGCAGCTTTCTGCTTGTCTTCCTCTTGCTGAATAGCCTTTTTTCTCCCTTAGGGCTCGCCCGCGTCTTTGCCGCCCTGATAGCACAGCAGCATTTGGCTTATTGTGCACGCCCTTTGTCTTTTCTACTCCAC
Source organism: Tillus elongatus (assembly GCA_964006375.1). Lineage (NCBI taxonomy): Eukaryota > Metazoa > Arthropoda > Insecta > Coleoptera > Cleridae > Tillus > Tillus elongatus. Next base: position 35,843,109 of record OZ023268.1, read on the forward strand.
CCATTCCAAAATCACTGTGCCTTGAACTAGTCTGCACAACAATTGGTAGGGTGAAGTTTTAAATTGCTCTGTCTCTGGTCTAGGCTGTCCCTAGATCAGTTGTTTTTGCGGCCCAGAGCTTTACACTCGCACCAGATGTGCTGGGCTGATTCCTCCCCCTCGCCGCAGAGTCTGCATGCCAGGTCCCCCTCGAACCGCCCCATTTTATGCAGGTGTTTCTTGACGGTCACGTGTCCCGTCAAGAGTTGTTCTGTTTCTGAGCTGTCCTCTGCTAAGATTTAGCAGCTCCACAGCTCTCTTTGGACTGGGTTGCCCAACTAATTACTTCCAGTGTTTGAGCCCTGGCTAATCTGCCCAGTATGCCTTGTGCTGTTCCCTGACCCAGGACTTGATGGTTCCCCTGGCAGTGCTCTTCGTCACTCACAGAGCCGGTTCTGGTCCCATAAATGGTGCTGCTGATCCTCTCTTCGCGAGACTGTCAGCTTCTTCATTGCCTTTGGCCCCCGAGTGACCCGGCACCCAGGCACCCAGATGAGGGTGACCTCATTCTGGCCAGCCAGGTCGCTCGTCTTGTCTCTGCATTCACTTACCAGCCTGGAATTTTCCCGTGGGCTACATAGGGCCTTAAGTGCTGTCTGTGGCTATGAGGATCTGCTTGTTGGTGTAATTACTCCTCTTGTTCTCTCGCACGCAGTGCAAGATGTCGTACATTTCGGCCTGAAAGAGCTCCGAGGGAAATACTGTGACTTACCCTCAGGACTTCTGAATAAACGCCTGCCCAACCTGGCCAAGTCCCTGGAACAGAAATTCATTAAAGGCAGAAAGTCTATCCATCCCCTGACAAAAATGTAGGCCCTCGGGTGCTCGCTGAATCTGCTGTAGATGAGCTTTCCAGCAGCTCCGCCGAGTCCCTTGATCTGTCCTTTATAAGAGTACGGTTCCTGGATGAGGGCCACATCCGTGTTCCTCAGAGCCATCAGTAGTCTGGCCATGGTTGCTCTGTGTTGGGGGTTGACCTGAAGGAACCTAAGTCCCATTAACCCACAGTCGCTTCACCAGTGGGCGAAGACGTGAGACCTCCGGAGTCCACAGACGCTGCCGCCCCCTGGCTCGTCTCCATTTCCGGAATAGACTCGAGGCATGAGTCTGTAACGGGAACCACTCCTCGAGCCTCATTTGTTTTTCTGTTATTGTCCTTCTCCATGTTGTTGGGGGAATGGGGGAAATAACTGTCCACACCATCATAACCCCCTGTGTGGTGCAAGGCGGGTTATTCTGGAGGGTTGCCCGGTACTCCAGAGGTTCCGTTCACGACACCATCACCCTGGTGCCATCCATCCCTAGGCACAGTTCACGTGACACTGTGGATTGGGGAAGTTTTATTGACCTCCACGTCTAGATCCGTCATGTTTATTATAAGCAGGGTCACCTCATGCAGGATGCTGCTCTTTACCATGCATGATGGTCTTGGGGAAAGCTTCATCGAAAGGTCATGTTGTTATTTCCACTTCCTCAGCTTACCCCCTGGAGTCCTTTGGCCCCCGACTCCTCGACCCCGCTGGATAGCCATACCAACCCCTTCACACTTTGCCTCTCGAACTTTGTTGCGGTAGCAGTCTCAGTAAGTTTGATATGCCGTTAAGGACTCGTTATCTCTTTTAACCAACCATATTATGTGGAGTGCATCCAGCCTGTTTTTAAGACATTTTAATTTATTTGTATACCAGTTTACCTTTAGTGTTTGAATTTTTATTCTAGGTTTTCTGTCTACAAAAAAGAAGTTGAGGCAATAAAATATTTTCTGCATCAACCCGACTGACCTAAATATACTTGAGTTTTCCAACTTATTTTCTAACATTTTAGTGGATAATCTTATTTTTTTATTTTCTAGTAGAAGTGTGTGCAAAGCAAGATAATGGCTAGCAAAGCAAGCCAAGTACGTGCTCAACTTGCCAACATAATTGCATCTAGTGGGTCACACAAGGACCAAGCTGAAAAGTATGTTTAAATTTATACACATATTATTACTTACTAATGTTTATTTTCCTGTTTTTGTTTAGGTATCGAGCGATCTTCGAAAACATACTAGTAGATTCTGGAGATGAGTTGATAGAATGTTTACAAATTTTCATTGAGGCCAGTAAGTTAAATTTTATTAAATGTAATTACTTGTTTAGTTGATAATTGTAAATTAATTAATGTTAAAACACATGTTTCTTGTTTTCACAAATTTACTTATTACCATGACAGCTGTTCCCCCATTTTATGTCTTCATCAGATGGTGAGTTATTAGTAAGTTACAGGAAAAATTGTGCAGCGCATATACGTGTTTTGGCGAGTGTGTTTACTAGAGGTTTATGATCTTATAGTCCGAATTTGAAGGAAAAACTTTAGGTTTGACTATAAGCAGTTATGAGGGATCGACTTGAATTACGTTGAAGTACATCTACTTATACCGGAAGTAAGATGTACTTCGTTATTTTAAATGGAACACCCTATATATCTTGGCATTTTTAGATTCTGCAGCAAATTCAAGATCAAATCTTATAAAAGCACTATAATATGTCAAAAATGCGACGTTTTCGAGTAAACTGGATTTTTCTGGAAATTTTCAAAATGACTACTGTGTTTGATGAGACATATCTGCATTTCTAATCAAGGTATCTAATCGGCCACGGTGAGGAGACTGAGGAACCTTGTTTCGAAGTAAGGTGCAGTTAATGTTTTCAGTAACTTATACAGAGCATTCTATACTAAGTGCCCCACATAACATTTTCGGTCACTGGCGACTAAGTATGACCAGATATCTGCAACATTATGTAAAATACAAATCAATATATCTCTGAAATGGTAAGAGATATGTATAGGGAAGTGTTAAAGAGATGTTATTGTTCAATAAGACTTGTAGTATATTTTAAATATTGAGTTGGCAACATTGCCAACTATAGATTCTCTATGAGAAAATAAGCTGAAGTAAGGAGATTAAGAAAATGGTTCTATTCGAAAATTGTAATTGTAACGTTTTAACTCGTGTTCAGAAATAAAATTTATGTTAATGTGTAAACGAATTTTATTCATCTCAGCCACCGTTATTACAAGACTAAACAAGAGATTTCCATTTGAAATTATTATGTATGAAATAAGTTGCTCTAGTTGGGCACTTAGCATAGATAAATTACTGAAAACATTAACTGCACCTTTTTACAAACAGGCTTCCTCAGTATGAGCGAATTGATTAATTAATAATAATTTATAACAAATAACATTGACTATATACCTCACCTCTCTAGGTGATATAATTACACATCTAAATAAAATACAATCGTTATTGAAATATTAACACACTGAATCCTCCAGTGGTAATTAGGAAGGCCAGATCCAGTCCAAGTTCATTATTCCTAAACCAGTAGCGGCTCGTGCCTTAATGCATTGGAGGTGCGCAAGAAAAAAAATTCGGGACGCAGCAAGTGCGTTATGGTAGTGAATTTTCTTAAATATATTTTTATTGCAAATATCTCTGTTTTCTTTTTATTTAAGAAAGCAGGCATCAATTTTGGTTACCAGTATACCCTATATAGTAAAAACAATGTGCTATGTTTCATAAAAATAACTTTATTGTGTGAAAATGTACAAAAATTTGCAAAAGTAAACTTAAAGTGTTCCCGCAAAAACTCGTTTCTTGGTCAACCTTATAGGTTAATAGCAAATTGGGCTATTCAAATATGAAGCATTTGATCAAAATTCGCTACCATAACGCACTTGCTGCATTGAGAATTTTTTTTCTTACAAACATGCATTATATTTCGATGGAAAATGCAATAACATAAGGCATGTTTGATTAAAAAAATAAGAAAATTTGTATCACCAACGACTTATGGGCCACCTATGATTGTAAAAATAATTTTTTAAGATGTAGCTCAAGACACCCTATAATTAATATATAAAAAAAAATTCATATCTTGTATAATAACGGATATATTGAGCTTTATTGATTTTTTACGAAAATTCGACAAAAATTATATACCATTAAACGATAAACTCTATAGATAAGGCTACTGCCAAGCATCAGAGAAAGGGTCTATTTTAAATGAATTTTCTGGAAATATTTTAGTAAAATGAAGGACAATGACGGTTGAAACTAAGACTTCAGAGGTTGTAAAACATTCTTCTTGAGACATTTTCTTTCCATAGCCCGTACTAGATTCAAGTTCTTTGTCTAAATGTTGCAAATTTTTGACGTTTTAAATCGCAACTTTGACGTTTTGAGGAAAACCCCAATTTATTTTTCTTTAAATGCCTATAACTTTTTTGTCATTTGACCTACAGAGCTAAATTTTCGTAGGTAGCTTACGTATAAGGATATAAACCCGCGTACCAAATTTTGTTGCCCTCACTTTGTTAATTTTGGAGATATAAATTTTTTACAATTTTTTTCGAAAGAAAACTCAAAATTTTCCGGGAAAACCTGGGCCGATTTTCCTGGTTAACGAACTCATCCAAGCCATTTGTAAAAGGAAAGTACTCACCAAATTTAATCAAAATCGGCCAATAATTTTTTGAGTTATCGGTGTGATACATATATATATATATATATATATATATATATATATATATATATATATATATATATATATATATATATATATATATATATATATATATATATATATAAACATATAAAAATTGAAACTGACCCCGGATATGTGTTCTGGGGGGCCTAATTAGCGCTCATTTGAAGAAATTTTTCAAAATTCAAAAGTCGGGATCTCCTCATTAGTGAATTTTTTTAAAGAAAATTCACTAAAAGTTCGGGACGCAGCAAGTGTGTTATGGTAGTGAATTTTTTATTAAATGCTTCAAATTTGAATAACTCAAGTTTCTACAAACTTAGAAAGCTGAATTTTGGTGTATAGCAGGGCAACGTATCCACCAAATTTCATCAAAGTAACCTTGTAATTTTCGGAGAAATTTTTTTTTTTAACTCAAAATTTGAATAACTCACTTTTCTAAAAATGTATAGATACCTATATATATATATATATATATATATATATATATATATATATATATATATATATATATATATATATATATATATATATATATATATATATATATATATATATATATATATATATATATATATAAACATATAAAAATTGAAACTGACCCCGGATATGAGTTCTAGGGGTCCTAGTTCGCGCTCATTTGAAAAAATTTTTGCAAAGTTTCTCCATTGATACCTCTCTATTAGTGATTTTTTTAAATAAAAATACACTAAAAATGAAGGGCTTGCCACTTTTTTCCCCGAAAATGTATTATAAAAAAACCTACTTACTAAACTAACTAAACTTCATACTTATTAACTACTTACCAAGTTTTCCTCTAGTTAGTTATAGGTTATAGTAGTTAAAAAGTCCTTTCCTTTGATAATTATTAACACAATTCTGTCAACACTCAGCATTCACTTTAGTTTATAAGTTCTAACATAACTTTAAATCTGGTATAGGTCGTCCTAAACTTTTAATCTTTACCTTAGAATTTAAGTCTGTGAAAAGTCAACCTTTAAAATATTATCCACTGAATTAATCACAGTATCACAATTATTTTGTCCACTTATTAAGCAACCCGAAGTAGTATCCATCATAATAATAATAATTGTCTTGTTAGAACATGTAAACAACAACGAAATGATCTAATTAAAATCAATCCGACGCGAAGCACTACACGAAAATTACTACAGACGCTCTGCGAAAAGTGCACTGCAAACTGCAAGTGTGTAATTTTGAAGCGCACAACCAGATTGCTTATTCGGTCGTTTTTGATGAAGATAGTCGATCATTTTAGCATTTCACATTTCCTTAGAGCGCCGAAAAATACACACCGCCGCGAGTTACAGCACCCTGTATAATGCTATACTGATATCTCGTGTCAGTAGAGTAATAGGATCGAAGCAGTCGTTCAACGCGGAAGTACTGAAACCGCTGAATAATCATAGTCATCATAATTAATTTAGTTTAAGTTGTTTTATTTTATAATGTTAGCTAAGCATATTTGACTTTATATATACAAGTAAGATACAATATTATGTTAGAATTTATTACGAGTGTTTCAACATTAAACATCGTGTATTTCTCCTTTGTTTTAAAATTATAATTAAACTTGTTGTAATTTCGAAATAAAGTTTTTTTGTTTTGAAGTGCCAAAAGGGCACTATCCAAACTGGCGCAGTCGTTAGTATAGGTTTAAGTGTATTTTTGACAAAAATCGCAAAGCTACACTTCGATTTTTATCGTTAAAAACCTGCAACCTACAAAATTTAAAGTGACCAACATCGTCAACGAGGAAGGACATCATCGCCAACCTCAACAGCAGAAGCCACCACTAGCATAAGACAACACAGCCACAAAAGGAAGGACATCATCGCCAACCTCGAAGGGCCAAGTCAAGTATAGATAGAAGTGACCAAAAATCGTCAGCGAAGAAGGACAACATTGCCGACTTCATAATTAAGCATATGGAAAAATTATTGTGAGTAATTTTCATTATCCTTTATATATATTTATCCCATAAATTTTATAATTGTGTATGTCTGACTCAGATAAAATTTTTAAGAATATTTCTAGACAAAATATTATTAAACCAGCCAAATTAGTGTTAAATTTAGAAAATAATTTTACGTTGGAAAATACAAATATTAAAATGACTGAACAAAACGTTACTGCACAAACCAAAATTGAATCTTATCATATTAATGCAATTCCCAGTTATGACGGGGATCAACCCACTTTGGCAATATTTATTGGAGCTTGTGAAAATTTCTTATCATCTTTTGTTGATACACAAAATTTAAATAATGACCGAAATAATTGGATACTTAGAATAATAATTAATAAACTAGAGGGAAGAGCAAAATCTTTAATCGCTAGTAGAGAAGATGCCACAAATTGGCCCCGTATAAAACTTCTCTTACAACAATATTTTTCAGACCAGAGAGATGAAGATTGTTTAGCTAGAGACTTAATGTTACTTAAACCGAATCAAAATGAAACGCCCTATCAGTTTGGTATGCGAATACAAGATGCTAGAAGTTTGCTACAAAGTAAATTAAGATTAACTATAGATGATAACAATATTCGTTTAGTAAAAAATGAAATTTATGACAAAATGGCCTTGCAGACCTTTTTACATGGACTGCACGGACAATTAGGACTTGCAATTAGATTACAAAAACCGATACATTTGGAGCAAGCTATGGCATTAGTCGTAGAGGAAGAAAATTTCCAATATGGCGAAAAACAAATGAAATATATGCATACTAACACACATAATAAAAACAGTAATAGTAACAATTTCCAAAATAAACCATTCCAAAATAGTTTTACTTCTCAAAATCTAGGTAATTTTCATAAACCATTTTCTAGTAATCAACCATTTAATCAAAGACCATCTAATTCACAATTTTCGAGAAATAATTTTCCACAACTAAATCCTTTTGAGAGAAAACAAAACATTCAACAACAGAGACCTCATTATCAATCTGCTTCACAAACTTTCGCAAGAAATTCTAATAGAAATGTTTTCCGACCCAACCCTAATTTTGTTCCGACTTACAAGCCTACCCCTATGGAAACGTCGACCAGAAATCATAGACCGACAAATACCATACCTAATACACAAAACAGACGATATACGAGTGAGGAACTTTATCATCACGAAGTACAATCTGACAGACCTATACAAAACAATGACTACAACGACACAAATTTTAGTCAAGGAAATTATGAAACAAATTCTGAATATTATGAACCTGATAACTTTTCCGAACCTTACCCTGAAAATTATTATGAACCTAGAGATAATTTTAATGATTATACCGAACATGAAGAAAATTTTCATTCGAGCCTGAATTTAGATCAGAACAGATAATACAGGTTAATTTAGATAATTGCCCAAAACTACCCTATGTAATAGTGCCTGGTGTAAATTTAAAATTTATGTTGGACAGTGGTAGTACGAAATCTTTATTGTGCCCATCTTTAGCTTATACTTATTACAAAAATTTTATAGAAAATGAATATTTTCAAATCAAATCCGTCCATCAGACAAGTACACATAACGAAATTGCAAAAATTCCCTTACCATTAATGTTTAACACAGGAAAAGCAAAATATAAATTTTACATTTTTGATATTAGTAGCCAATATCATGGTCTGATTGGCTCTGACTTATTACAAAGGTTAGGAGCCAGAATAGATTTTAAAAATAGAAAATTAATTACAGATAAAGCAGTAATTCCACTTTATTTGCCGTCTGAACAACATAATACTTATAAAAGAACGTATCAAAATTTTAAAATCGAAATAGAAGCAAGAACAGAGAAAATTATTAAAATTCCAGTTTCTTGTTCCACAAATACTGGAGTTTTATCGAAATTAACATTGCGACCTGGAGTAGAAATACCAGAGTCATTAGTTAACATAGATCAGGGTTTTTCATATGTGAGTGTCTTGAATAGTACAGATAAACATGTACAAGTAATATTAAACTCGCCATTGAAACTTGACCCAATTACGGAAACAGAATTAAATTTCACTGAACACATTGACGAACACATGGACGTAGATTTCTCAGGGATAGAATTAGAATATCTTCAAAATCAAAATTTAGAAAAACTTAGACTTGATCATTTAAATATTGAAGAAAAAACAGCAATTGAAGCTTTATGTAGGGAATATAAAGATATATTTTATTGTGAAGGAGTCCCTCTCACATTTTCACATCAAATAAAACATCATATTAGATTATCTGACCCAGATCCAGTTTATGTAAGACCGTATCGCTTACCCCATGTTCAACAACAAGAAGTTAAACGACAAGTAGACGACTTACTAAGACAAGGTATAATTCGACCATCCTGTTCCCCATGGTCCAGCCCTGTATTAGTGATTCCAAAAAAAAGGACAGCAGTGGTAAACAAAAATTTCGTATGGTAATAGATTATCGTAAATTAAATGCCAAAACTATCCCGGACAAATATCCTCTTCCTAATATTTCCGACATCTTAGACAAACTCGGACGAAGCCAATATTACACCACCCTTGACTTAGCTTCTGGTTACCATCAAATTGAAATGGCACCAGAAGATATTGAAAAAACGGCCTTCTCCACGCAGTTCGGCCATTTTGAACATATGCGCCTACCTTTTGGAGTTATCAATGGGCCACCCTGTTTTGAGCGCCTAATGCAAAATATTCTGAGGGGTATACAAAACGAAAAATGTTTTTCCTATCTAGATGACATCATAGTATTTTCAACTTCCCTTCAGGAACATATTGAAAGACTAAAAGACGTATTTGAAAGATTAAGACAGGCCAACCTAAAAATTCAGCTCGATAAAAGCGAATTTCTAAAGAAGGAAGTAATGTATCTTGGGCATATAATCACAGATCGGGGGGTGAAACCTAATCCAGATAAGATTAAGGCCATAAAACAGTATCCACTTCCCAAGACCCGTAAAGAAATCAAAGGCTTTTTAGGTCTTGTAGGGTATTATCGAAAATTTATACGCGATTTTGGAAAATTGACTAAACCACTAACTAAATGCCTTAAGAAAAATGCCAATATAAATCATGACAAAGATTTCCTTGAGTCTTTTGAAACTTGTAAAAACATTTTGATGAATGACCCTATTTTACAATATCCCGACTTTACAAAACCTTTTATTTTAACGACAGACGCTTCAAATGTAGCTTTAGGGGCAGTGTTATCACAAGGACCTTTAGGTAGTGATAAACCAATAAGTTATGCATCTCGCACCCTAAATAATAGTGAACAAAAATATTCGACTATAGAAAAAGAGCTTTTAGCTATAGTTTGGGCGACTAAATATTTTAGGCCATATTTATACGGACGTAAATTTTACATTTACACCGATCATAGACCATTAGTTTGGTTAATGAAATTAAAAGAACCAAATTCAAAATTAACTAGGTGGAGACTAAAATTGGAAGAGTACGACTATGAAATTATATATAAAAAAGGAAAATATAATACAAACGCTGACGCATTATCTCGCATACAGGTAAATGCTCTAGATGAGGAGATTTCATCTACGTTTAATAATGTAGACAGTAATGAGAGACGTTTACAGGACTTTGACCGTGAATTAAATACACCTCCTTTAAGTATGATATTACCACAGCCGACAAATGAATATATACCACCTATGACTCCACCGGAAATGCCTTTTATCCCAATCGAAATTCCTAATAGTCCAAATTCAGAAGATATCCCTTTAAGTGAACTAAGACGCAATATACTCGCACAAATACCAACTGAAAACTCGGACGAAAGTGATCATTCTCAAGTAAATGTTGAACCGAAAAAAAGTATACAAATATCTGAAAATCCCATTGAAAAACAACCGAATCAATATTATATTTCCCCAGTAAATTATAACCCTAGACCAGTAAAACAGGTAAAAATTTATAATCAAACTAAATACTTAGTGCAAATTCCTCGACAAAATAATAGAGACCATATTGTTAAATTTTTACGAGATTATACCGTTTCAAATAAACGTTATTATTTTAATTTTGAAACCGATCAATTATATAAGGACTTTAGTAATATTTACACTGAACTATTTAATGATAATGGCCCTGAAATAATAAGCTGTCCGAAACGTAGAATTCCTTTGGCCGACACAGCTGATATTCTAGAAGTAATACAAAGTTATCACACCTCTAAAACTAATCATCGTGGTATTAATGAGACACTTAAAGAAATAGCTAATAAATATTATTTTTTACACATGAAAGAAAAAGTTACTGAATTTATAAATAATTGTGAAATATGTAAAAGAGCAAAATATGACCGTAACCCACCTAATATACCTTTAATGCTTACAGAAACTCCAAGTAGACCTTTCCAAATTTTACATATAGATACATTTATAATTGAAAATCAAATTTATTTAACTTTAATTGATTCATTTTCCAAATTAGGACAAGCAGTAGCTATTAGTAGTAAAAATCCGATAGAAACCTGTAATGCTTTAATTCAGTATTTTTCTTACTACGGAACACCCGAGCAAATAGTAAGTGACAATGGTTCAGAGCTATGCTCAGAAACTGTTAAACAATTATTTAATTTGCACAAGATAAAAGTTCATTTCACCACCCCCAGAAATCCAAATTCTAACGGTCTCATAGAACGCTTGCATTCAACTTTATTAGAACACATACGCATATTACGTCAAATTTATCCAAAAGACCCGATAACAAAAATTATGTGTTATGCTATTATGGCATACAATCATAGCATTCATTCAGCCACAAATTTTACCCCGTTTGATATTGTCTTAGGTCATACTTCTAGTAAAGATGTGTATGATATAAACGATCAACAAAAACTCTTGCAAGAGTACCTATTACAACATAAAAATAAACTAAATTTAATGTACGAAAAAATTAAAGAGAATTTAGAAAAAAATAAATTAAGAGTTGTGTCCGGCAGAAATTCCAAAGATGATACCGCTTTATTTGATAAGGAAACGCATGTCTATACTAAAGTAGATAAACGAAATAAAAATAATCCAAAATTCGAAGGTCCATTTGAATTGATAAAAGTTACAGATAAAAATGTTGCATTAATTAGAAAAAATAAACAAATAGCTAAACGACACCTACGAAATCTAAAACGACCTAATGTTTCAGGTCAATCCTCTTCCTCACCCATGTCCTTGGACAGGTAGAGTTTAACAGACTGAATGACAACCCTGGACTGCTACCCCTAAAAATAGGAACTATGCAAAACGCAGTCGATAAATGGACATTGATTAGAACGATTGAACTACAACCACTTTTACAAGACTTTAACTTTTTACAAAACACATCCTATCACCTGAACAGCTCTATACAAAACTCCCCTTATAATGAATCCTATTATGAAGAACTACGAAACTCTCAAAATGCGTTATTCCATGAAATAAGTGAAACTAACAAAATTTTCAAACAAATTATACCATCAAGTTTAAATCGAAAAAAGAGAGGTTTGATAAACGGACTCGGAACAGTAATTAAGTCAATCACAGGAAATTTAGATGATAATGATGCTAAACGTTATGACTCGACAATTTTAGAGCTAACTAGTAACCAAAATAAATTAGAAATAATTCAAAAAAATCAAATGTCACTAACAGAAACCGCTATTACCAAATTTAATCAAACAGTTTACATTTTGACTAACAATCAAAAAAAAGATAGCAGACCGTATTGAATTTCTAACGAAAAATTTTGAAGCTGAAGACTTAAGACAGGATTACATGGACATAGTAATCATAGCTCAAATGCTCTTTGTTCAGTTAATTACCGAAATAACGGGAATCAAAAATATTTTGGAGACTTTAGTTAATGCAATAACGTTTGCTAAATTAAAGACAATGCATCCCTCTATTTTAGAAACAGATGATTTATTGATAGAGCTTAATAAAATTCAAAGACATAAAGTAAATTTGCCATATAAGGTAAATATAGATAATATGGCCCTTTATGAAGAAATAATTACTATTAAAAGCTATTACAAAACCACTCAGTTAACATTCATTTTAGATGTACCTTTGGTTGAGTCAGCATATTACGATTACTATCATTTATATGCCTTTCCCATCCGTAATAGTTTGACCCACACATTCCTAACATTAATTCCCCATTCAAAATACCTTTCCTTGAATGATGAAAATTACAAACTCCATGATGGACCATGTCGAGAGGTCCGACCAACTGAATTCCTGTGTCAAGCTCAAACAATGAATTAAATCAGTCCAAACAGCCCTTGTGAAATACAATTAATAAAGTTTTCCACCCAGTATAACAATTGTGAGCATCACCAAATGTTAATAGAAGATGTGAAGATTCAGAAGATCAGCGAAAGTAAATGGATTATCATCTCTCCAGTAGAAAATATAGTCAACTACAGATGCAGCGATGACCGTAAAATCATGGCCATAGATGGTAGTTATCTGGTAAAAATAGAAGAAGGCTGTGAGGTAAAAATCAAAGGACAAACAGTAAGTTCTCATCAATCTGAAATTAAAAAACTTTTCTATGTACCGTTACCCGAACTCAAATTTAGTGAACTGTCCATGAACTCAAAACTTAACATTGTGCCTTTACATCTAGAATCTATAAATTTAGATGAATTGAATTTAGTGAAATCCCAACTACAGCATCAGAAGGAGTTACTACAAACAATAAGTGTTCCTGTAATTCATACTTCGATTAGTGTTTTTACTTTAACTGTTTGTGTTCTTTTATTAACAGTAGCATGTTTCTGTTTTTGGAAATTTAAAGACAGAATAGCCAGTTCCGCCGTCGAGTCCGAAATCGTCAACGAACTTAAGAAGACCCACGAAGTTCCCCTGGAGGACATCAATTTCAAGATTTAGGTACCCTAAATCTCATCTGGCAAGGGAGGAGTTACAGCACCCTGTATAATGCTATACTGATATCTCGTGTCAGTAGAGTAATAGGATCGAAGCAGTCGTTCAACGCGGAAGTACTGAAACCGCTGAATAATCATAGTCATCATAATTAATTTAGTTTAAGTTGTTTTATTTTATAATGTTAGCTAAGCATATTTGACTTTATATATACAAGTAAGAGACAATATTATGTTAGAATTTATTACGAGTGTTTCAACATTAAACATCGTGTATTTCTCCTTTGTTTTAAAATTATAATTAAAGTTGTTGTAATTTCGAAATAAAGTTTTTTTGTTTTGAAGTGCCAAATGGGCACTATCCAAACTCGCGCGACTGATGTATATGGATGTATATAACATCTGCAACCATTAACACTATACTTCTTCTGATTCTGTATTAATGGCTGCCGACTCTGCGATCCTCGATATACTAATTTTGTTTGTTGAATGCAGGAGGTAAGAAAGTAAATAAAAAAATTAATATATAGCATGGCAAAAATATTTTTTTTTCCACGACAGGCGGCAGTGCGCGCGCACGGGCGCACTTATTGAGAAGCCGTCCCTGTCCTAGACCCAGTAACTGAAGAAGAGGTGATGCAAATAGTCAAGAGACATTAAAGGTAAAGATTCCCGAGATATGTATGGTTTTTCAACTTAACTACTAAAGACTTATAGAAGGCATTGTGAAGCCTTTAACAGAAGTCATAAATAAATATGTAAGAGCAGGTGTGTTCACAGAGCTTTTGAAACTGGCAAGGGCAATTCCACTTTGAAAAAGGTAATCCAAATTTGTTTAGCAATTATAAACCAATGTGTATTCTGCCTACAATATCAAAGATTTTTGAAAGACTATTCAAAAAACAGAATTGTGGATTTCTTTCAAAAAAATGAGTCGTTTAATCAAAACCAGTATGGGTATAGAAAGTCTAGGTCCACAGTATCTGATTTGGTTAGTGTAGTGGAAGGTATACTAGAAGGTTTTGAAACCAAAAATAAACACAAATGAGTTTTTTGGACTTGAACAGACATTTGATACTGCCAATCACCAGTTATTGCTTGGTACACTCCACTACTATGATGGTGTGAGAGGCATTACCCTGGAAATCTTGAAATCATATCTGACAAACAGGAAACAAATAATAGATTGGAACAACCAAACATCTAGCAGTGTTCAACTATAAGTCGGAGTACCACAGGGTTCAGTGCTTGGTGCGATACTATTTATAATATACAGTGTGACTTACGGTCGATTAGACATTTACGGAGAATGGGACATAAGATTATTTTGAAAATTTGGTTTCTTGGGTAATTAGTTCTCCTCTATCGTTATAAAATATTTCCAATGCTGTGGCGTTGCCGCTTATGTTAATAACTAGCAACAGCTGTGATATTTTAAATAAGACACCCTGTATATTATACATTTTTCGATTCACTATTGTTTTCCAATTATTTTTGTATAATACTCGCTATACCCATCTCCAGTGGTTTTCGAGAAATGAATAGATTTTCTTTTTTTTGTGGAAAACAGCTTCAGTTAAATGTTTATTATAGCGTTATTTGGATTCGTACAGAGCTAAAATTTTGGGTGTAGTTTACCAATGTATTCGTTATGTCTAAGGGAATTAGTTTTCTATTATACAGGGTCGTTTAAAATTTGTGATTTTACCGATAGATACAAAAATGGTGAAAAGTACATTTCTTTTCAATGGAACAGCCTGTATATTATCAAATATCCTGAAAGACAATTAAAGTTGCTTTCAAATAATGTATCATGTTCCTATACCTAAATAGGCAGATTTCCAAAATAAAAGCAAGTTTCTATAAATACCGGATTCGTCTGTCATATTTTTATTCGTATGAAATGTCATGTAACATGTCATTATGAAAATTTGACAATTTGTGCATCAATAACGAAATTATTATGTAATCTTACAAATTTTCTCTCGTTCATTGGTTGTCAATCTGAATACATTTTATTGAACCTTCTGCATGTTCTTGCTATAATTTGTTCACATTTACATGAAGAATAAACAATTTCATCAAAACTTCATTTGAATGCTTATTGTCTTCCATTTTGATTCCTTTCAAACCAAATTTTTGTTAAAGAACACGCAAATGGTTTATTATTGATGCACTAATCGTCAAATTTTTATAATGACATGTTTCATGACATTTCATACTAATACAAAATATTACAGAATAATCCGATATTTACAGAAAATTGCTTTTATTTTGGAAACCTGACTGTATAGGTATAGGAACATGATACATTTGAAAGGAATTTTAATTGTCTTTCAGAATATTTGATAATATACAGAGTGTTCCATTTTAAAAATTCACTTTTCACCATTTTGTATCGGTAAAATCACAAATTTTGAATGACCCTATATAATGAAAAACGAATCTCCTTAGGCATGACTAATAGATAGGACATTGGTAAACTACTTCCAAAATTTCAGGTTTCTACCACTTCCAATAACACAGTAATAAACATTTAATTAAAGCTTTCTTATGCACAAAAACAGAAAATCAATTAATTTCATGAAAACCTCTTAAGATAGGTATAGGAGGGATCCGGTCCTGGGCGTGACGAAGAGCACTGCCAGCGGATCCATTAAGTCCTGGGTCAGAAACGAACATAAGGTGTACTGAGCAGACTGTCCAGGGCTCAGACATGGGAAGTCGGTAATTGAGGAACCCAGTTCAAAGAGAGTTGTGGAGCTGCTAAATCTTAGCAGAGGACAGCTCAGGAACATAACAGGACTCTTGATGGGACACATGGCTGTGAAAAAACACCTGCATAAAATGGGGCGGTACGAGGGGGACCTGGCATGCAGACTCTGCAGCGAGGGGGGAATCAGCGCAGCACATCTTGTGTGAGTGCAAAGCTTTGGACCGCAAAAGACAATTGATCTACGGACAGCCTAGACCAGAGACAGAGCAATATAAAACTTCACCCTACCAATTGCTGTGCAGACTAGTTCAAGGCACAGTGATTTTGGAATGGGTGGAGTAGAAAAGACAAAGGGCATGCACAATAAGTCAAAGGCTGCAGTGCTATCGAGGCGGCAAAGACGTGGACGAGCCCTAAGAGGAAAAAAGAGCATAACTAATTACCCAAGAAACCAAATTTTCAAAATAATGCTAAAAGTCTAACCTACCATCGACTGTGAGTTACCCTGTATATAAATAACCTAACACATACTGTTAATGCATATGGGGTCATATTTATATGGAGATGAAACGAGCTTTATGATCAGAGCGAGCAGTACTCAGGAAGCAGGGTTAAGGATGCAAAATTACATTTGCCATGCTAGGAGCTGGTTTGAGGCTATTGCACTCAAGTTAAATGAAGATAAAACTCAAATAATTAGATTTGAGGTTAAATCTAATGGTAACGGCAAAGTTTCTTGGTGTTGTTCTGGATGCTTCTCTTATAAATGGTATCTGCACATAAATTGTGTGGACGGCTGTCGAGTGTGGTGTGTTGTGAAGAGACTTATGAGGGTTGCAACTTGCATCGAGGACGGCATACATTGCTAGCTTTCACTCCCTATGGAATTCTAATATGGGGTTCTTCACATCAGTTGGCGAAGGTTGAGCTTTGAGTAATGTGGGTCCACTGGAGAGCTGAGGGGGCTGTTCAGGCGACATGGTAATTTGACGATTACGTATTTATATACTTAAGAAATAACCAACATCATAGTTATAATACAAGGTATGGTAACGAGTTGACCATTCCACCGCACCGAATAGGAGCCTTGCAGAATGCAATAAATCACCTGGAAGTTAAACTTTTTAGTGGACTCCTTATTAAAAAAATTAAAGTAAAAAATGTATTCCATAGTAGATGGACTGTTTGATGAATGGGACTTTTTTTAACCCCATTGAATATTTTAATTATAGTCAGTGTTCTTGAGCTTATTTTCCTGCTTTATTCGGTTGTGTGTTTCTGCTTTTAGCGAATTTTTTTTTTAATTCGCTAATGAGGAGATCTATATATATATATATATATATATATATATATATATATATATATATATATATATATATATATATATATATATATATATATATCCGACCGATAACTAAAAAAATAATGGACTGATCTTGATCAAATTTGGTAAGTACCTTCCTTTTGCAAGTGGCTTGGATAAGTTCGTTAGCCAGGAAAATCGGACCAGGTTTTCCCGGAAAATTTTGAGTTTTCTTTCTAAAAAAATTCATATCTCCGTAAATAACAAAGTAAGGGCAACCAAATTTGGTATGCGTGTTTTGTATTTTAAAGTGTGAACTCTGTACCAAAAATCTAGGTTTAGTGAAGTTTATGGTTTCACGGTCTATAATTTTTTTAGCTAATTTTTGTAGAACAAATTTGTTAATGCATTTTTTATCGAAATATGATGCGTTTATAAGAAAAAATCTGGGCGCAGTAAGTGCGTTTTGGTAGTGAATTTTCGGTAAATTGCAGATTAGCTCCCGAACGCTTTTCAAAAAACTGTTTTCAGAAACCTGCCTAGGGCCCCCCCTTGATCCACAAAACCCAAGAAAAATGTCTTGTTCACACCCCCCAAGGAAGTTACGGGACCAGGAGTGAATAGGGGTGCTGGGCGGGGTAAGTAGTAAAAAGGAAATCTGAGCAGAAAATGCTAATACAACGGGCTTGAAAGTTTTCTTTTTCACATCTTGAAGCCATATCCCCCTTAAACCCTGCCTACCTCGCACAGCACCCCTATTCCCCCAAAAAATTTCTTGTTTACACTCCCCAAGGAAGTTACGGGACCAGGAGTGAGTAGGGGTGAATAATTTTTTTTAGCTAATTTTCGTAGAACAAATTCGTTAATGCATTTTTGAATTTTTTATCGAAATATGATGCGTTTCTAAGAAAAAGATCTAGACGCAGTAAGTGCGTTTTGGTAGCGAATTTTCGGTAAATTTGCAGTTTGGCTCCCGAACGCTTTTCAAAACACTGTTTTCAGAAACCTGTCTAGCTCTTGTTCACACCCCCCAAGGAAGTTACGGACCCAGGAGTGAGTGGGGGTGAATAATTTTTTTGTTTTTAGCTAAATTTCGTAGAACAAATTCGTTAATGCATTTTTGCATTTTTTTTTGTCGATATATGATGCGTTTGTAAGAAAAAAATCTGGACGCAGTAACTGCGTTTTGGTAGCGAATTTTCGGTAAATTTGCAGTTTAGCTCCCGAACGCTTTTAAAAATACTGTTTTCAGAAACCTGCCTAGGCTCCCCCCCCTGGATCCACAAACCCCAAGGAAAATTTCTTGTTCACAGTCCCCAAGGAAGTTACGGGACCAGGAGTGAGTAAGGGTGTATAAATTTTTTTTTTTTTTAGCTAATTTTCGCAGAACAAATCCGTTAATGCATTTTTTATTGTAATATGATGCGTTTGTAAGAAAAAAATCTGGACGCAGTAAGTGCGTTGTGGTAGCGAATTTTCGGTAAATTTGCAGTTTAGCTTCCGAAGGTTTTTCAAAAAACTGTTTTCAGAAACCTGCCTAGACAACCCCAAGAAAAATTTCTTGTTCACACCCCCCAAGGAAGTTACAGGACCAGGAGTGAGTAGGGGTGCTGAGCGGGGTAGGTAGTAAAAAAGAAATATGAGCAGAACATTCGAATAAAGCGGGCTTAAAAGCTGTCTTTTTCACATCTTGAAGCCATATCCCCCTTAAACCCTGCCTACCCCGCACAGCACCCCTATTCACTCCCAGTCCCATAACTTCCTTGGGGGGTGTGAACAAGAAATTTTTCTTGTGGTTTGTGCATCCAGGTGGGGTCCTAGTAATGTTTCTGAAAACAATGTGTTGAAAAGCGTTCGGGAGCTAATCTGCAAATTTACCGAATTTTCATTAAATCCTTCAAAATTCAATAACTCAATTTGCTATTAACGTAAGCTTTGTTGGTTAGAAAACCAACATTTAAGTTTATTTTCGGAAAATTTTTGTATATTTTCAAACCATAAGTAATTTTGATAAAATATAGTACATTGTTTCTACTACATAGGCTATACCGATAATCATTGATGCCTGCTCGCATTTGCTATTAAAAACATTTTTATGGAAATTCACTTCCATAACACATTTGCTGCATCCAGACTTTTGAAAAATGTTTATATATTTTCAAACAGTAAAGTTATTTCGATGAAATATGGTACATTGTTTCTACTATATAGGCAACCAAGTTTGATGCCTGCTTTCATCAAAGAAAGACATTTGCTATTAAAAATATGTTAAAGAAAATTCGCTACCATAACGCACTTGCTGCGTCCAGAGATTTTGATTTATGTTGTAATATTTTATATATTTGTGTGTATTTTATGTAATTGTATTTTGGATGTGTGAGTTTCTATACCTTACATTTTATCATTGTAGTGTGTTTAAGAATACATTATTTTGTTTGACTGACCATGTAATTTTGATGGTGAATAAATATGAATATTAATATAACTTGCTTAAGTTTCTGAATAAATAAGATTGTTCTAGAAACGTGCAGATATCATAAAGATGAAGAATATAAATAAATACAACTGTTCACAAACTTGCATATTTAGCACATTCATTACAACACAAATGCACTGACCTAATAAAGCAACACTGCTTTTAGAAATACTATTAGAATACCCTTCTTGGCTATTGTTCCGAACAATGGTATTAAATAAATTTGTGGAAACAGATATTTTAGTGTTAAGTAACATGAATCGGTTGATTCACTAAATCGTTTGATTATTTTAATTTGTTACAGTTGTCAATGAAAATGTAAGTTTGGTTATCTCACGTCAGATTTTAACGGAGATCGGCACACATTTAATGAAACTACCAGATGATGTCTCGAAAGCAGTTTCACACTTTATGCTTGAAAAGGTACAGCCTCGTGTAATATCTTTTGAGGAACAAGTAGCCAGTATCCGTCAACACCTGGCTGACATTTATGAAAGAAACCAGATGTGGCGTGAAGCAGCTGCAGTTTTAGTGGGGATTCCCCTTGAGACTGGCCAGAAACAGTATTCAGTTGATTACAAGTTAGAAACTTATTTGAAAATAGCTCGCCTATATCTTGAAGATGATGACCCTGTGCAAGCGGAGGCTTTCATAAATCGAGCTTCCCTGTTACAAGCAGAATCAAGGAATGAACAGTTGCAAGTTTATTATAAAGTATGTTATGCCAGAGTGCTGGATTATCGTCGCAAATTTATTGAAGCTGCACAGCGTTATAATGAGCTGTCCTATCGTACAATCGTTAGGGAAGATGAACGTATGACAGCTCTTCGTAACGCTTTGATCTGTACAGTGCTAGCTTCAGCTGGACAGCAGCGTTCGAGAATGTTAGCGACACTATTTAAGGATGAACGATGTCAACAATTACCAGCTGTCGGTATTCTGGAGAAAATGTATCTTGAAAGGATAATTAGGAGATCTGAATTACGTGAATTTGAAGCTCTGTTGCAACCTCACCAGAAAGCCAAAACTTCAGACGGTTCGACTATACTTGATAGGGCTGTAATAGAACACAATTTGTTGTCGGCGAGTAAGCTTTACAATAACATTAGGTTTGAAGAACTAGGAGCCCTATTGGAAATTCATCCGTCAAAAGCAGAGAAGATAGCAAGTCAGATGATTACAGAAGAGAGAATGAATGGTTACATAGATCAGATTGATTCTATTGTTCATTTTGAAAGTAAGTTAATTGTTTTATTTCATTTCTCTTGTTTATTAGTAAAATTTCTTAAATAGAGGAGGTGCATGCATCCCAAATCATAGTCTCCTGGTGGATTGTCCAGAGAAGTTTGGGTATAATATGGAATAAACTACACTGCATAGCACCACGTGGTAGAGGACCACAAAATAATAAAAAGTTCCTACACACTAATGTCTAATCGTTTTTTGTTCTCAAGTTACAGGCTGTTGAAGTTTTTTTTTTTTCACAAATTGAAAAGGCATTTATTCAATATTTAATTTGTAATGAAGTCCGAATTTATTATGGTTATTTGAATAGCGAATAATTCATTAAGGCGGTTTAAATAACGAATATTTGCTAGGTAATAAATCCGACTTATTTTATAAACACTTCAGAGTATGAAAAGTCGCCACAAGTGGAACGTGGATTGTGTATGATGAAATGCATAGCGCCTGTCTGTCACGCGCAATGAGATTCATTTTTGTTGCGTCACGGAGCGCATGGCAAATAGACGACCGAGAGATAGAACGCCGTCCGGGAGATGCCTTCAGCTCGCGGCCGAGACAAGAGGTTCTGGTGGTTGTACGTTAATTTCAAGTATCGTGTGAACGTCAGTTAGGTGTATTAACTGGGAAGTTTGTTTCGCTGTGCTACGTGGTAGTAAAAGCAGCGTGTTATTTGTTTGATAGTAAAGAACGAGAGTCCATAACGACTGTGTTCTACTATCGTGGTTTGCAAGGTTAGTTATGCTTCGGAAAACTTTGAGAAGTATACTTGCAAACTGAAATAGATAATTGGGTATTTTATTAATGCTGTTCTATGTGTAATATTAACAGCGTGTTAGGATTTAAAGTGTATATAGTGGACCACGTTTGTCTCGAGGGACATACGTCCTTGAGATACGCATGGAGCTGCTCAGAATGGTACGTAATACAGGGTGTTCGACAGAATCGAAATCAGGTAAATGATTACACCATATTATAGTGGAACTAGGGTGTTTAGCGAATTATAGCGTGCTATATAGGGTGGACCACGTTTGTCTCCAGGGACGTACGTCCTTGAGATACACATGGAGCTGCTCTGAGTGGTATGTGCTCGCTAGATAAGGTGGTTAATTAGCTAGAGTGTCCAGCCTAGATAAGTGACAAGCTGGTCACGTTTCTTACCCATATAAGGGGAACGGGAGCACAGACAGTGCTGATAAAAGGGGTAGTATTTAGTGTGTCCGGCATCCTGTGCTGTACTGGGTCGGCCACGTTTGTTCCGAGTGACGTACGTCCTTGTGATAAACGTGGAACTGCTCAGAATGGTACGTAACCGCTGGATGGCACTGTTAGTTATACAGGGTGTTCGACAGAAATAGGGGACAAGTTACCCGGTGGTATTAGTTAGCATGTTAGGGTCATATGAGAGTGGGAACCGTTTGCTTACCCACCTAGCAGAGTAGGACTGTAAGGGAATAAAGCCCAGGGGAAAATAGAACCTTCGATTGAGGCGGAATTTATAGCGGGGCCATTTCCCATTTCACACATGTATATGTTGCTTTCTACTTGCCGTTGCTTTAACATACCTTGTTGATTGCTGTGCTAATGCTAATATCACGCTTTATTTGTTATAAATAGCACAAATATTATTCTAGTCGAATATCATTGTATTTTTAAATATTTACGTATTTGTATCGTTTCCACTATGAAAGAATGTCTTATCAGACCTGACCTGACCTGAGATATGTTTTCTCTTTAATCGCATGAACTGTAGCGAATTTTTAATTTTCATAATTTATGGATTTTTATTGTTGTCATTTTCGTTTGTAGATATTTTAAATATTATTAGAAGCTTTTATGAAATTAGTTGCGTTTCACTGCACTGCCTGTAGATATTTGCACTAGTGTAGGGGTGTTTGAGCTAGAATCCTGTGACGGATTGTAACTAGCTGAGGTATATCGTAATTGATATTTTAGTGTTTATAATATTTCTGCTTCCAACTTTGTAAGCTAGGAAAACAGCCATTATTCGGGAGTAAGTAATTAAAGCCTACTTAACTCCAGAGAACTCTACGGGATATAATAACTTTCGACCCCTGGCTATAGTTTTCTTCTCCACTCGAGCTACCCTAGGACAAGGCTGTTATGAAACAGTAACTTTGTGGTGTTCTACGAGGGCCTTAGCACAAATCCTCACGGGGATCTGACCTCGTCCTATTTAATAGGGAATAAAGATGGCGCCCGAGGATATGTAACTTAGAATTATAATAACAATATTTAGGTCGCGCCCGAATGACGGATTGGCAACTTATCCGTTGGGCATCTGCTTAGCCAGGGCATCACAAATTAAACAACATTTAAAAAATGTAACGTACTCAGCTCTACAGATGTTGTTCAATTTGGTGACCGTGTTAATGATTGACAGCATCTTTGAAATATATTCGGATTGTTATGAAATCTATCAGCACACCACTATTCTGTTCCATAATCGCCCTTCACTATTTATTTCTACGGCATACACTTAATCTTTCATAAACCCCCAAAATGAAAAATCAAGGGGATTAAAATCGGGACTACGAGATGGCCATGGTATAGGTCCACCACGACCAATCCACCTATTTCCAAATCTTCTTTGTAAAAATGTCTTTTTTTTTCTCCCTTAGGGCTCGTCCGCGTCTTTGCCGCCCCGATAGCACCGCAGCCTTTGGCTTATTGTACATGACCTTTGTCTTTTCTACTCCACCCATTCCAAAATCACTGTGCCTTGAACTAGTCTGCACAGCAATTGGTAGGGTGAAGTTTTATATTGCTCTGTTTCCGGTCTAGGCTGTCCGTAGATCAGTTGTCTTTTGCGGTCCAGAGCTTTACACTCGTACAAGATGTGTTGGGCTGATTCCTCCCCCTCGCCGCAGTGTCTGCATGCCAGGTCCCCTTGAACTGACCCATTTTATGCAGGTGTTTCTTGACAGCAATGTGTCCCATCAAGAGTCCTGTTATGTTCCTGAGCTGTCCTCTGTTAAGATTTAGCAGCTCCGTAGCTCTCTTTGAACTGGGTTCCTCAATTACTGACTTCCCATGTCTGAGCCCTGGACAGTCTGCCCAGTACACCTTATGTTCGTTTCTGACCCAGGACTTAATGGATCCCCTGGCAGTGCTCTTCATCACGTCCAGGGCCGGTTCTGGTCCCATAAATGGTCCTGCTGATCCTCTGTCAGCTTCTTCATTGCCTTTGACCTCCGAGTGACCCGGCACCCAGATGAGGGTGACCTCATTCTGCACAGCCAGGTCACTCGTCTCGGCATTCACTTACCAGCCTGGAATTTACCTGTGTGCTACTTAGGGCCTTAAGGGCTGCCGGCTGTCTGTGGCTATGAGGATCCGCTTGTTGGTGTAGCCTCTCCTCTTGTTCTCCCTCACACAGTGCAGGATGGCGTACATTTCGGCCTAAAAGACCGTTGCATGGGCTCTGAGGGAAATACTATGACTTACCCTGGGTCCTTCCGAATAAACACCTGCCCCCGTCCCACGCTCCCCGCCGGATCCGTCCGTGAATTAGAGGAGCGGGTCCCATAGTAGGCCCGGCATCTCCCCCCTGTCTAGCAGTCGGGGATTTCCACTGTAAACTTGTTTTCCCTGCAGATTCGCAGGCTCGTAAAGTCTGACCTCATTTCAAGCATGGGCTTATTCACGATCTCCTGAATTTTGCAGTGGCCCCTACAGCCTGGGTTGATCTTCAGTGTATCATTGCAGGCTAGTCTGTATAGTTCTAGCCTGGCCTCTCCCATGGTAAGTAAGGGGGGGTGGGGATATCAGATCCAACAACACCTCTGGCTCCTGTGATGCCGAGGTAACTCATCCTTTGGATCTTGCCTAGTTTTTGTTTGGCACTGTATTGTGTCACCTTAGGCCCCTTGCCCTAAACTTAAATCCTCTTAATTTTGCCACTGGATGCGAAATAAACTTCATCTTCTGACAAAAGAGTACGAAGGTATACTGTGCACTAATTTTTGTTCAGTTATCTCTACAATCGCAAGAAATTAAAGACCACGAAAATTTATTAAGAATAAATTTTTACAGCCTGTAACTGGAAAATAAAAAAGCAATCGGACATTACAGTGTATAGGAACTTTTTTTATTATTTTTTTGTCCTCTATCATGTAGTGCTATGCATTGTAGATTGTTCTAGGGCACCCTGTATATTTGCAACACATCTATAGGGCGTTTAGTTGTTGAGGTAACAACAGTCGTAAATAATACAGTTTATTATTACTTCCACATTGTCAATATGTGTGGAAGTATGGCATCGGCGACAAAAATTTCAAAAAAAAATTTTTCGCTTAAATGTCGTAAAAAGTGTCAAAACATAGAGAAAAAGTTGAGGTCAAATATGGCAAAAATATCATCGACATATCTCAACCATACCCTCGGATAATACTCCACCGCCACAACAAAGTCAGTCTCAAATCGACTCATTAAGAGTTCGGGAACGAAGGAAGACAATGGGTTTCCCTTTATGGTTCCCTCCATCTGCGGATAAAACTTCCCGTCAACACGAAAGAAACTCAGGCATGCATGTCCGATAGCTGGTTATAATGAAGCATGTCCCGAAGGATACTGAAGAGCTATATCGATAGGGATGCTGGGGAACAAATGGGAAACCCATTGTCTCCCTTCGTTGCCGAACTCTTCATGAGCCAATTTGAGAGTCACTTTACTGGGGCAGTGGAGTATTTTCTGAGGGTATGGTTAAGATATTGAGTTGAGTTTGAGTGAGTGAGTGTAAACACTCAAACACTCGGGATGGCACGAACTTGTAGTTCATTCACCACAGATTTTTGAATTGCAGTTGAAGGTTCTTTATATTTATTATACCTATTGGTCTGGTTAAGATATGTTGATGATATTTTTGCCATATTTGACCTCAGTAAAGATAACATCAATAATTTTATCAATAAGTTAAACAGTAGATTCCCTTCAATCAAGTTTACGTAGGAAATGGAGAACAACGACCAATTACCCTTTCTTGATACTCTAGTCATCAAGAATATAATAAATAGGTTAGAATTTGACATTTATAGGAAAGAAACTTCTACAAATCGCTTCATACCATCATATTTAAATCATTCTTTCGCCCACAAAAGCTCGAGTTTCAGGTTTCTTGTTCGGAGGTTACTCAGCTTTCCTTTGAGCAGTAAGCGATACAATTCAGAGATGAACAAAATTATAAATATTGCGATTTGTGACAGTTTCTCTCCAGACATAGTGTATAGATTAGTTACTAAGCACAGGTGGAAAATGTCGATAAGTAACATTACGACATTGAAGCCTGAATCCGATGAGCCACCCAAAAAGTTCGCTGTACTTCCTATCTATCCTTTTCTTACAAAAGGGTTAGAGAAAACATTCAAAGGTAACGACTTGAGAGTTATTTATAAAGTTGGTAATTTGAAGAACCTTCTGGATGGGACAAACAATTACATTAGATATATTGTGAGTAGGCTATTCCAGTCCCTCCACCGCGACCTTAGGTCTATTATGGCTCACGCCTAATTATTTAAATTTCACCTTGAGGGTGAAAGCTTGTTTGGCAGGTGTACTGCCTTCTGATTGAAGTCGCTTGCCTGTTTCGAAGCTCACAGAGAAATAACCCCTCTCTGAGTTCGTTTGGACCCGACATCCGTCAGTGTTTGCCTCGAGGCGGTATCATGAAGTCCCGCTCTCGAGCTGCATCCAATCTCCAGTTGTAATCCACCCCTAGAGATCTCAGCTCTCCCCCCCAACCTGACACCCAACAGTGTTAGACTCAAGGCAACATCCCATCGAGTCCCGCTCCCGAGCATCACCCAAGCGAGGCCGTCTGTCCGTTTCGTAGCACACAGTGGGGGCCACAAACTCCGGGTGTATACCAATCATCAGAGATCACAGCCCTCTGGGTCGTCTGAACACACACCAGCGCTCAACCCAGGGCGGTATCTTCTGGAACCCTGCTCCCGAGTAACAACCAAGCGAGGGAAATTGTCCATTTTTGAGCCCACAGTGGAGGGTCAAAATCCGGGTGCATATCACTCCCCAGAGATATCCGCCTCCCTCCAGCCTCACCTGTACCAGACCCCCGCCAGTGTTTCATTGACTCGAGCACTATCCAAGCGGAGTCGTTAGCCTGTTTCGAAGCTCACAGAGTAGGCCTAAGTCTCCAGGTGTAATCCACCCCTAGAGATATCAGATCCCTCCAGGTTCGTCCAGACCCGATACCCGCCAGGGTTTGCTTAAATTTCACCCAACAATTCGAGCTTCCTGCAGGAGACGAAATTTGTGTGAAACTTTGTTTGACAGATGTACTGCCATCTGAGAGGTAACCTCTCTCAGAGTTCGTCTGGACCAGACATCTGGCAGTGTTTGACTGGAGGCAGTATCATAGTCCCACATCTGAGCAGCATCCAAGTGTGGTCGTTTGCCCGTTTCGAAGCTCACAGAAAAGGCCTCAATCTCTAGTTGTAATCCACCCCTAAACATCTCAGCTCTCCTCCGGGTTCGTCTAGGCTTGACACCCACCAGTGCTAGACTCAAGGCGAGTCCCGCTCCCGAGCATCGCCCAAGCGAGTCTGTCCATTTCGAAGCACACAGTGGGGGCCTCAAACTCCGGTTGTATACCACTCATCAGAGATCTCAACCCCCTCCGGGTCGTCTGGACACACGACACCCCTCACCACTCAACCCAAGGTGGTATGATCTGGAACCCCGCTCCCGAGTAAGAACCATGCGAGGTCAATTGTCCATTTATAAGCCCAGAGTGGAGGCCTCAAAATCCGGGTGCACATTACTCTCCAGAGATATTTGCCTCCCTCCAGGCCCACCTGGACGAAACCCCCGCCAGTGTTTTACTCCGCTTAGTCACCTCTTACGACAGGCAGGAGTTACCTTGGGCCTATTCTTTTAGTTAGTCTCCAGACCCACAGGGGACGGGCCAAAGAATACTATTGACTTCTGACAAAGATCAGGCATTTATTTATTAAATATTTTGTAATATTTGCCAAAAAATCTATATTGGCCAAACGCGGAGTTCAATATCAACAAGATTCAAAGAGCATATAGCTCATTTCAGATTCAATAGAGCAGAGAAATCTAGCGTTGCCCAACATATGATTGTCAGGCCGAAATGTACGCCATCCTGCACTGTGTGCGGGAGAACAAGAGGAGGGGCTACACCAACAAGCGGATCCTTATAGCCACAGACAGCCAGGCAGCCCTTAAGGCACTAAGTAGCCCACGGGTAAATTCCTGGCTGGTGAGTGAGTGCCGAGCTGAGACGAGCCACCTGGCTGGGCAGAATGAGCTGACCCTCATCTGGGTGCCGGGTTACTCGGGGGGTCAAAGGCAATGAAGAAGCAGTCTTGCGAAGAGAGGGTCAGCAGAACCATTTATGGGACCAGAACCGGCTCTGCGCGTGACAAAGAGCACTGCCAGGGAAGCCATTAAGTCCTGGGTCAGGAACCAACACAAGGTGTTCTGGGCAGACTGTTCAGGGCTCAGACATGAGAAGTCAATAATTAACGAACCCAGTTCAAAGAGAGCTGTGGAGCTGCTAAATCTTAGCAGAGGACAGCTCAGAAACACAAAAGGTCTCTTGACGGGACACATGGCCGTCAAGAAACACCTGCATAAAATGGGGCGGTTCGAAGGGGACCTCGCATGCTGACTCTGCGGCGAGGGGGAGGAATCAGCCCAGCACATCTTGTGCGAGTGTAAAGCTCTGGACTGCAAAAGACAACTGATCTAGGGTCAGTCTAGACCGGAGACAGAGCAATATAAAACTTCACCCTACCGATCGCTGTGCAGACTAGTTCAAGGCACAGTGATTTTGGAATGGGTGGAGTAATAATAATAATAATAATAATAATATTTATTGTGGCAAAAATTACACAGCCTTGTCAAACAAATACCAAATATAAGACTATAGAACTAAAATTGTGAAATAAACATCAAAAACAAACAAAAATACAAAAGACAAAAGAAACAAATTTACACATATAAAAAAATGGCATCTTATGTTGTCTCTAGTGGCTTTACTCTATCCACTCAATGTCCATATTGAGGTATTCACTTAAAGAATAAAATGCATACTTCATAAGAGTGTTTTTCACATTTCTCCTAAATTCTCGCTTATGTTTTGATCTTATATTCTGGGGGATTTTATTGAAGAACTTGACACCCCAGCAATTCACCCCGGTTTCAGCTCTTTTTATTCTATGATAAGGAATGGATATGTTCTGTCTGCCTCGGGTACCATATTCGTGGTAATCACCGTTTTGGTTGTAGTCCTCTTGATGTTGGTAAGTATATAAGACACTTTCCAAAATATATGCTGAAAAGATGGTAAGTATGCCTGTCTTCGTGAATAAGGTTCTACAACTTGTACGGCTGTCTACAGAACAGATTATTCTTACTGCAGCTTTCTGTTGCAGAAATATTTCAGACACTCCGGGGCTACTCCCCCATATTAGGATACCATAGGTAGCCCTACTTTGGAAACATGCATGATAAGCTGTCAACACTGTCTGGTAATTACTGATGTTCATCAGACGCCTCAACAGATACAGACACGACGCCAATGTGCCCTGGAGCTTTTCAATGTGCATTGACCAGCGAAAATCTGATTGTATATATACACCAAGAAATTTCACAGATTGTTTTTGTCTTGGTTGCGTTTGGTGGGAGCTGATATTCAAGACTTTTGTTTTGTTTACATTGAGTTTCAGTTTATTATTTCTAAACCATTCTCCTGCTTCCCACATTGTGATATTTCTTCTCTCATTAAGTTCAGCTTCATTTCTGCCAATGTTAACAAATGAGGTATCGTCTGCATAGAGAGAAACTGCATCAGACGAAACGTTCTCTGGAAGATCATTTGTGTATATAATGAATAGGAGAGGCCCTAGCAGCGAACCCTGAGGTATACCGCATGTTTGTGTCTGCCAACTCGAGTACTGTTCATTTAGCTTCACTCTTTGGTATCGGTTGGTAAGGTATGACTTAAAGAGCCTCAGTGGCAAACCCCTAATGCCATAGTGTTCCAATTTGGTTAGTAATATCTCATGTGATACTGTGTCAAATGCCTTATGTAAATCACAATATATGCATTGTGCCATATTGCCAGAGTCCAGCGCCTCAATTTATTTGTTGTGTTTACCAGCGCAGTGACTGTTGATTTACCTCCTCGAAAGCCATGAAGCTCCTCACTGAGAAAACCTTTTGCTTCTAAATATTCTTCAAGCTGTTGCTTTATTACGTACTCAAATATTTTTGAAAGTGCTGGTGAAATGGAAATAGGTCTAAAGCTATCCAAAGAGGCAACATTGCCACCCTTATATGCCATACTTACGTCTGCTTTCTTAAGTTCCTCTGGAAACAGGCCAGCCTGCAAACATTCATTTACTAAAGCTGTTATTGGATCTAGTATGCTGTAAATAACTGTTTTTAAAAATTTTACATTTATTCCATAACAGTCTGGCGTTATTTTGGCTTTCAAGGCACATACCACTCTCCAAACCTCCAGCGACGTAACCTCCCGCAGATAAAATGAATTCATTGTATTAATAACTTTGGTCTTAATATATGTTCGTGGTACTATATTATTTCCGTTTATTTGTTGAAAAATATTTTTACTTATATTAGCAAAATAACTATTACATGCTTCTGGTGTTAATGAAGGTAACTGTTTACGTTTTTCTTGTGTTTCACCCTTTATAATCTTCCATGCAGCTTTTTGCTTGTCTTCCGCTTGCTGAATAGCCATGGCAACCCCTTCAGCCTTTGCCGCTCGAACTTTGTCGCGATAGCAGTCTCGGTAGGTTTGGTATGCCATTAATGACTCGTTATCTCTTTTCACCAACCATATTGTGTAGAGTGCATCCAGCCTGTTTTTAAGACCTTTCAATTCATTGGTATACCAGTTTACCTTTAGTGTTTGAGTTTTTATCCTAGATTTTCTTTCGGGAAAATATTCGTTGTAGCACATAAGGAAGAACTAATGAAATCTGGAGTAAGACTAAGGGTATGCACAATCAACCAGAGGTTGCAGTGCTATCGGGGCGGTAAGGCCGCGGACGAGCCCTGAGGGAAAAAAACAACATATGATTGACTCAGGACATAAGGTAGGCGGTAGTAATCTTAAGGTGTTGAAGGCAGCTACGGATTATCGCAAATTAAATGCTGTGGAAAGTTTGGAAATCTGCAAGGTGAATCCACAGATTTTGATGAATTCATGGTTGCATTCAACATCAACACAACCGGTTGGGTGTATCCACTGACACCAACAGTAGTCCTTGAATTACGTCACCTAGTGTTACGTCATCCGGTACTGATGCCTCTGATATTGCATCATCATCTGGTATTGTATCATTTATAGTGTATAGTTTAGGTATATACATAGGATAATTTTGCCCATACAGTTAGTTTAGCGACAGCTAGAGATGAAGACAACTTCGTTGTCGAAATCTGTATCTAGCGCATAAATCTCTGTTATTATTTTTGCAGTTTTTGGGGCAATTCTGCTTTTTGTTTCACCTTGTATAGTAATAGTGGACTGGTAAAATATGATGCCTTATATTATAATAAATCTCCTCACCACAACATTTATTTGTATTTCTCTTACAGCACGAGAAACCTTGCCCCAGTGGGACAAACAGATCCAGTCCTTATGTTACCAGGTTAATTCGATTATTGAATCCATTTCAAAGTCACATCCTGAATGGATTATCAAAGTAATGGAATCACAAATGGTTTCATAAATGAATTTTCGTTTATTTTTTAGTTATATTTAATTTCTTATTACAATTGTGATTGTTGTGTAAAATAAAATAAATTTTGGAATAAATTCAGATTTATTTCAGAATAATAATTTAAATCGAGGTATAAATAAATAAAACACATTTACCACACAACAAGCTTCTTAACTACATCTCAAAATTTATCAATATCCTCTCACAACTCCCCAGAGAATAAAATTTTCCCCTTACTTACCCCCTGCAGATGTAAAAAGAACTAGTTTACAAATGAAATAAAAAAATATGCTCTAAAAATTAGATGTGCATGGCTATAAAAAAATTTGATCACGTCAGGATTTTAAAATATCAAACGATGCGATAAGGCAATACTAGTAAAAAAAATATGCTTATATAGACATTAATCTCAGCTTCCTAAAGCTTTGTTACCATATCAGCTTGTTTGCAACTTCAGTAATAACAAAAACCTTATCTGCTATGTTTTATTATTACTGTGGAGTCCACACCTGCACTTTAGATAAGGAATTCATAGCATCTATAGAGATCTTTGTGCTTTTTTTACATAGATAGATAGATAGATAGATATTTATTTCACAGATACAGCATAAAATCTGTTCGTGATAATGTCAGTATAAGCGATACATCAGTAAAACTAAAATTAAAATTTAAAATATAGCACGGTACAAACATGAAGCACATCACTTAATCTAAACAAAGAAGTCCTCGAGAGAGTAACAGGTCCTTTCCAACAGAAAATTTTTTAGGGTGTGCTTAAAAGTATAAAAAGTATTAGAGGCTTTCACAGCAGATGGCAGTTGGTTATAAAATTTACATCCATTATAATAAACATTCTTCTGGTATAGGGCAGTACAATGTGCTCAAAATGTCTCCATTTCTGGTAGCATAACCATGATAAATTTGATTTTCCGTGAAGTAATGATAATTCTTATGAACAAAGCAACAAATTTCATATATGTAAGCGTCGTAAAAGGTGAGAATGGAATACTTCTTAAACAAAGGTTTACATGATTCACGAAACTCCGCACCAGCCACCATTCTAACAATCAATTTCTGTATTAAAAAAGACACGATTAGAGTCAGACACAGCACCCCAAAAAATGATTCCATAGCGCATAAGTGAGTCGAAGCAGGCGTGGTATACACTCAACAGGGTGCTTTCACCGCAGACATTCTTTAAACATTTCACTGCATATACACAACGCCTCAATCTAGTGCACAGAAAATCGACATGAGGTAGCCAGCGCATATGACTGTCAATAAATACTCCCAACATCTTAACATGACTGGAAAAACCGTAAACCATATCATCAACACATCTCATACCACCTGATCGAAAGCAAATTTTCACAGTTTTTTCGTGATTTAAGACTATTTATTCTTGCCAGCCCATACATTCACCCTTTCGTACACCAAGCTACATTTCTGGGTCAGTTCATGGAAACTATCTGCCCTGACAAGAATATTTGTGTCATCTGCATAACACACAACTGTTATGCCTAAAATGTGATGAATGTAAAGAAGAAGATCATTGACATAAATCAGATAAAATAATGGCCCCAAAATTGAGCCCTGAGGCACACCCAATTTAATCGGCAGTGGTTCGCTTACAGTGCCATCTGAAAGCCTTACCCTCTGACTCCTGCCCTGAAAATATGAAGATAATAACTGATGAGGCCCTCCCCTAATACCACATCTAAATAATTTGCTCAATAGAATGTCATGATCAACTCGATCAAAGGCACTTGAAAAATCCAAAAACAGTCCCAAGCAAGGTTCCTTTTTATCTATTGACTCTACAATTCGAAATATGAACTCATATAAGGCTGTGTTGGTACTTCTACCATCAGTAAAGCCATGCTGCCACAATGAAAAAACTGAATTTGCAGAGAAGAACTTACGCAACTGATTATTAATAACACCTTCAAAGATTTTTGAAAAAGAGGTCAACAGGCTGATTTGTCGATAATTCAAGAAACTTTCAGGGTCTCCTTTTTTGAAACATAAGAAAACTAAAGCCTCTTTAAGTTTGCTAGGAAACCTACCCATCTCGAAACTCAAGTTGACAACAAAAGCAATTGGGCCACAGATAAGATCACTTACTTGTTTAAGCAAATTATTAGAAATACCATCACAACCCGATGAACTGGAACAGTTAAGACCCCCAATAATATCCACAATATCAACATCAATTACTGGGGAAAGGAAAAAAGATGCGTCAACAAAAGGCACACAGGACTCCAAAAAATTCCAATCCACAAAGGTATCATCATCAAGATGCATAGTAGTATACTGGTGATTTAAAAAGTCAGCCAAATTCTGATGGACAAGCTGTACTCCATCCACTTTTATTCCCAAATCATTTGAATCTCTCACCCTATTACGAAACCTTCCAACAATACCCCACATTGTCTTTGCCTTGTTAGTGGAATTTGCGACTTTCTGATCATGAAAGTGTTGCCTTTTAGATTTCAAAAGCTCATTATACTGCCCATTTAGGAGTTTTTTTAAATCAGCAAACTCAGGATGCTGTTTACACAGATCATGTACCAAGGTTAATTTGTCTCTAAGAGCAATAACATCTTCAGAGGACCACCAATTGTCCCCTCTTCTGGTCCTGCCCCGAAAATAATCCCGTGAGTATCTCCGCAATGGAAAACTCAGGTCAAGATAGTAATAAAAGGTGTGGAAAAAGCATTCAAAAGCTTTGTCTGGACACCTAGACTCGTACACCTCCCTCCAGGTTTCTTTTTCCAAGCATAAACGAAAAGAGTCAATGTTGCACGGAGAGAAATTTCTAAAATAAGAAAGTCTCTTGGGGACTGCTTCCCTATCAACCAGGAACTGTATCATCTGACAATTGTGATCGGATAAACCAGGATCGAAGTTTTCCACACGCAAAGTGTCAAACAGATCATTAACCAACACATGATCAATGCATCTAGCTGATGAAAATGCTACCCTTGTCGGATCACTGATCAAATTATTAAAACTAAAACACTCCAACAAATCAGTATATTTGATAACACTTGGAGAATTCTGCAACAAATTTAAATTAAAATCGCCGGCAATCAACACAGCCTTGTTAGTTCTAGATAGATGATCCACCAAGGAATAACACAACAGGTAAAAGTCATCAAATTTCCTATGTGGGTTAGGACTATAAGCTACTACTACAACAGTATTCAGTCCAAGAATCTCCACCCCACAGCACTCCAGAACACCCTCAGAACAAAATTTAGAACAATCTAATTTTCTTGTTCCAAATGGCAAGCCTTTCCTAACAAAAACAACAGCACCCCCATGCAACATATTCTCCCTACAAAAGAATGTAGCTACTTCATAATTCTCTATACATATATTTTCCAATTGTTGAGTATTTTGCCAATGCTCTGTAAAAAGTAATATATCAAAGGTAATATTCGTAGCATTTAGGAAAGCCACCAATGGTAAAATCTTGTTAGAAATACATTGAAAGTTCAGATGCAGCACTGATAAGAAGGTCCCATCACTGCCGAAAAAAACCGTCACTCTCACACTGTACACCAGTCTCCTGCTCCACAAAAATTTTGTTGGCTGCCCTACAATTAGAATCATCCCTGTCAGTGTCTAACATACATTTATCATAACCATTGCAATTTATAAAAATCAAATTATTTCGTGAACATTGCTTCAGTGACATATGTGCAGTGACTCTTGACAACAAAGCCCCTTTTTTCATTGCATATCCTCTAGAATTGTTAAAATCAAAACAAAACAAACTACCACAAGAAAATCTATTAAGCCTGAAGGTATAGTCGCATAATTCCCTATTAAATTTAAAAACAAAATCATTAAATGATAATTTCAAGTTAATGTAGGGCACAGAAACCATAAGAATATTTGTGTGTGTACAATATTTTACTCTTTCATTAATTTGTTTAAGAGAAGGGGACTTGCCACGTTTAAAATCATTAGAGCCTTCCACAATTAAAACATAGTCATTCAAAGTAAAATCTAAAGTCAATTTAACAATGTCTTCTATAACACCAATATACGAAGCACCAGGTTTAGTGAATGTCAGAATTTCGTAACCAGGTAGATGCGACTCAAAATAAGACTGCATTCCTTTTCCCATTTCATCACTAAGTATTAACAATCTGGGAGCATCTTTTGGGGCAGCAGGCCTGTTGGACCTAGAAATACCTGGCCTGGCAGTGGTGTTAGCGTTAGTAGTATTCCCTGTCTTCTTGAGTTGCTCTAATTTACTCTGAAGAAGCATAATTTCATCCTGGCAAAATGCATTGTCTGCTTCCAGAACACGGATTGAACTAAGCATACATGAATTAACTTCATTCAATCCCTTAATATCCACCATGTATTTATTGATTTGCTCATTAGCTAGGGAAAGACTCTCAACAAGCTGATCACTCTTTTTTAAAACAGCTGATAATTCATTTTTTAAGCTTACAATTATGGCTTTATTATCTTCGTCTTTTTTAATAAATTGTTGCTCTAACAGATATGCATCCTCCTCAAAGTCTTTTGACGCTCTTCTTTTTCGGTTAATGTAAACATCTTTATTTCTTAGTTCAGTCTTAAGGACATCAATTTCCCACAAGAGTTGTTCCCTTGAGTCACTCCACCCCGAGAACTTTTCAGAAAAAGAATTTTCCTTCTCATTCACTTGAGTTTGAAGTTCATGTAACTTTAATTGTAAAGCTGGAAACTGCAAGGCACTCTTACGACAGCATGAGCAACAATACAGAAGAACTCTAGATGATAACTCAATACAACGTATCTCAGTTGGTGAAACCCCAGAACAGTGCTTACAAAGAACCGCTCTGCAAAAATCACAACAATGACCAAATAATTCTGCTCCATCTAATCCGTTTGATTTCCTACCAATTACACATTTCACAAAACAATTTGAACAGTCCCTGTACAATGACTCAGTTTCATTATCATTCATGGTTAATCTTATCACACTTTTTCGCCTGATAACAAAGTTCCCAAATATGACAAATCTGAAGAACAACTATAATTTCAAAGTCATGTAACCAACTTGTTACAAATCACCGGCTGAGTCCACTTGTATAGCTGGATGGAGTATTCCAGAGAGACTGGTTACACAAAATTTCAACATTAAAAACTCAAAATTAAACCACTTTTTTAAGCAGTTTTCAGGAGCAGTTATAAACACACCCAGCAGTCATAAACACATTAAATTATATATAGCTCTGTTAGAACCATTCCCACACCATTTGTATTTCTTATCAACTAGATGATATATAGAGCAGCTTTATCGCTTTTTTAAACAGTCTTTCTAAAACTAATACCTTCTTGTTTTTTCGTTTCTGAGGCAATTCAGTAATCATCTTCCGTTTTCAGCCAAATGAATTGTGTTCTACCAGCCTATATTGCGCCTTTTTTTTAAATATATTTCAACAAAACACCACGAGGGCTTACAGCCTAAATACTATCGTACCGTGGGTATCGACAAGGAGGAAAGAGGCAACTTGTTAATTCTGGACTTGAAGGTTCGGAGGAGAAGGAAAAACATGTGCCGGCAAGGAATTCTACAACTTGGAAGTCCTCGGGACAAAAGAGCGGGCATAACAAGATGTTCTATGTCTGGTGACCTGGACAGTAAAAGGGTGCATTCGCTCTGTTCCCTTGGTAGAACTGCTGGGGGCAGCAGGTGGAGGAACTATGGAAGAAAGCTCCTCTGAGCAGTGCCCGTACAGATATCTATAAAAGAGAGAGAGAGGTCACCAACGGCACGTCGGTGGGCAAGGGATGGCAGCCTTTTGGTGAGGGTAGGGTCACCGATGAGATGTATAGCTCTCTTCTGAATGGAGTCCAGTATAGCGAGTGTAAAAGCGGCAGCGGCACCCCAAATGTGGGAGCACAATTCGAGGTTTGGCCTTATTTGTGAAGTATATAAGGTATAGAGATTAGCTGGTGAAATGTATTTGCGACCCCGGAAGAAGAAACCTAATTTCTTAGCAGCCGCTTCTGCAATCGATGTGGCATGTTGGTGCCAATTGAGATTTCGATCCACAGAAATGCCAACAAGTGAAAAGGGCTCATTATTTTGAATAACTTGGTTGTTCATTGTGATGGTGTATCTCTTATGAGATATAAAGCAAGACAGATTTGGTGGAGTCGAATTTTACACGATTTCTACTTCCCAAGTCTAATATTGTTTGGAGATCCACAGTCAGAACCCTTCATGAGTCTGTGATCCTCATCTAATCGGGCTAGAGACAGGCTTAGAATATTGTATATTTGAGTGGAGGGTGCTGTCGTCCGCGTGACGGTGAACTGGGTTGGATGTGCTGGAGAGGAGGTCATTGATGTGGAGAAGAAACAAAGTAGGGGCTAAAGCTGAACCTTGAGGGACTCCTGCATTAATTGGATACAGTTTAGAGGAATGGTCATCCACGACAACAGAAATGCTCCGGTTGGAGAGGAAATTTGCTGTCCAGGTACAGAGTTCTGGTGGTAGGCCACAGGCCGGAAGTTTATTAAGCAGCGCTGCGTGTCAGACCTGGTCGAATGCTTTGGATATCTCTAGAGTGACGATCTGGGATTCATCGTGTAGCTCCATAGACTTGTTCCAAGAATGGGTGACAAAAAAAGGAGGTCGGCAGTTGATCTGCGCTGACGGAATCCATATTGCCTGTCGTGGATTAGACTGTTTTTCAAGAAATTTTAGTAATTCGGTGTTTATATACTTTTCCATCACTTTAGAGACGACTGAAAGGAGAGAAATAGACCTGTAGTTGCTGGGAAGCGCTTTTGATCCTTTCTTGGGGACGGGTTGTACTCGAGCAGTTTTCCAGTTACTAGCGAATATGCCTCTATTGTAAGATGTCTGAAACAGACGAGTCAGGGCAGGAGCGAGTTCTGGTAGGCATTTTTTGAGAACAATTGTTGGGATCTCGTCAAGGCCAGGGGTTTTCTTGGTACTAAGAGAAGAGAGCATCTTTTGTACCTTTTTAGTTTTGAAAATGATATCAGTCATTTTATCCGTGACATTGGGGACCGTTGGTGGTTGAACATTTGAAGGTGGGTTGAGAGTAGAATTGCTGGCGAACGAGGCAGAAAGTTCAGCCTTTTTTTTTTTTTTTTTTTTTTGTTCCCTCAGGGCTCGTCCGCGGCCTTGCCGCCCCGATAGCACCGCAACCCTTGGTTGATTGTGCATACCCCTAGTCTTACTCCACCCATTCCAAAATCACTGTGCCTTGAACTAGTCTGCACAGCGATTGGTAGGGTGAAGTTTTATATTGCTCTGTCTCCGGTCTAGAGTGACCGTAGATCAGTTGTCTTTTCCGGTCCAGAGCTATACACTCGCACAAGATGTGCTGGGCTGATTCCTCCCCCTCGCCGCAGAGTCTGCATGCGAGGTCCCCTTCGAACCGCCCCATTTTATGTAGGTGTTTCTTGACGGCCATGTGTCCCGTCAAGAGACCTGTTGTGTTTCTGAGCTGTCCTCTGCTAAGGTTTAGCAGCTCCACAGCTCTCTTTGAACTGGGTCCGTCAATTATTGACTTCCCATGTCTGAGCCCTGGACAGTCCGCCCAGTACACCTTGTGTTGGTTTCTGACCCAGGACTTAATGGCTCCCCTGGCAGTGCTCTTTGACACGCCCAGAGCCGGTTCTGGTCCCATAAATGGTTCTGCTGACCCCCTCTTTGCGAGACTGTCAGCTTCTTCATTGCCTTTGACCCCCGAGTGACCCGGCACCCAGATGAGGGTCACCTCATTCTGCCCAGCCAGGTCGCTCGTCTCGTCTCGGCACTCACTCACCAGCCAGGAATTTACCCGTGGGCTACTTAGTGCCTTAAGGGCTGCCTGGCTGTCTGTGGCTATGAGGATCCGCTTGTTGGTGTAGCCCCTCCTCTTGTTCTCCCGCACACAGTGCAGGATGGCGTACATCTCGGCCTGAAACACCGTTGCATGGGCTCCGAGGGAAATACTGTGACTTACCCTGGGTCCTTCCGAGTAAACACCTGCCCCCGTCCCACGCTCCCCGCCAGATCCGTCCGTGAACCAGACGAACGCGTCCCGTGGTATGCCCGGTGTCTCCTCCCGCCATGCCCCGCGATCAGGGATTTCCACTGTGAAGTTGTTTTCCCTGCACATTCGCGGGCTCGCGAAGTCTGACCTCATTTCAAGCATGGGTTCCTTCACGATCTCCTGAATTTTGCAGTGGCCCCTGAAGCCTGGGTTGATCTTCAGTCTACCATTGCAGGCTAGTCTGTATAGTCCTAGCCTGGCCTCTCCCATAATAACGAAGTGTAGGGGGGGTAGATCCAGCAACACCTCCATGGCGGCTGTTGGGGTTGAAGACATGGCCCCTGTGATGCCTAGGCAAGCCATCCTTTGGATCTTGCCTAGTTTTTGTTTGGCACTGGATTGTGTCACCTTAGGCCACCAGACCAGTGCCGCATATGTTAACGATGGTCTGACCACCCTTGTGTACAGCCAGTGGGCCATACTAGGTCTTAGTCCCCACGTTTTTCCATATAGCCGCCTAGTGACGGCTAAGGTCATGACTGCCTTACGCAGTATTTTTCCAATGTGACCATTCCAGGTTAGCTTAGAGTCCAATACGACCCCAAGATATCTTACCTCCCTGGCCATTGGAACGCTCCTACCGTATAGAGTGAGAGTTCTGTGGCTTTCACACTTCCTCCTCCTCGTAAACGGCACGACGGTTGCTTTCTCGGGGCTCACCCCGAGCCCTTGATCAACCGTCCACCCTTCCACCACTTTCAGTGCAGTCTGCATACGCTCCCACACTGCCTGTGTGACCTTTCCTCGGACTATGATGACAATGTCGTCCGCATAGCCCTGTACCTCATACCCCCCTCCCGAGAGCCTCCCCAGCAGGCCGTCCACGACTAGACACCAGAGCAAGGGAGACAGAACGCTCCCCTGCGGACACCCCGCCGCGACCCCCGCCAGCAGAGTCCCTCCCGCGAGTGAGGTGAACACCGCCCTGTCCCTGAGCATGGAACCGATCCACCTGCAGCAGGTCTCCTCTATTCCACGCTCCCGGGCAGCTGCCAGAACCGATCCGAACGAGGTGTTGCTAAAGGCCCCCTCTATGTCTAGGAAGGCCCCCAGCGCCACCTCCTTGTTCTCCAGCGTATTCTCCAGTTTCAGCACCAGTTGGTGCAGTGCTGTTTCTGTTGAGAATCCTGCTCTGTATGCATATTGTCCGCAGTGTAGAGGATATGCTTCCAGTACACCGCCCCTAATGTGCCGGTCGAGCAGTTTTTCCACTGTTTTCAGCAAGAAGGACATGAGACTTATTGGCCTCAGGGACTTTGCCTGGTCTGTTGGACGCCCAGGTTTAGGAATAAATACAACCCTGGCCAGTCTCCATGCCCTCGGAATGTACCCCAGAGCCAGGCTGGCCCTCATAATGAGGGTAAGCACCGGCGCCAGTATATCTATCCCCTGTTGGAGCATGATGGGCATTATTCCATCAAATCCCGGCGATTTGTATGGCTTAAAGCTGTTAATGGCCCATCTGATTTTGCTCCAGGTAACCACCTCTTTAGCGACTGTCCAGTCTACTCTAGATGCCCGCCTATAAGGCGCCTCTATTTCTGAGTGTTCCCAGTCCGGAGGTGATTGGTTTATTATGTTACAGCCGGGGAAGTGCGTCTGGAGTAAAATTTCCATAGTTTCCTCCCCCGAGCTTGTAAAGCCTCCCGTGGGTGTTCTAAGGGAGCCTATGTTAGTCTGAGGGCCCTTAGACAGGATCTTGTGTAGTCGAGCACTCTCGGACGTGTTTTCCACTTCTTCGCAGTGCCTCCTCCACGACTCCTTCTTGGCGTCCCTCAGTCTTTTGTTATAGGTCGATAGGGCCTGTCTATATTCATCCCATGCTCCCGACCTTTTGGCCGCGTTAAACAGCTTACGAACCTGCGTCCTCCTTTGCCTGAGGTCCTCGTTCCACCATGGGACGTTCCTGGTGGACACCCTCATTTTCAGGGGGCAGTTGGCGTTATAGGCCGAGGTAATTGCGTCTCGCAATTGGACTGCTGCAATCTCGAGGTCTATTGAATCCCTTATGGCCCTCTCAACCCCTCGCAGTTCCACAGCTAGGTCTGCCCTGTAGGCTTCCCAGTCCGCCTTGCGGGGGTCCCGGTACCATACCGTTTCTCTTTCGACTTTGGCGATTTCAAACCGGATGTATCTGTGGTCTGAGCTACTCACTTCCCCAGACACAGCCCAGCTTTTAACAAAGTCACCCAGAAACTGGGTGGAAACTGTTAGGTCTAAAACTTCCTCACGCCGTGTTGTGACGAATGTCGGTTTATTACCTCTATTCAATATGTCTAAATTAAATTTCATAAAGAATTGTAAAAGTGCCTCACCCCTAGAGTTTGTGTCCGAGCTACCCCACAACTCATGGTGCGCATTCGCATCCATGCCGATGATGGTCTGCCATCCACCTGCTCTGCTACCCACCATCAGCTGCTCCAATTCGTTGGGTGGAGGAGGGTCCGTGCTGTCCCCTGGCAGATAGGCTGACGCGACAGTAATGTCCCTCAGCCCATCCGCTCCTCCACATCGGATTTTGATCGTTGCCAGGTCCCTGGAACAGAAATTCATTAGAGGGAGAAACTCTATCCCTTCCCTGACAAAAATGCAGGCCCTCGGATTCTCGCTGGACCTGCTGTAGATGAGCTTTCCATTAGCTCCGCCGAGTCCCTTGATCTCTCCTTTGTAGGAGTACGGTTCCTGGATGAGGGCCACATCCGTGTTCCTCAGAGCCATTAGTAGTCCGGCCGTGGCTGCCCTACTGTGTTGGAGGTTGACCTGAAGGAACCTAAGTCCCATTAACCCTTAATTGCTTCCCCAGTGGGCGGAAGCTAACCCTTCCCATGCCCCAGAATGCCTTGAAAGAGGTTCCTTCAAGGGCTCTGTAAGATGTCGGGTCGATCGAGAAGGCGAGCGTCTGTCCTTTCTCCTCTGCCTTCCTGCTTAGAACCGACCAGTGTTGCGTCCCCAGTTCAGGGTTCTGGATCTTAAGTCTGCTGATCACCGTCTCCTGCGGGACGGCGTCAGGGATCCGTACGAGGACCTTGCGTCTCTTTGGGAGTTCCTTGGGCTCGACGGCTGTCAAGTCCGCCCCCTCCCAAATCTGACCGAGGCCCCCGATCGTTTTCCGCAGCCAGTCCCGCGACTGCGGGCCGGCACAGGTTATCCAGAGGATGCCCCCCGTCAGGCGCGTCCGGTGGAACTGAGGCGGGCTCTCCCCTTCCTGAAGAGAGTCCACTGCAGCTACCACCGCAGCCTGGATCAGGTCCGCCTTCCCCTGGTCTAGCGTGACCTCAGGATGGCGTCTGTCAATCACCGCCATCCCGAGGCCCTCCGCAGCCTCCCTGTAAGAGCCAGTCTGCGCCGGTGTTCCGGCCTTAGTTCCTTTGGGAGGTCTGTCTGTAGTAGGCGTGCTAGAGCCAGAGCGCGGCGTCTTCCGACTCGCACTCTCCTCTTGCGCCTTTACAGGCACCCTGGCCCTTTTGGAACGTCTGTCTGTA
Source organism: Tillus elongatus (assembly GCA_964006375.1). Taxonomy (NCBI): domain Eukaryota; kingdom Metazoa; phylum Arthropoda; class Insecta; order Coleoptera; family Cleridae; genus Tillus; species Tillus elongatus. The sequence goes on from OZ023268.1 coordinate 35,886,612, forward strand.
GTGGGCGTGCTAGAGTTCGAGCGCGTCCTCTTCTGACCCGCACTCCCCTCTTGCGCCTTTACAGGTTTCTCGACCGTCCAGGTCCCGGCCGCCATTTTTTGCGCCCTCCGGAGCTTCTTTCTTTGCGCCCCGGAAAGACGCTTGGACTGCCGGGGCAGTCCCTCTACTCTAACAGTAGAGTCCTCACTGGTGGAGGGGCCCCCGGAGTCCGCGGAGCTCGCCGCCCTCCGGTGGGACCCAGCCTCCAGCTTGGGTGTCGGGGACAGGTCTCTGGCCGAAGCTACCCCCTGATCCCCCGTATCTACGCCGGTCGTGGGACCTCCAGAGTCCGCTGCCGCACCCTGGCTCGTCTCCGTTTCCGGGATAGGCTCAAGTCTGTAGCCGGAGCCACTCCTCGAGCCTCATTGGTTTTGGTTTTATATGTATTTATAATCTTCATGTTGTTCCCACGAGAATGGGGGAAATACTGTCCACACCATCAGAACCCCCTGTGTGGTGCAAGGCGGGTTACTCTGGAGGGTTGCCTGGTACTCCAGAGGTTCCGTTCACGACACCATCGCCCTGGTGCCATCCATCCATAGGCACGGGTCACGTGACACCGTAGATTGGGGGAGTTTAGTTCGACCTCCTTGTCTAGATCCGTCATGTTTAGTTATTAGCAGGGTCACCTCGTGCAGGATGCGGATTTTTACCGCGCATGACGGTCTTGGGGAAAGCTTCATCGGGAGTTTATGTTGTTATTTCCACTTCCTCAGCTTGCCCCCTGGAGTCCTTTGGCCCGCGACTCCTTAACCCCAAGTTCAGCCTTGCCCAGGGTGGTAGAAATAATTTCATCCCCTGAAACAAGAGGTGGGAACGTGCTCTTGCAGAAATTATTCCCAATAGATTTAGCAAGAGTCCAGAAGGGTTTGCTGCCGTTGGAGCTTGAGGGGACTTTATTTTTGATGTGGTTATTAAACGAGTTTTTTGCCTCCGAAAAAATGCAGACATAGCGGTTTCTTGCGTCGTTAAATGCTTGACGGTTTTCTTGACTGGGATTGTGTAGAAGCGTTTTATGAGCTTTCTTTTCAAGTCTGGCCTTGTCACAGGATTTAGAGAACCAGGGCTTTTGAGTGGCTGAAGAAGTTTTCTGTGTACGTGGAATAAATAATTCCATGCCAGCTTGGATAATTTAGGTGACGTTTTGTGGATATCAGAGGGGTCAGGATAAGAGAAGCAGACAGACGCCCATGGAAATGAGGAAAAGTAATCCCGATTTCGCCCCAGTTCGCGAAGTTGTAGTGCCAAATGATACGTGGGTGTGATGACTGTGTGACCTCGGGTTGCAGTGCGCAGGAAGCAGTGACCATGCGGTGGTTGATCGGATTGTGCTATTCAAATGTTTAACATTTTCTTATATAAATCAACAATGAAGGTATTGCAATGGAGTTTTTACTAAAACTTAGGTAAGTTTAAGCCACCTAACGGTCTCTCAAATAAATAGTACTGTTCTATTGAAAACACTTCTCGAGAAAAATAATTTCTTTGTGGAAATTGCTTTGCATATGGGCGCGTCACAATTATAGCATTTTCAAAACATTGGAAATAAATACACATCATATCATACACTTCCACGTGAGTAATGGAAATATTTTTTCCCAAAAAAAAAATGGAGGAAAAAGTAAATCCAAGCCTTAAGAACTAATTTTTGACAATTGTCACATTCGTGATCTTTTTAATTTAACAGTTACCATGGCTATGTGTGTTTTTTTGCTAAGGTAGGTTAGGTTTGTTTGTGAGTGGGCCATACCGGTCACTCCACTGCGCCCATAAGGTCTATTGTGGCTCACGCCTGATAGTTATATTTCGCCTAACAAAGCCAGCCTCCTGCAGAGGTCGATAATCTTTGTGGGCAAAAGTTGATCCAGATCCTCCGGAGCAAGCTTTATCTTGCCAAAGAGCAGGTATCTAGTCCTGTCCGCTGCCGGACAGGAACACAGCACGTGCTCTGCTGTCTCGTCGCTCTCCATACACAGCTGGCACTCGGTCTCCTGACCGATCCCAATACGGTGCATGTGGTGCCGCAAGCGGCAGTGTCCTGTATACAGGCCGACTAGAGTACTCAGTTGTTGTCTGTTTAACTCTAGAAGTTTTTTAGCCCTTGACTCAGACAGGCCATTTATGAAGGCCTTAGAGTGAGCTAATCCTGGAAGATTTTGCCAATATTGGATTGTCATTCTTTCTGTCCAGGTCTTTAAGGTGCGTTTTGCTGTGCAAGATGTTATTCCCAGCACCGGTTCTGGTCCGACAAAGTCACACTGGGCACCACTCCTGTCAACCATGTCGGCCGCAACATTGCCATCATGGTCCGAGTGACCCAGTATCCAGACCAGCGACACCTCATTACAGCTGCCCAGTTCGTTAAGGGCAGATTTACAACTCCATACCGTTTTTGAATTACACCGGTAGGATCCATGAACCTTTATTGTAGCTTGGCTATCTGCATATATCTTTATCAATTTGTGTTTGCACTGGTTTTTTATACTTTCCCTTGCACACATCTCGATGGCATACACTTCTGCCTGGTGTATGGTTGCGTACTTGCCGAGGCTAGCTGATAGTCTAGCATTGGTGCTGCCCTCATATGCGCCGGCTCCTACTCCCATATTGGTTTTGGAGCAGTCAGAGTACCAGAAGAGATCGGCTCTCAATAGGGTCGTTTGATTTCGTTCCCAGTCCTCCCTTTCCGGGAGGATGGTCTTGAAAGACAGATCTCTACTGATCTTTGTAGGCATCAAGTCTGAGACCATTCCCAGATCCCGTGACCCTCAATGTCATCGAGGAGTCCGGACCCTCCCAGACTGATTTCCTTCGGCATACTGTCGACCGTTTGTTTTAGTCTGTACGTTGTCCACCTCGCCACCCTCTCCAACCATATGTGAAATATTAAGGAGGACCTCCAGAGCGGCTAATGGTGCGGTGCTTATCGCTCCCGTTATCATCAGACAAGCTTGTCTCTGTAGATGAGCCAGTTTGTCCCTCGCAATACCACGAAGTGCCTTAGGCCACCAAACTATGGCTCCATATGTTATCATTGGTCTTATAACCACTACATAGAGCCAGTACGTCTGTTGGGGTTTGTTCCCCAGTTGTTTCCACAGATTCTCCGGCATGTCCACAGGGACAGTTTAGCCCTGCGGATTACATTCTCTAACTATATGTCCCAGTTGAGCTTCTTATCTAGGGTGACCCCTCAGATATCTAGCTTGTTCCGAAAATGGAATCGTTTCCCCCATAAGAATAGGTGGTTTTAATTTGTCCAACCTTCTTCTTCTGGTAAATCGAACAATGATCGTTTTGCGGGGGTTCACAGACATCTGTTCACATCATTCACTACATTTAGTGTCTCCTGAAGAGTACTTGCTAGTTCCTCCTCATATTTGCCCCTAACCATTATGACTAGATCATCAGCATACGCCTGGACCTCAACCTCCCACAGTCAGAGGATAGCCAGCAAATCGTCCACAAAGAGTGACCACAACAGGGGGGATAGAACTCCCCCCTGAGGGCAACCCCTCGCAGCCCTGAAGCCGACCACCTCCCCCTGCAGCGAGGTAATAACGGTCCGATTGTAGAGCATGCTTCCGATCCAGCCACAAATGGTAGGTTCCACCCCTCTAGCAATAGTGGCTTCGTAGAGGGAGGATAGGTAATGCATTGTTGAATGCTCCTTCAATGTCGAGAAATGCAGCCACCACCACCTCCCCGTTATCCAGGGAGTGTGTGATTTTCTCGACGAGGTTATCGAGCGCTAACTCAGTAGATTTGCCAGTTTGGTAGGCATACTGGTGGGTATTAAGGGGTTTTGCTTGCTAAGGTAACTTGATCCGATTGCAGTATTCAAATTTTTAACATTTTCTCGTATAAATCGACAATGGACAGATATCGCGATGGGGTTTTCACTAAAATGTAGGTAATTTTATGCCACGAGACGGTATATCAAATAAATAGTTCCGTTCTATTTAATAATTTTAAAAAATCTCAAAAATGTGTAATCACTACAGAGTACGCCCTCTAGTTTATTTGTTTAAAACTAAACGATCCAACAAAAAATATCTTTTAAAAGACCATAAAATGCTCTTTCAAACGAGACGAAAAATATTCAAATCAGTTGAATAGTTCACGATATATTAAAATGAAAATATTGGAAATTGCATTGGCCTCCCCCACCCTTATTAGGACAGATACAAAAAAACGCCACTAATCAAAATTATGCGGTATTACCCAAGCTTTCAAATGGTGTCTTCAAGACTTATAGCTCATCACCCAATTTTCCGAGATAACATGAATTTTATGTTTCTTCATAGCAGTTACACCCACTAGCGGTTGAGTTACGAACCACAAAATAATTTCCAGCCATTTCTCTTGCTTACGTTACTGATGAGGATTTTTTCCTAAACGTCTAGGCCTTAGTATATATCCTGATTCTTTGAGTGTAGAGGAGAAACTAAATAGTCTGAATAAGCTTTTTATTAATATCTGCGCCAATATGAGTAATCCAGTTAGGGGGCCGAAAATTCAGACTGAGAACCTGATGAATATAGATTCGATCATGACTCTGACTCCAACTTGTCACTTGGAAGTATTTAAAATAATTAGGGGTCTCAAGAATACCATGTCAGTGGGAATTGATGAGCTGCCTATTAAGATATTGAAGGATAATGCTGACATCATATCTACACCTCTTGCAGAGGCCATCAATGAATGTATGATGACTGGAGCCTTCGCAGATGATCTAAAGATGTCGGCTGGTGTGCCAATCTACAAAAAGGGTGATACCTCTGACCCCTCAAATTACAGGCTTATTATGCTAACCCCAGTTATAGCAAAGGTATACGAGAGAGTTATTGTCACCAGAATTGTGGAACATCTTGAAAGATACAATATAATTAGTGATTTGCAGAATGCTTACATAAGAGAAAGAAGCACGAAAAGAGCAATTTACCAATTCACTTCAGAGGTTCTTCAGGCTATGACTCTTGGAGAGGAGGTTGTTGGTGTTTTCGCGGATCTGTCCAAGGCCTTTGACAGCATAGACTGTCAGATACTTTATGAAAAGTTGGAGATGATTGGTGTAAGGGGAATGGTGCTGGAGTTGATAAATCATATCTGACCCACAGAAAACAGTGTATCCGTAGTAAACACACTACAGGTAAAAACATCTATTCTTCAGTAGACAGTTAAGAGAAGGGTACCACAGGGGTCAGTGCTGGGCCCACTGCTGTTTATAATTTACATTAATGACTTGCCTACACTTCTCAACCACAAAACAATCTTATATGCAGATGACACTTCGATCATCCTACGCATGCGACAGATAGATGAACTAGAATATAAGATGATTTCTGTCATGAGAGACCTTGACGCTTGCTTTAGTGCAAATCAAATGAAGATGAATGCTGAAAAAACACAGCTAATTAAATTTTCTGCTGTTGGAGGAGAAGCAATGACGATAAATTGTGGTAGCACTCAATTGCAGACTTCACAAAGCTGCAAGTTTCTTGGCCTAATTATAGACAATAATGTGAACTGGAGGAAACACATAGAGTATATTGCTCCCAAGATCTCTAGTTCTTCATATGCCTTAAGAGTGCTGCAGAGAAGTGTGGATGAAGGCGCATGTCTTATGGTCTATTATGCGTATGTGTATGCAATACACATATGTGTATGTCATAGTGTTCTGGGGAAACTCTGTGGATGTGGACCGCATATTCTTACTGCAGAAGTCTTGTGTCAGGTCCATGTATGGGCTGAAACCTCGAGAATCCTGCAGGCAGTATTTCATAGAGAAGAAGATATTGACCCTACATTGTGTATACATATTGGAATGCGTCCTGTTTGTCAAGCAAAATATGTCGTTTTTCTCAAAATACCTGCCTGAGCATGAGCATTATACAAGGTTCAGATTGAATCAGAAACTCCTACTTCCAAAAACACCATTAACAAAGGTGCAGAGAAATGCAGAATATCAGATTATAAAAATATTCAATTACCTACCTCTCTGTTGGAAAAATATGGATGTAAAAACATTGAAAAAAGAACTAAAGGATATTCTACTGAGAAAGTGTTACTATTCCTGCAATGAATTCTTCAGAGACGGAGACATATGGCGACCACACCAAGATCAAGATCAATAACTGTCACTTTGGCATGGCAACGTTCATCATTACATAGTTTCTCTGAGGGCTTAATATAATATTTGTGGGGTGTATATGCGGGTCTGTGGTTGCTTTGTTAGGTCTGTAAGTTTTATATTGTCGAGTTAATACTGCTGCATTGACGGTATTTTGTTTTATGTTTAGATTTGCGTATACATTTGTTATTATTTATTATGTTATATATGTGTGTATATATGTTTATATTTAGATTTATATTTTATATTTCCAAATGACATGTTCTACAACCAATAGGGTATTTATGGAACAAATAAAGTATTATTATTATTACTATTATTATTATTATTATTAACATTGTCGAGATACAGCCGCTACGTACCCTTATCCGGACACCATGTATACAAATAAAACTCATCATAACTTGTAAATAATTTATTTTACTGAGTACATTGCTTTATGTAAATATACACAGTATTTCAACAAGACATGGATTAAAACAGTAATGCTGCCATAATATAATCAAAGCAACAGCTATGGTCACATTACTACTTATATCTCACTGACTTTATAAGAAAAAGAAAAGAAAAAAGATACACAATATGAAATAAAAATTGTTTCTTTTACGACGGGCATTTTTACTGGGGTAAGCAAATTTTGCACAAAAATTAAATGCCAAGTGTATAACAAGCCATTTAATACCTTTCTCGTTTACAACCACAAGTTGAAAAAAAAACCACCATGAGAATTATAATACTACACTTTGCTGTATGCACATTTTAGATGAAACGGTGATACCCGATGTAAAAACAAAGGCGGAAATGTTATATATTTTAATACTAATAAAAAGACCATAAAATTATCTACAAGAGACGGTACACGTGCTATCATATGAAGGTAGGGGCTGGACAGTATTAAGCCTCGAGTTCTAAAGCCAGACCAATCTTATGACCACCATTACTGAAGTTCTTTCCATCGATGAGGGCTGACAAGGTAAGAGTGATACCTGAAAAATTAAAAAAATATATTAATTTCACACATTAAACTTATTAAACTGAAATAGTGTGTTAATAGAGTTAAATTTTATCTTTTATATAAATTTCATTCCTTCATTAAATTAAATTCAATGAATAAATAGCAATTAAGTTATAGGTTGTATTCATTCCTAAACCTGGGAGTCCAACAGACCAGGCAAAGTCCCTAAGGTTAATAAGTCTCATGTCCTTCTTGCTAAAAACAATGGAAAAACTGCTCGACCGGCACATTAGGGGTGGTTCACTCAGACCAACATAGGTTCCCTTAGAACATCCACGGGAGGCGTTACAAGCTCGGGGGAGGAAACTATGGAAATTTTACTCCAGGCGCACTTCCCCGGCTGTAACATAATAAACCAATCACCTCCAGACTGGGAACACTCAGAAATAGAGGCGTCTTATAGGCGGGCATCTAAAGTAGACTGGACAGTCGCTAAAGAGGTGGTTACTTGGAGCAAAATCAGATGGGCCATTAACTGCTATAAGTCATACAAATGCCCGGGATTTAATGGAATAATGCCCATCATGCTCCAACAGGGGATAGATATACTGGCGCCGGCGCTTACCCTGATTATGAGGGACAGCCTGGCTCTGGGGTACATTCCAAGGGCATGGAGACTGGCCAGGGTTGTATTCATTCCTAAACCTGGGCGTCCAACAGACCAGGCAGAGTCCCTGAGGCTAATAAGTCCATGTCCTTCTTGCTAAAAACAGTGGAAAAACTGCTCGAACGGCACATTAGGGGCGGTGTACCCGAAGCATATCCCCTACACTGCGGACAATATGCATACAGAGCAGGAGTCTCAACAGAAACAGCACTGCACCAACTGGTGCTGAAACTGAAGAATACGCTGGAGAACAGGGAGGTGGTGCTAAGGGCCTTCCAAGGCATAGAGGGGGCCTGCAGCAATACCTCATTTGAATCGGTTCTGGCAGCTGTCAGGGAGTGTGGAATTGTGGAGACCTGCTGCAGGTGGATCGGTTCCATGCTCAGGGACAGGGCGGGGTGTCCGCAGGGGACCGTTCTGTCTCCCTTGCTCTGGTGCCTAGTCATGGACGGCCTGCTAGGGAGGCTCTCGGGAGGGGGGTATTAAGTACAGGGCTATGCGGACGACATTGTCATCATAGTCCGAGGAAAGGTTACACAGTCAGTGTGGGAGCGCATGCAGACAGCATTGAAAGTGGTGGAAAGGAAGACAGTTGGTCAAGGGCTCGGGGTGAGCCCCGTGAAAGCAACCGTCATACCGCTTACGAGGAGGAGGAAGTGGGAGAGCCACAGAACTCTCTCTATATGGTAGGAACATTCCAATGGCCTGCGAGGTAAAATATCTTCAGGTCGTATTGGACTCTAAGCTAACCTGGAATGGTCATGTTAAAAAAATACTGCGTAAGGCAGTCACGACTGTAGCCGTCACTAGGCGGCTATATGGAAAAATAGGCAGTCATGACCTTAGCCGTCACTAGGCGGCTATATGGAAAAATGTGGCAACTAAGACCTAGTATGGCCCACTGGCTGTACACAATGGTGGTCAGACCATCGTTAACATACGCGGCATCATGACCTTAGCCGTCACTAGGCGGCTATATGGAAAAATGTGGCAACTAAGACCTAGTATGGCCCACTGGCTGTACACAATGGTGGTCAGACCATCGTTAACATACGCGGCACTGGTCTGGTGGCCTAAGGTGACACAATCCAGTGCCAAACAAAAACTAGACAAGATCCAAAGGATGGCTTGCCTAGGCATCACATCGGCCATGTCTTCAACCCCAACAGCCACCATGGAGGTGTTGCAGGATCTGCCCCCCTACACTTAGTTATTATGTGGGAGGCCAGGCTAGGACTATACAGACTAGCCTGCAATGGTAGATAAAGATCAACCCAGGCTTTAGAGGCCAGTGCAAAATTCAGGAGATTGTGATGAGATGCTTGAAATGAGGTCAGACTTTGCGAGCCCATGATTCTGCAGGAAAAACAACTTTACAGTGGAAATCCCCGACCGGGAGGCATAGCGGGAGGAGATGCCGCGCATACCACGCTTGTGTGGTTCATGGAAGGATCCGGCGGGGAGTGTAGGACAGGGGCAGGTGTTTATTCTTTCAGGACGAAATGTACGCCATTCTGTACTGTGTGTGGGAGAACAAGAGGAGGGGCTACACCAACAAGCAGATCCTCATAGCCACAGACAGCCAGGCAGCCCTTAAGGCCCTAAGTAGCCCACGGGTAAATTCCTAGCTGGTGAGCGAGTGCCGAGACGAGACGAGCGACCTGGCTGGGCAGAATGAGGTCACCCTCATCTGGGTGCCGGGTCACTCGGAGATCAAAAGCAATGAAGAAGCTGACAGTCACCATTTATGGGACCAGAACCGGCTCTGGGCGGACAAAGAGCACTGCCAGGGGAGCCATTAAGTCCTGGGTCAGAAACCAACACAAGGTGTACTGGGCAGACTGTCCAGGGCTCAGACATGGGAAGTCAATAATCGAGGAACCCAGTTCAAAGAGAGCTGTGGAGCTGCTAAATCTTAGCAGAGGACAGCTCAGAAATATAGCAGGTCTCTTGACGGGACACATGGCCGTCTAGAAACACCTGCATAAAATGGGGCCTTATTTTGTGTGTTACTTTATCACAACCCATATAAAAAACATCGACACATCCATTTATTACATTATTACAACTGTTTTTAATAAGGTTATATGTATTCTGTTTGATATATTTCACTGAAAAGGAGATTTCTTAAGAAACTTGTGCCTACTAAATCAGCGTGCTAATTTAAAACAAGGCTATCTCTATTTATCCCTAAAGCTTCAAAAATGTTAAGTTTGCGCTTGTCATTTACAAAATTGTTGTGGCTCTATGCGGTTATTTACTGTAGGCCTATGTTGAGTATCGATAATATGTTTCGCAATGTAGATATGTCAGTGTGGTTATTTATAAGTGCAGAAATCCGTTCTTTACATCGGGTGTTAAAACTTCTAGAAGTTTCACTGATGTAGACTGTGTTACAATGTGTACAAGCTAATTTATATATCCTAGCTTTTTCAAGATACGTTATTCCTTTGCGTTAAATAATAAGTCAAGCATCGTGTTGTAAGATTTAAAAGCTACCTTTTATTTGTAGTAGCTTTTAAATTTTTTTTTAAAGTTCTCTGAAAAGTTTTCAAAGAAAAGTATTGAAATATTTGTTTTTTTTTTTGTCTCGAATATTTTGATAAATTAAATTAACTGCTAATTTGCATTCTTTTCTGTTTATCTTATCTATTATTTTAACAGAGTAGCCATCATTAAATGCTGTTTGCTTAATTATTGAAATTTCTTTTTCAACATTGATTTTATATAGATATTTATTTATTTATTTTTATTTATTTATTTAGATACACCATCCAACAGCAAAATTGCCATTTTAAGGATGGGAGGAACAACACAAAAAAAATATAGAATATTGAAATAACATTAATAAAAACAAAAAGGAACAATACATTAATATACACATTCTAGTTAACAAAGTTCGAACAAACGTTTTATTTCAAACACAGAACAATTGAAAACATCCAGGCTGTCCTCCAAAGTTGAATATATATTACACATGTTATAAACAGGCGAAGACCAAATACGCTGTTAGTGGATAAAAAGTCATTGGATGACGTGATTCTAAACGTGGTACATTAAAATTAAGCTGTTCCAATAGAGGCGGACAGTCAATTTGGCAATTAATTAATTTATACAAAAATATCAAAGAGCTACACTTCCTCCTATTCTCCAAAGTCTGCAAGTCAAAACGTTGTAATAAATCACTGTGTGGAAAGCCAATACAAGGGTACTGACCATCCAAGCGAAAACAGGTATACTTGAGAAACTTTCTTTGGATATTTTCGAGATTACCAATCTGTGTAACATAAAAGAGAGCCCCATACCACTGATGCTTACTCCAGAGATGACCTTATCAGAAAGCAATACAACAAAATAAGTGTATCTGATGAAGCAAAATACCTACTATTTCTAATCAAAAAGCCAATTCTCCTGTAGGTTGAACCAGTGGCATGCCACAAATGTTGCCTGAATGAGAGGACAGGGTCAACACAACACCCAGATCTTTAACAACAGATGGCCTTCCTAGTAGCCGACTACGTTGTAATCAAACAGGATGGGGTGCCTTTTACGTGAAAAAGACATGACACAACATTTACTGACATTAAGAGAATGTCCATTGCCACCACACCAACTATCGAATAGATTTAAACTACTCTGTAACTTAATAGTCATCAGGATGATTGACACGCAGGTAAATCTTTATATCGTCTGCATATATTAGGTAAGGCACTTCCAAGATGTTTGATATACCATCAATACAAATATTAAAAAGAACCGGACCAAGGATGGACCCCGGTGGCACTCCAGAACATATTTCAAAGCTATCTGATTTAAAGCTCTTAATTTCAATAAACTGCTTTCGTCTGCTAAGATACGATTTAAATAACTCGATCACATTCCCTGAGAAACCAAGACAGTGTAGCCTGTCAATAATAACAGCATGATTAAGGCGGTCAAAAGCCTTCGAAAGGTCTGTATATATATATAACATTGACTTGGCTATGATCCTCAAGAGCTGCATCAATAAACTGTGTCATTGTGGCTAAATTCGTGACTGTAGAACGACCTACCATGAAGCCATGTTGAAAAACAGATAATCTATTCTTTATGTCAAAAGATTTATGTTCATATAAAGCAGCTTCAAAATTTTTACAGAAGACACCACAAATTGACACCATACGATAATTGGAAAAAAGAGTCCTTTCACCTGCTTTAAATATCGGAAAACCACGTGATAATTTCCAAACTTCAGAGAAAACAGATAATTCAAGTATAAGGTTAAAAATTTTTGTAAGCGGAACCAAAAACATACCTAGACAGTCTTTAACAAGAAAAACAGGTACCAAGTCAGGACCAGATGAAAAATTGATAGTAAAAAAGTACAATGTTTTTTGAATGAAAGCTTTTGTCACAAAGGCTGACATCAATTGTATAGTATAGTTGTGGCTATATGTTATACAGGGTGATTCATAAGTGGTGACCAAAAATGAAACCCGATGTTCTTTGAACAATTTTAGAGGGTATGTCCTATAAAAATTTTTCCTATAATGCTTCATTAAAAAGATACAGGGTATTGAAGTTGAATTTCAAAAAATAAAATGTCCCAATTTTTTAAAAAGTAGCACATATATTTTGCTGAAACTTCGCATGTTTAGGCTGCTATGTAAGGCGCTTATTTTACCATAACAATTGAATCGGCTAATCCAGCAGTGGCGCGCGTACCCCCATGTCATTGGTTATCTCTCAAGAAAAAAAAAAATGGGTAAGCCAATGATATATTTTTTTATTTTTCATTTTTTGAATCTTACTTTCATTCGTCACCAAAATGACTCTCTTGATAATTTTCTGTTAGACGCTTATTTTACGAGTAAGCAATGAATCAGGTAAGTGTTTTGGAGCACAGTTCATGATTTTTAACCAGTCGTTGTTTGGTAGAAAATCGCAATGATACACCTTTATGCCTCCATTGGCCTGAATACACGCACGACATCTTTTTAGTATGGAAAATTTAATGTCTTGATAATTTGTTGTACGACGATTATCTTTGTTGTATTTTAGTAAGTAGTAGTCTGGTTTGCCAAAGTTGTCATTAAGTGTCACTTGACGTTTAGGTTAACAAGTTATTATTTTGAATAGGTGTAAGTGGTAAACTTTCTAAAAATGCAAAATTTTCTACTTTTTTACTTCTTATAATGGAGTACACCTCAGAAGAGTATGCAGATATAATTTTTATCTACGGATATGCTGATGGAAATGCTCTAGCTGCTTGTCGGGAATATCAACATAGGTTTCCCACTCGCCGTCAACCTACACCAAGGGTTTTTTCTCGATCGTTTTCAAGACTTCGGCAGTGTGGCATTGGACAACGTCCTGACGCTAGAGCTAATGGTAGAAGACAACATCAACTTGACGACGAAGAGAGAGTGGTGGATGCAGTGATGTATCAACCTTCTACAAGTACTCGGAGGATTGCCACGCAGTTACAATATTCTCAAAGCTTTGTTTGGAGAACTTTACATCGAGAAGCCTTACATCCATATCATTGACAGAATGTTCATTGCCTTCTACCTGGAGATAATATGCATCGACGAGTCTTTTGTGAATAGATGTTGGAAATGAACAATCAAAATATCTTATTCCCTAATCTAATCTTCTGGTCGGACGAATCAACATTTACAAGAAATGGTATTTATAATTCTCATAATGAGCATGTCTGGTCATTGGAAAATCCACATGCAACAAGGACTCGCACATTTCAACATGGATTTTCCATTAATTTATGGTGTGGTATTTTTAACGGCTCACTGTTCATGGAAGTCCTGCCACAACGTTTAAATGGATCTTCGTACTTAGCGCTCCTAGAAAACCGTGTAGAAAACCATCTAGGTGACATTCCACTAGCAACAAGATGTATAATGTGGTACCAGCATGACGGTGCACCAGCGCATCATAGTCAAAACGTTGTTACATGGCTACATGGACATTATAATGAAAGATGGATTGGCAGAACTGGACCAATACATTGGCCTGCAAGATCACCAGACTTAAACCCACTTGACTTCTATCTTTGGGGTGATTTGAAGCGACTGGTCTACAGTGAACAAATAAATACACCAGAGCAGCTACAGCAACTGATAAATAATGCTTTTCGTCATATTCAAGCAACAATGAATCCCCAAGACATTAAATTTTCCATATTAAAAAGATGACGTGCATGTATTCAGGCCAATGGAGGCATTTTTGAACATTTATTGTAATAAATAAATTACTATAAGCCTGATAAAAGTGTATCATTGCGACTTTCTACCAAACAACGACTGGTTAAAAATCATGAACTGTGCTCTAAAACACTTACCTGATTCATTGCTTACTCGTAAAATAAGCGTCTAACAGAAAATTATCAAGAGAGTCATTTTGGTGACGAATGAAAGTAAGATTCAAAAAATGAAAAATAAAAAAATATATCATTGGCTTACCCATTTTTTTTTTCTTGAGGGATAACCAATGACATGTGGGTACACGCGCCACTGCTGGATTAGCCGATTCAATTGTTATGGTAAAATAAGCGCCTTACATAGCAGCCTAAACATTCGAAGTTTCAGCAAAATATATGTGCTACTTTTTAAAAAATTGGGAAATTTTATTTTTTGAAATTCAACTTCAACACCCTGTATCTATTTAATGAAGCATTATAGGAAAACTTTTTATAGGACATACCCTCTCTAAAATTGTTCAAAGAACATGGGGTTTCATTTTTGGTCACCACTTATGAATCACCCTGTATATGTTCCTGTATATTTAAAAGTAAATTACTTTCCAACTTTCTAATAGTTAAATCTAAGAAATCGATACCACCGTTAGCTTCTTCTTCTAAAGTAAATTTTATATTGGTATGAAGGTTATTGATACAATTTTAAAATTCATTAAGCTCTCTAGGGCTACCTCGAAAACATGCTAAAATATCATCTACATATGTGTACCAAAAGACAGTAAGTATTTTGTGAAACTTCTGAGGCTAAAATATACATACCTTCACGCAATTTCTGCTGGTATCCCAAGCCTATCTGGCTCTCGTTGTTGACTTTGGCCCGGATAGCTGCGTCCTGATCTAGGTTGTATTTTGCCCCAATGCCAAACTTAGTGTTGTTGCTGCCAGCTGACCATGATAACTGAATGCCAGTCTCCAGCTTCGGCGACAGCTTCTGGTAGATGGAGCCACCAAATTCTTGACCGTCGTCACTGTCATTATCACTAGATTATCAAACACAAGTGTTAACAAAATACGGGGTGGTTCTTATAAATAAAAAGTGCCACAATGTGGAGATCTAAAAAACACATCGTTACCTCATCTTAGGTAAGCTGCTTATTCAATGATCAATAGATATACATAGTGTCACATTTCAATGGCCTAGTTACCATCTCAGTTATTTATTACATTGCACAGTAAATCAATTAAATTAGCTAAATAATGCAAAATTTTAAATATAAGTGACACCTGTATGTATGAATTTTGAAAATTTGACTGAATATTTCTTGGTTGAGAATCAGATTGTCTAAGCCTTGTAACTGTAACTTTTTTATGAAACACCTCTATTTAATTAGATTCTTGTGATAACATACATGTTCAGAATTAATGGGTCAGTGATGCATCAGACTAGAATATATTACTAGACCAAGGTGCTCAATCAGCTGGAGCAAAATTATGTACAAGCATAGCATGCAATCAGATCAATTTGGCAAACCCGGAACTTTGATATCATGTATTAGGTAATAACACCAATGAAAAGAGAGGGAGGTGTGCGACAAATACAAATAATTGTACTGGAAAGAACATCGTAGATAAAAATACAGCAAATTAATTTAGCATGAACTTGAAGCCTGATGATTTTCCAGACAGGATGGTCTGCAGCTTTTGCTTGTGCATAGATACTAATCAAATAGTGCTATCAGGACATGAATATCTATATTATTACCGGTACTCAGGCAGCATTTACTGCACTAGACAATAATACAATATACTGGAATGTGGGAAATTGGTAACCAAACAATCGATCCATGATGCAACATGAAAAATGTCATGGCGATTTTCCACACAGAACTATCTGTAATTTTTGCTTGCGTACAAATATTAAACGAATAGTCTTATCAGGACAAGAAGTTTTACACTCCACCACAAAATTAATGCATAACCTGAATATTCCCCAAATTTTCGCTCCAAATATTTTCCCATCCCATGATCCGATTAGATTTTTTTTTACCAAATCATAGTAGCTTTATTAATGGAGAATTTACAATAGTTAAGAGATGCCCAAAAAATAAAGTAATCATATTGTACAGGGCGTTTAAATAATGTCATGCTTTCTTCATCAAAGCTTAACACTTTCTGCGGGTAATATCAGGTTACTCGGGCAGATGAAAATTTTACAGTGCTATAGCCTCATGTCTTCCGAGTAATTTGTTTTTTTTTTAACTCTTCTATTTATCTTGGACCGTTCCAGAGATATTCAATTTTTTAACACATCTTGCATATTTCTTAATGGAATTTAAAAAAAAACAACAATAGTGTTGTTTTTTTTTCTTTATTTACCACTATAAAGTAGGTTAGGTTAGGTTAGATTGTGAGTGGTCCAGTAATGTAATGCACCTATTTAAAAAACATTACAAGGCTTTACCATCTTTCGATCAATTTATATCATTTTACTTATAATTATGTATTGACTCTCTTTGCCCTGATTACCGATTCTCATCTTCTTGGCATACTTGAAATCAGGTTTCTGATTTCATCTTGATCAATGTGATCCCATATACCCCTAAGTCTCAATGAGACTTTATTTAGGTCACCAGGTGGATGCTGTAAGGGTCTGACCTATCTACCCATGTTGTCCCATAAGTTTTCGATAGGGCTTTGATCAGGACTTCTTGCTGGCCATGCCAAAGTTGTAATTACCACTTCCTGGGGGTAATTTTGTACTAAGCTAGCTATGTGTGGACGTGCATTATCGTGCATAAGTAACATTTCTTCCCCAATCAAATGGGGCATATGGCACCACATGATGTTTCAAAATGCCTCTAATGTCTTGGTCCACTGTCAGACAACTGCGCTGAACCACGACTAACTCCATACCAGCCTCCTATGGATGCCACCCCATACCATAACAGAGCCGCCTCCATAGCCAACAGTTTCGGCAATGTTACAGTGAGCGTAATGCTAGCCAAAACGGCGATACACTTTCCTCCTGCGATTACCACAAAAAAGGCAAAACCTCGACTCGTAGGAAAACAGGGCATTACTCGATTCACGGTCTTCCCAATTGTTCCTGGGCAAACTCAAGTCGTTACCTTCAATGGGTAATGGTAAGTAAGGGCCCAATTGCAGCCCTATGTGGAGCAATATTGTTTTCTACCAGTCTCCTTTGGACTGTATCTCAACTAATATGGAGGAAATTATACTGACGAAAAAATTCCTGTTGAAGTGCTGGACTTGTGTTGAATCGACTTCCCAATGCTTGTAACCATAAAAATCGATCTTGATTATTTGTTGTCACTCTTCGTCACCTTTGACCAATTCTCCTACGGTTTCTACTAGTCTCACGACACTGTGCCACTACTCTCGAGATCGCTGATTGTGGCAACCCTACTTCTACAAGTGCTATAGCACATTTCTCTGGTGAAATATCTTTCTTCTCACGTGTATTTTGGGCCATTTTCGATTCAACTAATCTTAATAAAGTTGGATATCTACAACTGTTAATCGAACTGACATATGCAACAAAATAAACAGAGCTGTCCACTTATAATGATATTAACTTGCACAGCATTTTTTTAAATTCCATGGAGAAAAATGCAAGAAGTAAAACAACACTGTTGTTGAGGTTTTTTTCTAATTCCATTGAGAAATATGTGAGATGTCTTAAAAAACTGAATATCTCTGGAACAGTCCAAGATAAACAGACTATTAAAAAAGCCTGGACGCAGCAAGTGCGTTATGGTAGTGAATTTTCATAGAAATGATCTGGCACAAAATATTTTATTATAACTTTTTTTTCTTGTAACATAGAAATATAAATTTTGGTGTGTAGTTTACTTTTTATATCGTAAACCTACCTACCAAATTTGGTTATCATAGATTTTTTATTTTTTAAGAAAAAAAAAATTTTCAAATGAAAACTGAAATTTTTTCCGGAAAACCTCGTCCGATTTTTCTGATTAAAGAACTTATCAAAGCCATTTACAAAAGGAAGGTACATGCCAAATTTTATCAAAATCGGCTTATTATTCTCTGAGATAAAATTTTTTTTAGAATGAAAACTAAAAATTTTCCCGGAAAACCTCGTCCGATTTTCCTGACTAACAAACTTGTCAAATCCATTTAAAAAAGGAAGGTACATGTTAAATTTATCAAAATCGGCCTATTATTCTCTGAGATAAAATTTTTTTTTAGAATGAAAACTCAAAATTTGCCCGGAAAACCTCGTCCGATTTTCCTGACTAACAAACTTGTCAAAGCCATTTACAAAAGGAAGGTACATGCCAAACTTTATTGAAATCGGCCTATTATTTTTTGAGATAAGAATTTTTTTCGAATGAAAACTCAAAATTTTCCCGGAAAACCTCGTCCCGTTTTCCTGACTAACGAACTTAGCCAAGCCATTTACAAAAGAAAGGTACATGCCAAATTTTATCAAAATCGGCTCATTATTTTTTGAGTTATCGGTGTGATACATACATACATATATATATATATATATATATATATATATATATATATATATATATATATATATATATATATATATATATATATATATATATATATATATATATATATATATATATAAACATATAAAAATTGAAACTGACCCTGGATATGGGTTCTAGGGGTCCTAGTTCACGCTCATTTGCAAAAATTTTTTCAAAATTCAAAAGTCGGGATCTCCCCATTAGTGAATTTTTCTACGAAAATTCACTAAAAACAAAATAGAATACTTGAGGCTATAGCACTGTATAGTTTTCATCTGCCTGAGTAACCTGATATTGCCTGCAGAAAGTGTTAAACTTTGATGAAGAAAGCATGACATTATTTAAACGCTATGTGTCGTTGCAAGCAAGATATTACAAAATAATAACAAAATAAGATATTATTCAAGTTAGCAACCAGACAAAGTTGAAATTTACTAACCTGTTTAGTGGACTGTTGATTAATCAATGATTCCTGGGTTTTCTTCTTTCGAGACCAGCCGCCTTTTATGGTCACAAAACAGTCAAACAAAATATTTAGAGGAGCAAGAAAGTAGTAGGAGCTCGTGCTCTGTAGACTGACACTAAAGAAGTGACAGAGAGCAAGGAAACTATTACAAATTAGCAATCTCTCCCCCTCCCCTCGCTGTAACAGTGTCAAATGGACAAGCAATCACCAAAAGTCTGGCGGCAATTTCAAATTTAGATCAACACCATATACATTATGATTACTTAATTTTTTGGGCATCTTTTGACTATTTGAAATTGTCCATTAACAGAGTTACTACGATTTGGTAAAACAAGTCTAATCGGAATACCGGATAGGAAAAAATGTAGAGTCAAAAATTTTCAGGTTATGAGTTAATTTTGCGGTGAAGTGTATAATTATAACTGACACTCAGGCAACATTTACAACGCTGGACAATGACACAATATACTAACATGTGGGAATTGGTAACCAAATAACCAATTCACAATGAAACCTGAACAGCCTAGTGACAATTCTCCAGACAGAAGTATCTGCAATTTTTTTTTTGTGCACAGATAGAATAGAATAGAATAACTTTATTAGCCACAAGATCACACAAAAATGAAATTGGCCAGTCAAGATAAAAAATTATACATAAAGCACATGTAAATGTGAAACTAAAAATTAACAAAAATACATACACATTTAAAACACACAATATTTGCCTATCACTAAAACAGTGGATCACCTGGCCATCGAGAATCTCAACTGCGGCACTACATTAAAATATTCATCTGTTCTGTATAGACAAGCCTGTATTAAAAAATCTGTAAATAATTCTTCGGAATTTACTAATAGGTTCATTTCTCAACCACCTTGGGAGTGCATTGAAAAAGTTGACCCTAACCGTTTTAGTTTTATTTATCCGATGCCTCGGTTGGATTAAATTATCTTTATGTCTGGTGTTATAACTATGCACTTCAGCATGTGTGTCAAAACTTTTCCTGTTCTCTCTTACCACCAACAATTGTCTGTAAACCACCAATGAGTATAGTGACATTATGTTAAGTTCCTGAAAAGATGGGTTTACAGTGAGCACAGCAACCCGCCCCGACAACACCTCTGACAGCTGCTTTCTGCAACACAAAGAGTCTATCCAAGTGCACGCTCGCTGCATTCTATGCAAGCACACAGTAATTCATATGTGAGTAAAACAACCCATAATAGGTGATCAAAGCTGCCTCAGGTCCAGCCATTGCAGAAATCTTACGCACTGCATACACTGATGAGGCTAGCCTACCAGCCAACGAGTCTATTTGGCTCCTCCATACAAGAGCAGGGTCGATGTTGAGACCGAGAAAATTCCTAGCAGTGTTCGACTCATTAGAAGTGACCCTGGCATGAAAACTGATTAAAGCTGTCTTATCCTCATTGAGGAACAGTTCATTATCATTAAACCAAGCTCTCGCCTCACGAAGAACACTGTCCACAGTCTTATTGACATCACTACCAGCATTACCAGTGATAATAAAAGTTGTGTTATCTGCAAAGAGGGCTGTTGCTATCCTACTCTGTTGGATGCCATCAGGAATGTTAGGAGGAAGATAATTTATATGAGAAAGAGAAGTCGTCCTAGTATAGAACCCTGAGGCACCCCTCTACGAATGTATCCCACTTCACTGTATTCCCCACCATGAAAAACTCTGTGTTCTATTATCAAGGTATGACCGCAGCAACTCCAGACAAGCTCCCCTAATACCATAATGACTCAACTTTGTCAAACATATTTCGTGAGAGACACAATCAAATGCCTTTGCTAAGTCTGCAAAAACCTCACAGCACTGTTTTCTCTGTTCAAAAGCACAATTTACTCACACAATTTTACACTTTCACCACTTTCTTTTCACAATAATAACAGTAATTTAAGAGAGCACTCTCATTGAGTTTCACTATGTCAGCCATCTTGAAAAAATACGAAGCAAATAAATAGTGCTATCAGGATAGGAAGATCTACATTATTACTAGTACTCAGGCAGCATTTACAGCACTGGACAATAATACAATATACTGAAATGTGGGGAATTGGTCACAAAATAAGCAATCCACGATGAAACCTGAACACCTAGTGACGATTTTCCAGTCAAAACTATCTGCAATTCTTGCTTGTGCACAGATATTAACCAAAATGTATTATAGGGACGGGCAGATTTTTATTATTACAGACACTTCAGCACCATTTACAGCACTGAAAAATGATACAATGACTGGAATGTAGCTAGTTGGTAACCAAATAAGCAATCCACAATGAAAAATCTAACTTTGTAGCTGAAGGGGAAGCTGAGGTTCTGTTGATGAAGCCAGAACCTCCTGCTCCTGTGGCTTGTTGTACATAAGCCAAGGGGATTAATGGACTAACTAAAGAAAAACCTTTTCCGGATTAAAAAGTTGCATTTAAGACATTTCTGGAGGTTTTCAGCAGCCATATATCGAGAGAAAGTGCTCCAAAAACCGTTAAAATATGAGGTTAGATTCTTTATAAGACACTGCATGCCAAGGAAAACTCTCGACTACAGAATGTGTGGGGAAAGAGGAAACTCGATGACACCTTTTTTATGAGTGTCTGTCTCTTGCATTTGACAGACAACATTGCTAAACCAAAAGAAACAGAAATACCACCCATAACTTAGGTTCTTAGATTTTGAGGATAAACCACTGTGGGGTACAATAGACTAAAAGTTTCATTGCTATTGCCACAAGTGCTTAATCCTAATAAAATTCACAATAATAATAATTATTATAGGTATTAGAACCATATTACTTACACATTAGTATGTAGGATGAAGTCATTAGTTGCGAATCCTAGTGCGAAATTGTTCTTGGTGAGCTTGGCCTTCTGTGAATCGAAGGCGGTCTGGTATCCGGCCAGCCATCCCTGGTAGCCGACCACAGCGGATGCTTTGATAATGGGACCATTTGAGTCTAAGTCCACGTCTGCGTTCAGAGCTACTGTATCATTCTGGAATGCCGATTTTACGTGCCCGGATTTGCTTCTATAAAAAAAAAAAAAAAAACAAATTTGTTATAATCAATAACAGTAATTTAAAAAAATAACAGGGTATT
This sequence comes from Tillus elongatus, assembly GCA_964006375.1. Classification (NCBI taxonomy): domain Eukaryota; kingdom Metazoa; phylum Arthropoda; class Insecta; order Coleoptera; family Cleridae; genus Tillus; species Tillus elongatus. The sequence goes on from OZ023268.1 coordinate 35,908,714, forward strand.
TGACACTATCAACAATAACCTAACCAGCATTTATGCAATAATAAAGTGAAATATATCGTTTTAACTTATAAAAACCTTAATATCTAAGTTTTAACTCGTAATTTTTTATTGTTTTAGATGTCATGCAAAATGTTAGTCACTGTAATGTTTTAGATTTCTTATAGTCAACAAAAACGAAATATTTCTTCATTAATTGTTGTTGCCCTTGGTGAAACCGTTCCATACTAAATACAGGCATAGAGACTATTTATCTGGCTTCACAAATGTTCGTTTTCTTTTTGTAAACGGTTTCGCTGATTAACAGCATCATCAGACAAGAGAGAATTGAGAAAATTGCATTGATTTGTACATATTCATGACAATCATTGTATTTGTATTGCACAATTGCGACATGGTAATGCTAACTTTATGAATGTTAAAACTTTACTTAAACAGGTTTTCATTACAACCTTTATTAATATAAGGCTCTTCAAACTTAAAACATAATTATGTACACAATTTATCACAGCCCTAATAGTACTGTAACCTGTGGTTTTTATTTATTTAAATTTGCACCTGCAGAATTAAACAATTCCAAATGGTACTTAAAAAAAACTCAAAGTAACAACATCACTGTCTTAAGACAGTTTTCATTCTAGACATAGCAATATAAAAGATATCACTATTACAAAAATTAGCATTATAATTATGCAACAATCTGTCCATGAAACTATTACATCCATAGTTGGTCCTGTGTGTTCGCTCAAAAAAAAGTTGCTGTTGGCGAGTTGAGCGTGGTGGAACATGGAAAATGACCAACTTGAGCAGATCATTAAAGTCACTGTGACCATTAATTAACTTATAAACATCAATGAAAGATACTCATGTCGCGCTTTGAGACTGACCATACCACAAGGAAGCAATCTGACATCATACCCAATATCTTGGCAAGGAAAGTGATACTTATAAAGAAGGTACTTAACCAATTTGTTTTGTACCCTTTCAATACGATTAATATGGCAAGCATAGGATGGAAACCATACAACACAACAATATTCAATATTACTTTGAACCAAGGATGTATACAAACTAGTGATTGCCCTTGTGTCAGTCATATGTTTAGTGTGTCTTTTAACAAACCCCAAAAGTCTGCAACATTTCACAACCACAGCATCAATATGCAGATTAAATGACAAATCATTTTTGAAAATTACACCAAGATCTGCAACTGAAGTGACAACGTCCAACACCGTGTTATAAATGGTATAGCTATGAACAATCCGATTCTGACCTCTAAAATAGCTCACAACCTTACATTTACCCACATTAAGCGACAACAAGTTTGAACTGCACCAGCGAGTCAAGTTGTCGAGATCATGTTGCAAAGTGTTGACACCCTTCGTCATCTGCATACAATAAACATTTCGATGACTCAAAACAACTCTCAACATCATTAATAAAAAGATTAAAGAGAAAAGGACCTATATGTGATACCTGTGGTACCCCAGACAAGACGAGGACCACATCTGATAAGAGCACCACCAATGCTAACAAATTGTTTTCTGTCAGACAGGTAAGATCGAATCCACGAATAATAACAACAACAGATGCCCATTTCAAACAATTTTTGCAGAACAAGGGTATGACAGACCAAAAGCCTTTGATACATCAGTGTATACAACATCAACTTGTTTACCAGCCTCCAATGCATCCGTCACGAAAGATTGAAAAATGCCGAGATTATGGACCGTTGACCTTCCACTACAGAAACGATGCTGCTCTCCAACAATACTGTATTTCAAGGTACTGAAAATTTCATCCGCAATGATAGATTGAAATAGTTTCGGTATTACAGGTTCAATTGAAACACCTCTATAATTGACAACTTGTCTCTTATCACCTGATTTGTGAATGGGGATCAGAGTAGACAACTTCCAGAGTGAGGGGCAAAAACCGGCATTGAAGAACCTTTGAAAGATACTACACAAAGGGCCGCTCAAAGAGTGTCGACAATTTTTCAAGAATGAAGAAGGAATACCATCCAAACCAGCTCGTTTTTTGCCATTTAGTGAGTCAATTTTATTCTCGATTTCCTCAATTGTAAAAATATGCATAGAAAGGTTATGTGCAGACTGTATATTAGATACATCACAAAAGTCAACATCAATGGAACCATGGTCAGAATAACAGGATTGAAAATGTGCAGCAAATGGCGTCTGCTATATCAGACTCATTATTATATATTACATTATTAAAACTCATTCTATTCGGAATCCCAGAGTCCTTCCTCAAGGAATTAACGAAAGACCAGAACTGTCTGACATCAGACTGAATGATCTGCTCTGTGCTAGTCACAAACTAAATAATTGTAGTCAATGCGATACTTAGTGTCACGTCTAAGATTAGTATATTTCATATAATCAGATTCAAGACCAGTTCTTTTAAATTTACGGTAACTTTTATTTTTCTCAGTGATGAGTTTACGAAGTTCTGAATCAAACCACCGAGGATATTTAGAACTTTGCACTGTTTTAGATGGAACATTTTGGCTAATAGCCTTGTACAACACATTGTAAAACTGATGTGTTAACAGATCAAGATCACTTGAGTAATCAATAAAAGACCAGTCATAATCCAAGAAACACACAAGCATAGTTAGCTTTGTCAAAATCAAATGTTCAGTGAAACACTCCTGAGTGCGGGAAGATATGTAAAACTAACTGTCACTTCCAAAGGAGAACGATGTAGATCAACTCGAGATAGAGGATTTGTACTCTCTTCAACTGTGACTTCGTGGAAGTCAGAAAAGACTAGATCTAGGATTTTATCATTAGTATTCTGCACAGCATTAATTTGTTCCATTTCCAGGAAGTACATTGCGTCAGTCACAATCTCAGCACATATATTGTGTCCACAATGAGGCACCATAAAATCAACTTCACAAAACCAACTAATATGTGGCAGAATAAAATCACCAAAAATCAAAACCTTAGATCCACTATAAGTATTTTTCAAGTGTTCACACTTGTTGACAAAACTTTCATTGCTGATGCGTGACCATCCTGTGCCTATGTGTCTATTGGCTTAAATAGATATGCGTTCTGCCCTTGGGCAATAGCGTTATACTCCAATCGTCCAGCGGAATGTGAGTTTTCTTGAATGCTGCCGACCGAATGTAATGGTGTCTGTTAAATTTGTATTACTTTACTTGGTGTATATTTACGGTGTTTTAAAGTTTTAAATGTATATTGTGTTGACGCTATTCGTTGTTTCCATGAATATAGTCTAGTTCAGCTAGTTATCGCTTATCAATGCAATGCAATATTAGTGTAGTGCAAATACCATGTCAGGAAGAAGGAAAGATGGCGTATGGTAACATTTTATTCAAAAAATGCAGCTGCCTCATCAGCGTCAGCAGAATGAGTTTTTTTTTACATTTAGATTGGTTCATTCCATTTTATAAAATAAATTAGGCACAGAAAAGATGAAAAAATTAGTATTTCTCTACAATAATAATAATAGTTTTATAGTTTAATTTAGAATTTATAGGCCGCTGCTATTACAGAATAACTCAGTTGGAAAAATCCACAGACCCATTTGGTAGAGAACTGCATAGAGAAGTCATAGAACATTTCCCAGAACCTAGAAGAAAAACGATACAAAACATAATAGACCAGAAAAAATCCATATTTACGAACAGACTACCAGCTGAAACCATACTTAGAATTTAGAAAGAAGTCACCATAGAGTTGGAAGTCACGGAACCGGCATGGGAAGTACCGGATGTGGAAGGTGATACTCAACCTACTGAAGAATCTAGCCCAGAGTCAGAAAGGTTTGAGGCAGTATATTTACAATATAACGGCATGGATACACTAAGTAGACCTGGGCGACCTAGGTTGGTCTTTGGAGCTAGTACAAAGCTCAGCTTCATTCAAACCTAACCTAACCTAACTTAGTACAAAACGATACATCAGCAACATAGATGAAATATTATGGTCAAAGACAACACCAGGCATAAAAATAGAACTTCATAACCTTGTCTAAACAGGTGCTGTCGCAGTGTTGCAACTGAATGACCACAAATCCAGAACAACCAGAGCCACGGAATAAAAAACATTTCCCATATACCACCACAGAAAAGGCGCCTTGACAACAAAATCGCCAATTTGAGATGTGAAATAGGAGTCGTCACCCAGAGCCTAAAACCAAGCATCAGTCAGACAGTCACAAGTGAGACAACAATGATCATAGATATGGAGAAATCGGCAGAAAAGGCTCAAGAGGTACAAAGAGAGTAACACTCAGCGAAAACAACAGTAAATTTTCAAGAAATGGGGAGATATTCTACCAAAACTTGAAAAATCCCGAGACACCAGCAATGGGAAACAAAATCCCTACGCGGGAAAATACAAGAAACTTCTGGAAATACACCGGTAAACCACAAACAAAGTGGCTGCATGATGAAAGAAAGACGACTTCTAAACTCTGTACTATGCTAACATGGAAATAACGTGTGATGATGTAGAGAAGGCATTGAGCCAAACCTTGAACTGGGGGGCGCCGGAGCCAGATAAGCTGCAGAACATTTGGTACAAACAGTTCCAAGTCTATGCATAATCAGCTTGCCATAGGCTTTACAAACCTCTTAGAACCAGAATTAATGCCAAAGTTCATGACTAGGGGCATCACCTACCTTCTGCCAAAGGTTGTTAAATATACTGATAACCCAGCCAATATATAAATTATTAACAGCTGTAATTGCTGTAAAGGTTTACAACCATCTTGAGACAAATAAGCTGCTGGATGAGGAACAAAAAGGCTGTGGCAAAAAAGGATCAAAGGATTGTAAAAAACAACTAATCATAGACACCACATTAATGGATCATGCAATGAGAACAAAAGGCGCTTTGCACACTGCATATATAGACTAACAGAAGGCGTTCGACAGTATTCCTCACTTCTGGCTGTCGGAGACCGGTTCAGCAGTAATATCCAATAAGTACACTTGGAGAACACCCAAATCACCACAACACATATTTCAGAGACCTTACGATCGTTTCGTTGACCAAGTCAACATCTTCATCAGAATTTTTCTTCCTCTGAACATGTTGACTTGGTCAACGAAACGATCGTAAGGTCTCTGAAATATGTGTTGTGGTGATTTGGGTGTTCTCCAAGTGTACTTATTAGTGCTCATCACAGGTTCCAGTTTTCACATAGTAATATCCAAATGAAGTTTGGACTAGAAAAATGAAAAATTAGCAGCATGGAGAAGGGCAAGTGGACAAGACATGAGGGATATGAAAGTTATAGGCATCAGTAAATCAGAGGAAATGGAGGTGGAAGACAAACATAAATATTTGGGGTACCTTCAGGCAAGGGACACAGACCATCAGGTGGCAAAACAAGCAACCAAAGAAACCTACCTGAAAATAATTCGTTACATTCCTTGTACTAAACTATTAGCGAGAAACATGGCAAAAGCAGTTAACACCTATGCAACATCTGCCATATTTGGTATCATAAAATTGACTAATACCGAACTAAATCAGTTGTCCATAAAAACAGGAAAGGAATTTAGAAACCACAGGGCACATCATTCAAGATCCTCTATTGAAAGATTCCATCTCGTGTGAAAGTTCGGAGGCATGGAAATTCCAGATGCAAGTGTTAGACACCATAAGCAACTGGAAAACCTAAGAAAGCATTTCTATGAAAATGCAGAAACCAGCGATTTATATCTAGCGGTTACCAAAACTGATAGCAGAGCCACGCCATTAAGACTAGCTGAGAAGACCCTTTGCCCTCTCGCGGAGTCCACGATCCCCAAACAACAACTGGATAAGTAAGCCACTTCATGGAAAACACTTGGCTGTGATGGAGGGGGAGATCATGCACACACAAGTTATATATATATATATATATATATATATATATATATATATATATATATATATATATATATATATATATATAGTAGAAGCAATGTACCATATTTCATCAAAATAAGGCTGTTGTTTGAAAAGGTACAAAAATTTTCATGGGACTCCGCTATCTATTCGTAAAAAAATCGTATCATAATTTATATGTACCAAAAATGTGAAAAGTTGCAAAACAATTGGAATAACATAAAAACAATAAATGCTATCAATTTTTCCCCTTACAAACATGCATTATAATTCTATGGAAAATGCAAAAAACCAATATAATATAAGCGGTGTTCGATTAAAAGAAATTCGTCACACTGCATATACGTAAACAGACAAAAATGGTAACTAACTCCGGATATGGCTTCTAGGGGGCCTAGTTTGCGTTCATTTGAGGAAATCTTTTCATAATTCAAAAGTCGCAGTCTCCAGATAATGAATATTTTCTATGAAAATTCGCTAAAATTATAGATTATTAAACCATAAACTCTATAACTATAACTACTGCTAAGCATCAGAGAAAGGGTATATTTGAAATCAATTTTATGCAAATATTTTAATACAATGACGATTGAAGCTGAAACTTAAAGTTTTGTAAAACACACACTTCTTGTGACATTTTCTCTACATACGCTGTATTTGTTTCAGGTTCTTTGCCTAAAAGTTGCTAACTTTGACGTTTCACATCGCGACTTTGACGTTTGAAGAAGAGAAACTACAAAATGTTTAAAGTATTTTTCTGAAATTTCCTGGCCTTTTTGCGCCAAAAAACTTAATCTTTGTAATATACAATAAATTTTGTTATCCACACGAAATATTTTGATTTTGTGTGTTTCTTTGATCATCACTAGCACCCAACTTTTTTTAAATGCCTATAACATTTATTCTAAAAGTAAAATGCAGATTTGTAAAGCAAATTAATTACAGAATACAGAGGAGAATGATAATAACTCATAGTTATACAAGATTTACAGAAGTCAATGAACACAAATTATGTCAACCAGTTATGTAAAAACAAGATACTAGTGTTTGTACAAAATTTGGCAATAGCTCATTTCTATTAATAGGTTATTTACAAATTGTTAAATTTCAAAGTTCATCATTTGAAGTATTTAAATGTTATATTTTATGACACAGGTGACAATTACTCAATCAAATTATTAATATAAGTTTATAATTAACCAACCAAACTATGGAATTATCAAGGCAATTATGTTCACTGAATTTTCATTGACAACATTCACTAATAGTCGGGTCATAGTGGTCTTCAACAGGACTTGCAGAAAATTGTCCTTAATAAATTTAATTTATCTGAGTATAATAAATTAATTCAAATTTTAAACAACAGTGCTAAGTCTAACATAAAGGTTCCTTATAATAATAATAATAGTAATAATATGGGATGGAATTTTTTAATGTGGAGTAACAACCACGTTCCCCCACTACACTTAGTTATTATAGGGGAGACCAGGCTAGGACTATACAGACTAGCCCGCAATGGTAGACTGAAGACCAACCGAGGCTTCAGGGGCCACTGCAAAATTCAGGAGATCGAGAAGGAGCCCATGCTTGAAATGAGGTCAGACTCCGAGAGCCCGCGAATCTGCAGGGAAAACAACTTTACAGTGGAAATCCCCGACCGCGAGGCATGGCGGGAGGAGACGCCGGGCATACCACGGGACGCGCTTGTCTGGTTCACGGACGGATCCGGCGGGAGCGTGGGCAGGTGTTTATTCGGAAGGACCGAGGGTACGTCATAGTATTTCCCTCGGAGCCCATGCAATGGTCTTTCAGGCCGAAATGTACGCCATCCTGCACTGTGTGCGGGAGAACAAGAGAAGGGACTACACCAACAAGCGGATCCTCATAGCCACAGACAGCCCTAAGTAGCCCACAGGTAAATTCCTGGCTGGTGAGTGAGTCCCGAGACGAGACTTGCTGCGCAGAATGAGGTCACTGGGTGACCTCATTCTGCGGGTGCCGGGTCACTCGGGGGGGTCAAAGGCAATGAAGAAGCTGACAGTCTCGTGAAGAGAGGGTCATTTATGTGACCAGAACCGGCTCTGGGCGTGACAAAGAGCACTACCAGGGGAGCCATTAAATCCTGGGTCAGAGACCAACACAAGGTGTACTGGGCAGACTGTCCAGGGCTCAGACATGGGAAGTCAATAATTGACGAACCCAGTTCAAAGAGAGCTGTGGAGCTGCTAAATCTTAGCACAGGAAGCTAAGCTCAGAAATATAACAGGTCTCTTGACGGGACACATGGCCGTCAAGAAACACCTGCACAAAATGGGGCGGTTTGAGGGGGACCTCGCATGCAGACTACGGTGAGGGGGAGGAATCAGCCCAGCACATCTTGTGCGAGTGTCACGCCCTGGACCGCAAAAGACAACTGATCTACGGTCAGTTTAGACTGGAGACAGAGCATTATAAAACTTCACCCTACCAATCGCTGTGCAGACTGGTTCAAGGCACAGTGATTGTGGAATGGGTGGAGTGAAGAGACTAAGGGCATAGACAATAGGCCAGTGGCTGCAGTGCTATCGGGGCGGCAAAGCCGCGGACGAGCCCTGAGGGAGGAAAAAAAAACAACCACGTTAAAAAAAACAGGGTCCGTCTGGCCCGGACAGTAGCAACCTGTAAGGGCCACAGGTCTGCCTGGGCGGTGTGTGTACTGCTACCAGCAGTGTGCTCACCACTTCTTGTAACGACATAGACGATAAAACCAGCGAAGTCAGCTGTCCGCTATCCATTTATCTATTTCCTTTCTTGCCAATATCCACTTATTCCTTACCATATTACCTTGCTTTTTTCTGAACTCCTCTCGCCATTCCTACAACAGGGCAGGTATAGGTGGCACAGCCATGGAAATGGAGCAAAACCAAAGTCTCGGAAAAATGCTGTTGCCTGGGAATCGCCAGGGCATGCCTGGAGCAGGTGCTGGACATGACAGCGTACAGGACATTGGTGGTAGGGAGATGATAAAGCATGTCCCTGTCATGCAAGAAATTACAGTCCAAAATTAACAGCAGGGGAGCTAAGTAACACCAAGAGCTCCACCCACTGAGGATGCTGCGCAGGAAAATAAACCAGCGCTCACCCAGATGGGATTACCAAGACGGCATATGAAATGGACGATGAGTATGAATGAAACAATTATCCACATTTGCTACAGAGTAACACAACTCGGACAACAGACGACCGGATATAGGCAACAACTTCACACCGAATTTCTCAGAATGTACCCACACATCCAGGTGACTCAACAGAGAGTAGCGGATCAGTATCGTGTCATACTTAGGAATAACCTTATTCCACAAATGAAACCGGATATCATCAAACAGGAAGTTGAATATGTAATTAATAACATAGCGGTTATGGCAAACAATGAGATGCTGTTTAATGGTAGTAATCTGCAACCTGTACATACTCAGCAAGAAGAATGCATCGAGGATACACAAGAAAATGAGGAACTCATCGACAAATTGTACACAAAAAGGAGACGTGCAGTCGCAGAGTATGAAGAAATAAATCCTCTTAGTAGACCACCATTCAAGATCATCTAGAAAGCTGGCAATTATATTGGAACTTTTGAACAGAATAATTCTGGCATCTAGACGCCAACACACTGGAGCACCTGCATACGCTGATCTACTGTGCAGCAACTGCAACAATTAAAGCTCTAGGCATTGGGATTTCTGATCGAAGGGCCAATCACAGAAACTCAAGACAAGGAAAAAAAAGCTGATGAGCAGGGTGGAAACACTCCGAAAAGAAATTGGGCAACTGGCGCATTAAATCAGGAAAGTAGTCAAGAAAATTGCAGAAACGTGTACGTAAAATGTAATGTAAAATAATACGGCGAGTTCGACAACACTTGGCACAAGATTCAGTCAATCATATTGCACAAGCATGTTTGAACACCTTACAACAGAAGCTTTCTGTATACGCAGAATGCTTGAGGAGATATAAAGGGAGCAACAATAGGAATTGCCACAATACTATGTTTGAGTGCTCTGAAAGGACTTTCTACCATCAGCTTAATTCAGCTACGAATGGAGCCACCGATCCTTTTTCAAATAAGGAACAAAGTAAAGAGTTCTGGAAAAGTCAACTAGCCAGACCAGCCTCCTGCAATATTGGCGCCAGTTGGGTTAAAGAAGAGCACCGAGCTGCCAGTTATGAACAGATGCATCATGAGCCATTTACCACAGATGAAGTCTCCGAGGTTATTAAAGGGCTTCATAATTGGAAGGCACCTGAGCCTGATGGCGTCCAAAACTTCTGGCTGAAGAAATTTGGGTGTACACATCATCTATTGGTGGTGTTAATAAATGATGTTATACTTGACCCAAAGAAGATGCCATTATTTTTCCCAACAAGGTTATACGGATCTTCTGTCAAAAGACCAACAGTGATCTGCAGACCCAGCCAGATACCAGGCAATAACTTGTCTTCCGACTCTATATAAGGTGATCACATCATGTCTTGAAAAACGCATATATGCACACTGCAAACGAAATAACATAATTGCTAGCCAGCAAAAAGGGTGTGCCAAAGGATCTATGGGATGCAAAGAACAGCTAATCATTTACTCGGTTGTGTGCAATCAAACTTACAATGGACGAAGAAATCTCTTTGCTGCCAACTTGGATTACAAAAAGCCATTTGATTCAGTTCCACACGAATGGCTTATAAGTGTACTGAAGATCTACAAGATTGATACTTATATCCTAAGGTTTCTAGAACACACAATGTCTACTTGGAGAACAAAAATTCAATTACGGGTACAAATGGGTGACAACATCGTAACCAGCACGATACCAATTAGAAGAGGTATATTTTAAGGCGACTCGCTAAGCCCATTGTGGTTCTGCCTCGCATTGAATCCACTATTAAACCGACTGAACTATACCAGATATGGCTTCGGTATGAAAAGCAAGGCAAGGAGCAAATAAGGCTAAATCATCTGCTGTATATGGATGATCTTCAGCTGATGGCCTCCACAAAGAACCACTCCTTAAAATTGTGGAAGCGTTTTCCAGAGATATTGACATGTAGTTTGGGCTTAACAAATGTCGCACCTTATGTGTAGTCAGAGGGAAGATACGACCAGCAAATTGCCTCAATAGATGTAGAAAAGTGTTATAAATACCTGGGAATGCAGCAATCAAGGAAAATAAACCACTCGGCAATAAAGAACGATCTGACAAATGAGTTTACGAAATGAGTAAAGCAGGTAGTGTGATCACATCTTAACAGCAAAAACCTGACTAAAGCTCTTAATATGTGTGCATGTTCTGCACTTAGCTATTCATTTTGGATTGTGAACTGAAGCAAAACAGACATCGAAAATCTGAACGGGAGGTGCAACACTCCTAGCAAAATCCAAAAAGCATCACCCCGGTAGTGCCATCGAGCGAGTAACTCTACCTAGGCACCAAGGTAGAAGAGGAGTGTTAGATATTGGTAAACAGTTGGACCAGAAGATATTGAACCTATGTACATATTTCCAGCAGCAGGCAGTTACTTCTGAACTGCACCGTGCCATATGAGAGGCGGATGATTCAACACCGCTACAATTAAAAGAAAGTGAAATACAAAGTCACCATCGGAATGATCAAGACAAGCTACAATCTTGGATTCAGAAGCCTCTCCATGGGCGACATCTGAATGAGACCTCCCAGGCATTTGTCGACAAATCTGCATCGAACTACTGGTTGGTGTCCGGACAGAGGGGTTTTTGCTGGTCATACAAGACTTGAAGTATATAATTGGAGATAATTTGGTCCAAGATGACAAATGCAGATTTGGGTGTCTGCCATCAGAGACTGTCCAGCATGTCACCGGAGAATGTCAAGTGTTTGCTGCAACAGAGTATAAAGAGAGCTACGACGCAGTTGCGAGAATAATTAATCAAGATCTGGGACTTTTAAATCTTAGTAAGGTGCCCTACTATATATACACTCGTAACCCTGTTAGCAAGCTAGATAACTCAGGATACAGGTTGTACTGGGATCGGACCGTGTTCACAGACCAGGGATTTACCCAACAACAAGCCAGATATAATAATAGTGGATAAGTCCTTCAAGCAAGTGACGCTGATTGATGTGGCCATTCCGAATACTAATAATTTAGAGATAAAGTACAACGAGAAGATCATTACGTACAGAGACCTATAGATGCAAGTAAAGAGACAGTGGAGGGCAGATAGTGTCTGAGTGATTCCAATAGTCATGTCGTCATCTGATTCCTAAGAATCTCTGAGAGAATATTAAGAGATTGGGACTTGGAGAACACCTTTCTAAGGTTATGCAGAAGGCGGTAATAGATGCAACTGCCCACACCACGCGGAGATTTCTGGGAAATGAGGATGTGCCCGTTGTCGTTCAGGCCCGGATAACTTGGAAAGGGCTCCATTTGAGCTCAGTCCCTTTGGTATCTGAGATACCTGTGATGAATGAGTGTTTTTCTTTGAGGGAGTGTGAAAGACCTTCACGCTGAAGTCGAGATAATAATAATAATAATAATAATAATAATAATAATAATAATAATAATAATAATAATAATAATAATAATAATAATAATAGACTAAGTGAAGATTGTAACCTGTGACAAGCACTGATAAGTATACTTGGAGAATCCAAATCACCACAACACACCTTTCTCAGCATTTTTCATCCTCTATGATGGTAACTTTGTTAGTGCAACGATCGTCAGGTCTTTAAAAAGATGCTTTGTGGTGATTTGGGTTCCCCAAGTGTACTTAATAATAATCATAATAATGCTTATTTAGAAAGAAAATAAAAATGTCTATTAAAAAATGTGTAGTACAAGTTCTAAATAAAACAGTTCAAGTAACTAAAATAATAAGGTTGCAGTGCTATTGGGACAGCAAGGCCGCGGACGAGCCCTGAGGAGAAAAAAAAACTAAAACAAGATAAACGTTGTTTGTGCATGACCGAATTTATAATGTCCATTTTAAAAAAACGGTCCCGTAAAACGTCCAGTCCAGGTAAAATCTTCAGTTTGGTAATACAAAACAAACATACATAAGAGATAATGAATCACACATAACACAAACTGATCATAGTATTTGGCATACTGTAGATCGTTAAATGGAACAATAGAGTTTAACCATCAATCTGGAAATGTTCTACACTGTCTTACATATATCATGAAATATCTTTTAGCTAATTTTTTGAATGATTTTAACCCAATTTTTTGTTTTAATTTCCCAGGCAAAAGATTGTATAGCTTCGGGGCCAAATATTGCAGAGACCTCTGGCTGATGCTCTTTAACTTACACAGAACCATACAGCTGCTCGCTCTGTCCCGCGTATGATGTAAATGCCTACTAGATTCCAAAGTTATTTTTCCCCTCGAAATATTCATTAGCAAACAAAGGCTATAAAGCTGTCTGAGATCCAATATATCTCAATATCCCAATAGAGAAGTTCTGTGAAATAGCTAATATTTTCCTTGTATGTACGTTTGATGATCCATTTTAGCACCACCTCGTTTTTTTTCAAATAACTGTCTGGCAAACCACCCTAACCCAAAACACCATAAGCAAGCTGTGACTGTACAAATCCATAACACAAAACAATTAAACAATTAAATAAAACAATGAAACCCCTCATCACCAATGTAACTTACTATTTATCACAAAAGTTTGAAGAAAACTATTGTTTTTTTATTGTTCAGAGAACAATAAGACCAGCAAAAGGGTAGTCGCATGCGTGGAAATATATTTGATAAGATCATTCAATTGATAATTAAAATTTAGTTATAGGAAAATTTGCTGTAACAATTAATGTAAATATTTCATGTAGTAGCAGGTCACAGATGTATCAATAACATTGGCATTGAAATTATTACATATTTATCTAAATAATAAAAAAGTTGAAATTGCAGCGTACAGTACAAGGAATGCTGACTGCTGAGGTCTGCAATTATGTATGATGTAAACCAAAGTAAAACTATAAGTAGTATTGTTGATAAACATTAGCAAGACTGTTAATTAGATTCTTAAGATGTAAAGACGCGAGACCTTAGATTTTAATTATGTAAACATTAGCGAGACTTTTCAATTAACATTCAGTATGTAAAGATTTCGGGTTTAAAATTCATTCAGTTAAATTAGTTTTAAGCATTGTTAAAGTTTAGTTGTTTTATTAAAGTTATTACATCGTTACTATGTCTAAATTCGCCTAGTTCGACAAGTTAAATCCACAAATATCCTCCGCTCCTTAACATGGTCCTTCAAAGCCAACAGTAATTGAAGAACATGGTCCTTCAAAGAAAAAGTAACCAGTGCCGTTGGAAATACAGTGCTCACTAAAAATCATTTATCCTTATCAAACATCCTTTAACCCAAGTCTCCAAATACCTTTTTATTTTAGGTAAAATCAATCAAGGACACAAGCGTCCAAATTAAAAGCAATCAAGGATACAGGCGTCCTAATTAAAAGCAATCAAGGACACAAGCGTCCAAATTAAAAGCAATCAAGGACACAAGCGTCCAAATTAAAAGCAATCAAGGACACAAGCGTCCAAATTAAAAACAATCAAGGACACAAGCATCCAGGAAAGTACCAAAATAAGGTCAGTTCCAATAAAGCACCTATACAGGGTCAAATCAGGACAGAAGCGTCCAGTGAAGTACCAAAATAAGGTCAGTTCCAAATAAAGCACCTATACAGGGTCAAATAAGGACACAAGCGTCCAGTGAAGTACCAAAATAAGGTCAGTTCCAAATCAAGCACCTATACAGGGTCAAATAAGGACACAAGCATCCAGGAAAGTACCAAAATAAGGTCAGTTCCAATAAAGCACCTATGCAGGGTCAAATAAGGACACAAGCGTCCAGGAAAGTACCAAAATAAGGTCAGTTCCAAACAAAGCACCTATACAGGGTCAAATCAGGACAGAAGCGTCCAGTGAAGTACCAAAATAAGGTCAGTTCCAAATATAAAGCACCTATACAGGGTCAAATCAGGACAGAAACGTCCAGGAAAGTACAAAAATAGGGTCAGTTCCAAATAAAGCACCTATACAGGGTCAAATTCAAAAGAATTAAGGACACAAGCGTCCACAAAAGGCATCAATACAGGGTTAAAGGCAAAATATAGGTCACAGGCGACCAATAAACCAAATCAAAAAAAGAACTAGGCATCAGACAAGATAACAAAACTAAGAATATTCATTAAATTAAATAACATTAAGGAAGCATAATGGAGGAAGTCAATAATCTGGCAGTAGCCCAGGAGGCAATAGGTAAATCAATAAAAAATTTACTAACAAATATGAAGAAAGAACCAGTAAATAGAAGAACACTTGAAGGGTTCGAGAAAAAAGAAAATTTATTGCAAAAAGAGTGGGACAAAGCTATAGCAAACCAGAGACAATTGGAAGCATTAGGGCCACTAGAACACCCTTACTATGAAACTAGATACTTTGAACAAATGGAAAAAAGTACATAATGACATCAAAGAACTCACGAGACTCAAGAAAAAACGGAAAGTCATGGTAAACCAATTTAAGCGAATATTAGAGGAAGTAGAAATGATGGGCGATGACAATGTACTTTCCAGCTATGAAATAAATCGGGACGAATTAGAGAAACAATGGGAATTACTGGAAGAAAACATAATCGAGATAAATATACGAACAGAATCAGAAATTCAAGATGAGGCATATTTCACGCTAAGGCGAAGCTACCAAAATGCCAGTGACACACTGTCAGAAACAATTAGGAACCGAACAAACCACTATTCAGGGGTTAGGTTACCCAAGCTACTAAAAATAAAAATACCAATCTTCACAGGCAAGTACAAGGAACGGACAGCATTCCAAGAGCGAGTCCAGAAGGCAATAGATTTAAATGTTAAGAAATTCTACACTGAAACAGCGTCAAGAAGCAAAAATGAAAAATTTCATTCAATTGTTGAAGTTCCATTCGAAAACGAAGTACCAGAGGTAGAAGAAGCCACAGAAGAGCAAGAAAGATTTAATTTAAATTTAAGTAAAGAGGTACCATACATAGAAGAAGCCAAAGACGAGCAGGAAAGATTTAATTTCAAAATTTATCCAGATAATCTTCCAGCTGGAGCCGAATCAGCAGCGGAGATTAAAACAAATGTAAGTAGGCAAAACAATTTAGCAATTTTTGACACGTCAATGACAAAAGTAAAGAAAGAGGTAGAACGAGCATTAGTACAAAGAGAAAGAATTCCAGTAGAAACGAAGATCGAAAATGAAGATTTTTATATGGAGAATATACAAGGTGGAACGGAACCAAAGCAACAAACAAAATTAGTACAGACAGAACTCATCGAAACGATCACATCAGGTGGGTTCAATTTAAGTAAATTGTCCAGCAACAGATCGCAGATTCTTGCAAAACTACCAAAAGAATTGCAGAATGAAAAAGTATTGCAGCTATCAGACAATGAAACAGACAATTCGCTTGGTATCTACTGGACGCCAAGGAAAAAAAAAACATTCAAATTAAAACTAAAATTAAAAAATGCAAAGAAGGTAACAATAAGGGAAATATTATCGCCAATAGCCAAGTTATTTGACCCGTTAGGGCGGCTATCGCCGGTGGTAATCGAAGCCGAGCTGAAAATTCCCAAATTATGGATGAATCAACCAAGGTGGGAAGAACCAGCGACCACATCAGAGGTAAGAATTAATGGGTTGACCGATGCTTCCAAGGAAGAAATAGCGAAACAGTTGATGGGTAAATTGAGAACAGTAAGAAGTACAACCACCCAGGTATTTACACACACTGGGCTGGAGTATGCAGGTCAGATTCAGGTACAAGCTAAAATGGGCAGAGGCCACAAATTATACAAGTGCCATCCAGTAAAAATGGGAGGCTCACCAACAAAACAAACCTAGCAATATTATTGGGACGCTGGGTATAAGGTACAATTTCGCCAATGGAAGCATAGGTTCAAATGGAAGTTTAAGAAGAAGAGAGTACATGCAGGGCACATGGTAACAACCAAACAATGGCCGCTGCGTAGTCAAATCAAGTCAAGGTTCAATGAAAAAACACTCCAAAACGACTCAGGGTCGGCGAGGCTGGATTTTGTGGAGTTGGAAGAGCTCTGCAAGCAAAGCAGAGACAATTCTTCAAATCATCTGTACAGTTACTTCACAATGACAGAGGTAACAGACAAGGAACTCACAAGCAGCCATGGTAAGAAGCAGGGAAAGCAACCACAAGACAAAATGGAGGAGATATACCAGAGGGAAGACAAAATTAAGTGTCCAATCCATCACCAAAAAGTCAAGTCGACGATCTGGAACCAACTTTACACAGGAAACTTATGGATGTTCATCAACCCTCGAGAATCCAGAATTGCAATAACATGTAAAGGCCAGATGGAAGAAGTTATGGTAAGCAGTATGGCAGAATATCCATCTCCCAATACTGTATCCTCGAGACAAAATGGGCATATGTTATTAGATCATTTAAATAATTATTACTTTTATTATCATCCTAGGGTTGTATACACATTAATATTATTGTAATTATTATTATTATTCCGATTATCATCCTAGAGTTGTATACATATTTATATTATTTCAATTATCATCCTAGGGTAGTATACAAATTAATATTCTTTCAATTATTATAGTTAGTGCCAAACTTAGGTCAAGGTAAATTAAACATTCAGCTCAGAGCTATCCAGAGAGTCCTCATTCTTGTTGACTCTGCAAAATGTTCAGAGAACAATAAGACCAGCAAAAGGGCAGTCGTAGGCGTGGAAATATATTTGTTAAGATCATTCAATTGATAATTAAAATTTAGTTATAGGAAAATTTGCTATAACAATTAATGTAAATATTTCATGTAGTAGTAGGTCACAGATGTATCAATAACATTGGCATTGAAATTATTACATATTTATCTAAATAATAAAAAAGTTGAAATTGCAGCGTACACTGCAGGGAATGCTGACTTGTTAAAGTTTAGTTATTCTATTAGTTATTACATCGTTACTATGTCTAAATTCACCTAGTTCGGCAAGTTAAATCCCCAAAATATCCTCCGCTCCTTAACATTTATAGATAGATAGATATTTATTGTACCAAAGCTGTTACCAAAACATATGTACTTGTCAATACAAACGTAACACATATACACCAACGACCAAAACAATGCATAACAAAACCAAACAAAGTATGCATAAAGTATGAAAATACAAGTCATAAAAAGCAGGGTAATAACAGACATCTTAACAAATTAAAACATAAACCGCTAGTGTCAAAATATAGCAGATGCACCTACTAAATCTTGAGACACAATTGCAAATGACACTTGCCACTTAAAAGTTTAATATTCCTTAGCGGAATAGAAACAATTTCTTTTCTCTCATTAACTATCTGCCGAATGATGATAGGCAAGTGATTATATAAACGGGTAGCAGCATAGTAAGGTGACCGCTCACAGCCAGCCGTGTGGTGGTACTTATCTCATTGGTGAGTCTATTTCTCGTGTCATAAGCACATATGTCCACGGTAAATTTAAAACAGTGAGGATATAGTCTCACAAACATAATAGCCTTGTAGATCTAGACGCAAGGAACGGTCAAGATCGAATGTTGTCGCAAATACGGCCGACAGCTACCCTTCAGCTGAATACCAAACATAAGTCTCACGATTCTCTTCTGTGCAGCAAATAACCGCTCAATTTCAGTGGCACAACCACAAGTAACAGTGTTGTAAGATAGTGCGGAATAAACAAGTGCATAATACACAGACACCAACACATGCTGGTCCAACACATCCCTCAATCTCCCCAATGCAAAAAAAGATGAATTGGGCCTGCCACAGAGTACCTGAGGTTCCATGAAAGGTTATTCTGTATAACGGAACCCAAGTAAGTCACAGACTCAGAAAAGCGAAGACCCATGGCCTCAATTGAATTGACAAAACCATCCAAAAGAACCCTTGTTCTAGCAAAGTGGACAAGAACCGTTTTGTTCATGTTAATCAGGGCATTTTCATGACACCAGTCTCTAAAGCCAGTAACAATTTTATTAGTCCCTCAAGAAGCCTACCAGGGAAAGTCGCTGGGACCACCAATGCAACATCGGCAGCGCACATTGTCACGTCGCAGTTGGCCATATGGGACGGAAGGTCATTAACGTATGTCAGAAACATTAACACCCCAGGACTGATCACTGCGTAACTCCACGCGCCAGAGGATATTCAGATGATATAAAAAAAGATAACATTGTATGGATGCAGAGCTTGCTGACATACATTTTATGGACGCACTTGCTAACGGGAATCGATGTGAGGCAAAACGGTAATCGAAAAATCCCCACTTCAAAAACATGGTCCATATTCGCTTAAGTAGAACAGGAACTTTTTAAAAAACCAGCCATCTTTGGGAATGCATAGGACAGTACGCACACCAGAGATTCAGGAAGCAATTTCGTACAGACAGGAATTTAATAGTAATCAAAATTATCTTACCTTTATAGACATTTCACTTATTTTTCAAATAATTTTTAGGTCAAAGTATCTGAAAATATTATTTATATAGGTGTTTATACTGGGTGATTCAAATTCAAGCCTCACCAGGAGGATCTCACTTGTTATCGAAGATAGCAAAAATTTTATTATGTTGATTATGGTTTAAGTTTCTGTTCCCATAACCGGTGTGGGGTTGGGTAAACCATCCAAGCTTGGTTAAAGTTTTATCAAGCTGTTGAAAAATAGGACGATGTGGTTGTTCTCGTTCCGAATATATTTGTAAATATCTCATGCCCAATATTGTTGTATTTAGATTTGATACATAAAAATACACAACATATCATGCTTCTCTTCATTATTGAACGGCATCTTACTATTACAATGGCAAAGTTCACCAGGCGCCAACAGTTGTCAATGTATGTTCACCAATTCCGCTGATTTGCCAAAACGGAATGACAAACGTTACAAAATAGTGGTTGAAGTGAACAGTGTGTCCACCAGTCTCCAATCCCCGAAATGTATCAGTCAGCAGATAAGCCCTTAAACTCAGCTGTTGCTGCCTGGTGAACTCAGCCATTGTTATCACTGATGACAGAAATATTTTTTTAATGTTTGGAAATTTCACAGCCAACGTCAAGAGACAAATTAAGGTAATTTTGCACTGTTCGGCAGTTAAATCCAAATGTTAAAAATGATTTTTCATGTTATACATTTTCGAATTCGGAAAAAAATAAGATTCCTATAATGTCAAAATCCAATATGGCGCTCATAAGAAATAAAAAAGTTGATGATGTGCCAAAGAAGGCAAACGTTGTAGAAAAATGTTGAATCAACTTTCAGATAAAAAACTGGAAATGGCTGTGAGAATGTGCTTTTAGTTTGTTTATACCAATTCAAATAAATGAGAGAGATGAAAATCAAAAATAGCTTTTTCCACTTTTTTTGACAATTTCTGGAATATCACTTGCAGGAAGTTGGTTTTCTCTGTGGCATACTAGATAGCACAAAAGTTAGCAACTTAGACAAATTCACACTCACCCTCTATCTACGATTATGTTTTTTTTTTTCAACAACACACCACGAGGGCTTACAGCCTAAATACTATCGTACCGTGGGTGTTGACAAGGAGGAAAGAGGCAACTTGTTAATTCTGGACTTGAAGGTTTGGAGATTCGGAGGAGAAGGAAAAACATGTGCCGGCAAGGAATTCCACAACTTGGAAGTCCTCGGGACAAAAGAGCGGGCATAACAAGATGTTCTATGTCTGGTGACCTGGACAGTAAAAGAGTGCATTCGCTTTGTTCACCTGGTAGATCTGTTGGAGGCAGCAGGTAAAGGAACTATGGAAGAGAACTCCTCTGAGCAGTGCCCGTGTAGATATCTATAAAAGAGAGAGAGAGAGGTCACCAACGGCACGTCGGTGGGCAAGGGATGGCAGCCTTTGGGTGAAGGTAGGGTCACCGATGAGACGTATAGCTCCTTTTTGAATGGAGTCCAGGATAGCGAATGAAGAAGCGGCAGCTGTACCCCAGATGTGGGAGCAGTATTCAAGGTTTGGCCTTATTTGTGAAGTATATAAGGTATACCTAATTTCTTAGCAACCGCTTCTACAATTGATGTGACATGTTGGTGCCAATTGAGATGTAGATCCACAGAAATGCCAACAAGAGAAACGGACTCATTACTTTGAATAACTTGGTTGTTCGTTGTCATGGGTCTAGGGCTGGTGTATCTCTTATGAGAAAGAAAGCAAGATTGATATTTGGTGGGGATGAATTGTAAAAGATTTCTACTTCCCCAGTGTAATATTTTTTGGAGATCCACGGAGACAGAACCCTCCATGAGTCTGCGATCTTCATCTAATTGGGCTAGAGAGACAGGCTTAGAATATTGTATATTTGAGTGGAGGGTACTGTCGTCCACGTAACTGTGAACTGGGTTGGATGTGCTAGAGGAGGTCATTGATGTGGAGAAAAAACCAAGTAGGGGCTAAAGCTGAACCTTGAGGAACTTCTGCATTAATTGGATACAGTTTAGAGGAATGGCCATCCACAACAACAGAAATGCTCCGGTTGGAGAGGAAATTTGCTGTCCAGGTACAGAGTTTTGGTGATAGGCCATAGGCCGGAAGTTTATTAAGCAGCGCTGCGTGCCAGACCTGGTCGAATGCTTTGGATATGTCTAGAGCGACAATCTGGGATTCACATGTAGTTCCATAGACTTCTTCCAAGAATGGGTGACAAAGGAAAGGAGGTCGGCAGTTGATCTGCGCTGACGGAATCCATACTGCCTGTCGTGGATTAGACTGTGTTTTTCAAGAAATTTTAGTAATTCGGTGTTTATATACTTTTCCATCACTTTACAGACGACTGAAAGGAGAGAAATAGGCCTGTAGTTGCTAGGAAGCGATTTGGATCCTTTCTTGGGGATGGGTTGTACTCAAGCAGTTTTCCAGTTACTAGGGAATATGCCTTTATTGTAAGATATCTGAAACAGAAGAGTCAGGACAGGAGCAAGTTCAGGTGCACATTTTTTGAGAACAATTGCTGGGATCCCGTCAAGGCCAGAGGCTTTGCTGGTATTAAGAGAAGAGAGCATCTTTCGTACCTATTTAGTTTTGAAATTAATATCAGTCATTTTATGCGCGACATTGGGGACTGTTGGTGGTTGAAGTAGAATTGAGAGTAGAATTGCTGGCGAACAACGAAGCAAAAAGTTCTGTTTTACCCAGGGCGGTAGAAACAATTTCATCCCCTGAGACAAGAGGTGGGACGTGCTCTTGCAGAAATTATTCCCAATAGATTTAGCAAGAGTCCAGAAGGGTTTGCCGCCGTTGGAGCTTAAGAGGACTATGTTTTTGATGTGGTTATTAAACGAGTTTTTTGCCTCAGAAAGAATGCGGACCTAGCGGTTTCTTGCGTCGTTAAATGCTTGACGGTTTTCTTGAAGCTATTTTCTCCGTTTTGTTTATAATCGACAGTTGTCGGTAGAAATTGCTTCATTACTATGCGATTACGTTGCGATTTTTCAAAATAATATACTGGTTACCGTTTGATATTAGCATATACAGTTGTATTTATCATCGGCAATTCGCAACGAAAATTGCTTCATTGACTTTACTAAAGTGTCATTCATTCACCTCACTGTCCGGGGAATTTGGGTCTTTAACGTGCCCAACATCGCATGGGCACGGGACCGACGGCTTTACGCCCCCTGGGAATGGTGGAACGTGCAGATTACCTTGCTCAATCACAATGGCACAACCTCTGTTGATGTTACTGATGTACCAAAAAAAGGGAGGAGAGGCACACGTTTTTCCCCCTGAGGCTGAAAATTAACTGTTTACATTTCCGTTTTCCTACTGCTTTCCGCAAAATATGTCAAATATCGATTTATGTAGATGACGCCATATTTTAATTTATTAAAATTATAAAAACATTTGTTCACCCCTTGATTTCCTTCTATATCACGTTCTTCCCCCTAGACCACAATTGCTGAAAATTAACTGTTTACATTTCCGTTTTCCTACTGCTTTCCGCAAAATATGTCAAATATCGATCTATGTACATGACGCAATATTATCATTTATTTACATTATGAAAACATTTGTTTATCCCTTGATTGCCTTCTATATTTAAAATGACCCTTGCTTATACTCATCTGGCAACAGTGCACATCGTCCCGCGTCCAGTTCACATTCCGATTTCGCCCGAATTGTATGTTTACTAAAGATGCACTTTAAACACAGGATTACCGAAGTTGAATTTAAATAAACAATTGTTAACTACAGCAACTCTAACTAACTTACCCTGTTTGTGGAGAGAATGTAACATCAGCGGACAATTTCAATCCTTGTAAGAGCTGATCTTTGACGGCCACTTCTGTTGTTAATGTGTTATCTGTGCTCCATTTTTCGCTAAATGTTAGGCCATAATCTTTAACAGAATACTTAGTTTCTAATGATCCGGACACTTTTCCGGATTCCTGATTTGAAACACCACCAGTGCTGAATTCCACTCCTGAATTGCTTTTGGTCTTACAGTCCAATTTGATTAGACCAAAATGGTATCCCTTTCCGAAAACATCTCTGGCGTTCTTACCAAGATCTGGGTATGGTGGAGGAGCCATTATCTAACATAAATAAAAAATAAAAATGTTGAGTGCGTGACCTTCGCATAAAAGAAACCATAACCCTACTTGATTATAAAATTCACCACAGGAGCCAGCTGTCAAAATTAAACAGTTGACAGTCGCCCTGGGTGACGTATGGAAAATTAAAATTAAAGCTATTTTATTTTCTTGGTTTTATTTTGTACATTTACAGAACATTTGCCCAAGTTATTTTCGTCACACTAAAATAACTTACGAGGAATCTGTCTGGCAAATAGCATGGACAATTTAAACTAACGGTATAAAATAAAATGCCTGAACAAACCGATCTTGACTTTGAAAAATCGATTGCCAATTAATAGAATGCTATTTTTAAACGTGAGAATTAAAACAAAAACAAATTGCGAATCAATTATTTTGTTTATTGGCTTTCTATTACATGGCGCAAAAACTTTGTTTTATTAATATACAATTTGGTTACTCCGTTAAACAAGTTATCTGGTTATGACGGCATATAGCATTTAGCAAATATGGCGACACTGCAACAATTTTTATTAATTTCAAGTAACTAGAAGAACTGCATACTTTTATTTAAACGAAAAATAGTACCATAAGAACTTTGTAAGAAAAGAACTATAAATATTACCGGGTTCAAGCGATTCAGACAAGACAAATGGCAAAAATCGATTCACCGGGCTCGCTTACATAAGACTAGACTGGCCACCAGGTAAGTAAGAAGAATCACGGCAGGCTGTGCCGGTAAACTTGCAAGTAAAAAGCTATTACATAATTACTGGGGTAAGCAATAATGATAAAATTAAGGGAAGCATAAAAGAAACTGGGTGTAACTCATTTGCAAGATTTAATAGTTAATCCAATCTAGGATTCATGTGATCGTGAATATAAAATTGATTATTAACATAACATGTTCTGAACGACGCTATTAAAATATAATCAGACTTACCAAGTAATTTATTTGTCAAAAATATAAAATCTAACTTCACACTCAACACTAAAACGTTGAGGACTTCTTGGTATAATTTTTATGTGCAACCGGCCTCTCGTGATCACTGAAGTATTTCGTATTTCCTATTCCGTTTTAGTTAAGTAGAGCGAGACAGTTATCCCAGAATAGAAAGAGATGCGATCCAGTGATGCCTATATGTTTACTGAGTAATGCACAAATGATTAAATTTTCGTAAGAATATGTGTATGAGCACTAAAGCTAATAAAAATTAACTCCATTCGACTATTTTTTTTATAAAAAAGGCGGCATTTGGCAAAAAGTATGTAAAAAAGAGAGGGATTGCCGCATTGGAAAATATGTTGTTTGACAACAGTGGATGAATCCAATGACCTCCCATTCCCATAGAAATAAAAGGAAATAGAAAGTACAATATATGGACCATGTACAAAAAATGCTATTTATAATTGGGACATGGGTAGTATGTAAATAAATATGTACATACCCTACACTATTACACTGATATCACAGCATAGATGTGCTGATTAGACAAAATAGCGTGTTCAAACCTAGTCATCGACATTAAAATAACTGTCTGAGCTAGTGCCATGCAATTAAGTCAATCCATTTTTAATTGTAGAAA
This sequence comes from Tillus elongatus, assembly GCA_964006375.1. Classification (NCBI taxonomy): domain Eukaryota; kingdom Metazoa; phylum Arthropoda; class Insecta; order Coleoptera; family Cleridae; genus Tillus; species Tillus elongatus. The sequence continues at coordinate 35,933,843 of OZ023268.1, forward strand.
GTTTGACGAGCAAATCTTATGATAATAACTTATCATGTTTATTCTTGGGTATAGTTATAATAATATTATTATGAATTACAATTTTTAACTACACAGCAAATAAAAATATACATGATTAAAGCCGAATTTATCACATATAAATGAATAACTGATTCAGGTTCGTGTGAGAAATACCGCAGTCAGCTGGCTAACATATTATAATGCTTCACAAAATCAAATCACTATCCAGCCGCAGTTCTAGATTTATACTTTTTTCTTCAAGCAGTAAAACTGTTCCATTGACTATATCAACCCAATTATTTCCTTTGGGTTGTTACTAGATTATTTTAAAGGAAATACCTACATGGCTGTGAATATACTACAATTTCAGCCGAGGTTATGCGCCGACGGTAACTTTAATCAAGACCTTCATTCATTGCAGTTTTAACCATCCGGCAATCCTCATAACAAAGATGCAAAAACAACTTTATATCGTCGGCATATTAATAATCAACATTCAACCTCGTAATTAATAATTTGGTTTTACAGGTTTGAAATATAAATGGAAAATAGTAAAAGTCCCAGGATATAGACCTGGGGTATACCATATATATATATATATATATATATATATATATATATATATATATATATATATATATATATATATATATATATATATATATATATATATATATATATATATATATAAATTGGAAAAGCTTCTTAAAAAACGTAGGTTTCCAGGTAAATCTGTAAATTTTTTGTATGACGATTCAAGAATCAACGGCATATTATGTCAAACATTTCTAGTAAAAGACCGAGGTTGGACACTGTGACTGGAAACTGAAACGAAAGCAGAATCACCCCAAAAACCACAAAAGGTAATAACGGCAGAGTTAAGCGCTAGATACTTATTTCGACAACGAATTTGTCTTCATCGGTAGCTGTCACTAAACAGTTTAGCATACCTAGTGCATAACTTTCTGTTATTATCTTTGGGGGTTTTGTGGTGAATCTGCTTTCTGATTTCAAACATTTCTAAAATGGTTAGTTAAACATGTATAACGCCAAATTTAGACATATGTGTTTATTTAAACTAATTTATTTTCACCCTGAAATATAGTCTCCTCTATGATAGAGATATAAAAAAATATAAACACATATTATATTAACCTGATTTTTTTAGTTAAAAGCTATATTTTTCTAGGTGTTTGTAAAAAAACTCGTTTAATTCCAGAGGACTGTCTTCATTCTCGATTAACTTGTTTTACTTCAAATCTTATCAGCACAAATGTCAAAATTTCACGCATCCAGGTAAACGCACGTGCACACACACACACACACACACACACACACACACACACACACACACACACACACACACACACACACACACACACACACACACACACACACACACACACACACACACACACACACACACACACGCACACAGCTATTACCGGTAAAGTCAATCAAAAACGTTCACAAGACATTGAAACGTAAAAATTTGTAGAAATCTGCGTTTTCACATCTTTTGTGGTTATCCCAACCCCTCACTAAAAAGTCAGCCAAAAAACTTAAGGTCACAAAATTTACGGTTATTACAGATTGTTTCGCTTTGCGTATAACCAAGTGAAATTGACTAACCATCGACAGGTTTATCGCGTATTTCTTTAATTAATTGTTTCCTTTAAAATGTATTTTTAACTTTACAGTAAATATGCCAATTATTTATCTTATGTACTTTGCTTGTATAACTTAGGCATTATATGGCATTTTCTAATTTTGTAGCATCTTAAAATTGAGGTAGTGTACAACGTAACTAACATTTTTAACATTATGGTACGTATAAACTAGATTTCCATTTTAAAATTCACCATGTTCTCAAAATAAGCTTCTTTATTCAAAGGTCGTATTTAAACGAATACTCTTGCTTATCAATTAGTATCCGTATAAAAGAAAGTAACTAAGATACTTGCCAGTTTTTCCCCGTCATCCCCTTCACCTTCCGCTCCATCTTTTTGTACTTTTCCATTGCCGCCAACACGCCTGACTTCCGACTTTCCCAGTATTCTTGGACATTGGTACTTTTTCTCTTCAATTTTTGGTGCACAACTTTCCATGTCTTTAAAATATTGTTACAAAAATAAGAAATAGGGCTTTTAATTTGACATGACTGACATTTTGAAATGGGCCGCCTACTGTAATACGAAATTTTATGAGTGAAAAGAATCTTTTTATTAATAATTTGAAGGTGATGTTTTAATATTTTGTCAAAACTGTCTTTTGAAGTACTGCAAAAATATATTGTTTGTAATGGTAGTCTCTTTTGTTTGCGACTGCTCTGACTATTTAATAAAAATTTTTATTCGTTCGGCTATAATGGAATGGATGAATTAGTGAATGATATGCCATAATGTAAAATTAGAAAATGACTGATGATATAATTCGACATCTCTTGTTTTATCTGTTAACTTAATTCTAAAATTTTAATTTTGCTGTTTTTATTTTAACCTTCTCATCAACTACTATGGTTATTAGAGGAGTTTTACCAAACCCGATTGATATACCAAATCGGCCACTCATCCAGAAACTGACTGTGTCAATCCAATTTAATTAAGTAGCATCAACACGTATTTGAAATACGCCGCTAAAAGCGATGTTAACATTTTTATAATTCTGAGCTATTCATCGCAGAGTTAATAAATAGATACATATTATATTTTTTCATCAATCACCTTTTTTGCATAAGCTGGATTTCTGTAGTCTTTAGCATCTATAAATTTTTAAGGCGCTTTATAGAATCTGTACCAAACTTCATTTCACTTGCTTATTTTAATTATCAATACAAGTGAAATTTATATTTAAAAGGAATACTTATATGGTCTAAATGTACCGACAAAGAACGCTGCTTTAGTGGTTGTTGAATAAATGTATGAAAATGAAAACTACCAAGGACAGTACGTATTAATTTGGTCAGTGTCAAACGCATAAATGACGTCACACCGCTTAAAACATATTTGCCGATCCCACTCCAATAGATGTCGATTCTATATTCCTCGTCTCACTAAAAACACCAACCCTACACTTCACACAATAAAAATATGTAAAAAGCAAACTTTTGAATCTCGCGATGTGTCTCAGCCAGTAGTGTTTTAATGATAAAATCCATTACTGCTTGAAACACGTCATCAAGAAATTCAGGGTGCTTATTTTAATTATTCCTTACATTCATCAGAAGAAACATATTATATATTAGTATATGTGTTTATAGTGTTGTCATATAGTGAAAGGAGTATATATAGATTCTACATACATATCTACTAAAATAAATAAATGTATAAAAACAGAATCCAATAACCTCAGTACATAAGTTTTTTTCTTTTTCAACACCGACCTATTTCCACGACTATGGCCAATCACCGACACCAGGTAACCGGTTTCCTCGCTCTATCCTGGTAATGTTGCAGAACCCGCACTCCTTTCTGTACGCAGGGTGGGGATATTTAACGTGCCCAACATCGCATGGACACGGGACCGACAGCTTTACGCCCCTCCTAAGAGCGGAAGTACAGATGAGATTCAACTTGCTTAAACACAATACCACAACCTCGATTGATATTAATTTACAGTATGTACTGAAAAATAATTTGACGCTTCTGCTGGGAACTGAACTCAGGAACTTTTGGTCTAGGGCAATACGTGCTTACCGTTGCACCATCGAGCCTGCTCTGCTTTCTTTTCAATCATATAAATACCGACCCAAATCGCTATACATGATAACATTGAAAAAAGTCTGGACGCAGCAAATGCGTTATGGTAGTGAATTTTTAAATAAGGGTTTTCAATAACGATATAGTAGGCCTTTTTTAATAAAAGCAGGCATCAAATTTTGTTACCAGTATAACCTATATAGTATAAACAATGTAGGTACCATATTTTCATCAAAATAACTTTACTTAAACATAAATTGTTTCTGAAAAAACTTGGCCGATTTTCCTGGCCAACAAACCTCTTCAAGGTGTTTACCCACCTGCCCACCATATAATTATTCACAAACAGCTTTTCGACGAAACTTATATATATATATATATATATATATATATATATATATATATATATATATATATATATATATATATATATGTATATATATATATATATATATATATATATATATATATATATATATATATATATATATATATATATATATATATCTGTAAAATTTGTAATTATAGTGCGATTTTAACTGGATTTTCTTTAAAGTGTAGATCTTGATGAAGTGTATTTTTGGATCAATAAGCGGCATATTTCTACAAAATCTAAGGTCTACTTCGTCAGTTTTCAAAAGTAAAATGTTAAGAATCCTTATTAGGGATTTTTTATAAGAAATATGTTTACGCCACTGGATTCACCATACCCCAAAACAGTCCTGCACTAAATTGTATCAAAAAATTCCGTGTAGGAACGATTTTGTAGTCGAATTAAAAATTCATTATTTTCATAAATTTATTCTGCCAAGTTATCGATGAAAAACATTGTTATAATAAGAATACACTAATAGTATCCTGGTCTAAATATTCTTATGCCTAGTTTTGACAAATAATAGAAACTTAAAAGCAACAAATAAAATAAACAATAGAAAATCTATAAAATTCTTAGGAATTATATTCTCGTCACTTCTATTAATCCACTCGAAATTTTTCTATGGAATTTAGTACAGCACCCTTTTGGAGGATCGTGAATCCAGTGGCATGAACAGATTTCTTTAAAAAAATCCTTAACAAGGATTCTTAAAATTTTACTACTGGAAACTGACGAAGTAGGCCTTGGATTTTGTAGAAATAAGGCGCTTATCGCTCAAAAAATACAGTTCATCAAGATCTACACTTTAAAGAAAATTCGGTTAGAATCGCACTATAAATAAAGATTTTACAGGGTGACTCTCTAACAAATGGGCCTCTCTCTCTCTCTCTCTCTCTCTCTCTCTCTATATATATATATATATATATATATATATAATATATATATATATATATATATATATATATATATACATATATATATATATATATATATATATATATATATATATATATATATATATATATATATATATATATATATATATATATATATATAAACATATAATAATTAAAACTGACCCCGGATATGCCTTCTAGGGAGCCTAGTTCACGCACATTTGAAGACACTTTTTAAAAATTCAGAAGTCGAGATCTTTTCATTAGTGAATTTTTTAAGGAAAATTCACTAAAAACCTGATTTTTCAGTTATTATTCCCAGTTAATATTATATCCAGCACATAAAACTACAACAATAATATTCTCAATTTTTGAAATATGAATGTATTTCACATATTTACTATAGGCAGGTAGTTTCTTTTTCCATTAGGTTTAATACAATGTATCCGAGCTTTGTGTATTTGGAAAAGGGTGAGATATCCCAGTTTTATTAACTAGGTGCCCGATAACATGTTTTAAGCATTTTCTGCATCGAAATCCATTTTAATTTCTAACCTAAAAGTAGGAAACGTAGATACAAATGTCAGATAAGGTTAGCGGTGGCATTCAATTTTCGCGCTGAACTGATAACCAATCACTAAGTGAAGATTGGAACCTGTGATGAGCACTGATAAGTACACTTGGAGAACCCAAATCACCACAACACATTTTAAAAGACCTGACGATCGTTTCACTAACCAAGTTAGCGTCATCAGAGGATGAAACATTCTTAATCCTATGATGACGCTAACTTAGTTAGTAAAACGATCGTCAGGTCTTTTAAAATGTGTTGTGAAGATTCGGGTTCTCCAAGTGTACTTATTGATAACCAATCAAATGAAGTGTGCCTACCCTGAACCGTGTGGGATCAGCGAATATACACATTTAAACCGCTCTAATCTATAATCGTATCAGTTTTTTTAAGTTCACAAAGAACTCTTCGCAGTTTTATCATTTGTCACCTTTTTTTTTTGCTCCTTGCAGTTACACATTATGCTCACATGAGCTTGATGTATTATTGCAGGGTTGGTTTTCGTTCTTCTAGCTTTTAATTAGGCTAACTGGCGTCAGGACAGGTCAGGAATCTTGGTTGGGTAGGATTCTTATCAAACTGTACCTCAACCAGTTTTTTAAGGTTTTAAGTCTTGGCTTGGAGCTTTTAGCATCTCGTTCAATTTCTGCCTGGTAATAAATAAAGAGAAAGGCTATGTGCAGAATTCGATTTAATAGACTGAATTATACCGACACTCAAAAAAATCTGAACACCCAGTAAGAAATGATCACTTTTGATAAATTTATACACAATGTGTGTTTAATCAAAATTTAAAAAATGCTTAACTTTTTGAACTAAAATATTAAAAATGCCAAAATTATTTAATAATGAGGGGGCCCGCCGCGGTTTCTTGTGCATTCAATAACTTTTCGAGGATGCTTAAAATTAAATGACTTACGGTATCCTGAGAAACGACATCTCAGGCTTCTTGAATTCGGTGACGAAGGTCAACTAGGTCATTTGCTGGTTGGGGTTAAATTACACAGTCGATTGCCAATCATATCCTACACATGTTCGTTGGTGACAAGTCTGGGAAGTGAGAAGGCCATGGAAGGGTCACGTTATTTTCTTGTAGTAACCCTTGCAATACGAGGCCGTGCGTTGTCTTGTTGGAAAAGGGGGTTGAATTAACCCTCATAGGTATGGAAGTGCAATAGGCTGTAGTACGTTTCATATGTAATCATTTGCATTCAAATTTCTGTCTATAAAAACTAGAGGGGACCTGCTACCTATGTTATCGTACACCATACCATCACTCCCCGTGTAAGTACCGTATGCCGTTCCACAGGAAATTCTAAATTTCTGCGTTCTCCACGTGATCGTCTTACTCTTCTGCGACTATCGTGGACCCAAAGGGTGAATCGGGAGAACACAACACGATTCCATTCACGATCCAAATTTGATCTGCTGTTACATGACTCGAGCTGAGCTGCACGATGTCGAGGAGTCAGTGGGACTCATAAAAATGGTCTATACGAACGAAGCCCAGAAGCGCGTATTCTGGGATATATCGTTGCCATAAAACTCTTTGTTGTAAAAATCCCAACCAAGCATTTCCAACTGAGCGTGTTGGGGAACTCTGTTTTGTAAAGTTGCAATCCTCAAATGACGATCTTCCCATGCTGAAGTAGTTCGGGGTCTTCCGGATCCAAAACGACGGTTATGGATTCCTTCTCCAAACCAACTGAACCAACACTGTTGACAGACTGCGTCCTATGCGGTCAAAAATGTGTCTGATTGACAAACCGGCTTCCCGCGTATCAATAATTCGCCCCCTTTCGAAATCACTTAAATGATTGTAATTGTTCCGTAAACGGCGCCTTGTCATAATGACAATACATTAAGCACAAATCGCTGCGAAATATTGCTTCAAATTGAAGGAAACCCAAATTTAAAGAGATAATTTTTTGACAAAACAAAATTAAAAAATTGTAGGCCTGTTTAAATTTTTTGTCCATATTATTATCAGTTTTTATCACAGACAAAACACAATAGTATAGAAAATTTCTTTCTCGAATCTCTTACTGGATGTTCGGATTTTTTGGAAAGTCAGTATACATAAGAAAATACTTTTCTAGCGTATGAAGTATGATCTATTTATTAGTGCTACGACTACTAATTATTAAAAAACTAAGAAAACCAACCATTGTACAAAAGTAATTCCTGGTCAGCAGGTTGTATTTATTACTAGAAATCTGGATTTAGTTATATGTGCTTCTTAAGTTGGCGTTAATTAAAAATCAATGTTGGGTGTACTGGCGCTATAGGGAATTTGCATTTGTTTCTTGGCAGCATGTTTGACAACAACTTTGGGCGAGTGGTCACGTGATCTGTCAAAAGATGATGTTTTGAAATAGTTTGATTCAAATAATACATTTTTAGTTATTTAATAATAATTATGTCGTTCTCTGATAAAGGTTTGTGATTAATTTGATAATAAACATGCTAATCAATAAAATAGCGTAGAATTTTGAAGTATTTGATTTATAAATTCTCCTAAGTCAAAAGGCGTCTTGTGGTATGTATAGAAGCCTTTTTAAATGTGTTTAATTGTCCTGTTGGTATATTTACATTTTGCTTTATGTAAAATATAGTTAAACATGTTTTGTTTATCTGATGTGTATCTTGGAAATGCAGTGTTTAACATGTTAAAAATAGGAATTCGTATGTAAACATATAAGTAATAGCCTGTTTCCTTTATGTAGGTAGCTCTGAAGAAGCGGAGGTCCTCGTAGATACTCTTACCGTCGATGCCGCCAATATCAGTTCTTCAAGTTTGTCTAGTTTAAGTGGTAGTGATTTTCAGCAGTTTGCTGACTTATCTCAGGAGCTTACATTGTCCGAAATGGAAACTGAGGGTCAGTACTCACTATAGCTTATTGCTTATATTTTAAACAAATATAGTATCATTACGTTGTTGCACAATTTACTAAAAAAAGTTAATTATTAGCAATTTTTAGTAAAACTGACTCAAATGACATACCAGCAAGTACCTACTTTCAAAATATATCTCCTGTGTGTTCATTAAGTAGGTTGTCCTTAATAGGTTTAAAGCAGCTATCATGTAATGTTTTTTTTAATGTGTATTTCTTTAAAATGACAGTGTGTTCAGAAAAATATAAGTAAAATAGTAATTTGTTTAGTATATGATTATATTCACTTTAATTAATAGTGAAATAATCTCACGGAACCAATTCCAGTGACACTAGGTTCATATAGATTCACTTTTAATGTATATTATCTGAGTTTCCTGTCATTCGTGCTACATCTGGTTCCGTTTAACTCAGAAAAGCGAGACTACTCTATTATAATAAATCATTATTTTGACATTGGGTACTGTATTATCTTTTGGTGAATTTTTCTTATTTTTTTTTATACAGTCACCTATTTTATATGTGTGTAACAATAAAAATATATAGTTACTTTAATAACTTATGTTTTACTATAGAGTCAGAGGTGGTGATTGAAACGCAAGAAGAAATGGAAACAGAAACAGTAGAAGAGGAGGTTGTGGCAACCGAACTTGGTGCAGAAGAAGTGGAAATAGAAACAGAACGTAGTCGATCTCCTGAGGAAATATTGCCGGATATTAAAGTGAAAAGTCCTCTTCCACCTTTGAGACCACTCACCATAGCACCTAAGCCACCCACAAAAGTTCCAATTTCAGTCAAACCAGTAGCAGGTCAACAGCTTCTCTTTATACCTAGTATGTATTTCAATTCTTTAATTCACTCTAAATTGTATGCTGCATAGAATTCAATTTTTTGCCACACATGTAAGGGCTGTATGCCGTTCCACAGCGAATTCTAAATTTATGCATTATTTAATTGTCTTACTCTTCTGTAACCATCGTGGACCCAAAGACAGAATAAGGACTCTTCAGAGAACTCAACACTTTCCTTCTCCATCCTGATTTGATCTGCCGTTACACCACTTAAGCTGAGCAGCAAGATGCCGAGATGTCGGTGGGAGACATAAAAATGGTCTATATGAACGAAGCTCAAAAGCGGGTATTCTGCATATATCATTGCCATAGAAACTCTGTTGTAAAACGCCCAACCAAACATTTCCAATCGACTGTGTGTTGGAAACTCAGTCTTGTAAAGCTGCAATCCTCAAATGATGATCTTCCCGTGCTGAAATTGTTTGAGGTCTTCCGAATCTAAGGCGACAGTTAAGGATTCGTTCTTCAGACCACGTGGACCAACATTGCAACCTTTTTTTTTTCTCTCCCTCAGGGCTCGTCCGCGGCCTCGCCGCCCCGATAGCACTGCAACCTTTGGTTTATTGTGCATGCCCTTAGTCTTTTTACTCCACCCACTCGAAAATCACTGTGCCTTGAACTAGTCTGCACAGCGATTGGTAGGGTGAAGTTTTGTAATGCTCTGTCTCTGGCCTAGACTGACCGTAGATCAGTTGTCTTTTGCGGTCCAGAGCTTTACACTCGCACAAGATGTGCTGGGCTGATTCCTCCCCCTCGCTGCAGAGTCTGCATGCGAGGTCCCCCTCGAACCGCCCCATTTTATGCAGGTGTTTCTTGATGGCCATGTGTCCCGTCAAGAGACCTGTTATGTTTCTGAGCTGTCCTCTGCTAAGATTTAGCAGCTCCACAGCTCTCTTTGAACTGGGTTCGTCAATTATTGACTTCCCATGTCTGAGCCCTGGACATTCTGCACACCTTGTATTGGTTTCTGATCCAGGACTTAATGGCTCACCTGGCAGTGCTCTTTGTAACGCCCAGAGCCGATTCTGGTCCCATAAATGGTTCTGCTGACCCTCTCTTAGCGAGACTGTCAGCTTCTTCATTGCCCTTAACCCCCCAAGTGACCTGGCACCCAGATGAGAATGACCTCATTCTGCCCAGCCAGGTCGCTCGTCTCGTCTCGGCACTCACTCACCAACCAGGAATTTACCCGTGGGCCACTTAGCGCCTTACGGGCTGCCTGACTGTCTGTGGCTATGAGGATCCCCTTGTTGGTGTAGCCGCTCCTCTTGTTCTCCCGCACACAGTGCAGGATGGCGTACATTTCGGCCTGACAGACCGTTGCATGGACTTCGAGGGAAATACTATAACTTACCCTGTCCTTCCGAATAAACACCTGCCCCGGTCCCACGTTCCTCGCCGGATCCATCCGTGAACCAGACGAGCGTGTCCTGTGGTGTGCCCAGCGTCTCCTCCCGCCATGCCACCCGGTCGGAGATTTCCACTGTAAAATTGTTTTCCCTGCAGATTCACGTGCTCGCGAAGTCTGACCTCATTTCAAGCATGGGCTCCTTCACGATCTCCTGAATTTTGCAGTGTCCCCTGAAGTCTGGGTTGATCTTAAGTCTACCAGGCTAGTCTGTATAGTCTTAGCCTGGCCTCCCCCATAACAACTTAGTGTGTGTGCGTGGGGGGGGGCAGATCCAGCAACACCTCCATGGCGGCTGTTGGGGTTGAAGACATGACCCCTGTGATGCCTAGGCAAGCCATCCTTTGGATCTTGCCTAGTTTTTGTGTGTCACCTTAGGCCACCAGACCAGTGCCACATATGTTAAAGATAGTCTGACTACCATTGTGTACAGCCAGTGGTCCATACTAGGTCTTAGTCTCCACGGTTTTCCATATAGCCGCCTAGTGACGGCTAAGGTCGTTAGAATAAGCTATTTTGTTTTTGTTTGTTTTATGATGTTATATATAATATGTAATATGGAGATGCTCTCTGTTGCGTGAGATTCATGTACCGTTTAGCTAACTGTGTACCATTCGATAAACAGTAGATACCTTATGGTATAATGTTCGAAAACGCTGTATCAGTAACTAATAACTTAGGTTTCAGGCTCCAGTATGATTAGCGATAATGTTACAATAATGAAAATCTGATTTTATGCCACGTTAGATAAGAAATTATTATTTTTTGTAGGTAGTGGAGCAGGTCAGACAATAAAGCTGGTCTCAGCTCAAGGACAAGACTTGGGTACACTTGGTCGCCCAGTTACCCTCAAGTCAACTCTGAAAACCATTGCTTCATCACAGGCAGGGATATCTTTGATGCAGCCTAAACAGGTTGTTGTTAAGAAGTTATTAACGCAACCACAGAAAAACATTGCAAAACCTATCACCACGTTCACTAACAAGGGTAACATCATGTTTGTACAAAAGCCAGGTGATGGTGGGCAAATCAAGTTAGGTAAGTAAAATATTATGCAGGTACAAACGACCATTTGTATAGCATTGAAAATTATAATTTATTCTGTTTCTGTTAATTCGGAAATTATATGCATATGGCATTAGATATCTGCTGCTGGCATGGCTCCATTCGTACCTTGAAGGCAGAATCATTAAAGTTAAAGTTAGTTGGCGTTACTCTGATCTTATATATGGTACTTCTGGGGTTCCACAAGGCTCACACCTTGGGCCACTTCTATTCAACATTTTTTATCAATTATATTGATGATAACAAGATGGCTGACAATGAAATTAATTCTCCTGAGCTGTGCAGTTATTGCAGCAAAAAGGTAGATTTAAAAGGTGCAAAGTGTATAAAATGTGTAGAATGTGACACAGTATATTATGTTTCATGTTCACAAAGAATAAAAAATGTGAAAATGTATGATTTGGATCAAAATTTAATAATATGTTGTCAAGAGAAACAGAATAAAAGTGATAATGTAAATAAGGATATTATGTGCTATCAAATTGAAATTAATTACGTGAAAAAGCTGTTCACTGAAAAAGAAGCAAGAATACAAGAACTTATCAAATTGAATCAGTTATTAGAAGAAACATGTTCTAATACTGTAAATAAAAACTGTTCACAAATGCAGAATCAGTACAAGAAAAAAGGAGCTGCCATATCAGAAGAGAAGATGAAAAGAAAATTAAACAAACAAATGTGAAAGAATATGTAAATAAACAAACCGAGATAATGAACGATATCATTGATTTGGGAAAATCTGAGGCTGAGGATGATACAGGCGGTGATTTTAAAACAGTGTTATACAGGAAAAATAAATGTAAACAAACATTTGCTGAAATGGCAAAAACCAACTCTAAACAAATTACATACAGAAAACAACCAGAAATAAAAAGGACTGCTATATCAGAGACAGGTGACCATTTTAAATCACAACCAAGGAAAATGTGGCTATATATAGGAAAAGCCCAAGAAAATGTTAGTGAAAATACAGTGAGAAATTATGTCAAGAATAGGTGTGGAATAGACTGTGATGAAGAACTCATGATTAGACCGCTGGCTACCAAAGGAAAAGCAAAAGTATTCCAAGTAGGAATAATTAATGACCTACATGAAATTATAATCAAGCCGGAATTTTGGCCTGCTGGCATAATTATTAGACGATTCAACTTTAATTTTAAAAGAGGTGAATTGCAGAGGGAAATTTTTTTAGAAATTAAGGACAAAGAAATAAAGTCTTAAAATTAACTGGGATAAATAACAACCAAAACAAAAAAAAAAAAAAAATAGGAAGATAATGAAACAAAAAGTTGGAGAAAAATTGAAGATGACGGAAAACTGTGATACAGCGGTTTATCATCAGAACATTCAATGAATCAAGAATAAAGTGCTGGAAATGGAAGTATTTCTACAAACTTTGGAAGAAAAACTAGATGTCATAGGCCTTACGGAGCACTGGTGTTCGCAAGAGGAGAACATTCAAGTGAACAGTTATGAAATAAAGTCAGTGTTTTCCAGACAAAACAAGAAATATGGTGGAAGTGTAATTTATGTAAAAAATGGTGAAACATGGAAGAAATCTCTAGACATTAAAGAGGTCAGTATTGAAGGTCAGTTTGAGTGCTCTTCTGTGGTGAGTAAGCCTTTGAAAACTAATTTTATGTATATACAGGCCCCCAATGGGTGAAATAAACATCTACTTGGAAAGATTAGCTTATGTTCTAAATAAATGTTGGAAGTTGTATAAGAACGTTAAAATAGTTATAGCCGGTGATTTCAATATAGATTTAAACAAGGAAACAAATAATAAAATATCTTTCATGGATTTACTACATACCTACAATTTAAAACCAACAATCTTTGAAGCAACAAGAGTCACTAAAACTACTACTTCTGCAATAGACAACATATTTGTGAATTTTGATTGTAGTTTAAAAGTAAGAGTTATTAATTCAGCACTATCAGACCATTATGGGCAGTTATTGTTATTTTCTGGAACAACAATAAAAAATGAAAGAAAAATTAGGAAAAGAAAATATACTAAAATAAAGCTAAATCGAATGTCAGACGAACTGAGCAAGATAGATTGGACTGTAATTTACAACATACATGATGCAAATGAAGCATATAATACATTTCTATCAATCATCAAAAATTTGCATGATTGAATTTTCAAGCTTGAAACTGTTACCTCAAAAATCTCAAATTCATGGATAATAAAAGGCATAATCATCTCTAGTAAAAATAAGAGGTGTTTATACTCAAAAAATAATAATAAAAGGTTTAATATCAAACGAACATTACCAAAAATATACAAAACTATTAAAAAAGGTTGTAACACAGGCAAAGAAGATATCGAATATTTCTTATATAGTAAATGCTACAAATAAAAATTAAGCAGTTTGGTCTCTTGTGAATAATTATAATGGAAACACAAATAAAAGAAGCAGTTCACTTATAGAAAAATTAGAAATAAAAAATGCAGATATAGAAAATACTCTAAATCAAGTAAATACATTTATTGTTAACCAGTGTCCAAACTTGCCACACGTGGTAGAATATTCAAATGTAAACAAAATAGAAAAAAACAATTCATATGTTACCCACTATATAGAGGTTCATAGCACGATAACATTACTGAAAAACACTGCTTCGAAAGGTGAAGATCAAATCCCAGTCATTTTAGTTAAAAATATTGCACAACAAATAATGCATCCACTAACACACATAATAAACTTAACCCTGTCTACAGGTGTCTTTCCAGATAAGTTAAAAACAGCAGATATAATAGCGATATACAAGAAAGGAGACAACAAACGGATAAAAAATTACAGGCCTATTGCTAAACTCCTACTTGGAAAATAATAAATTACTCACTGATACACAGTTATGGCTTTAGGAGAAGTAAATCTACAATCAGAGCAATATTATTCTCAAAGCTTAGCATGTCTGGAATCAGAGGTGTAGCACTAACACTGATAAAGTCATACTTGGAAAATCGAACACAAAGCATCGTTGAGAAATATAACAACATAAATAGATCACAAAAGGAACAGATAATTAAAGGTATCCCACAAGGGTCGATATTAGGACCACTTTTATACATTATATATACAAATGACTTACCAGAATTAGTAGATGAAAAATTAATATCGTTTGCAGACGATACGTCTATTATCTACAGAAGCAACACTACAGATGAACTGAGAAGAAAAATTGAATCATCTGTTAATACCCTAAATTCATGATTTTTAAATAACTTAATAATGAACATTGACAAAACCAAATTAATACATTTTAACTTTAAGAAAATAAACGAGGAGTTAATACTCACCTGTAAGTCAAATAAATTAAAATCATCAGAGTCTGCAAACTTCCTTGGAATAGAAATTGACCATCGTCTTGACTGGAAGAAACATTAACTCCATTGCCAATAACATGTCAAGATATATATTTGCACTGATAACACTGGCTATGATAATAAATAAAAATGTAGCTATAATGGCATATTATGCCTATATAAAAAGTAGAATACAATATGGCATCATATTTTGGGGGAAATCTACAGATGTAAGCAGAATTTTTGTACTTCAGAAGAGATGTCTCAGAAGTATACTGAACTTGGAACAAACAGCAAGCTGTAAATCATACTTTATAAGGGAAAAATACTTACAGTCACACGTATATACATTTTGAATGCAGTAATGTTTATAAAAAGACACAGTGAACTGTTTAAGGAGTGTATACTTACACACGAGCATAATACTAGAAATAAAGAAGATCTGAACAGCCAAAGACAAAACGTCACATATTTACAAAAAAATGTACATGCCGCCATCATAGAAATATATAACCATATACCTAATGAAATAAAAAAATGCAATCATTCGACACTCAAAACAAAACTAAAAAAAATATTAGAAGAGAAGGCTTACTATACTGTTGATGAGACTTAGCTGATAAAACAATACAAGGGGAAAGATATCGGAGATAATCAAATTGTAGTCCATTTTATTTGAATTTATTATTTTATTTGAACTTATGTATTTTTTGTTTTGTTTGTTAATTTGTTACTGTTTTGACAAGTTTCACACCCATTACGGGTAATGTATACATGTTGTATGAAACAAGTAAAGCATTATTATTATATTGGAATGTCCGACAAATCACCTTACTTAAAGTTTAAAGATGATTTAAAAATTTTCACTTCTGTCCATACAGCTGCTGAAATGTTGGCACTTACCCATGATTTGGAGTGCCTGTCTTCATGGTGCCATACAAATTATCTTTATTTGAATATAGATAGGTCTTTTATGATGGAGTTTTCCCATAAAGCTACCTCTCAGTTTACTGCTGCAGTCTGATTATATCATAGATGGCATCTCATCGAGGTGGGTTGATACTATTCGTGATCTGGGTGTCATGTTGAATTTACAGCTTAGGATGTCAGTTCACATTGATGCCGTTACTTCAAGGGCTGCAAGAATGTCGGGTTCGATAACTAGAATCACTAATCTTTTTAGCAGTGCCTGTACATTGACCATTCTCTACTCATCGATTGTACGGTCTTTATATGATTATTGTTCAGTTATTTGGTCATCTCACTACGCTGTAGATATTGTGATAGACAATGTTTTTCACAAATTGTCCTGCAACAGCAAAAGTAAATACTGCTCTGTCGGATCATTATGGTCAATTATTGACATTAGGTATTGAACACAGGGCAGCTGGTAACACCTTTAAGAAAAAAGTTATAATATTGACTAAAGAAGGTAAAGAAAGATTTATGTTGTTATTGGAAAAAGATGGTTGGAAAAATGTGTTTGCAACTTAACTTTATGGTTAAGACGTTTGAATTTTTAAAACAATTTATTTAATATTTTAAACAATCAATACTTAATTACTTAATACAAAAAAATAATTAATACAATATACCAAAAATATGACGATCAACCTACATGTGATCTAATGTCTAGCACGCGATGTGCAGAGTACTTAACTCGGAACAAGAATGAACAGTCTTATCCCTGTGAGCAGCCACTCCAGGCGTGGAACTTATTGTCTCTGGATGAAACAAAGGATCTGCTGATGTAGATTCTCACTGTGTTATTCCGTCCGACTTGCTGTTTGAGCCTGCATATTTGTTGGCTCCTTTGTGACTACGGTTGACTTAGCGGTTCTTACTGTACGAAGGCGACTTTGTAGCATAACAGGCCATTGTTTGGGCTCCATTTATCTTGCAGCTACAGATGTTGACATTGTATATAACTGTGTTATAGAGTCAGTAACTTACCATTATTCTATAACTTGCCAGGAAAAGATTTTTAAAATGGACTTTAATTACAATGATAGGTGGTTGAGTAATTATATCAAGACCTTAGGTGAAACCAAAAGAAGGCTATATGAAAAATTACTCATTAATGAGATTGACAAATCCCAGTATAGAAAATATTGTAAAACCTTAAAAAGTGTGATAAAACAGGCCAAGCAAATGGAGAATGATAGATACATAAAAGAAAGTGGCAATAAGGCAAGGGCAGTATGGAATTTAGTCAACTCTTATGTGTCGCAGAACAAGTTACATTCTATAAACTTCTCTAAGAATGAGAAAGAATATTATACAGTGCTGAAAAATGTTAATAGTAAATCAGTCAATATGTGCCCCTATGTAAGACACAACGTGCCTTTGCAGCATAATACACATAACTATACATATAGGGCTTGAAACTCAGTTTATATGAATCCTGTGGATCAGCCAGAATTGATAGAAATAGTGAAAGGCTTAAAAAATAGAAAAAGTGCTAGCCCAGATGGTATTTCAACGAGGATTGTTGACGACAGTTTGCACCTCATTATTAAATCCCTTTTGCATATAATATGATGACAGGTGTGTATCCCACAAAGGGTAAATTAGCAAATGCCATTTTACTGTTCAAGAAAGGATGTAGGTTAAAAGTATCTAATTATCAACAATTGTCTGTTACATTTGTGTTTGCCAAGATATTTGAGCATGTGATTTCTAGTCGAATTATGAGCTTCTTGGTCACTACAAATATTCTTTGTGATAATCAAAATGGCTATATAAAAGAGTGGTCCACAAAAAGAGCTATTTTTCAGACTGTAATGACAATACTAGGGGAACTTAATGAAAGGAAGCATGTAATGAGTTTTTGTGGATTTGTCAACGGCCTTCAATTCTGTGGATCACCTGGTTCTGCTTGAGATATTGCAGCCTAATGGAATAAAAGGTGTTGTTCTCAAACTGATTGGGTCTTACCTGAATTCCCATAAACAACGTCTAGCTACATTAAATAATAAAACAGGTGAAAGTATAGTATCATCTTACAAGAATGCTTACAGAGGGGTTCCACAAGGTTCTGTATTGGGACCTCTTCCGCATGTTTTGTATCAATGACTTGCCACAAACGCTAAAAATTGAGGACAATAAAATTATTATGTCTGCAGGTGATACTGCTGTGATTCGAGCATGTAAGGATGAGACACTCTCTCTAGGCAAAATAGATGCCAATATAAGTAAAATGAAACAGTATACTTTGAATTCAATAACTTGAGATTATTATCTTGACAAGGTGCAATTAATGAACTTTTAATTTTACCTTAATAAATCAAACAGTACACAAGGCTTAATGCTCTATGGCTAGTGGGTAAATTATCAAAGTACTGTTAAATTTTTAGATGTACATCTTAATAAAAGACTGGGCTGGCAGTCATGTAAACAGTCTTGCTGCAAGTCTGAGAGTGATTAATCAAAATATTGGCATTAAAGGTGCTATAACAGCTTACCATGCATATGTGTCTTCTAAACTAAAATATGGGGTAATCTTTTGGGGCAACTCAGTTAGATCTGGCAAAGTGTTTTTGGTTCAAAAACAATTTGTAAGACCGATATTTTACCTGAAACATAAAGATGCTTGCAAAGAGATATTCAGGCGGAGAAATATGCTTACTGAGTATAAAATACTATACTGAGTATAGTATTTTTTTAAGGAAAATTCGGTCTGCTTTAGTAGTTGCGAGAGCAGATATACTTACAATACAAGAAGTGGAGATTTGAAGGCACCCAAGACACACTTGACATCGATACAAAGAAATGTGTGTCATCAGGCTACTAACCCTTTCACTGCGCATTTAGTCTGAGCGACTGCCTGCCATGTGCGCCCAATTTTCAATGGTGCCTATAAATATGGCTGTAGCAGCTATCGTCATTATTGAGATAAAATTAAGACGCAAAATGCAGTGTTATTGTGTTAAATTCAACTTTTTTCATCTCTATAGGTAAGGATACAACACGAATGAAGTATAATAAAGAGAATTCAGCATTCAATCAGTCCTTCAGGTAATTCCCAGTATTCAGACGATGGACCACATACTTGCACAATAAATATCTCCGACTCGCTGGCTGAACAGTAGACGGTAGGGTTAGGTTAGGTTAGGTTTGAATGTGAGTGGTCCATATCAGTCCCTCCACCGCGACCATAAGGTCTATTGTGGCTCACGCCTAATGTCTATATTTCGCCCAACAAATCCAGCCTCCTACAGAGGTCGATAACCTTTGTGGGCGAAAGTTGATCCAGATCCTCTGGAGCAAGCTTTACCTTGCCAAAGAGCAGGTGTCTAGTCCTGTCTGCTGCCGGACAGGAACACAGCACGTGCTCTGCTGTCTCGTCACTCTCCATACACAGCCGGCACTCGGTCTCCTGACCGACCCCAATACGGTGCATGTGGTGCCGCAAGCGGCAGTGTCCTGTATACAGGCCGACTAGAGTACTCAGTTGTCTGTTTAACTCTAGAAGTTTCTTAGCCCTTGACTCAGAGAGTGAGCTAATCCTGGAAGATTTTGCCAATATTGGATTGTCATTCTTTCTGTCCAGGTCTTTAAGGTGCGTTTTGCTGTACAAGATGTTATTACCAGCACCGGTTCTGGTCCGACAAAGTCACTCTGGGCACCACTCCTGGCAAGCGCGTCGGCCACAACGTTGCCATCATGGTCCGAGTGACCCGGTATCCAGACCAGCGACACCTCATTACAGCTGCCCAATTCGTTAAGGGCAGATTTACAACTCCATACTGTCTTTGAATTACACCGGTAGGAACCAGGAGCCTTTATTGCAGCTTGGCTATCTGTAAATATCTTTATCGATTTGTTTGTGCACAGGTTTTTTATACTTTCCCTTGCACACATCTCGATGGCATACACTTCTGCCTGGTGTATGGTTGCGTACTTGCCGAGGCTAGCTGATAGTCTAGCATCGGTGCTGCCCCCATATGCGCTGGCTCCTACTCCCAAATTGGTTTTGGAGCCGTCAGAGTACCAGCAGAGGTCCGCTCTCAACAGGGTCGTTTGGTTTCGGTCCCAGTCCTCCCTTTCCGGGAGGACGATCTTGAAAGACAGATCTCTGCTGATCTTTGTAGGCATCAAGTCTGAGACCATTCCCAGAATCCTGTAACAATCACTGTCATCAAGGAGACCGGACCCTCTCAGACTGACTTCCCTCGGCATGCTATCTGCCGTTTGTTTTAGTCTGTACGTTGTCCACCTCGCCACCCTCTCCAACCATATGTGAAGTGGGGGAATATTAAGGGGGACCTCCAGAGCGGCTGATGGTGCGGTGCTTATCGCTCCCGTTATCATCAGACAAGCTTGTCTCTGTAGATGAGCCAGTTTGGCCCTCGCGATACCACGAAGTACCTTAGGCCACCAAACTATGGCTCCATATGTTATCATTGGCCTGATAACCACTACATAGAGCCGGTACATCTGTTGGGGGTTTGTTCCCCAGTTGTTACCACAGATTCTCCGGCAGGTCCACAGGGACATTTTAGCCCTGCGGATAACATTTTCTAACTGTATGTCCCAGTTGAGCTTCTTATCTAGGGTAACTCCCAGATATTTTGCTCGGTCCGAAAATGGAATGGTTTCCACCATAAGAATAGGTGGTTTTAATTTGTCCAACCTTCTTCTTCTGGTAAAAGGAACAATGATTGTTTTGCGGGGGTTCACAGACATCTGTTCCCTCCAGCACCAATCATTGATTACATTTAGAGCCTCTTGAAGAGTACTTGCCAGTTCCTCCTCAGATTTGCCTCTAACCATTATGACAAGATCATCAGCATACGCCTGGACCTCAACCTCCCAGAGTCCGAGGATAGCCAGCAAATCGTCCACAAAGAGGGACCACAGCAGGGGGGATAGAACGCCCCCCTGAGTACACCCCCTCCCAGCCCTGACGCTGACCACCTCTCCCCGCAACGAGGTAATAATGGTCCGATTGTGCAGCATGTTTCCGATCCAGCCACAGGTGGTAGGTTCCACCCCCCTAGCGATAGTGGCCTCGTAGAGGGAGATCGGTAATTCATTATTAAATGCTCCTTCGATGTCGAGAAATGCCGCCACCAACCTCTCCATTTTTCAGAGAGTGTGTGATCTTCTCGACGAGGTTAATGAGCGCTAACTCAGTTGATTTGCCAGTTTGATAGCATACTGGTGGGTATTTAGGGGGTTATTGGGTAAGATGTTCCCCCTAATGTGTCCGTCCAGTATTTTTTCCAATTCCTTCAGGAGGAATGATGTAATACTAAGAGGTCTCAGTGATGTAGGTAGGAGGTCCTTACGTCCCAATTCGGGAATGTAAACCCCCCTAACCACCGTCCAGCTGGATGGAATGTAGTTCCAGGCCAGACTGGCTCTGTACAGCCTGATAAGGTGAGGTAGGAGAATTTCCAGTCCCTTTTGTAGTAGGACCGGTACCACCCCATCCTCCCCTGGCGACTTGAATGGCTGGAAATGATTCACAGCACACTCCACTGCCGAGGCTGTAACTATTCGCCGAGCAACCCGCCAGTCCTCCCCATGAGGGCGTTTAAATCGTCCCTCAGCCGGTAGGACCTCTCCGTTGCTCAGGATCAGACAATCTGGGAAGTGTGTGTGTGCTAAGAGGTCTAACGTTTCTTTCCGAGATTCAGTAAAGGAACCCTCTGGTCTTTTATCGATCGCAGCTCCTGAACACGGTCGCGTGAGAGAATCCTGTGGATTCTGGCGCTGCTGGGTATATTATTAATGTCCCCGCAGAACCTCCTCCAGGACTCCCTCTTAGCGTTCCTAATCTCTTTGTTATAGTGTGTTAGAGCGGTTTTATATTGCTCCCAGTTGCCTGTAGTCTTAGCACGATTGAAGAGACGTCTAACTTCTCTTCATAGTTTATCGAGGTTATTGTTCCACCAAGTAGACCCCCGACTGTCTCTCTTTGACCTTAGTGGACAGTTTTCGTAATATGCAGAGACAACAGCTTCCCTAACCTGTTCAGCCGCAATCTCAATCTCATCACGATCCCTCACTGTGGGGATAGCGGACCCAAGTCCGGCGGCGAGGGACTGTTTGTACCCCTCCCAATCCGTCCTTCTCGGGTCGCGATACTTCACCACAGGTCTAGGGCCTGTTACAATCTCAAATAGGATATGGGCATGGTCAGAACATGAGGGTTCAGACAACACCCTCCATTTGAGAATTTTTGAGCTCAAAAGCCTTGAGCTGATCGTGAGATCTAAAACCTCTCTCCGATTAGCTGTAAGAAAGGTGGGTTCCGAGCCTATGTTGTTGACAACCAGCTCCCCTAAAATGTATTCAAATAGTAATTCACCTCGTCTGTTAGTGTCCGTGCTCCCCCAAGCCAAGTGATGGGAGTTCGCATCACACCCCATTACGAGGTGATAGTTGTTCCTCTTGCAGTAGGCGATCAAATTCCGCACCTCTGCTGGGGGTGGTTGTTCTGCATCTCTGTCTCCAGGAAAATAGGCTGAACAGGCCAATACTTCCAGCCTGGTCCCCCCGGATGTGATCACGAGATGGATGGATGCCATGTCCTTGGTGCAGTATTCTGAAAGTGTAAAATACTGCAAGTTGTTTCTGATCCAGATACAGGCTCTGGGGTTGGTACCAGGGCCCACCTCTACTATCTTACCAGAAGTGTTACCCAGCCCTTTAGTTCGTTCCGAATTGGCGGTCCAGGGCTCTTGGAGAAGAGCAATATCTATTTGCTCTTCCTTTAATTTCATGCTAAGGAGGTATGTCGCAGCCTTAGCATGATGCAAATTAGCTTGAATGCACCTTATGTTGGTGGGCATGGGGGTAGGAATATAGGTGTGTATAAAGGATAAAGGAGTAGGTTGAGGAGCTCGAAAGGAAAGGGATTTATGGTGCAGGTTCCTCCTCCTTTTTAGAAGCTCGATTACCAAGCTCCCTATAGGAGGGTCTACCTTTGGTAGTCGTCCTAGGGGTGGACTTTCCTTTCCCCTGTTGTTTCCCTCTGGAAGTTCCAGTGGAAGGTTGAATCCTGCCACCTCCTCTATTGGGTCTGTGCAAGTCGTGTCCATGTTTGGTCCCACGGGCAGCAAGGGAAAATAAACCTCCATGGAAGAGCCCCGCATCCCATGAAGAGGCATTTACACAGGGAGGTCGCCTGGTTTCCCTGGGGAGGGTTAACGGTAGCGACAGAATTACCATCCTGCCAATGCCCGGCCATATCGGCCAGAAGCATCATTGCTTCGGCACCAACCCGCCAATGACATTGCGATGTGGGTTTTTTATAGAGGACTCTCCTCGCAATGCCGGCCAATTAAGGCAAGCATTCCCGGCCCTCCTAAGACATGACTAGGTAGGGTTACGGTTTGGTTAGTTCATTTAGTTAACGTCTAATAGTAGACGCTATCCAGGGTGCACCACGGGGAGGCGAACTAACTTTACACCCACGGTAGACATATATGTACGATCGTAGCAGGGAACCGCTCTAAATATTTTTCATACCAAATAGTATATATACGCCGGGAGCACTAAAACGGTTGACGTGTGTGTATATATACATATACATACATACATATATATATATATATATATATATATATATATATATATATATATATATATATATATATATATATATATATATATATATATATATATATATATATATATATATATATATATATATATATATATATATATATATATATATATATATATATATATATATATATATATATATATATATATATATATATATATATATATATACTTTATTTGTTTGCTGTACTTTCTGTGATTTTTTAATTGTCTATGTGGACTGCAGTTTTGAACCGTCCTGGTTCATCATCAGTACGCTACTGACTATGATCGTTCCTGTGTGGTCTATGTCTGAAAATATACGCGACGTCTGCGCGTTGAGCTTCTATTGGTCGGTTTACTGTTCTCTGGTTGGTTGTGTTTTCAGACTGTGTAGAGTGTGTCGGTTTTCTGTTTTGATTATTGTGGTTTGATACCGTTTGAAAACCGATACACTTGACACAGTCCAAAAACACAACCAACCAGAGAACAGTAAACCAATTAATAGAAGGTTAACGTGCAGACGTCACATACAATTTCAGACATAGACCACACGGGAATGATCATAGTCAGTAGCGTGCTGATGATGAACCAGGATGGTTCAAAACTGCAGTCCACCTAAACAATTAAAAAATCACAAAAAGTACAGCAAACAAATAAAGTGTATATTTAAAAGTGATTACAGTGTAGTGCAACATTCCAAAACATATATATATATATATATATATATATATATATATATATATATATATATATATATATATATATATATATATATATATATATATCTAGAGCAGCGAAAAGGTTGAGCAGTACAATCACCTTCCCAGTGAGGTTAGAAGCTTACCTTCTCATAGGCTTAAGGTACATCTGGGAAGGGTTGTCACTGACCAGGTTTTGTATAGAATGGACGACTTTTATAATAACATTTTTTGATGATAAATGTTTCATGATGGCCACTTTAGTTCAGTTCTGCAGTTTTAATTGTACATATTTTATACTTTTTGTGACCTTGTCTATGTTTTGTTTGTATTGATGACCTATTTTGATTGTGTTTTATTTTATTTTGGGGCATGTTCCATGCTTGCTGCATTATATTGTATGTGGAATTAAATAAAGTTATTGTTATTATTATTATTATTATTATTATTATTATTATTATTATTATTATTATTATTGGTATTATTATTATTTCAGTTCCAAGTGCAGGATCCACTCTAACAACAATTCCGAGCCCTACAAAGACCATAACGCTGCAGCAAGCACAAGAAATGGGCCTGTTCAGTGGGGCAAAATTGATACCTCAAGGAACTTCAACACCTAAACACACTGTTTTATTCAATAAAGCTCCCGCCAAAGCTATTAAGTTTGTTCCACAGGTATGTCAAATATTTGTTATATAAAATTAGGTCCAATCTGATTTCCATGAGTTTACTACTACCACATGTCACATCATTCCTGTCATGGTAGGTAAATCACATAACCTAATGTGATGTTTTATTTATTTATTTTTCGCTGATGATTACAAAAGCAAAATAATATACAGAATAAAATTATTATAATCTTATTGAAATATAATTCACCATTGCTCAATTCCTGTGACCGTCCACCACAAAAACTCTTCCTCCTCCTGTCTTGTTTATTAAAACTTCCCATACAATTAAAAATTGCAATCTATGTGTAACTGACAATTTATCACACCCCAACATACGACTCTACCCTTGATTTTTAGTGTGAGAGAATCGTAGCACTTACAGCTGTCGCTGAATCTCGTCAATGATATTGGTCTTCTCAGTCGCCATTCTTTCAGTAGGAGTTGACCGAAAACCTCGTGAGTTGCCGGTTTCAAAGTTGAATAAACTGCTTGCTCAACATGCAGGTGTTCTTGGCCTACCTAGGTTTTTTTAGCACCTCGAACAGATATTAGGCCCATATAACGGTCTGGTGTCGCCCACTGCAAGAATTTCACTTAATCAAGCAGTTTTGGATTTCAGGCGACCTTTATAGCAATTCACACTAAAATAATTTTGTTAACAATATTAAATATACTGACTGGCAACTGTATTGCAAATATTATTGGCCGTGAAACAATATGACACGATTGAATTATTTCACAATATTCATAATTATATTTATATTTAGCGATGGCTGATCATATAAAAATAATAAAATATACTAATTTAATTATTACTTGGCGACAGCTAGAACTACACCGGCTGTCCCATAATTATAACCCCCATTGGAACCTAATGATTTACTCCTCCAGATGTAATAATAAGATGACAAGGTTAATCAAATAGATGACAATTACCTAAAATACAAACGCCTAAGCAAGTAAGCAAAGTACCTTGCTTACAATTGTAACACAAAGTGGTTGTACAGTGAAACTGATTAGATCGGAAAAATAAAACCACACAGCACTCCCCCCTCACTGGCCCCAGGCAAGTATTCAGACGATTCTTGAAGCTGCCTATACTCGGGGTATACACCCGCAAGGTAAACTTCTGCGAGATGTCGCAAGGTTTCCTCGCCGGTGTAGGTCCAGCTCCCGTCCGGTTTCCTTAAGGATCCTACAGTGCTGCCTGACTTCGGTTTGAGTACCCTTACCAGCCTGGCTGCGTCCGGCAGGGAATTAACTTCCCCGCAGTACGCGCGCCAACCAGCTCGGTTACTTCGTCGTAATTCCTTCTTAAACTCCCTTCTCGCAGTTCTAAACTCGTCCTAGGCCGCATCACCCGATTCTCGGACGGCTCGGTTTAAGGCCCTCCGAGTCCGCCCGCGTAGTGCGGCGAGATCCCTGCTCCACCATTAAACTTTGATGGGCGGCCCTCCCCCGAGTGGTGACGCAGCCTTGTAGGCTGCCAATGTGTTACCTTCTAGGGCGTCGGCCTCGCTATCTAATGCCTCTATAGAGAGTTCTCTCCCCTCTGGCCTCCTTGGCGACCCGCCGAGACCTATTATGTAGGCATCCCAGCTGGTCTTCCTTGGATTTCTCCTGGAAGGAGGACCCTCACGGTCCACATCCAGTTCAAGGCTGATCATACGATGATCAGACATTGTTATGTGTTCCGTCACCCTCCAGTTAGATATTTCTCTGCTCGCCAATGTAATGTCAATCACCTCCTGCCGGATACGATTGACAAACGTCGGAGCTGTACCTCTATTTAATATCTCTAGGTTCGTTGTAGCCAAATACTCTAGTAGAGCCTCACTGTGTGGGTTAGTATTTGTGCTGCCCCACAATCTGTGGTGAGAGTTGACGTCACAGCTTATAATCAGTTGTAACCCATGTTCCCTCGCGCAATCGACGATTTGCACCAGTTCCTCCGGCCGAGGCAGCACCCGCTGATCATAGGGAACATAAAGGCTGCACAACAACCTTAAGCCTACTATTACTCGCCTTATACTCTGTGGCAGCAACATCATGTCCAGATCCCTCGACGTCAGTATGCATGTCCTAGGTTGTTCTTCCTCTGCTTCGCCACCAACTAGGATGTTGAAGCCGATTCCTCCAAGCCCTCTCACTTGCTTCCTATACACATAATGCTCTTGGATCAACACAACGCCGCCTGGACCGCCTGCGAGGAGCTTTGCCAGGTCCCCAGTGGCATCCCGGCTATGTTGGAGGTTGATCTGGCCCACCCGCAGCTGCCCCGAAAATTAATCGCGGCGCTGACGGGGCGGAGCCCCCTTCTGATCAGTGCACGTGCGCGTGTTCGGCGCGGGACCGGCGGAGGCGACCGCACTCCATGTCGGAACTCTGATTACATTCAGAGTCACCAACTCGAAGTACAGCCGCCAGCCCTGCCCGTCCAGCCCGCGAGCCACCCCGGGCCCAACCGAGAAGACTAAACTCCATGCCCCAGGTTCTTCTGCCATCTCCAGGTGCTGCCATTGCCCAACATTCAGCGAGCGGTTCTGGAGCGCAAGCATGCTGCCCACTTCCTCTGGGTTCACCTCTTGACATCTGAACCGGCCATGAGGCATCCCCTGCCCTTGCGGCGCTGAAGGCAATTTCCCCCCCGTCGCCCCGGACCAGCCGTTGAGGAGCCAACTCAGGGACTCGCCATCCTCGGCGGTCACCAAGAACCACCCTGGATCAACTATCCCCGGAAGCGAAGCTGCAACGCCCCGTCGGATGCCGACATGGCGTTCAATATGCCCGCCACCAAACTCCTCCTAATTGGTTCGGCCTCTTCCGCCAGGACGCCAGGACTTCGCCATCCCCCCGGTTGGAGGTAATGACCACGTGCATATCCCTCCTACCCGCCGGATCGGCAGTTCCCGAGGGGCGAGGGCCCGCCCCAGCGGCCGAGGTCGCGGCAGCGTGTCGCACTCCAGGAGTGGGGACACATTAGCCCCCCCCCCCCCCCCCCCAGCAGTGGCAGTAGTTTTTAATATTCCAAAGCACTATTTAATATTGCATAGTAGCAGTGGTCAACATGAAGTACCTGTATTTAGCGCGGTATGAAAATTAATTAAATGAAGATCAACATGAAGAACCCGTATTTAGTGCTGTACGAAAATTAATGAAATGAAGATTAAATGCATGTATTCGAGCAAGGGGTGGACACTTTCAACATTTTTTTGTAATAATTCGTATTGTCTCCAATTTTACATGTTACTCTTTTCGTACCACTCAAGTTTAAAAATAAAATATCTGGAAAACCGTTTTATCGATTTGATTCCAGGTTTTTTTTTATGTAGAACTAAACAGAGAATAACCACCATGTACCAAATTATGAAGAATAATAGTAACAAGAAACTTAAGATTAAACAATGGTAAAAAGTCTGGATCCATCAAGTGCGTTATGATAGTGAATTTTCATAAAAATGAGTTAAAAAGCAAATATGTGTTTTTTTTTAAAGAAAGCAGACATCAAATTTGGTTACCAGTATAACATATACAGGGTGGCACATTGAAAACAAAACAGACCGATTTGCATCCAGAGATTTTTTTTTAAGAAACGCTGAAACACGTCAATTTTAATATTGAGGGGGATATGTTTTGACATAAAACTCAACTTTTATATTTTAAATAGGGAACATGGGTCGAGTGTTACATCATTTGAAAGCTCTTTCTTTTCTGAATTCAACACACTATTTCTTTTGGAAGTTTTATCGACTCGTTTAAAAATTATTCACAGTTGGAGTTGCAAGAACGTATTTCATTCATTGTGATAAGAAATGCACTAATTAGTCAATTTTTTGTTAAAAAAAAAAACTAAAAAACAAAACCAAACGTTCAAAAATGTTTATTCAGTTAAGTAAGTGTTCAAATTGTAGACCACCAGCTTCCATACAAAAGTACGAATTGTGTTCAAAACGAGCTCTGACATTCTGGAGCATTTGTGGAGTTATTAGACGGCATTCTTCAACAATGTGTCGTAATTCTTCCAGAGACTCCGATTCTGTTGCGTAAATTCTACTCTTTAAATGGCCCTATAGAAAGAAGTCTAAAGGAGTTAAATCCCGTGATCTAGGAGGCCACTCAATAGCACCCCTATGCCCAATCCATTGTCCTGGAAACTCTCTGCTCAAAAACTCCCTAACACGTTGTGTAAAATGCGGAGGAGCTCCATCTTGTTGAAACATGAATTGATTTTCTTGATAGCGATCATCATTTTCAACAATGTCAATTAGTAGAGGGTAGACGATATCTTCTAGTAACTCGCCACTCAAATTGCCATCAAGAAAAATTCGTCCGATTAAAGGGTTTCCAAAAATGCCAGTCCAGACATTCAATTTCTGTGGAGTTTGAGTGTGGACTTCGTGAAAATTTCTTGGAGTATTATCTGCCCAATAACGACAATTATGAAGATTGACTGTAGAGTTTAATAAAAACGTACACTCGTCTGAAAAACAGATATTGAACAGAAAGTTCCCGTTATCAGTTATTCGTGCAGTCATAACTTCACAAAACTCCAGCCGCCGATCAAAATCATCTTTATTCGGTTGTTCTACAAGATGAATTTTATACGGGTGAAATTTATGATGCTTCAATATTTGCTGAATAGTTCTTCTTTTGATGTTTGAAACAGTGGCCAATTTTGTTGTGCTCAAAGTTGGGTCTGCAGCAATTTGTCCTAAAACTTCAAGCTCAGTAGTCTCATTTCTAACCGGAAACACACGTTCAGGATCCCGTTTTTTGTTGACTACTGAACCACTTTGTCGAAACTTTGCAACTAACTCCAAAATGTATATTCTGTTAACATGTCTGTTCGGATGTCGTTCATTAAACAAATTTGCGGTACGGTTGGCACAGTCATCGTTTTTGAAATAAAGAGTAATTATTTCAACTCTTTCTTCTACAGAATACACCATTGTGAAATTAATTTTCGGTAGTACTATCAAGTATCAAACCGACCGATAAACTGAAATAATAAACCGCATTTCTCTCAATCCGATAAAAAATATTCTGATAGTAAATTTTTTGTTTACAAACCAACAAAACATTGACTATCAGCACATTTCTTATCGGAATGAGTGAAATGTGTTTTTGCATCTTCAACTGTGAATAATTTTTAAACGAGTTGATAAAACTTCCAAAAAAATTAGTGTGCTGAATTCAGAAAAGAAAGAGCTTTCAAATGATGTAAGACTCGACCCATGTTCCCTATTTTAAATATAAAGGTTGTTATCACCACCCTTAAGAGGTTGATGTGACAAAGTTGAGTTTTACGTCAAAATATGTCCCCCTCAATATTAAAATTAACGTATTTCAGCGTTTCTTGAAAAAATATTCTCTGAACGCAAATCGGTCTGTTTCGTTTTCAATGTGCCACCCTATATAGTAGAAACAATGTACCATATTTCAACAAAATAACTTTACTGTTTGAAAGTGTACAAAAATTTTTCGAAAACAAACTTAAATGTTCCTGAAAAAAATAGTTTCCTGGCCAACGAACCTTATAGGTAAATAGCAAATCGAGCTATTCAAATTTGAGGCATTCAATAAAAATTCTCTACCATAACGCACTTGCTGAGTCCCGAATTTTTTTTCTTACAAACATGCATTATAATTTCGTGGTCGAAATTCCATACATTTAAGGTCAGCTCAGAACTGACACTGACCGAGGGAATACGTCTGTCTAATTAAAACAAATCATTGTTTAATCTATTTCAACTGAGGCGATTTACCTGGCTAACGAACTTATCCAAGCCGCTGGCAAAAGGAAGGTATTCACCAAATTTGATTGAAATCAGCCAATTATTTTTTGAGTTATCGGTATGATACATATATACATACATACATATATATATATATATATATATATATATATATATATATATATATATATATATATATAAACATATAAAAATTGAAACTGACCCCGGATATGTGTTCTCGGGGGGCCTAATTAGTGCTCATTTGAAGGAATTTTTTCAAAATTCAAAAGTCGGAATCTCCTCATTAGTGAATTTTTTTAAAGAAAATTTACTAAAAAAAAGTGAACAAAATTGCCTGATTCTATGCCACTGATCCATAATAGTACCAGAGTTTATCATCAAAGAGTGTATTGAGGTAAATGTTCTAACTGTACCAAGTTTTATTCAAATGGAAAAACCCAGTTTTAGAATATATGGAAAACCACCATTTTGAAAAATTTTCTTTCATGTCCTATATCTTAAAAATGTGGCCATTTTGGACCTATGTGTACATAACATTCTTGTCTTATTTTTGACCAAGGATTCTCCCATTAAGCGATGTCTCATATTTTTTTAAACACCCTGTATAATGAAATGTTATTAACTTAAATTATTATATAATTTTACACAAAAATTAATGTATGGGGTTATTAATTTATCAGGTATATTTTTATTACTCACAATCATCTCAGTTTAATACACTTATTGGTTTTGTACGGTTCCGATTCACAAGGGGCACTTTCATATGCAATTTTGTTACAATATTTCTGTGTTCACTTCTATCCCGACATACTATTTTTGCACCCTAACATTATAGACACGTCTACTCAGGATAACATACTTATTACATATTAATGATATAAAATTATACTGTTTAATTAAAGCTTCCAGAGGGCCAGTAGCAAATCTCCCCACTTAAAATTGAGTATTGGGAACTTACTAGTCCTCTAGCATTGTCTCCTATAGATGGCAGTCACATTTACCCTGTTTATTTTTATTATTATTATCTCATTCATAGAGAAACATTTCTCTATGATCTCATTGTTTTAAACCTTAACCAAACTTTAATTATTGTGATAATCTACAGTTTTTAGGTTGAGATTTGTTGGATAGTTTTAAAATAAAAACCTTTTAACTTGTTTTGTGTTTGTTAAAGTATAAACTAACAAAATTACTTGCTGAGAAGGCTTTAACTACAGAATACAGAAGTTTCTTAATGAGAGATTTTAAATCTTCTGATATATTTGTTTTAAATGAGTATGTAGATTGGGTGTTTTTTGGTTGGTTTCTTCCAATTTTAAAGTTAATTTTCTGTATATCTGGTAAGTGTGTTTATGTTTGTTTTATATTTCTGTAATAGAAATCTTCAGATATAAGCCATTATTATGGCTTTATTTGTGTGATTTGTTTAGTTTAGTGCCTTTTGTGACAAGATATAACTTGTTACACATTGTAATAATTTCAGGGTCAAATAAAGGTTATCAAGGTTATAAGAAGGTAGTTTAGTGAAAATAACAGTATAAGAGCTGTCTCACATGAAGAAAGGCCATTTTAAGTATAAATAATATTACAGCAATGAGTTTAAAATAACATTGTAAAGTGTTTAGCTGTATTATTAAATTATTTTATGAAATTACAGTTTTATATAAGTTCAATTTTGTTCAAAGCAGCTTCTTAAATACAATGTAAGTATGGCCATTTTATGGATTCCAGTCTGCTGAATTCATTTTTGCCTTATAATATTACATTCTAATATAATCATCATACCGAAAAATGGGGTATAATTGTGCCACTTATAGTTCTAAAAAAACTACCAGAAGTTTTTATAATTACATGGAAGAAATATAGTATATATGTAAATCTAGATAGTATTAATCAATATTTTTTTAGGGTAAAGGTTTATTTTCGGGGCGCGTATTCGATTTTTATGAAATTTTGTATATAGACGTGTTTTAGGGTATAGATGACGAAAATCACAATAAAAACGAGGGCAGAAGCCAACTTTTGGAGTTATTTGGACATTTTTGTAGGAAAATCGTAAGTTGTACTCACTTTTGCGACATGTTTTGTCATATTTTATACACTTTCGGGGGTAGTTCGTTTTATATCAGCTAAAGAAGGGTGTATTCTACTATTCTAATTCATTTTCACATAGTTAGTGCACCCCCTTATCTGTTTATGTGTCTCTGAAAATTACCCTTCTTTTCATCGTATAAGTTGGAATTGACATTTGACATTAAGTTGGTTTTATATGTCAAATGTCAATTTCAACTTAGGATAGTTATGAGATGAAAAGAAGGGTAATTTTCAGAGACACGTCTATATACAAAATTTCATAAAAATCGAACACGCGTCCCAAAAGTAAACCTTTACCTTTTTTAGTTTTAATTAATTAATTTTTATATATTTCTAGGTATAAAATTTTGGGTCTTTTTTCTTTTCCTGTGTGAATAAAGACTATTTTATTATTATTATTATTATTATTATTATTATTATATAACATTAAATAGTGTTTGGGTAATCGGGTCGATTTGGAAGGCGAAATGAATGTGCGACATGCACTGTTTCCAGATGAGTATTACTAAATGTCATTTTAAATAAAGAAGGAAATCGACGGGTGGATAAATGTTTTTATAATATAAATAAATGATATGACGTCATCTACATACATTGATATTTGACATATATTACAGAAAACAGCAGGAAAACGATAAGGTAAATAGTAAATTTTGAGCCTCGGTGGTCCAGTGGTAAGAACGTGTGCCTCTGGACCTAAGTGGTACTAGATTCGAATCCCAGGTTTCCCCTCTCACTATTCTAGTAACATCAACATAGATTGTGGCATTGTATTTTGAGCAAGTTAATGACTGCACATTCCGCCCTTTGGAGGAGACATTAAGCAGTCGGTCCCGAGTACCATGCTCTGCTGAGCACGTTGAAGATCCCTACCTTCCCTACAGAAAGGCAGTGGTTCGGCTAATTTTCCTGGATGTTGGTTTTTGTCTGGCTATTGCCAGATATGAAATATATGTTACAGTTCCAAACCAATCCACATGCAGGCATATATATATATATATATATATATATATATATATATATATATATATATATATATATATATATATATATATATATATATATATACAGAGAGAGAGAGAGAGACATTAAATTGGGTTTATAAATTCTAAAAGCCATTTCAACCTTCAATGAGCACATAACAAACGCCAATGAAGCAATTTCCATTGCGAATTGCTGATGATAAATACAATTGTATATGCTCATAGTAATTAGCATCCAATATATTTTGGAAAGTTGCAATGTTTCATGGCAAAGAAGCAATTTCTACTAAGAACTGTCGATGATAAACATAACGAAGAAATTGGCTCAGAATAGGTTTCCCTTTGAAGTGTTGGTTTTTATTTAAGATTTCAACCTTGAATAGGTCTAAAAAAGTGAATGAAGCAATTTCCATTGCGAGTTGCTGATGATAAATACAATTGTATATACTCACAGTAATTAGTATGCAATATATTTTGGAAAGTAGCATGCTTTCATAGTAATGAAGTAATAAAGCAATTTTTACTGAGTACTGTCGATGAAAAACATAACCGAGAAAAGTGGCTCAAAATAGATTTCATTTCGAAGTGTTTGTTTTTATTTAATGTTTTAACCTAGAATAACCATAAAGAAAGTCAATGAAGCAATTTCCGTTGAGAACTGCTGATGATAAATACAATAGTAATTAGTGTCTAATATATTTTGGAAAGTAGCAAGCTTTCATGGTAATGAAGTAATTAAGTAATTTTTACTGAAAACTGTCGGTGATAAACATACCCGAGAAAAGTGGCTCAAAATAGATTTCATTTCGAATTGTTTGTTTTTATTTAATGTTTCAACATAGAACAAGTATAAAGAAAGTCAATCAAGCAATTTCCGTTGCGAATTGCCGATGATAAATAAAATAGTATATGCTCATAGTAATTAGTGTCCAATATATTTTGGAAAGTAGCAAGCTTTCATGGTAATGAAGTAATGAAGCAATTTTTACTGAGAACTGTCGATGATAAACATAACCGAGAAAAGTGGCTCTAAATAGGTTTCCCTTTGAAGGGTTTGTTTTTATTTAATGTTTCAACCTAGAATAAGTGTAAAGAAAATCAATGAAGCAATTTCCGTTGCGAATTGCCGATGATAAATACAATAGTATATGCTCATAATAATTAGTGTCCAATATATTTTGGAAAGTAGCATGCTTTCATGGTAATAAAGTAATGAAGCAATTTTTACTGAGTACTGTCGATGATAAACATAACCGAGAAAAGTGGCTCAAAATCGGTTTCCCTTCGAATTGTTTGTTTTTATTTAATGTTTCAACATAGAACAAGTATAAAGAAAGTCAATCAAGCAATTTTCGTTGCGAATTGCCGATGATAAATACAATAGTATGTGCTCATAGTAATTAGTGTCCAATATATTTGGAAGGTTGCAATTTTTCATGGCAATGAAGCAATTTCTTCTGATAACTTTCAGTGACAAACATAACTGAGAAAAGTGGCTCAAAAAAGGTTTCAAGGAAGTGTTTGTTTTAGTGAATTTTCTTTAAAAAAATTCACTAATGAGGAGATCCCAACTTTTGAATTTTGAAAAAATTTCTTCAAATGAGCGCTAATTAGGCCTCCCAGAACACATATACGGGGTCAGTTTCAATTTTTATATGTTTATATATATATATATATATATATATATATATATATATATATATATATATATATATATATATATATATATATATATCACACAGATAACTCAAAAAATAATGGGCCGATTTTGATTAAATTTGGTGAATACCTCCCTTTTGCCAATGGCTTGTATAAGTTCGTTAGCCAGGAAAATCGGCCCACGTTTTCCCGGAAAATTCTGTGTTTCCTTTCGAAAAAAAATTATACCTCCCGAATTAACACAGTAAGGGCAACCAAATTTGGTACACGGGTTTATATCATTATAGGTAAGTTACCTACCAAAATTTAGCTCTGTAGCTCAAAAGACAAAAAAGTTATAGGCATTTAAATAAAAATAAATTGGGGTTTTCCTCAAAACGTCAAAGTTGCGATTTAAAACGTCGAAATTGGCAACATTTAGGCAAAGAACTTTAATCTAATACGGACTATGGAAAGATAATGTCTCAAGAAGAATGTTTTACAAACCCTGAAGTTTTAGTTTCAACCGTCTTTGTCCTTCATTTTACTAAAATATTTCCAGCCCTAAATAAAATTGAACACTTCGAAGAGAAACCTATTTTGAGCCATTTTTTTTCGTTATGTTTATCATTGACAGTTCTCAGGAGAAATTTCTTCATTACCATGAAACATTGCCACTTTCCAATATATATTGGATACTAACTGCTATGAGCATATACAATTGAATTTATCATCAGCAATTCACAACGGAAATTGCTTGATTGACTTTCTTTATACCCACTCAAGGTTGAAACCTTACATAAAAACAAATACTTGGAAGGGAAACCTATTCTGTGCCACATTTTGGTTATGTTCATCATAGAAAGTTCTCAGTAGAAATTGCTTCATTGCCATGAAGCATTGCAACTTTCCAAAATATATTGGATAGTAATTACTATGAGCATATGATCAGCAATTCAAAATGGAAATTGCTTCATTGACGTTTTTTATGTGCTCATTGAAGGTTGAAATGTCTTTTAGAATTTATGAAGCCAATTTAATGCCTCAGAATATGTATATACATGCCATATGGAACATAATCTGACAAATGAGCAAGAGGCTTTATGACACGAGTCTTACTTGTTCTGTTCCTTGGGAAGTCTATGATTTTGAGTTCACTATCTGTGGCCTTAAATGACTCATCACTATCCATATGTCCTGTATTACTCTTACACATCTAAGCATATGATTCTAGCATTATCGTTTTTGAAATACTTAAATCTACAAAATCATCATTTACACACGTAAAACTTTCCCCGTCATTTTCGTCACACTCTGTTGGCCCAGATCCCAGATCGTAGTTTATTATGGGTTCGCAACTATTAAGATTTTCATACAAGAAATTGTAATCATTGATATCTACAGGCAGATTGGTTTTATTCAACAGTTTTCTATTTCTTCGGAAAATGTTACCTGTTGTATCTTTGACTAAATATGACTAATATCGTTATATTTGTTTATTATTTTACCTTTATTCCAGATATCATTTTTATGAAAGAGAACTTTATCTCCTTTACTAAGTATAGGCCACTCTTTTGCATGCTTATCATAGTTTTATTTACTTTCTAGAGATTTCTGTGATAGTTTTGATTTGATTTCCTTCCTATCTATAATATTTGGTAGTAATTTGTCGAGTGGTGTTGGAATTTTTATTTTATAAGTCTGTTCAGTAACAATTGGGAGGGAGCATAACCTATGCTAGGTAGTATTCCTGTATTCCATTAGGAAATAATTCAAATCATCAATGCTTTTCATATTTTTCAGCATGTTCTTTGTTATGTCTACATATTTTTCTGCCAGTCTATTGGATTGGTGATGGTATGGGTTTGAAAATTCTGGCTCAAAATTCCACAACTTGACAAAATCTCTCAAGTGTTTGCTATTATAAGGCATATTA
Organism: Tillus elongatus; assembly: GCA_964006375.1. Classification (NCBI taxonomy): domain Eukaryota; kingdom Metazoa; phylum Arthropoda; class Insecta; order Coleoptera; family Cleridae; genus Tillus; species Tillus elongatus. The sequence goes on from OZ023268.1 coordinate 35,971,259, forward strand.
TCTGCATAAAAATTATCCGACACACCAAATGTTGAAAATACATCCTTACAACAAGAAACCACAGTCTTTTCGGTTTTGTCTCATACTGGAAATACATCTAACCAGTGTGAATATGCATCTACAATTAATAAATAATCATGTCAATTTTATCGAAAAAATCTGCCAAGGCCTATCTGGTATTTTGTGAGGTATTAATGTCTCTTTTTGATTGGCTAGTCTGTGGAGTTGACAAGTTTCCTAATTGCTAATGAATTTTTCAAAATCTTCAGACATTTTTGGCCAATACATAACTTCACGTGCACGAAGCTTACATTTTTGTATTCCGAAGTGAGCTGAATATACGAGCTTAAGCATATCTTGTCTGAGTTTAGAGGGTACAATGAACTTGGAGTAAAAAAAACAAGAGGTTATCTGATAAGAGGATTTTGGCCAATTACTAGAGCAAAATCTTTTTACTTCTGATAAAATTGGATCACTATCAATGGCATTTTGAAATATCAGTTTCTTTTTATCTGACATGGGCATTGTTATTGACAGAGAGTGCACGCACAGTGTACTCCATTTCCTCATCAACAGGAATTTCGGTTTTTATGTAAGATCTGCTCAACGTGTCCGCTACATACATTTTTGGCCCTGGTATATATACTAGCTTGATTTTATATTTCAACAGTTTCAAAAGCATGCGCTGCAATCGAGCAGTAACATCATTCAAACTTATTTGAAAAATTGAGATCAGGGGTTTGTGATCTGTTTGAATCACAACCTCTCGTCCATATATCCCAAAGTGAAATTTTTTGCATGCAAATACAATACTTAGCAGCTCCTTTTCGATTTGAGCATATCTTACTTCTGCTTTGTTCAGTGATCTAGATGCAAATGAAACTGGATGCATTTCCTGCATCATTACACAACCCATGCCTTTGTTTGACGCATCAGTTTGTATTACTATGTCCTTATTAACATCAAATAATTTTAGAATTGGTTTATTTGTGATCAGAGTTGTCAATGTATTCCGCTCTTGCTGATGCATTTCAGACCAAGAAAATTTTTCATCTTTTCTTGTCAGGTTTCTCATGTTAAATGTGAGCTGTGATAAGTTAGGAATACATTTTGAATAAAATTTGAACAGGCCAAGAACTCTAAGTAAATCTTGCCGATTCTTTGGCGTTTCAATATTTAAGACAGCTTCAATATTTTTACTTGATGGCTGAATACCATTTTCAGATAATACCTGACCTAAGAAAATTACTTCATCTAGTTTGTATTGCCATTTGTTAAAATTGAATTTGACATTAAATTTCAGGGCTCTTTCTAATACTGCTTTCAATGCTCTGTCATGCTGTTCTTCAGTAGATCCACTTATTATCAAATCATCAAAATAGATACTCACACCGGGGATGTCTCCAAACATCTCCATGTTTTTCTTTTGAAAAATTTCTGGAATGCTGCAAATTCCAAATGGGACCCTACTGAATTTATAACGACCAAAAGGGGTGTTAAAGGTACATAATTTTGAACTTTCTTCGTTCAGTTGAATTTGCCAAAACCCATCTCGCATATCAATTACAATGAACATAGTTTTTCCTTCAAGAAAACTCAAAATATCATCGCAACGGGGAATAAGATAGTGTTCTCTACATATGTATTTATTCAAGGGTTTTGGGTCTAGGTAAAGTCGTAAGCTACCATTAGGTTTTTCAACGATCATAACAGAATGAACCCATTCAGTTGGATAATCAACTTTAGAAATTATGTTTTTATATTCCATGTCATCAAGTGTCTCTTTAAGCCTTTGCTGTAACGTTATTGGCACTCTCCGTTGTGCCTGTATAACTGGTACTGCATCTGTTTTTAATTTAATATTTACATAACCAGGCATACATCCAAGTCCTTCGAAAACATCTCGACATTTGAAATATAATTCTTTAGCTGACTTGGGCAGTAATTTACAATCATAAAACAAATTTGTTTCCAAGGAGTTAATTCTAAAAACTCTGGACGCAGCAACTGCGTTATGGTAGTGATTTTTCATTTAAATGTTTTTATTGCAAATATGTGTTTTCTTTTCAAGAAAGCAGGCATCAATTTTGGTTACCAGTATAACCTATATAGTAAAGACAATGCCATGTTTCATAAAAATAACTTTATTGTGTGAAAATGTACAAAAATTTCCAAAAGTAAACTTAAAGTGTTCCCGGAAAAACTCGTTTCTTGGTCAACCTTATAGGTTAATAGCAAATTGGGCTTTTCAAATATGAAGCATTTGATCAAAATTCGCTACCATAACGCACTTGCTGCGTCCAGAATTTCTTTTCTTACAAACATGCATTATATTTCGATGGAAAATGCAATAACATAAGGCATGTTTGATTAAAAAAAAAGAAAATTTGTATCACCAACGACTTATGGACCACCCTGTGATTGTAGAAATATTTTTTAAGATGTAGCTCAAGACACCCTATAATTAATATATACAAAAAATTTTCATATCTTGTCTAATAACGGATATATTGAGCTTTATTGATTTTTTACGAAAATTCGACCAAAATTATATACCATTAAACGATAAACTCTATAGCTAAGGCTACTGCCAAGCATCAGAGAAAGGGTTTATTTGAAATGAATTTTTTGGAAATATTTTAGTAAAATGAAGGACACTGACGGTTGAAACTAAGACTTCAGGGTTTGTAAAACATCCTTCTTGAGACATTTGATTTCGATAGCCCGTATTAGATTCAAGTTCTTTGCCTAAATGTTGCCGATTTTGACGTTTTAAATCGCAACTTTGACGTTTTGAGGAAAACACCAATTTATTTTTCTTTAAATGCATTTAACTTTTTTGTCTTTTAAACTACATAGCTAAATTTTGGTAGGTAGCTTACCTATAAGGATATAAACCAGCGTAACAAATTTGGTTGCCCTTACTTTGTTAATTCCGGAGATATCAATTTTTTTCGAACGAAAACACAAAATTTTTCGGGAAACCTGGGCGGATTTTCCTGGATAACGAACTTATCCAAGCCATTTGCAAAACGAATTTATTCACCAATTTTAATCAAAATCGGCCCATTATTTCTTGAGTTATCGGTGTGATACATACATATATATATATATATATATATATATATATATATATATATATATATATATATATATATATATATATATATATATATATATATATATAAACATATAAAAATTGAAACTGACCCCGGATATGTGTTCTAGGGGGCCTAATTAGCGCTCTTTTTAAAAAAATTTTTCAAAATTCAAAAGTCGGGATCTCCTCATTAGTGAATTTTTTTAAAGAAAATTCACTAAAATCAAATTAAATTTAATAAGTCATTAAGTCCTAGAATACGTTCAGACTCAAAATCTACAACTAAAAACTTTACAACAGCATTATGATTTTTGAATAGACACTTCAATTTCACATAACCTAAACATTTTGAGCTATAGTTTCCATATGAGATTATTGTGACATCACAAGGGATTAATTCCTTCACGTTTAATTTTAATTCTTTGAAATTCCTCAATGGTAAGACACTCGACTCTGCGCCTGTGTCTAGTTTAAACTTAATTTTAATTCTATTTATTTGAATAAACTCATACCAGTGTGTAGAAGAAGCACTGATGTCCAGTTTGTGCTCATCAACGAATACTGCGTGGCTGTCTTCTGCAAAATCTCTTTGTCCTGCCATCTGCTGTATGTTGTTCACATTGACTTCTTCATTTGTCTTTCTTTCAGAACCATCTTGTTTGGAAAGACACACTCTTACAAAGTGTCCTTGACATTTTGCACATGCCTTATTGAATGCTGGACATTGTCTTGGGAAATTTTCGAAACCACAGCGGCTGCATTTCTACGTATATTTGACTGCGTTCACTTCCTCCTCTTGAGGCATCAGAAGTTTCAGGTGTTGTTTTGATAATTCAATTGACTTGCAATATTCCTGTATTTTCTCGAGTGACATGTCAGGCTCTCTGATTAGTCTTTGCTGCATCTGCTTGTCATTTAATCCCAGTATTACTCTATCACGAATCATCCTTTCTGCGTAACTAGTTTTGCATTCATCCTTGGTGCATACAAATTCACAGTAAGATTACTGTTTCTTCAGCTCAGTTATAAATTAATCTATTGATTGGTCTTCTCTCTGTGTTACACTATTAAATCGGAAAGTTTCCATAGTTGCGTTCCTTTTCGGCAGAAAGTACGCATCAAAACAGCGTAGTACATCTACTATATATAGTTTCCTTTTTGTCTTCCTGGAACGTGTTGAATATATCCAATCCATTTTCACCTATCACATGTAGGAGCAATGCTACCTTTATTTCCGTATCTTCCTTATCTTTTCCCGAGACTTTCAGAAAAATATCAAATCTTTGCCTCCACTTAGGCCACGAACTGGCGTTTTCAATATCAAAATATTGCGGTGCTTTGCACTCCATCTTGAACTTGACTACAACCAAGCGAGTCTAATGGTTCTGCACTTTCCACACACTTCGCGGCTGATTTTATCACCAATGTAGATACTACCAAGCGTATCCCTATTTATCAGCACTTCCTAGCATGACAACACACGTGACACCATGTTGTGTTTTATTCTAAATCAAATACACGTTTAACAATACTTAACAAAGTATATTTTATGTCTCCAGCTGTGTACAATTATCATACATCGAGTAACCTAACTCTAACCTTCGATCACTGTTCAAGCGCCAATGCCCCATATGTCATTTGTGACTAACAGATATTTTATTAAGGCCTTTACACACTAACTACTAAGGTGCCGTGCACACACAACAAGCTGCTGACTACTGTACATCTATTATTCCAAAAAATGAACCAAACAATCTGATAAACATTTTCTGTAATGCACTTGTCATTAGTGATGGGTCGTTATTTAACTGTCAGTTATTTTTAAACGGTTACCGAGCCGTAACGGTAACCACCAGTTATGGACTTATAAAAATAACAGCTTAAAAAATAACGCTTTTTACACTAAACTAGAATTCGGAGTCGTGTCTGTTTCACTTCCACTGTAACTAGGTTCGATGAATAAACATCGGTTTTCATCGGCAACTGTTATTTAACCATTTAACGGGATGAATAGCCTTGAGATTGGGAATGCTAAATATGTATGGGTATACAGTATAGAGCGGACTGTACTTCATAACATTATTATTTATACTAGTGTGCTCGCTCTCGCTCACAGCTTTAGGGATGTAGGATCTTTGGTACAATAAAAAGGTTTAATTTTAATTTTAACTTTAACCGGTTGTTGATGGGGATACGGCATACGGACACTACTACACAGAGTTATTCTGTTAAACTGAGAAGCTGTTATTTTTGAAACAGTTGAGTTTCCCACTAGTATGTAAAGCCAAATATTTAATAATAAAAAATGTTGGGTGAAAAGATGAATTTCTGTAAAAACGTGTTATTACTTTCACTATAGACAATGCAAAATAGGGTTATTTCACGTGAAATTAAAGTACTTATTTATTTAAATTTATATACATTACCTAAGAAAACAGTTAACACGTCATTTTCGTTTGTCTGATAATAGTTATCAAATTGATAAAAAAAATATAATGATACAACATTTTTTAATATCTATATACATTTAAATATAAAAAATTAAATGAATATATATATATATATATATATATATATATATATATATATATATATATATATATATATATAGGGTGATTCTTTGGCGAAAAATAAGGGGTGTCTCTTTATTAAGTTTTTCTTGAAACCCCTTCTCCTCCAAGTTACAGCCCTTTGAAATTTTTGAAACTAATTTTAAAACAACGAATATTAGAAATAAGTAAATAAACAATTAATACTATATATTTTCCAATTTTTTTTTAGAGCTCAAACTTAATTTTTTATACTGTTGGCTGTTGTTTGCACAGTTTTTAAAAGTGGACTGATAAAGATGACCAGTGAACCGAAAATGTAACTAGAGATAGAGATATTTCTAAGAAAGAATAAAAGCATAATGTAATAACAAACCATATGTACAGAATAAAGGCAAATTTCTTTACCGAAATTTTATGAGCTGCGTTATGTTATGGAGTTCTTAGAATCACTCCCTGTGTAGCAATAAAAGTTCTAACGTCTAACGTCCCAAGACGTGATAAATAATAATATTTATTGATTCTTGCTGTGGCATTGACATTTACGTAAAGACCCCTCAGTAGGTATAGATGAGGCATTCTGGAACCACCACCGCCACTCCGCCACCGGTGGTGGCGGTGGTGGTGGTGGTGGTGGAACTGACCAGACCCGACGACACCCGAGCTAACCCGAGCACAAGGTGGTGGACCCGACGACCTCCGAGCTAACCCGAGCACAAGGTGGTGGACCCGACGACCTCCGAGCTAACCCGAACACAAGGTGGTGGACCCGACGACCCCCGACCAGACCCGAGCATAAGGTGGTGGAGCTACTGACCAGACCCGAATATCTCCACCACCTGACTTCGTATTTAACCCGAACAAGTAGCGAACTAACCTGAGATGACGTATTCAAAAGCCAACTAACCTGTATTAGGTAAACGAGGAACCGCCATTTAAACATGGCGGCTAGCGCATGCGTACAAGTAATTTGTTATTTATGCATTAAAGTCCTACGTGTTTGGTGTCATATCACTCGTCTAGGTAAGCAGAATCCAAATTTAACAAATGTACATGTGTACAATAAAAAATTTATATTCTTAAGTCTTATTGAAATCGGTTTGATTTAAAGAATCTGTTGAAAGCAGAGCTGGCAACAATACATCTAGTGGTAGCCGCGATATCGCTTCCAACGATGACTATATTTAGCATTTCCCGAAATTAACCTTGTTAGCCAACATATTTTCCTTGCAGCTGTTGAAATAACCTTGTGATCAGTTTATATTTCCTGTTTGTGGTTTTATTTCCGTTGAATGGCCTTAAAGTCATATGAAATAGAAAAAACTCCAGAATTTTAAACAAAGGTGGGGATATAATTATAAAACCGCCGAGTGGCATGCAAACACATCAGTCTGCAATTTGCTCGTAGTAGTTATTCTTAGTAGTTATAGTAGTGTACTTGTTCTGTTCAATATGTATGGTATCGATGTTAACGATGGACCTGAGTCCTTCAGACCTGCTAATAACAGTGTTTGTGAAAATTGGTATTGGGGTCAAGTTGATGCAGCTATGCGCCAGAATATTATTGAGATTAAGCAAGAAAGTAGAATGCTGTTGGAAACAAGGTATACTGTTAACCCCTCTCTAAGTGTTGCAATTGGTATATCAAACGCTGCTGGATTGATTCCAATAATTAAGATTGTAAATAATAGTCCGTATCCGCCAAATCCAAATATAACAATCTCATCTGGCTCCTGGGAGTGGGACTATTTTATTTCAACACTAACAAAAGCAGCTAAAGAATACTTTACCAAAGGTAATACGATTGAACCTGAAAATATTGGAGTATGTACTGTCAAACCTATTAAAATTTTAGACAGTAAAGGTATATCAATCTCAGATGATTCTACTACTTTTTATTTAACCGAAGATGCGGTTCAACAACTACTAGATCTGGTTGAAATCATCAACGAAAAGGTGAAGTTTCTAACTAATTTTAACTTTGATATTCGGCTTAGTGATTTCCTCTATTGTGTCGCAGATGTTCTCAAATGTGTTAATAAGAAGGAGCTACCACGTGACGATGAAATAGTAAAGCTTATAAATATTATGTTGAAAGATCAGGACCCATCATTCCGAGTTTGCATGTTAGAGTGTTTACACTTTGCAGAGAAACAAATACTTAAGCGTTTTAAAGAAATACATACGATATACAATGGGCCATTTTAAAGCAAGTTTTATCATCCTGACAGCACTATGTCAAAATGTATTTTATATCTACAAACCACCAAATGTGAAAGAAGTGCGAATCTGTTTCGACAGCGACGGCTGCATGAAATGGTCTGGACTTTCAAGAACACATCTACACAACGATGAGGTGATTGAAGTTTCAACATATAACATGTCCAAAATTAGGAGTGATATGGTGCGCTATAAACTTATGTTCTTGTTTGATAATGGTACCCGTAATGAGACATCTGATTGGAGAACTCTCATATTAACCGATACTTATCTGTTCACTTCAAAGTATATTTCTATGTTTATGTCAACTGGTTTTCTTATATGTCTTGCTATATTTATGCTGTGTCGGAAGCAACATCTCAACTAACACCTACAACCGCTACATACTTGGTGGACTTTGGTGGAAGACAAGCTGAAAACAACTTGATATCTGGTACATATGTCTGTAAAGATTTAATATTAAATTTGGCTTGTTGGATATCCAATAGTTTCTATGAAAAGTGCAACCAAATTATTTTTGATTTTTTCGTAAGTGAATTTAATCAAAAATACAAGGATAACCTCAAAGAAATTGAAGTGAAATTAATGGAGATAGATGATGAAGTGCAGCGTATGCGAGAAACAAATGCTAAAATCACAGAACATTTAGAAGATATATCTCCAAAACCAAGCAACCCTGGAAAACTTTGTGTTTTTGGTTTGCTTTCAAGAAATGAGAAGGATGCTACCTATCCATATCATGCTGTAAGGACTCAGAAGAAAAGTTTTAAAAGAGCTGTCAAGAACTTTAAAAATAAACACCCTGATTCCGAAGTAGTTTTAAACATGTTGTATGATCCAAATTCTGTAAATCTCTTTAACAGAATAAAGACCGAAGTCGAATACCTCAAGGCGAAGAGAAACGATCTACAGATAGCAGATGTACCTCAGGAGAAGTTTATTCAGGATATTATTGATTTACGACATAAATTGTAATTGTTCACTTAGCTTAATTGTATGTAACCAGATGAAAAAATAAAATAACATTATTTTAATAAAGACTTTTATTTTATTCTAAGTACATTAATACATTAAATATATAAGCTTATTTAACATCATCTGAATTTATCCAAGAATTCTGAGATTTATCAAAACCCAGCCATTTTACATAGAGCTGCTTGCCTTTCTTCCTCAAGATGCGTTCAACCAGATAGATGTCTGTTTGTTTAGTCGTTTGTAGTTCTTCCTCGTAAAACCCTCCACTGATTGGTTTCCCCTGCATATCTTCAAGAAAGTATGTTACTGGATTTGTGAAATGAATACTAACAATCTTGAATAATTCTGTTGACCAGCGAGGTGTATACCCCTTTTCAAATTGAGCTTTTGCTTTACTTATACGTACAACATCACCCACTTTAAATTTATTTTTGTTAAACACTTTCAGATTTGAGTAAACTTGTTTCAGAATAGCTTTTTCATTTTTCTTGTTAACATCTTGAGGTTTTACACCAGTTGTTCGATGAACAGTAGCGTTGTAAGTAGCAGTGACATCAGGTAGTGTATTAACCCACTTGTAGGAGCCAATCAAGTTGAAATTTTTATATATCTTCTCTTTCAAGGTACGTATGACTCTTTCCACCATTGCAGCCTTCTTCACACTATAAGTGCTGTAGTGATTGATGTTATATTTTTTCATTAAGGCGTTAAATTTTGAGTTATAGAACTCGCGACCAAGATCAGACTGGATGTTAGAGGGTGCTGTACTAGTAGATAAAATATCAGCCATAGCTTTAGTCACCTCTTCAGCAGTTTTAGATTTAAGAGGGCGAGTCCACACATACTTTGAAAAACAATTAATAACCACTAAAATATACTTGTAACCAGAGTTTGCTTTGTAGTAGTCTGTAAATTCTGCTAAATCAATCTGCCATAAATCATTTAAACCTTTGATTATTGTACGTCTACGTTTAAAATTGATTCTTGCTGGTTTATATAACTCATCAATAATTTGTTTTTTGGTATTAGATGGTTCAACAGTTTTGCGTCTCATGGTGATGTTGGATTTAAAAGTATCCACTTATCATGTAAATCTTTTAGTTTGCTGTCTATTTCTCCCAGCTTATTCTGTAGCTTCTTATTCTTTAACACATCAATATCTTTTAAAACTTGAGTAGTTATGTTCTTAGCTAAAATTTTCAATTTATTTTCAAATTCGTTTTTTAAATCTTCCAACTCAGGTTTGTGTACAGCTTCAAGTAGTATGGCAATGATTCTTTGTTTTACCTCATCTTTGTTCTTCTGATAGTCGTCTATCCATACATCAACAAATTTTTTATTTACACCATCTGTTGCATCGACTGCATCAGCGATGTTACACAATCTATGGCTTTGCAAATCAAAATCACCACTATCAGTTCTTGGGAAAATCTCTCTTTCAATAATTTTAAACTTAGAACCTTTATTGGATTGGGAACGTCCGAACTTATCGATAGACATTTTTATACTAAGCACTAAGGTAGGTATATCTGTGATATATGTAGGTATATTAGGCGATAACACCAACCTCCTTCAGTTCTTCAATGATTGACTGAATTTCATTGTTATGAGCATTATTACCAGCAGCTTGGGAAGCTACTAAAAGTCTAAGTCTATCAACCAGCTCATTTATGTCATCCCAATAGACATATTCTATTTGTTTGTTATTTTGTAGCATATAGTTGTTAGTGTTGCTGCTTACATTCTGAGCTCTAGGTTCAGTTTTTTGTTCTGCGTTATGATGTGTGTCGTAACCAAAACCTTGAGGAGTTGAGGATCTTCGTCCTCTTGGGTTTATAACTGGTTTTATTAGAGTCAGATACTTTTCGGAGGAACAACCCTTGGTTCGTGCGTTGGGATCGTAGTTCATTTTATGAACACTAGTTGCTTCTAGAATATCTCTATAGTGTTGAAGATCGTCATAGGTATACCCTCTAGGTGTTTTCATAAATATCAATTCTAGCAGACCTTGTGTTTGCGGATATCTCCTTTGACCTAGTCGAATGTCATTATCAGTAAAGTCCAAGTGTTTATTGCCAAGACTCCAACTACCAGTATCTTTAGCGTAGCGAGCACCATACGTTTGATCAATAGTAGCAAGCCTCGGTGGTTCAGTAAAATACTTGTCTACATAATATCGAACTCGTTCAGGATATTGCTCCAAAAATTCTTGATATGCTGGGTTGTTTGTGACAGTTTGTAGATCTGCCTCAAGCTCTTCAAATGTTGGGATATCCTCATCAAAACTTATCTCTACTTCTGGTTCGGCTTCAAAAACTTCCTGGTCTTTAAGGAACTCAACTTTGGGTTTCTTTTCTGGTACCGCTTCTTCTTTGATTTGTTCAGCTGGTGACTGCAGTTTAAGCGTTGATGTATTTTTAGATATTTCACTCAGTGGGTCAACAAGTGGTTTATATAAACGCTGCAGGGCTTCATCATTCTCAGCTCTACCAAGCTTAAGCATTAAATGTTTTTTTCGAATGTTTTCAGCAAGTTGTAAAATCTTTTTCTTAATTTTTCTCTCTTGGTTACTCATCACCTCCATCTTGCTAAAGTTATTTGTTTCGTGTTAAGAGATGCAAACAGTTCGGTGGTTTAAGGTGTACTAGCTTTGAATTGGTTGTATGTCTGCCTATCTAGTGTTAGGTATCTAACACAACAGGTAGACCCGGTTGTTACAGGTTGTTAGACAGGTTGTTAGACAGGTTGTTAGACAGGTTGTTAGACAGGTTGTTTTAGACAGGTTGTTTTAGACAGGTTGTTTTAGACAAGTTGTTTTGGACAAGTTGTTTTAGACAGGTTGTTTTAGACAAGTTGTTTTAGACAGGTTGTTTTAGACAAGTTGTTTTAGACAAGTTGTTTTAGACAGGTTGTTTTAGACAGGTTGTTTTAGACAGGTTGTCTGTCTTGTTAGCTGGTTGGTTGTCCTGCTAGACATCTCTTTGTTGTTGTTGGTTGTAGACCATTAGATTAATATGTAGCTATCGAATCCTTTTCTATATCTCCCTCTGTGGACTTCGTTTTCTTTTACAATCACCAACACACCATACTTATTACCATTCCAGCATTGACAACATATATTTTTAAATTGTTTAAAGTCCATATCAGTGGTCACATGATCGTCATAGATGTGTTTTAAGTTCGTTTCATCTTGTTTAAAGAGAATCAAAACGTTAGCGTTATCACGTATCAGATGTTTGGGTATTCGAGTATATGTTTGACAGAGATAGAATGAATCAATATTCTTATGTCTCCCCATACTAAAGTATGCTCTCATTTTATCTTGTTTGTCACAAGCCACATCATCGAATATAAACACCGAGTTGTCCTGGGCTTCTGCTGGATCTAATATTTCATCGTTTTCACTATATGGATAATAACCAACACTTTTTGTAGCATCCAACACCCTTTGTAACATCTTATATTTAGGTTGATACAGAGACTTTGAATACACATACACGTTATCAAACTTTAAACCATTCGGTTCAAACAATAAACTTAACATAACATTTGTTTTACCACACCCACTAGGACCACATATGATACCTCTAACTGTGTTTGGGAAGAGAGGACCATGCCTTAGTTGTTGTTCTGCTGTATCAACAACATCGTCTATATTTGTAATAGGTAAGACAGAAGCGTGTTTGATGGTGTGCATCTTGACTGGAACTAAACTATATTTTTCGAGTATGTATATAAATATAGACATGTAAGCGGATCACACAGTTAGTATCAATGTTGGTGTCACAGGGTGAAGGTCTCGTAAACACAGCCATTAACAAGCTACCTGTTGAGCTGCACGTTCCTGGTTATCAATTTTGTGGCCCGGGTACTAAACTTAAAGAACGTCTTGCTAGAGGTGATCAAGGTATCAATCCTTTAGATCGTGCTTGTCGAGACCACGACATCGCTTACTCTCAATCAAAAGAGTTAAGTGATAGGCATCGAGCCGACGAAGTGTTGGAGAATCGGGCTTGGGAGAGAGTCAAGTCAAAGGACGCAAGTTTTGGTGAAAAGTTAGCTGCTTGGGGTGTTACAAACACTATGAAAGTTAAAAGAAAGCTTGGTATGGGTCTTGATGTAATCAACTCAAAACCGAGGAAAAAAGTTCCCTTTAAAAACATTCTTAGTCTGATTGGAGAAGTTATAAAAGACAGAAATCTTATTCCATCAGAGAATGCCGTGTTTGATATCGCTCACGCAATTGTTAAACAGATTGGTGGGCGTAAGAATGTGCTGAAACCGCGAGTTATTCCAATACCTAAAAGCGGAGGCTTCCTTCCACTACTACCTTTAATTTTTGGTGGCCTGTCAGCGCTAGGTGCTCTGGGTGGCGGTGCTGCAGGCATTGCTAAAGCAGTTAACGATGCCAAATCAGCCAAATAAAAACTAGAAGAAGAAGAACGGCATAACAAAACGATGGAGGCTATTGCTATGGGTAAGAGAGGTAATGGTTTGAAATTAAAACCAAAGTATAAGAGACTCGGTAAAGGATTATATCTGAAGAAGCAGCGTAGCGGTTATGGGTTGTATTTGCAGAAACCAAAAAACGAGTAAGATGTTTACCAGCAAGACCTCTAACAAATGAAGACCTTGTGAAATTTGCTGGTAAAATGAAAATTCCATATTTTAGAGGTGTATACATGCGAGATACTTTGCCATCGAATGGGCCACGCAAGAATGAATCACTTATCATGAATTTGCAAACAAACAAGGAACCTGGCAGTCATTGGGTTGCAGTTAAGAAACGTGGTGACACAGCCGTGTACTTTGACTCATATGGAAACTTGAAGCCACCAGTTGAGCTGCAGCGTTACCTTAAAGACTCTACTCTAATGTACAATCATGATGTGTATCAGAAATATAATACTTATAATTGTGGTCATTTATGTTTAAAATTTTTAAATAAAAGCCTTAAACGGTAGTATCTGTGTTTCAGTCATGTCGCAAACCTTCACGTTGAAAGATCGAAGTTGTCATCTGTCAACAGACTACGATCCTCCAATTGAATTGGATCCAGGTGGTAGTTATGCAGTTGCTTTGATAGGTTTTCACACATACAACAACATACCTAACATATATAAAGGTAAAAATAAATTTTATGTAAAAGAAGGAGCTGCTTGGAGAATCATCACGATACCTACTGGTGCATATGAAATAACACATTTGGAAAACTTGCTTCAAAATGAACTTGTTGGTGCTACAGCAACACGTGAACAAAAGCAGCTAGCTTTGATTCTAAGACCTAATCCCAACACCATTAGATGTGAAATAAAGTGTTTCACAAGTATCAGTTTTGAATCTGATGATTCGATTGGGCGAATGCTGGGATTTTCAAAGCAAGTTCTTCAACCAGGTGTCTTCCATGAATCTAATTTACCTGTTGAAATAGTGGATGTTAAACAGATTCGTATAGAAACTAATATTGTGTCTGGTTCTTACTATAATGGAAAACCTTCACATACGTTATATGAGTTTGCACCGATGGTCGATCCTGGTTATGCAATCGATATAGAACCTAAGAATCTAATTTATTTACCAGTAAACAAACGAGAGATTTCAAATATAAGCATCGACATCGTGGATCAAGATTCAGTTCCTGTAAACTTTCAAGGTGAAGAGGTGTCTGTTCGCTTAGAGCTTAAAAAGATTGCCTAGAATGCTAGTCTTTAAAGATATAAAAGCAAGCGAATCTACCAAAACAAATTTAGTACAATCAGCTCCTTTGAAGCATACACTTCGTTCCGATAATATTGAATTCCTTAAAAGTCTTGGTTATCATGTCATCAAAACTAGAAATATTCAAAGACCCCAAGTTTGACGACTCCATTGATCGAGAAGAACTTAGGTCTTACTATTCATCAACTAAATCGTTTGGTAACAGCGATGAAGTTGAAATAAACATCAATCAGCAAGATGCATTCGTATGTCTAGCAGAGTCAGCTCTAATAATCGAAGGTGCTCTGGAACCTCTAGCAGTACAAAATGCTACTGGTGTCTGCCACATGTCAAATAACGGAGGAGTAGCTCTGTTTGAATCAATGATCTATGAATTAAATAACAAGGAAGTGGAGCGAGTACGAGATCCATACACCACAACAAACATCAAAACTCTGCTTTCGTTTAGTAAGAATGAAGCAAAATCTCTTAGCAATGCTGGGTTAAATGTATCATCAGATCACATCACCTTAAACGATAACAAGTTTCACTTGCTCCTACCTCTTTGGTTCCTCTTTAGTTTCTTTCATCACTTTAAAGGAGTTCTCTGTGGTAAACATACTTTCCGATTTACAAGAGCTCGAAATGATTCCAACTGCTATTACAGCACAGGTACAGCAAGATCTAAGATAACTGTAACCAATATGTTTTTAAAAGCAAAACATGTATTTCCAAACGATCAAATGAAGCTGGAACTGATGGATAAAATAGCAAAAGACACATCTATATTTCTCGCATATCGGAAATGGGATATATATGAGCTACCATCACTCAGAGATATAAACAGAGATGTGTGGGCTGTTAAAACTGCAACCAACTTGGAAAGACCTAGATATGTGATTATAGCGTTTCAAACAGATCGGAAAGATAACATAAGCAAAAAAGGTGACTTCTTCGATAACATCGGTATGGTAGATCTACGAGTGTTCCTAAATTCAGAATGCTACCCTTATGAAGCTATGAATATGGATTTCGAAAGATCAAAATATGTTGAAGCCTACCAGATGTATACAGATTTTCAAAAAAGTTTTTACTATAAAAACATGTCGGAGCCTCTTTTAAATTATGATGAGTTTAAAGATCGAGCTCTATTTGTAATCGATTGCCAACACCAGAATGAATCAATCAAGTCTTCAACAGTCGACATCAAAGTGGAGTTTATGAGTAAAGACAATTTTGCTCCGAGAACTAGGGCCTACTGTTTAATTATTCATGATTGTGTATTTGAATATAAACCTCTAACTGGTATTGTAAGAGCCATTATGTAATATTTTGTATGTAAATCTTATTACTCCTAATAAATTAATTGTATTCCAATCGAGTGTTTTATTTCTAACCTTAAACCGTTGTCTAAGAAACAAATTTGGTGGGTTTACGATATAAAAAACATGTATTTCAATTTTCTAATAAAATAATTTACACCAAATAACTTATATAAAAATTCGCTACCGATTCTCTATTTAAACTAAAGCCGTCATATGATCTGGGAAGCGAAATAAAACGTTATGATTTTATTCCACACACATTAGGATATCAGCTGAGTAGCCGTTATCACAAGTCTTTCCGCTTTAGGTGTGTAGGCCGCTATTAACAGTTTAAATCATCAGTCGGGCGCGGTCATGACAATTATGTGTTTAATAATTTTTTGAATCTTACCTAAAATGCATCAGATGTTTAAGTGTATTACTGTTTGTTTACATTTAAATAAAACAGGGTTATTTTTTAATAGCTGGAGAGGCTATATGTCTTACATAACGCATTGCCTTTTTGTAAATCTGTTTACAGGTGTTATCAATATGGAACTAGTTTTTTTGTAAAGCGTGAAAATTGGTGTTGGTGTTTTAAAAATTAAGTGATAGTGTGGCCCTATGTCTGAAGGTGATTATGTCTGGTGAGTTGGTCTACCAATTTTTACATAAATAAGCTGAACGCAGCAAGTGTGGTATGGTAGCGAATTTTCCTATCCTTTTAAATATAAGTAAATACCTTTTTATACTTTATCCAATACTAACAGCTTTAATAATATTATTATTCTGGGACGAGTGTTTCACGTCATTTTCAATGGTGGTTCCCATTTAATTCGATCGACTTAATTTTCATCCTACATACGACGTTATTTATATTAATTCTAATGAGATAATTTTAAATTGATTTGATTTTAATAACCAGGTTAGTCTTTGGCATGTGGTTTATTACTAATAATTACCTTCTTATTACGCATGTTATTTTAACTGGCGTAATACAGGTTAGTTGGCTTTTGAATACGTCATCTCAGGTTAGTTCGCTACTTGTTCGGGTTAAATACGAAGTCAGGTGGTGGAGATATTCGGGTCTGGTCAGTAGCTCCACCACCTTATGCTCGGGTTAGCTCGGAGGTCGTCGGGTCCACCACCTTGTGCTCGGGTTAGCTCGGGTGTCGTCGGGTCTGGTCAGTTCCACCACCACCACCACCACCGCCACCACCGGTGGCGGAGTGGCGGTGGTGGTTCCAGAATGCCTCATCTATACCTACTCCCCTCATAAAATAAATTTGTTAGAAATGACTAGTTTATAATTCCTAAAACATCTAAGTAAATACTAATACAAGACTCCTTTCTGATTTCTAAAAGTTTCACTTCAGAGTGGCAAAAGATTTATGACACGCTTATTATAATTTCTTAACCCTTTGTTTCCTTTTCATATCGACAAAATTTGAGATTTATACACTACGTGAAATAACGGGGTAAAAATACAATCCATTTATACTAGTGTGCTCGCTCTCGCTCACAGCTTTGGGAATGTAGGATACTATCGATCGACTATCCAGTTTAAAATAACAGATAAATAACTGAAGCCGTTATTTTCAACGGTTATTATTTCCCATCACCACTTGTCATGATCACAATCTTTGTTTCAGAAGTCTCCGACAAAAATTTTACCTGCCACTCAAACTGCAACTTTGGCCAAAGGGCCGCAGAGAATATACTTCAAAACAGCTGCTGCAGGAAATCCGACTGTCATACCATCAGGACAAATCATACAATTGACAGGAACTCAAACAATGGCTGCATCACAACTTCATCAAATCAACATTCCTGGTAAAGGGGTATGTATTTTATAATTACTTATAATTTAACTTTTTTTGAAAACTCTTTTTAAAATTCAAAAGTCACAATGTCCTACCGAATTTTTTCTACAAAAATTCGCTAAAATGAGTACATTTTTTATTATAAAAAATCATGCTTTTTGTTAGTAAATTATCTTTGTTAGTCATAACTTTGGTCCGTAGACTACGTTAACAAAGTGGATTGCTTCGGAACTAGGGATCAGACAATTCTCCTTATTCAAAAATGTTTTGATCATAAATTTATAACATCGAAAGCTATAGCATCGACAAAAATACACACCAATGTGATGTATTCCTCATATATGGTTTATTTAACATAACCTCATAGGTAGAAACGATGATAGCGTAATCCATATTAATTACAATAAAGTTTGAATAAGAGTCTCGGTGGTCCAGGGGTAAGAACATGCAACTCTGAACCGAAGGGTAGTGGGTTCGATTCCCAGGGTTCCCCTTTCACTTTTTTCAGTACATACTGTAAAATTAACATCAACCAAGGTGGTGGCATTGTATTTGAGCAAGTTGAGTGTCTGCACCTTCCGCCCTTCGGAGGAGGCGTAAAGCCGTCGATCCCGTGTGCATGCGATGTTGGGCACGTTATAGACCACTATCCCCCTTATAGGAAGGCAGAGGTTCGGCAAAATTTTCATGATAGTGAGGTGAAACTGCTCCGTGGCGTCTGTGATTGGCCATAGTCGCGGTAATCGACCGACGTTAAAAGTACAAAAAAAAAACAGAAAAAAACTGGGAATATCATTGAAAATAGTTTTTATTTATGTCATTCCTTTTTCCTATACTGTGTATACATGGAACTCTAAGAACCGTCATAAAACTAGAGATGAGGTGTTGCTGAGGGCGCCCTCTATGTCTAGGAAGGTCCCCAGCGCCACCTCCCTTCCCAGCGTATTTTCCAGTTTCAGCACCAGTTGGTGCAATGCTGTTTCTGTTGAGACTTTTTTTCCTCCCTCAGGGGTCTTCCGCGTCTTTGCCGCCCTGATAGCACCGCACCCTTTGGCTTATTGTGCATGCCCTTTGTCTCTACTCCACCAGTTCCAAAATCACTGTGCCTTGAACTAGTCTGCACAGTAATTGGTAGGGTGAAGTTTTATATTGCTCTGTCTCCGGTCTAGGCTGACCGTAGATCAGTTGCCTTTTGCGGTCCAGAACTTTACACTCGCACAAGATGTGCTGGGCTGATTCCTCCCTCTCGCCGCAGAGTCTGCATGCCAGGTCCCCCTCGAACCGCCCAAGTTGAGACTCTTGCCCTGTATGCATATTGTCCACAGTGTAGGGGATATGCTTCCAGTACACCGCCCCTAATGTGGTGGTCGAGCAGTTTTGCCATTGTTTTTTGGAAGAAGGACATGATACTTATTGGCCTCAGGGACTTTGCCTGGTCTGTTGGAAGCCCAGGCTTAGGTATGAATACAACCCTGGCCAGTCTCATGCCCTCGGAATGTACCCCAGGGCCAGGTTGGCCCTCATAATGAGGGTAAGCACTGGCGCCAGTATGTCTATACCCTGTTGGAGCATGATGGGTATTATTCCATCAAATACCGGGGATTTGAATGACTTGAAGCTGTTAATGGCCCATCTGATTTTGCTCCAAGTAACCACGTCTTTAGCGACTGTCCAGTCTACTCTAGATGCCAGCCTGTACTGCGCCTCTATTTCTGAGTGTTCCCAGTCCGGAGGTGATTGGTTTATTATGTTGCAGCCGGGGAAGTGCGTCTGTAGTAAAACTTCCATATTTTCCTCATTCCTTCCACAGGGCATGTCTATATTCATCCCATGCTCCCGACCTTTTGGCCGCGTTGAACAGCTTACGATCCTGCATCCACCTTTGCCTGAGGTCCTCGTTCCAGCACGGGATGTTCTTGGTGGACACCCTCATTTTCATGGGGCAGTTGGCGTTATAGGCCGAGGTGATTGCGTCTCGCATTTGGGCTGCCGCAATTTCGAGGTCTATTGAATTGTCTATGGTACTCTTTACTCCCCGCAGTTCCACTGCTAGGTATGCCCTGTAGGCTGCCCAGCCCGCCTTGCGAAGGTCCCGGTACCATATGTTTGCCTTTCGACTTTGGCGATTTCAAACCGGATGTATCTGTGGTCTGAGCTACTCACTTCTCCAGACACAAGAACTAGCAAAGTCACCCAAAAACTGGGTGGAAACTGTTAGATCTAAAACTTCCTCACGCCGTATTGTGACGAAGTTCGGTTTATTACCTCTATTCAATATGTCTAAATTAAATTTCATAAAGAATTATAAAAGTGACTCGCCCATAGAATTTGTGTCTGAGCTTTTCCACAACTCATGGAACGCGTTCGCATCCATGCCGATGATGGTCTGCCATCCACCTGCTCTGCTACCCACCATCAGCTGCTCCAATTCATTGTCTTAGTAAACTTATTAAAGTCATAACTGATACTTGTAAAGCCAAATGACAATTAGAAGAAAATGTTGAATTCTGAATTAGCTGTTGAATTTTTACATGGCTTTCCTATACCCTCCCTCCACCGTGACCTAAGGTCTATTGTGGCTCACGTCTAATTACTTAAATTTCACCCATCAATTTCAGCTCCCTGCAGGAGTCAATCTTTTCTTAAGCGTGAAAGTTTGTTTGGCAGGTGTACTGCCACCTGAGTGAGAGATAACCTCTCTGCGAGTTCGCCTGGACCAGACATCCGTCAGTGTTTGACTCGAGGTGGTATCATGAAATTCCACTCTCAAGCAACATCCAATCTCCAGTTATAATCCACCTCAAGAGATCTCAGCTCTCCTCCGGGTCCGTCTTGACCTGACCTGACTCCCACCAGTGCTAGGCTCAAGGGGACATCCCATCGAGTCTCGCTTCCAAGCATCACCCAAGCGAGGCTGTATGTCCGTTTCCAAGCACACAGTGGGGGCTTCAAACTCTGGGTGTATACCACTCATCAGAGATCTGAACCCCCTCCGGGTCGTCTGGACACACGACACCCGCCAGCGCTCAACCCAAGGCGGTATTATCTGGAACCCTGCTCCCAAGTAACAACCAAGCGAGACCAGTTGTCCATTTCTAAGTCCACAGTGGAGGTCTCAAAATCTGAGTGCACATCACTCCCCAGAGATATCCGCCTTCCTCCAGGCTCACCTGGAACAAACCCCTGCCAGTGTTTGACTCCGATTAGTCACCTCTTACAACAGGCTAGAGTTACCTTGGGCCTATTCTTTTGGTTAGTCCCCATACCTACAAGGGAGTACATGATGTATGCTGTTACGTAAATTTATTTGACACATTACACTATACTTTTGTAAACATCTTAGCAAATAATGTATAAAATTGTCTTCTTTTTTCTAGATGCAGTACATAAAGTTCGTTTCCAGTGCGGGAGATGCGACTGTCACCTCGACATCTGGGAATGTTACTACTTTGAAGACTGTACAAGCTACCGGTACTCCAACGAACATTCTTCTTTCTGAAATAAAGGTATGATTAATTTTTCAATGGTATAATAATAATTTTTTATTTTGTATTGACTTTTCTCATGCACTTACCAGATTGGTAAGGCATTTTTAGGATGATTGGTACTGTCTTTACCCTAATAGCTGTAATCTTTCACATGATACCTGCATGCATAAAGTCGTAACAGATTCTTGGTTTAAATAAAACTCTTTCTTTGAATTACAGGTGCAATAACCACATAACACAGCGCTTGATACACAATCATCATAGTTGAACGGTAATGTCGCTCTGTCATCGTAACCATGATTCTTTGCCTCCAGCAAATGTGTTCATTTTTTTCTTTATAGACCTTATTTACGAACTCGAAGCAGCACTTGGTACTGGTAAGAAGTTCTAGCCCTTTCACTGCGCATTTAATCTGAGCGGCTCTCTGCCATGTGCGCTTAATTTTCAAGTGGTGTGTTATACAGTGTGTCCCAAACTGGATGGGAATGTATCGTTATCTCCGTTATTATTAGAGATAGGGAGACGGTTAAATTAGCAATGTTTTGTAGAATTTCATGCTCGTTCCAAATATGACTTGTATTTTGCCCTGCCTCTTTTTGTTTTCAAGTTATTTTGAAAAAAAAACAAAATTTGTCGATTTCTTTTTTCTTCAATACTTAGTAGGCGTTGATCTGACATGTCTAAGACTTGCACATTATCAGGACACTTTTTACAGAGTAATCTTTTTGTGCTATTCTCAACTTTGGATTGTCATTTGTTTTTGAGCTACAGGTATCAACGTTTGTTTTTATTATGGCAGTCATATTGGATTTTTTGCTTATGTGATACCAGTTGACGTTGAACATATAGTTTTGAAGATTTATTCGTACTTTTATATATACACATACAGAAGCAGAGATGCAAGACAAAAGAATATTGGGATACACTAAAACAAGATGGCTATCACTTTTGCCTGCGGTTGAGAGAATCTCAAATGTGTCTCCATTGAAATCATAATTTTTATCACAAGAAAAATGCCCTGCTATTATATGTCAATTTTTCTCTAATGAATGCTCAGAGTTATGGTTGAAATTTGTCAGTGTGCAAGCATCAATATTTAACGAAACGGTAAAAATGATGGAGGGAGACAATACTAGCTTTACAAAAGTTTCATACTTGTTTGTCGATTTAAAAAGCAAGTACACAAACCAGTTAGTAAATGATTATATGCCTCTGACTAAAATAAGAAATGATTTAACGAAACTTGTAGAGAGTGGTCAAATCAACAGAAATTATTTTATGGGCAGGGTACACAGCCACCTGGATTACCGGGAAAAATCAGGGAATTCGAAGTACCCCCTAAAATGTCAGGAAATTTGTGATTTTTCTCAAATGTCATGGAAATTATTTAGTAGACCTGGAAATTATGTATTTGCAAAATTCCGTCACTAGCAGATTCATTGTTATTTTAATTTCATATATATTATCTCAATTCCTTTGACGTAAATATTTTTCTACTACGGCTGTTGTTTGGTATATTAATTGAAACCGCCAACAAACGCAGCACATGTCACATGCGGTGATATAAATATAGCGTCGTCTTCAGCTCAAGCATGTCTCATTTATTCATGTCACTTCGAATGTTCTTCCTTGAATGCATAAAATGCAAAATACATTCTATTTATTGGTGGCATAGAGCTGCACTGTGAATGTGTTTTTTTAACCTTTATGACCGTGTACCATAGTGTTAACATTGGGGAGAAAATATTGGGCAGTTTTATATTTTCAAAATTTTAATATCACAACGCATTGTGTATGATAGTTTAAAATAATTAGCAGGGGTGGAAAATATAAAAATCCACGATTAGCATATTCAGTATGTCAAAAATTCATATCATGAATATATAAGAATTCTTAATGAAAATCAGAAGACAATGTTTGAGATAAGCAAATCAGAAAAAAATGTAACCTAAGGCACATAGAGAAATAGCACGACTAGAAATGAGGAAAAAAGACAATGGAAAACATGAAGCTCAAGTTTTAAAATCTAAAATTCCCACATTAAGAAAATATGTATGAATAATTCCTATTATCTTATCTCAATCTGGTGATTTCTCTTGGCCTTTTTTTTATAGTAAACATTTGAGATGTGAATTACTATTGTTTTTTAACTTTATTTTGTTGAGTAAAAAGACGTGTTTTTATTCCAATGCTTGTGGCTCATTTAGATTAAAATGAGTGACACCTTGTTAAGTAGTTACTGCAAAAATGTGTAATAAACTTAAGTCATTCAAGACTTAGAAGGTTATCACTTTCTGTATGAGTTAACAGAATTAGGCATGTTTGTTTTTGCTAATGTATGTGTCTTAAAAAAAATTTTGTTCAGAACTTTTCTTTATTTTGTTGAAAGAAAAATATTCAGAGATGTGTGTCGTGCATGAAAACATCAGCCGAGGGGCCTGGAAATGTCAGGGAATTTGATTTTTGATTTCTGCGGGGTGCCCTGATGGTACATTCGTAACTTTTATCACAATTGCATCCGGTATCTGCAAAAGTATATTCATCAATACAATGAATTCAAAACATATACTTGGATTCAATTAAAACAAAGTCTGAAATGGGCTGATGTACAGCAGACATACCAACAGCTATTGGTGCAGATGCCTATGGTGGCTACAACTTTAAACGAATATAGTTGTTCAACGGAGTAAGTTACATGTTAAATTACGTAAACCATAACGTCTTAATGTGATGAGAACAGAACAACGATTGATGGAGGTGTTCGAAAATTTCAATGAAAGCGGAAAGCCTCTCAAAAATTGCCTGGCTATCGTCCAGTACCTTTGTTGTTTGCCAGTGTCGAAGGCGCATACAGAACGAGAATGCCTCACGGAAGTCGTAAATGACGTAGTGAATTTTCATAAAAATGTTTTTAATAGGAAACATGTCTCTTTAATGCAAGCAGGCATCAATTTGGTTCCCGGTATAACCTATATAGTAGAATCAATGTACTATCTTTTATCAAATTAACTTATTGTTTGAACATGTACAAAAGTTTTCCGAAAATAAACTTTAAATGTTTCCGAGAAAACTGGTCAGGTCAACGAACCTTAGGTTAATAGCCAATTGAGTTGAAATTTGAAGCATTTAATGGAAATTCACTATCAAAACGCACTTACTACGTTTCAATTTTTTTTCTTACAAACATGCACCATATTTCGATACAAAATGCACCATTATATATAAAGATATAAAAGTGAAACTGACCCTGCATATTAGTGTTGGGTCGTTATTTAACAATCCCTTATTTTTTAACGGTTGCCGAGCCGCAAGGGTAACCACCTGTTATGGATATATAAAAATAACAAGTACAAAATAATGCTTTACACTACACTATAATTCGGACTCGTATCTGTTTCTGTTCCACTGCAACTAGCTTCGAGCTTCGATGAATAAACATCGGTTTTCATCGGCAACTGTTAAATTTAACAGGATGAATGGACGAGACTGCGAATGCTAAATATGTATGGGTAAACAGTGTATAGAGCAGACTTTACTTCATAACATAATACTTAACACTTTATACTAGTGTGCTTGCTCTCACTCGCGGCTTTGAAAACGTAGGATCGTCGGTAAGCGTATTGATAAAGATGACCGGTGAAGCGAAAATCGAAAATGTAATTAGAGATCCTTCTAAGAAAGAATAAAAGCATAATGTAATAACAAACCATATGTACAGAATAAAGGCAAATTTCTTTATTGAAATTTTATGAGAGCTGCAGTATGTTGCAGTTCCTAGAATCACTCCCATTGTAGTGTAGTAGTGTATAATGCATTTATTTGTTGAAGATAGTGCTGCCCTGCAATTAAAGTTCTAACGTCCCAAGACGTGATAATTCTTGCTGTGGCATTGAAATTTAGGTAAAGACCCCTAATAAAATAAATTTGTGAGAAATTACTAGTTTATAATTCCTAAAACATCTAAGTAAATACTTATAAAATACTCCTTTCTAATTTCTAAAAGTTTCAATTCAGAGTGGCAACAGATTTACGACACGCTTATTATAATTTCTTAGCCCTTTGTTTGATTCCGACAATATTTGAGATTTATACACTATGTAAAATAATGGGGTAAAAATACAATGCAGCCAGCTTCCGGTTTTGCAGAAACTCCATCAACTTTCATTAATTTTTTACCAAATTTTAATTAGTGATGAATACCCAAAAAACCCCTTCATCATTTTTTTTTATAAAAAATTTATTAATTGTTTTAAACATAAAACAAAAATATTTTTTATTTTAAATATTATAGCTGCAAAGTATAGTAAACAATATAATTATGTTTCAGAGAATTAGAGATATCTAAAGTTTTTGCTCTATCCACATTGTTTCATACTTATTTTTGTTGTTGTTGTTGTTGTGTTCGACGAAGGGATGGCCTCGGAAATCAAGTTCAGCCGGCCACAGTACATTCCAAAGATATAATTCAATTCTCTACATATTATAGAAATGTATAGTGTAGACTCATATACACATATATTAAGAGACACTCATAAACGCAGAAACATGGTAAAAATAATAAGTGGGTAATAAAGTAATTGTAGTCTCTAAACTAAAGTTTTAAACTTATTAGCTTATTGTTTTTGTAATTAAATTACTGACGGGTGAAACGAATATGTGTGTTTTACATGTATAGATATATTGGAAACTATTAGTCAGTTTTTCTTCTTAAATTAATTGTGCTGTTTTTTTTTCTGTTAAATTAATTGTGCTATTATGTTTGTTTGTTTTTTTTTTTTTGGTTTTTTTTTTTTAATTAATTGTACTATTATGTTTTTTTTTTTTTTTTTTTTTTTTTTTTTTTTTTTTTTTTTTTTTTTTGGGAAAATAAAACTAGGACACTATGCGTCTCGGGGCCTATCGAGACGGCTTAGACATCACAAAGAGGGCCACGGCTAGGTGAGGGTAAACAGATGGTGAGACAGATGGATATTAACTATTTACAATTAATAGGACTTAAATCTAAAATAAACATATTTACAACTGGTGTGTTTAACATAACTTAATTTAATATTTACAAACAAGATACTACTACTGCTTACAACCTTCTTTTTTTTTTTTTTAACATAATGATGGTTATAGGTTGATACCAGATTTATTCAGAAAATTAAATAGGCATCTGGCTATCGGTGCATTAACTATAGCCAGTATGTGGGTTAGATTTAATGGAAATTGCACTCCCAGAGCAATTAAGGATATGTATAGTTGGTTTCTTTGCGTATTTAAGAAAGAGCAAGAAAAAAGTAAATGGTTTAAATCAGCGACAGCTTGTCCATCACAAGCACAGGTATTACTTGCTTCTATCCCAATTCGATGTAGATGTGACTGAAATCTACCATGGTTGAATTTCATACGAGTTAACATTATATTAATATTTCTGCTATGACTAGCCCATTGTATCTCTAGGTTTTTTTTCTTAGGCAGTGTAGGATATAATAATCTATAATGATTAGTGGATGTTTCGGTGTATTTTTTCCATTTTTCTTCCCACATTTTTAATAGCTGATCTTTTAGTGGGTTAAACAAATCAGCATAAGGAACATAGCTATCGATCGCATTGTCTTCAGCGGCCTGCTTGGCCAACGAATCAGCTATTTCGTTCCCGTGAATACCGGCATGGCCTTTTACCCATAAGTACTTAACTGTCCCGTATGTCCTAATCCTACCATTCATTTCTATGATTTGTCTTATTATGTCATTATGAAAATAAGTCATTCCTAGATTTTGAAGAGTCCTCAGCGCAGACTGTGAATCGCTTATAATAACAGAGTTTATTTCTTGTGCATTCAGGATCCATTTTAAAGCTTCGGCTATGGCATAAAGTTCTGCCGTATATATTGATGATAGAGGAGCTAAAGCAAATTTTAATTTAATATTATGGTTTTGAATATAAACTGAAGCACCTACACCAATTTCTGTTTTTGACCCATCTGTGTAAATGTGATTACTGTTCTTAAAAGTACTCAAGTAGGATTGAAAGATTGATTTGTTTTGAGAATCTTGTTCTGCGTAGGATGGTATTAAGACTTCGAACTTTTGCAGAAATTGCTCATATTCGATTTTATATAGTGGTGGAATTAGAAATGTTCTAACATTTTCTTCAAAGACCATAGTTTTTTCAAAGGCGGTGGCTAAAGGCGGATCATTCTTTATTCTCCAGTATTTGTTGCAAAGTGTTTCTATAAAAAGTGAATATAAACTGCTTATCATAGATGGGTTTCTATTTCTCAATTTTATTAAATACTTATTAGCCAGAAAGGATATTCTAAGGTGTAAGGGTGGCTCTGAGGCTTCTGCAAAGACCGCCTCCGTTGGTGTAGATTTCATTGCTCCGATGCTCATGCGGAGTGCCTTTATCTGCACTCTTTCTAGCTGCAACATATTGGTTTTAGATGTTGATCCATAGAGTATGCAGCCGTAATCTAGAATAGATCTTATATAGGATCTATAGAATATTAGCGCTGTTAGTGTATCGGCACCCCAGTTTCTGTGTACTGTCGCCTTTAGAATGTTTATACCCTTTTCACACTTGCTCTTAAGATATTTGATGTGAGCAGTCCAAAGAAGTTTGCTATCTAAAATGAGTCCCAAATATTTATAAGTGCTTACCGTCTTAATTGTGTATGCGTTGGCACTTATATACCGAGGAAGTTGTAGTCTGTGTCTAGTGAAGCACATGATCGATGTTTTATCTTCATTTAGTTGGAACCCTCTCTCTTCCAGCCAACCATGTAAAACGTTTATTATATACCGTATTTGTATTACACAATCTGCATAATTGTTCTGCGTTGTATATATGCAAAGGTCATCGGCAAACTGCAAACAGTTGATGTTTACGGGCCATAAACTATGAAGGTTTCTTGAATAAACGTTGAAGAGTAAAGGACTGAGTATTGAGCCCTGTGGAATTCCCTGGGCTATAGTTCTGCTTTCTGTCAATGTATTATCAGTTCTTCTAATACTAATCTCACGATTGTGAAAGAGTTGTACAATATTTAGGGCTACGTTGTTACTAAGGCCCACCTCCTCTAAATCTCTTTTAAGCAGTTTCAAATTAACGGCTTCATAGGCAGCTTTTATGTCAACAAAAAGGCATACAAGATATCGATTTTTGCTAAACGCACACTGAATATCAGTCACAAGTTGGGAAATTGCATCAGTGGTGCCCAGTCCTCTTCTAAAACCAAACTGGTGAGGATAGAATATTTGATTTTTCTCACAGTGCCATTCGAGTCTAAATTTTATTAGTCTTTCAAACACTTTGGTAATACATCTGAGAAGAGAGATAGGTCTATAGGATGTTGCTAACGTAGGATCTTTGCCATATTTATATATAAGGTGTATGACAATTTCCTTAAGCTCTTTTACGACAATCCCTTTTGTCCACCAGTCGTTAAATATGTCCAGTAGAAATTCTTTAGCTTTATGTGGTAGGTTGCTAAGAATTCTGTATGTAATTCTGTCAAGGCCTGGAGCTGTGTTCGATGTATTTTTCATTGCGAGATCCAATTCCTGCATGGTAAAAGCTTTGCTTAAGTGGTTTTCTAACTCTGATTCATTAAACATTCCAAGGTGATCTGCAGCGCCAGGTGGTGCAATCAATTGCATTATCTCGTCTGTTAGTGGGTCGTCTATTACTGTATTGTTTCCAATTTCACTATTATTAATTCTTTTGATAAAGCTCCAAATAGATGAGAGTGACGTATTTTTATTTAAGTTGTTTACAAAGCGTTTCCACGCAGCACGACTTTTTTGTTTGAATGTCCTTTTGGCTCTGGCTTCAACTATTTTGTACTGGATGTAATTTTCATAATTCGACACTCTTTTATAGGCGTGTAATGCTTGCTTGCGTTTGTTGTAAATTACTTCACAGTCTAAATCCCACCAGACTGGATGTCTGTGGGCCTCATTTACAACCTTATTTTGTTTCATTGAGTAGTCTGCGGCTAAAAAGATTGCATTGGTTAATTTCTTGAACTTGTCCTCTGTTGTCAGATTGCTATCCGAGTCCAGTGTTTTATCTATGATATCCTGAAACCGTAGCCAATCAGCTGTTGATTCAACCCATCTAACATAGGGAGTATTTCTTTTTGTGTGAAACGTTTGTTGTACCACTATAGATATGACGTAATGATCTGAGCCAAGGTTTTCTGTCTGTACATTCCAATGTGCCTCGCCTGCCAAATCTGGGGTAGCCATAGTTATGTCTACCACTGACGGATTTTCATGTGGACGGGAGATCCTAGTTGGCGAACCATTATTTATAATTACAAGATTTGTTTCGTCTATCGCCTCGCTGAGTTCCGAACCCTGATTATCATCATTCGGTGAACCCCACAGGCTATGCTTTGAGTTGAAATCCCCACCAATTAATGTTTTACCATTAAATTGCCTAAACAATTGTACCCACTGAGATTTTCGTACGATAATTTCTGGAGGTTTGTAGACGCAGACAATATTAATACTTAAATTCGTAAGTTTAATAGCACACACATCGGTCTCACCGCCAGCATTAAAGTTTAAGGTAAATACTTCATAGTTAAGTTTTTCAGAGACCAAAATTCCAACACCACCACCTCTTCGACCTAATCGGTCTTTTCTGACTAAATTATAGTTATTAAATTTAAAATTAGTATTTGTAGGTTTTAGCCATGTTTCGCTAATCATGACAATGTCTATCTTATTATCCGATAAGTATTTACTAAGGTTACATCTATTTTGGAGTATAGAACGTGAATTCCATTGCACGATATTTAGAGAAGAATTGAGCCGACTGAACATGTCAGAATGAGGTGTCCCCATCGCTGTCGCTTTCCCTATTACGAGATATCATAGATGATATAGTATTTTTAATATTTAATTTGTCTAATATTACTTTGGAATGATGTGGAGAAATGTGTTCCACCAGGTCTGTAAACAAACCCATCATCTGTTCTGTTAGTCTATTTTTATAGCGAACGAATTCATCTCGATATGGGTTTGGAGTTACCGGTTGGGAGAGGAATATTCTCTTTTGTGGTCGTGATGAAGAGGGATGAATGATCTCTGGGGATTTTTCGGGTTTGCGTTTTTTACTTTCACTGCTTGTGTTTAATCTCAGTTTACGTGGGGGTTGTCTGTATGTATTTATTTGGGAGCTATTATTTGAAGCAAAACTTTGTACGGTTTTTGGGGGGGAGGGGTTAGATGTTATCGGTAGTGAAGGGTATTGATTGAGATCATTTAAAGCTTGAAAGCGATTGCTGGTGACAACTTTGGAGTAAGAAGGGTTATTCTCAATAGTTTGGGCTTCCTTAAAAGTGATATTTTTCTCTGCCATGATTTGTTTTATTCTTTTTTGTTTTTCAAAGACAGGACAAGACCTAGATAATGTGGAATGTGAGTTATTCTGACAATATACGCAAAATATTTTGTTAGCACAAATTTCTCCCACTCCATGTTCCTCACTACAGGTTTTACACCTCGCTACACGACTTTTGCACATTTTCTTCGAGTGTCCGTACCTTAAACAGTTCGTACACTGAATGACGGGATGAACGTATGGTTCTACTTCTAAATTAGCGCCATTGATTCTTATGTATCTGGGAAGGTTATTTCCTACAAAGGATACAATAATAATTTGTCTCTTCACTAATTTGTTCTCACCTCTTTCATCAGTTACTCTCTTTTGCATTCGTCTAACTTCCGTTACCTCGACTGGAGATTCTATCTGTTTAAGTAAGTATTCTTCATCAAAGACTGTGTCTACGTACCTAACAATACCTCTCCTATGCGTGAAAAATTTTGGTATGTAAGCTATTAACCCATTTTGTGTTAGAAGTTCATTGTTGACCATCTGATTAGCTATAGACGCTGTTTTGAAGATAACCTTAACACGGTTTATTCCTACTGATTTAATATCAATAATGTCATTTTTAAATTCTGTATTTGCCATCAAATGGTGACCTGCGGTTATGGGAAATAATCTAGCAAAATTATTTTCTTTATGTTGAATAAATACACAATAGGGGGAAACATCCGATGAACGGTATTTATTATTGAAGTCAATATACGGGTTATTATCTTTAGGTGATAAAGATTCATATTCACATACCTGTGAGGCCTGCTTGCCTGTATTACTGGGAGGCGGGTCCCCGCCCCCCTCCTCGTCGTCCATAACTTACCTTCTGCTTTACCGATTTACTTATTTATATGCACTTAAAACACTATATTTATGTAGAATTACGAGATAAACTAAATATTATTTATTAACAGAGTACCTTTACGATTAATTATTTGTTGAATATTGTTTCAATCAAACAAAAACACTATTAAAATACGCACGTATTATCGTAGGTGTGAGCACTACAGAATACGAACGTGTACTGACTTATTTTTGTCTTTTTATTCAAATTAATCACCTTCACACCTCAGGCCGGATCAACTGATAGTTACATCGCCCGGGGATTGAACCCGTGTAGCAGTGAATCTCCTTTACCCAACTACACCACCGGACGGGTTCAGCTACTGTTACTATGTCTACGTGGAATTCTTAATAATTCATAGTTCATACATATAATAGTAAAATGCTATCGATCGACTATCCAGTTCAAATAGGTAACAGATAAATAATGGAACCTGTTATTTTCAACTGTTATTATCAAATAACGTTAACAGGTTCAACTGTTAATAGAAATGTTCTAGGGGGCCTAGTTTGCGCTCATTTGTAATAATTTTTTCAAAATTCAAAAGTCGGGATCTCGTTATTAGGGAATTTTTTTCTAAAGAAAATTCACTAAAATGCCACTGGTGTGAGAAATATGATTTTAAAAATAAAGTTAGTTGTGTTTTTTGTTTCCTAATTTAAGTGCACCATACAAGAATGTCCCGGATTGACTTTTTATAAAGTTTGCCACCTTACTCTGGCATATCTGGGTATTCATATAATTTTGAAGTCTACACCAGAATTTTTTTCCAAACGGGAGCTTGATGGTTTGGAAAATAGTCACTATTTTATTCAACACCCTGTACAAATATTATGTGAATTACCTGATGTCTTACATAACAGTGGGGTAATATTTATTTATTTAAATTTGCACATACAGAATTAAACAATTCCAAATGGTACTTAAAAATAAAACCAAACGAAAAAAATAATAGTTAATAATAACTCAAAGTAACAAAATCACTGTCTTAAGACAGTTTTCATCCTAGACATAGCAATATAAAATATATCACAATTAGAAAAATTAGCATTATAATTATGCAACAATCTGTCCATGAAACTGTTACATCCATAGTTGGTCCTGTGTGTTCGCTCAAAAAAAAGTTGCTGTTGGCGAGTTGAGCGTGGTGGAACATGAAAAAGGACCAATTCGAGCAAATCACTACAGTCAATGTGACCATTAATTAACTTATATATAAACATCAATGAAAGATACTCATGTCACGCTTTGAGACTGACCATACCACAAAGAAGCAATCTGACATCATACCCAATATCTTGGCAAGGAAAGTGATGCTTATAAAGAAGGTACTTAACAAATTTGTTTTGTACCCTTTCAAATACGATTAATGTGGCAAGCATAGGATGGAAACCATACAACACAACAATACTCAATATTACTTCGAACCAAGGATGTATACAAACTAGTGATTGCCCTTTTGTGAGTCATATGTTTAGTGTGTCGTTTAACATACTCCAAAAGTCTGCAACATTTCACAACCACAGCATCAATATGCAGATTAAATGACAAATCATTTTTTTAAATTACACCAAAATCTGCAACTGAAGTGACAACGTCCAACACCGTGTTATAAATGGTATAGCTATGAACAATCTGATTCTGACCCCTAAAATAGCTCAGAACCTTACATTTACCCACATTAAGCGACAACAAGTTTGAAGTGCACCAGCGAGTCAAGTTGTCGAGATCATGTTGCAAAGTGTTGACACCATGGACAACTTCCGAAAAAAACTTCAAGTCATCTGTATACAATTAACATTTCGATGACTCAAAACAACTCATAACATCATTAATAAAAAGATTGAAGAGAACGGGACCTATATGTGATCCCTGTGGTACCCCAGACAAGACGAGGACCTCATCTGATAGAGCACCACCAATGCTAACAAATTGCTTTCTGTCAGACAGGTAAGATCGAATCCACGAAAGATAACAACCACAGATGCCCATTGCAAACAATTTTTGCAGAAGGGTATGATACACACTATCAAAAGCCTTTGATACATCAGTGTATACAACATCAACTTGTTTACCAGCCTCCAATGCATCTGTCACGTAAGATTGAAAAACGGCGAGATTAGTGACTGTTGACCTTCCACTAAAGAAACCATGCTGCTCTCCAACAATACTGTGTTTCAGGTATTGGAAATCTCATCCGCAATGATAGATTCAAATAGTTTCGGTATTACAGGTTCAATTGAAAAACCTCTATAATTGACAACTTGTGTCTTATCACCTGATTTGTGAATGGGGATCAGAGTAGACAACTTCCAGAGTGAGGGGCAAAAACCGGCATTGAAAAACCTTTGAAAGATACTACACAAAGGGCCGCTCAAAGAGTGTCGACAATTTTTCAAGAATAAAGAAGAAATACCATCCAAACCAGCTCGTTTTTTGCCATCTGGTGAGTCAATTTTATCCTCGATTTCCTCAATTGTAAAAATATGCATAGAAAGATTATGTGCAGACCGTATATTAGATACATCACAAAAGTCAACATCAATGGAACCATGGTCAGAATAACAGGATTGAAAATGTGCAGCAAAGGCGTCTGCTATATCAGACTCATTATTATATATTACATTATTAAAACTCATTCTCTTCGGAATCCCAGCGTCCTTCCTCAAGGAATTAACCAAAGACCAGAACTGTCTGACATCAGACTGAATGATCTGCTCTGCGCTAGTCACAAACTGTAAATAATTGTAGTCAATGTGATACTTAGTGTCACGTCTAAGATTATAATATTTCATATAATCAGATTCAAGACCAGTTCTTTTAAATTTATGGTAACTTTTATTTTTCTCAGTGATGAGTTTACGAAGTTCCGAATCAAACCACCGAGGATATTTAGAACTTTTCACTGTTTTAGATGGAACATTTTGGCTAATAGCCTTGTACAACACATTGTAAAACTGATGTGTTAACAGATCAAGATCACTTGAATAATCAATAAAAGACCAGTCATAATCCAAGAAACACTGATTCACACAAGCATAGTCATCTCTGTCAAAATCAAATGTTTCATCTTGAGTTTCACTCCTGAGTGAGGGAAGATACGTAAATATTAAATAATATTAAAAGGATTGTGCTTGCAAGTGCTTTTAACAGAGTTCAATTTGATCGCGGCAATCGAATGTTACATCAAATTTTAAAAAAAGCAAAATTTTCGTATGCAACCCTTTGATTTTCAGTAGTTTATATCATGCTCTTTAATTGGGAAGTATCCTGTTGGGCATATGTATGTGTAGTAAATAAATGTCTGCAAGTTGCATTAACTCAAATGTTTTTACAGACCACTCCAATAGTAACATCGATAGCACCCAAACCCATAAAGCCAGCGATGCAGAAACAGCCACATGTGATGGTGTTGCCGAACTTCATACAGACACAGACACATCCCGTCTCAAAAATCGCCATACCAAATCGTCATGTTTCTCAACAGAAAGCTTCTCAACCTCCGACACCCACTCAAGATGTTAAACCTCCCACACCAAACGATCCGATTGAGAGCATAGAGGCTAACGGCATCCGCCCCAGGAAGCCATGCAACTGCACCAAGTCTCAGTGTCTGAAACTGTACTGTGATTGTTTCGCTAATGGGGAATTCTGTCATCTGTGCAACTGCATGAACTGTTTTAACAATTTAGAAAATGAGGACCACAGGCAGAGAGCAATAAAGGCGTGTCTGGAGAGAAACCCAAATGCATTTAGACCAAAGATCGGTAAGGCGAAGGATACAACGGGAGATATGTCAGTGAGAAAACATACAAAAGGCTGCAATTGTAAGAGATCCGGCTGTCTGAAGAATTACTGTGAGTGTTACGAGGTATGTTATGTATTCCTTTTTATTTTTTCCAATTTAATTTTAATAGGTGAACTAACAAAACCACTTTTTAAGATTTTCACAAGATGTTCTATTTTAATTTTATTTATTTAACCAGAAAACTTAAGTAAGTAAATCCTTTAGGGGTAAATTAATTACATGTACATAGGTCTAACATCCTATTCTACATAAAGAGTAAACCAATAATAGTATAGCTGTGCCGATTCTAGCACAAAAACCCATATTATTTCTTATGGAGGTTCATTTTGCAAAAAATTGTCCCCAGCGGTAAACTGCGCATGCACAAGGTCAGAACACTTCAGTTTACATATAGACTGTTATCATCAATGCAATTTCGAGGTTTGCAACCGCTCTTGACCTGAACAGACCTGCACAAGAGCCAACCTGAAGAGACCATGTGGTCTGGTCGGGGCAAGAGCGGTTGCAAACCTCGCAGTAGCATTGATGATAACAGTCTATAAACTGAAGTGTTCTGATCTTACGCAGGCGCCATTTACAACTGGAGACTTTTTGCAAAATGAACCTCCGTAAGACATAACATGGGTTTTTGTGCCAGAATCGGCATAGCTATTTTTTTTCGTTCTCTCCCTCAGGGCTCGTCCGCGGCCTCGCCGCCCCGATAGCACCACAACCTTTGGTTTATTGTGCATACCCTTAGTCTTTTTACTCCACCCACTCCAAAATCACTGCCTTGAACTAGTCTGCACAGCGATTGGTAGGGTGAAGTTTTATAATGCTCTGTCTCCAGTCTAGACTGACTGTAGATCAGTTGTCTTCTACCGTCCAGAGCTTTACACTCGCACAAGATGTGCTGGGCTGATTCTTCCCCCTCGCCACAGAGTCTGCATGCGAGGTCCCCCTCGATCCGCCCCATTTTATGCAGTTGTTTCTTGACGGCCATGTGTCCCGTTAAGAGACCTCTCAATTATTGACTTCCCATGTCTGAGCCCTGGACAGTCTACCCAGTACACCTTGTGTTGGTTTCTGACCCAGGACTTAATGGCTTCCCTGCCAGTGCTCTTTGACATGCCCAGAGCCGGTTCTGGTCCCATAAATGGTTTTGCTGACCCTCTCTTCGTGAGACTGTCAGCTTCTTCATTGCCTTTGACCCCCGAGTGACCCGGCACCCAGATGAGGGTGACCTCATTCTGCCCAGCCAGGTCGCTCGTCTCGTCTCTGCACTTGTTCACCAGCCAGGAATTTACCCGTGGGCCACTTAGGGCCTCAAGGGCTGTGTGTGGCTATAAGGATCCGTTTGTTGGTGTAGCCCCTCCTCTTGTTCTCCTGCACACAGTGCAGGATGGCGTACATTTCGGCCTGAAAGACCGTTGCATGAACTCCGAGGGAAATACTATGACTTACCCTCAGTCCTTATGAATAAACACCTGCCCACGCTCCCCGTCCGTAAACCAGACGAGCACGTCCCGTGGTGTGCCCGGCGTCTCCTGCCATGCCTCCCGGTCGAGGATTTCCACTGTAAAGTTGATTTCCCTGCAGATTCAGGGGCTCGCAAAGTCTGACCTCATTTCAAGCATGGGCTCCTCACGATCTCCTGATCCAGCAACACCTCCATGGCGGCTGTTGGGGTTGAAGGCCCCTGTGATGCCTAGGCAAGCCATCCTTTGGATCTTGCCTAGTTTTTGTTTGGCAGTGGATTGTGTCACCTTAGGCTACCAGACCAGTGCCGCGTATGTTAAGGATGGTTTGACCACCCTTGTGTACAGCCAGTGGGCCATACTAGGTCTTAGTCCCCACGTTTTTTCATATAGCTGCCTAGTGACGGCTACAGTCATGACTGCCTTACACAGTATTTTTTCAATATGACCATTCCAGGTTAGCTTAGAGTCCAATACGACCACAAGATATTTTACCTCCCTGGCCATTGGAATGTTCCTACGGTATAGAGCGAGAGTTCTGTGGCTGTCCCACTTCCTCCTCCTCGTAAATGGTATGACGATTGCTTTCTCAGGGCTCACCCCGAGCCCTTGACCAACCGTCCACCCTTCCACCACTATAAAGCGCCTCTATTTCTAAGTGTTCGCAGTCCGGAGGTGATTGGTTTATTATGTTACAGCCGGGGAAGTGCATCTGGAGTAAAATTTCCATAGTTTCCTTCCACAAACTTGTAAAGCTTCCCGTGGATGTTCTAAGGGAGCCTATGTTGGTCTGAGTGCCCTTGGACAGGATCTTGTGTAGTCGAGCACTCTCGGACGTGTTCTCCACTTCCCCGCAGTGCCTCCTCCCTGCCTCCTTCTTGGCGTCCCTCAGTCTTTTGTTATAGGTCGTTAGGGCCTGTCTATATTCATCCCATGCTCCCGACCTTCTGGCCGCGTTACAGCTTACGAACCTGCGTACTCCTTTACCAGAGGTCCTCGTTCCACCACGGGACGTTCCTGGTGGATGCCCTCATTTTCAGAGGGCAATTGGCGTTATAGGCCTAGGTGATTGCGTCTCGCAATTGGGCTGCCGCAATCTCGAGGTCTATTGAATTGTCTATTCAATATGTCTAAATTAAATTTCATAAAGAATTGTAGAAGTGCCTCACCCCTAGAGTTTGTGTCCGAGCTTCCCCACAACTCATGGTGTGCATTCACATCCATGCCGATGATGGTCTGCCATCCACCTGCTCTGCTAACCACCATCAGCTGCTCCAATTCCTTGGGTGGAGGAGGGTCTGTGCTGTCCCCTGCCAGATAGGCTGACACGACAGTAATATCCCTCAGCCCATCCCCTCCTCCACATCGGATTTTGATCGTTGCCAGGTCCCTGGAACAGAAATTCATTAAAGGCAAAAACTCTATCCCTTCCTTGACAAAAATGCAGGCCCTCAGGTTCTCGCTGGATCCGCTGTAGATGAGCTTTCCAGCAGCTCCGCCGAGTCCCTTGATCTCTCCTTTATAGGAGTACGGTTCCTGGATGAGGGCCACATCCGTGTTCCTCGTAGCCATCAGTAATCCGGCCATGGCTGCCCTACTGTGTTGGAGGTTGACTTGAAGGAATCTAAGTCCCATTAACCCCTAATTGCTTCCCCACTGGGGGAAGCTAACCCTTCCCATGCCCCAGAATGCCTTGAAGGAGGTTCCTTCAAGTGCTCTGTAAGACGCCTGACCGGATGAGAAGGCGAGGTCCTTTCTCCTCTGCCTTCCTGCTTAGAACTGACCAGTGTTGTGTCCCCAGTTCAGGGTTCTGGATCTTCAGTCTACTGATCACCGTCTCCTGCAGGACGGTGTCAGGGATCCGAAGAGGACCTTGCGTCTCTTTGGGAGTTCCTTGGGCTCGACGGCTGTCAAGTCCACCCCCTCCCAATCTCACCGAGGCCCCCGATCGTTTTCCGCAGCCAGTCTCGCGACTGCGGGCCGGCACGGGTTATCCAGGGGATGCCCCCCGCCAGGCGCGCCCGGTGGAACTGAGGGTCCGCTTTCCCCTGGTCTAGCGTGACCTTAGGCTGGCATCTGTCAATCACCGCCATCCAGAGGCCCTTCGCAGCCTCCCTATACGAGCCAGTCTGCGCTGGTGTTCCGACCTTGGTCCTTTTGGGACGCCTGCCTGTAGTAGGCGTGCTAGAGCCCGAGCGCGGCATCTTCTGACTCGCACTCTCCTCTTGCGCCTCTACAGTTGCCCTGGCCCTTTTGGGACGTCTGTCTATAGTAGGCGTGCTAGAGTCCGAGCGCGTCCTCTTCTGACTCGCACTCCCCTCTTGCCCCTTTACAGGTTACTCGACCGTCCACATCCCGGTCGCCATTTTCTGCGCCCTCCGGAGCTTCTTTCTTTGCGCCCCGGAAAGACGCTTGGACTGCCGGGGCAGTCCCCCTACCCCTATAGTAGGGTCCTCACTGGTGGATGGGTCCCCAGAGTCCGTGGACCTCGCCGCCCTCCGGTGGGACCCAGCCTCCAGCTTGGGTGTCAGGGACAGGTCTGTGGCCGAAACTACCTCCTGATCCCCCGTATCTACGTCGGTCGTGAGACCTCCAGAGTCCGCTGCCGCCCCCTGGCTCGTCTCCGTTTCCGGAATAGACTCAAGGCACGAGTCTGTAGCCGGAGCCACTCCTCGATGCTCATTAGTTTTGGTTCCATATATATTTATGATCTTTATGTTGTTCCCACGAGAATGGGGGAAATACTGTCCACACCATCAGAACCCACTGTGTGGTGCAAGACGGGTTACACTGGAGGGTTGCCCGGTACTCCAGAGGTTCCGTCACGACACCATCACCCTGGTGTCATCCATCCCTAGGCACAGGTCATGTGACACCGTAGATTGGGGGAATTTAATTCGACCTCCTTGTCTAGATCCATCATGTTTAGTTATTAGCAGGGTCACCTCGTGCAGGATGCGGCTGTTCACCGCGCATGACTGTCTTGCGCAAAGCTTCATCGAAAGTTTATGTTGTTGTTTCCATTTCCTCAGCTTTCCCTCTGGAGTCCTTTGGCCCACGATTCCTTGACCCCAGGCATAGCTATACTAAGACCAATAATTTATACCTTGCCCAAGATAAGAATATACAGCATGTTGATATCCACAACTGTAAAAGTTACAAAGACGGTTAAATTACAAAAAAGGTGTGCAATCGAGGGGTCAATATTACGAGGTCTGTTTTTAAAGTAAGTACAGTTTTGAAATTCAGCCACCGTGAGCGCTACGACGGTTTCCACACTTGCACACTGTGTACCTACATATGTTAACAAGCCACAGATGCTATTACTAGAAGGTTTGTAAGTGTTTACGTTTATCACATTTAAAATTCCTTCGCCGATCGAGATTTCCACCGACTGTGAAATACGTGTTGTGAATTTAATGTTTACTTTTAATGTTAAAGGGATTAAATCGGCAGAAATTCATCATCAGATCAGTGAAGTGTATGGAAAATTTTTTATGAGTAGATCTAGATCTTTTAAAGATAGTCGCACGAATGTTCATGATGAGGAACAAAGTGGGGACCTTCTGTGATTACTGAAGATTTGGTTCAGAAAGTTATCTAATGAGTTTTCTCAAGTTTCCAGAAGTGCTTTCTATGACGTTGTGACCAAACGCTTATATTACCGAAAGTTGACTGAGGTGCACAAAAGACAACTTGTAGGCAGTGCATTGACTTTCCTTGAGTGGTACAGTGGGGAGGGTGATGATTTTTTAGGCCAGATTGTCACAGGCAACGAAACATGGGTGGCTTACGTTACACCGGAATCGATGCAGCAATCCATGGAATGACGGCATTCAACGTCACCCAAAAAAGTGAAGTTGAATCAAATTCAGCCCGGAAAATCATGTGTACTGTGTTTTGGGACAGAAAGTGGTTGAACATTGATACAGACATGTGGACCCTCTTTATGCTTTTTAGTAAAAGTAACTTGGATGGACTTTGTCTCATTGACTTTAATCTTCCACTTCCGCAGCCAGTCTTCTAATTTGGTAAGGTGATTTTGAATATAATTTGAAGCAACTTGGAGATTTTTGTGTATTTCCATGAATACTGTATCATCTGCAAATGTACCTATTTCTGTGTTATTGGTAGTGGGCAAGTCTGAAGTAAACAGAAGATATAGGATAGGACCCAGCACGTTGCCCTGTGGAACTCCAGCTGATATTAGATGGATATCAGAAAGTTCTTCTCCATGTTTAACTTGAAAATTCCGGTTTGTAAGGCATGACTTGAATAGCTGGAAGTAGTGATCTGGTTGCTCTTTTTTAATTTTGTAAAGTAGGCCGTGATGTCAAACTTTGTCAAATACTTGACTTACATCAAAGAATATTGCTGAACAATATTGTTTAGTTTCATGGCTTCCTGAATTTTATAAACTATTCGATGGCACTGTCGAATTGTGGAGTGGTTGGTTCGAAATCCAAACTGATGTTTTGGTAACCATCTGTCATGATATCCACTCAGTGGCGGATTTGCAGTCTTGGCCGCCTTAGGCCCCAGGCCATGTAGTAAGTACCAGCCGCCCCTTTCTCAGCCCCAATCATATAGACTACATAATGAATTTACTTTATTGCCAACATTATATACATATGTATCATATCTATATTTTATACATAAAATGTGCGAAAGTGATTTAGGAAGATTATTGTTATACGATGGGGTGCAGACTGCACCGTGCAGTGCGGCCACCATACGCCATTATGTGTTTTTTGTCACGATTGGCCGCCCTAGGCCCGGGCCTTAGGGCAAATCCGCCACTGTATCCAGTGCTGTTGAGTCTTTTTAAAATCGGTAGGGAGTTTTCTTGTCTTAAGTATCATAATGATTCTAGCAAATT
The DNA here is from genome assembly GCA_964006375.1 of Tillus elongatus. Lineage (NCBI taxonomy): Eukaryota > Metazoa > Arthropoda > Insecta > Coleoptera > Cleridae > Tillus > Tillus elongatus. The sequence continues at coordinate 36,012,782 of OZ023268.1, forward strand.
TTAGTTAGTCAGGTCAGTGATTTAATCGCAGTATACTGAGTTGTAGATTATTGAGAAATCTAATACCTTTGGGTGGTATTTCTAGAAGTATTTGTACTGCAATAAATCATAACCCGCTGTTTTGAGGGAATTTTCTTTACAAAAAAACACTATTGGGAGGTCCTGACTTTTGAATCTAAAAAAAATTTCTTCAAATGAGTGCTAATTAGGCCCCCTAGAACACATATCCAGGGTCAGTTTGAGTTTTTATATGTTCTGTAACAATTGCGTTTCGTTACTACTTTAAATATTCAAAATGAACCCGTAAGAGATTTAAATAAAAACGTCTAGTTCTTCGTTGGTCTTTATACTAATTTGATTGTTCATTATTAACTACTCCTCTGAAATTTTTCCAGTCAGTAAATTTGTTAGTTGTGTCGGTTTAGGTTTTTTAAAAATAATTTATGCACTTACAAGTCATCAGTACTGGCGTGTGGTCTGATGCTAAGTCAAAACAAGATTCCACTTCAAGAAAACTTAGGTATAGATAATCTACATCCAAAACTAGTATGTTTTGCGTTGAAATCAGCACCTGCAATAAATCAGTTTCCCGCTGAAATCGTTATTGGATTAGGAAATGTTGACCTGCGCAGTTGTTGCCTGTAAGAAATAACTTTCATGCTTTGGCAGGGCCTATAATTTGATGCCTCATGTTTATCTGAAGCTTTATATATTGTGTCCAGTCCTTTAATTGAAACTGGATATTAAGTAGATTATATAAGTTTTACCAAATGAATGTACCTGAAATTTTTGGTTTTTTTTTACAGGCCAAGATTGCCTGCTCCAATAATTGCAAATGCATCGGATGTCGAAATATTGAAGATTCTATGGATAAAAAGTTAAGAAGCGCATCGATGGATAATGGGATAACTATTCCACCTATGGGAAAATTACAGGCAATTCCGAAAGAATTCTTACAATTCCGTTCAAGGCGAGGCTCCAATAGCAAGTGAGTATGATTTTAGATATAAAGTAACATTTTTTTTTTCAATATTCTTTAATTATGAATTTGAAGCAGTAACAAATTATACTCAAAAACTAACTTTAAAACAAAAATGTTATAAACAAACCATGATTGGACTGCTGAATGGCTTTTGTGGTGTTCTGCAGTGGTCAAAGTCACTTGGTGGCTGCTGAGTTTAGTAGCTGGACTTAGACTTAGCAGACATTGATCTGGTACTTTTTAAGTTGCAGTGACTGTAGATGGTGTTGATTCTCTAGCCTCCTTAATTCTTCTTGTTTGTCCTATGTAAATCTTTCGTCATTAACATAGTATCTGATATATTCCTGATGTGTAGAGTGTCAACAAAATAAATGCGAAAGCGCCATCTCTGGAGACTATGGTTATCAGACCATGTTGCGGCCAACACGCTTGCCAGGAGTGGTGCCCAGAGGGACTTTATCGGACCAGAACCGGTGCTGGGGATAACATCATGCAAAGCAAAACGCACCTTAAAGACCTGGACAGAAAGAATGACAATCCAGTATTGGCAAAATCTGCCAGGATTTCACTCTAAGGCCTTCATAAATGGCCTGTCTGAGCCAAGGGCTAAAAAACTTCTAGAGTTAAACAGACAACAACTGAGTACTCTAGTCGGCCTGTATATAGGACACTGCTGCTTGTGTCACCACATGCACCGAATTGGAGTCAGTCAGGAAACTGAGTGCCGGCTGTGTATGGAGAGTGACGAGACAGCAGAGCACGTACTGTGTTCCTGTCCAGTGGTGGACAGGACTAGATACCTGCTTTTTGGCAAGACAAAGCTTGCTCCGGAAGATCTGGTTCAACTTTCGCCTACAAAGATTATCGACCTCTGCAGGAGGCTGGCTTTGTTGGGCGAAATATAGACCATTAGGCATGAGCCACAATAGACCTTATGGTCGCGGTGGAGGGACCGGTATGGCCCACACATTCAAACCTAACCTAACCTAACAATTGTTTTTCAATATTCTTTAATTATGAATTTGAAGCAGTACATTTGTACCAAATTATACTTAAAAACTAACTTTAAAACAAAAATGTTAAAACAAACCATGATTGGACTGCTGAATGGCTTTTGTGGTGTTCTGCAGTGGTCAAAGTCACTTGTTGACTGCTGGGTTCTTTAGTAGCTGGACTTGACTTAGCAGACATTGACCTGGCACTTTTTAAGTAGCAGTGACCGTAGATGGTATTGATGCACTAGCCTCCTTAATTCTTCTTGTTTGTCCTATGTAAATCTTTCGTCATTAACATGGTATCTGATATATTCCTGATGTGTGTAGAGTGTCAACAAAATATATGTGAAAGCGCCATCTCTGGAGACTATGGTGAGTTAAGTTCTGTTACTACCTAAAGCGGAACACAATTTGATAAAAACAATAGGGGTAAGAACTGCTGGGTAAAAACAAAAACCATTCACCTCTTTGATGTGTCACTGTAAACAGGTTAAAGATAGTGAAAATGGTGGTTTCTACTGGCAAAGTTTACTCCTAAATATTGTTTGTCACATTGTAGTAACAGTAAAAAGTTGTTAAAAGAACTTAACTCTTCTTCACATAGTGAAGTGATGGAACCTGTGATGAGCACTGATAAGTAAATTGCAGAACCCAAATCATCACAACACATCTTTTTAATGACCTGACGAACGTTTCACTAACAAGGATGGCGTCATCAGAGGATGAAAAATTCTCTTTTTCTTGATTTGGGTTCTCAAAGTGTACTTACTAACTCTTCAGATATGGTGTTTTTGCATATACAGTATTCTCTCTATTATTCTGTGCGGATTATCCTGTTTGCGGATTATATGTGCTGAGAAATTTATCAAAATTTCAAATCAGGAATAGATCAAAATTTAAAGTTTTTTTCATTTCCTCTCGCACAAATATAACAGTGCTGCAAATTGAATCGTAGCTTCTACATATCTGATAATCTACTCTTCTCACAAAGGCCTTCTCATGAAATTAGTTTAGGGTCCGTGACTTGACCACAAAGAAAATCTTCGTATTCCTCTACCGATAAACTTCTAAAACACTATATCACTCAAGTTTTAAAGAAAAAGTAACCATTTTCACCAAAACACCCCACATTTATCACCTACCGCCTGAAGCGATCTTTAGTTGGGTGCTAACTGTATACCAAATTTAAAGACGATATCTCAATTCGTTTTAAAGTTATCATGCTACAAACAGACATAGACGGACAAAAAAATATTCGTTCCCAAATCGTGTTTTATATATGTTTTGACACTGTACGACGTTTAAGCAAAACCAAATTTTTGTCGCCGATGTCATACTTCCACACGTATTGATGATATGGAAGTAATAAATATCCCTAATAAAAACCAATGACCATCTAAGTCGGATCTGCCTATTATAATTACAGCGTTGCAAAAATCATGATGAAAATAAAACTGTGAAATTCGTTAGAACCTGTAGGTAGTGTAGTAAATATGTGTATACAGAATAAACTCATAGATTGCTTATTTTGTTGTGATGAATTTATATTTATCTCTGAACGTGCCACTGTCACTACTATAGAAACGCCCAGAAAGATTTATATTTGGAAATGTTTATGTTAAGGTCATAAATTTTAATTGCCCCCTATCTTCTTACACTTGGTCTCATTTGTGATTGCATGGGCGGCAGGGCAGAAAGGAAAAAGACAAACTTTTCTTGAGGAAGACACAGCTGTTAAACATCTTGTATGCACTTATTATGAGGGCTGCCGAAATTACTTAGTTCGTCAGTTGATTTTTGATCGCAAAGCAACTTTGTGTGTTCACCGTCTATTTTCTATTAAATTTGGTATACATACAGCATGTCACTGAAATGGAAAAGATATGTTTTAACCATGAAACAAAAACTTGAAATCATCGTAATTAATCTACTGTAACTAAGTGAAAATTGGAACCTGTGGTGAGCACTGATAAGTACACTTGGAGAACCCAAATCACCACAACACATGTTTTTAAAGACCAGACGATCGTTTTACTAACAAAGTCAGCGTCATCAGAGGATGAAAAATTCTAAACTACTTGCAACTAAACATCACCTTTTATACTGAGTCTTAGGTAAAGGCCGATACCAAGAGGGAGACGAAATCGCAGGCAAATTTTCTGTGTATTGTACTTTATTGCGTGACGAGGTTTTTGAACTTCCTTTATAACTTTACCTGCCAAGTTACGGAATATTTTCTATATTAAAGGACTATAAATCAGTGGCGGCGCTCGGCTTAAGGAACTTTTGTTTTTTATTGCGTTAGAAATATAAATACTTGTATGCATCTAGCTTTGTTGGTTGTCTAACATTTTTCACAAGTTAACAAGTTTCAGATTTTCTTTATCTATGTGGTGGTTATTATCCCAAATATGTTGTGCCACACATGACTTGTCGACACTACTGTATCTCAGCTGTGCCAGATATTCCCTGAATTGGTCTTAATGGTTGGTTCAATCTGCCCAACGTATTTAAGATTACAATCTTTACAATGTATGTCATAGATACCCGACATTTCAGTGGCTTTATCTTTATCTTTCGTATTACCTAACTTATTTTTTGTTTTTTAAGAATGTAATCTTAAATACGTTGTCAGACTAAATGAACCATTCAGACCAAATTCAGGGAACATCTGGTACAGCTGAGATACTGTAGTGTAGACAACTCATATGTGGCACAACATATTTGGGATAATAACCACCACATAGATAAAGAAAATCTGAAACTTATCAAAAATGTTAGACAACCAGCGAAGCTAGATGTGTGCGAGAGTATTTATATTTTTAAGGCAAAGTTCCTTAAACAGAGTGCCGCCACTGATTTATAGTCATTTGTATGCACTCTGTCTTTGATATAGATAATATTCCGAAACTTGGCAGGTAAAGTTATAACAAGTTCCCAAACCTCGTCCAGCAATTAAAGTACAAAATTTGCCTGCGATTTCGTCTCCCTCTCAGTATCGGTCTTTACCTAAGACTCAGTATAAAAGGTGATGTTTAGTTATAAGACCGATAATAACCTATGGTGCTATAGTTTGGTGGCCTAAGGCACTTCGTGGTGCCGCGAGGGCCAAACTAGCTCAGTTACAGAGACAAGCTTGTCTGATGATAACCGTCGTGATAAGCACCGCTCCATCAGCCGGTCTGGAAGTCCTCCTAAATATTCCACGTCTTCACATTTGGCGGGAGATGGAAGCTAGGTGGACAACATACAGATTAAAACAAACGGTTGACAGCATGCCAAAGGCAATCAGTTTGAGGACAGGACTCCTCGATGACATTGAGAGTCATGAGGTTCTGGGAATGGTCTCAGACGTGATGCCTACAAAGATCAGTAAATCTGTCTTTCAAGACCGTCCTTTCGGAGAGGGAAGACTGGGAACGAAACCAAACGACACTATTGAGGGCAGATCTCTGCTAGTACACTGATGGCTCCACTCAGGGTGGCAGGAGCTGGTGCATGTGGAAGCAACACTGATGCAAGAATATCATCTAGCCTGGGAAAGTATGCAACCATACACCAGACAGAAGTGTACGCCATTGAGATGTGTGCAAAGGAAATTATACAAAACCATTGCACACAAATCGATAAAGATATATTCAGATAGCCAAGCTGCAATAAAGGCACTTGGTTCCGACCATTGCAATTCAAAAACGGCATGGAGCTGTAAATCTGCCCTCACATAACTAGGCAGCTACAATGAGGCGTCGCTAGTATGGATGCCGGCTCACTCTGACTGTGATGGTAATGTAGCGGCTGACACGCCTGCCAGGGTTGGTGCCCTGCAGGACTTTACCGGACCAGAACCTGTGCTGGGGATATCATCATGCACAGGAAAACGCACCTTAAAGACCTGGACAGATAGGACAATCCAGCAGTGGCAAAATCTGCCAGGATTAGCACACTCTAGGTTAGGTTAGGTTAGTTTGTGAGTGGTCCATATCGGTCCCTCCACCGCGACCATAAGGTCTATTGTGGCTCACGCCTAATGTCTATATTTCGCCCAACAAATCCAGCCTCCTACAGAGGTCGATAACCTTTGCGGGCGAAAGTTGATCCAGATCCTCTGGAGCAAGCTTTACCTTGCCAAAGGGCAGGTGTCTAGTCCTATCCGCTGCCGGACAGGAACACAGCACGTGCTCTGCTGTTTCGTCATCCTCCATACACAGCCGGCACTCGGTCTCCTGACCGATCCCAATGCGGTGCATGTGATGCCGCAAGCGACAGTGTCCTGTATACAGGCCGACTAGAGTACTCAGTTGTTGTCTGTTCAACTCTAGAAGTTTCTTAGCCCTTGACTCAGACAGGCCATTTATGAAGGCCTTAGAGTGAGCTAATCCTGGAAGATTTTGCCAATATTGAATTGTCCTACTATCTGTCCAGGTCTTTAAGGTGCGTTTTGCTGTGCAAGATGTTATTCCCAGCACCGGTTCTGGTCCGACAAAGTCACACTGGGCACCACTCCTGGCAAGCGCGTCTGCCGCAACGTTGCCATCATGGTCCGAGTGACCCGGTATCCAGACCAGCGACACCTCATTACAGCTGCCCAATTCGTTAAGGGCAGATTTACAACTCCATACCGTCTTTGAATTGCAACGGTAGGAACCAAGAGCCTTTATTGCAGCTTGGCTATCTGCAAATATCTTTATCGATTTGTTTGTGCATAGGTCTTTTAAGCTTTCCTTTGCACACATCTCGATGGCATAAACTTCTGCCTGGTGTATGGTTGCGTACTTGCCGAGGCTAGCTGATAGTCTAGCATCGGTGCTGCCCCCATATGCGCCGGCTCCTACTCCCATATTGGTTTTGGAGCCGTCAGAGTACCAGCAGAGGTCCGCTCTCAACAGGGTCGATTGGTTCCGGTCCCAGTCCTCCCTTTCCGGGAGGACGGTCTTGAAAGACAGATCTCTGCTGATTTTTGTAGGCATCAAGTCCGAGACCATTCCCAGAATCCTGTGACAATCACTGTCATCAAGGAGTCCGGACCCCCTCAGACTGACTTCCCTCGGCATGTTATCTGCCGTTTGTTTTGTCTGTACGTTGTCCACCTCGCCACCCTCTCCAACCATATGTGAAGTGGGGGAATATTGAGGAGGACCTCCAGAGCGACTGATGGTGCGGTGCTTATCGCTCCCGTTATCATCAGACATGCTTGTCTCTGTAGATGAGCCAGTTTGGCCCTCACGGTACCACGTAGCACCTTAGGCCACCAAACTATGGCTCCATATGTTATCATAGGTCTGATAACCACTACATAGAGCCAGTACATCTGTTGGGGGTTTGTTCCCCAGTTGTTCCCACAGATTCTCCGGCAGGTCCACAGGGACATCTTAGCCCTGCGGATAACATTTTCTAACTGTCTGTCCCAGTTGAGCTTCTTATCTAGGATAACTCCCAGATATTTTGCTTGGTCCGAAAATGGAATGTTTTCCCCCATAAGATTAGGTGGTTTTAATTTGTCCAACCTTCTTCTTCTGGTGAACGGGACAATGATCGTTTTGCGAGGGTTCACAGACATCTGTTCCCTACGGCACCAATCATTGACTACATTTAGTGCTTCTTGAAGAGTACTAGACAGTTCCTCCTCAGATTTGCCTCTAACAATTATGACAAGATCATCCGCATACGCCTGGACCTCAACCTCCCAGAGTCCGAGGATAGCCAGCAGGTCGTCCACAAAGAGGGACCACAACAGGGGGGATAGAACGCCCCCCTGAGGACACCCTCTCGCAGCCCTAACGCTGACCACCTCTCCCCGTAATGAGGTAATAATGGTCCGATTGTGCAGCATGTTTCCGATCCAGCCACAGATGGTAGGTTCCACCCCCCTAGCGATAGTGGCCTCGTAGAGGGAGATCGGTAATGCATTATTAAATGCTCCTTCTATGTCGAGAAATGCCGCCACCGCAACCTCTCCATTTTCCAGAGAGTGTGTGATCTTCTCGACGAGGTTATTGAGCGCTAACTCAGTTGATTTGCCAGTTTGATAGGCATACTGGTGGGTATTTAGGGGGTTCTTGGTTAAGATGTTCCCCCTAATGTGTCCGTCCAGTATTTTTTCCAATCCCTTCAGGAGGAATGATGTAATACTGAGAGGTCTCAGTGAAGTAGGTAGGAGGTCATTACGTCCCAATTTGGGAATGTAAACCCCCCTAACCACCGTCCAGCTGGAAGGAATATAGTTCCAGGCCAGACTGGCTCTGAACAGCCTGATAAGGAAGGGTAGGAGAATCTCCAGTCCCTTTTGTAGTAGGACCGGTACCACCCCATCCTCCCCTGGCGACTTGAATGGCTGGAAATGATTCACAGCACACTCCACTGCCGAGGCTGTAACTATTCTCCGAGCAACTAGCCAGTCCTCCCTTTGGGGGCGTTTAGATCGTCCCTCAGCTGGTAGGACCTCACCGTTGCTCAGGATCAGACAATCTGGGAAGTGTGTGTGTGCTAAGAGCTCTAACGTTTCTTTCCGAGATTCAGTAAAGGAACCATCTGGTCGTTTTATCGATCCCAGTTCCTGTACACGGTCGCGTGAGAGAATCCTGTGGATTCTGGCGCTGCTGGGCACACTATTAATGTCCCCGCAGAACCTCCTCCAGGACTCCCTCTTAGCGTTCCTGATCTCTTTATTATAATGCGTTAGAGCAGTTTTATATTGCTCCCAGTTGCCTGTAATCTTAGCACGATTGAAGAGACGTCTAACTTCTCTTCGTAGTTTATCGAGGTTATTATTCCACCAAGTAGACCCCCGACTGTCTCTCTTTGACCTCAGTGGACAGTTTTCGTGATAGGCAGAGACCACAGCTTCCCTAACCTGTTCGGCCGCAATCTCGATCTCATCACGATCCCTCACTGTGGGGATTGCGGACCCAAGTCTGCCGGCGAGGGACTGTTTGTATCCCTCCCAATCCGTCCTCCTCGGGTCCCGATACTCTAACACAGGTCAAGGGCCTGTTTCAATTTCAAATAGGATATGGGCATGGTCTGAACATGAGGGTTCAGACGACACCCTCCATTTGAGGATTTTTGAGCTCAAAAGCCTTGAGCTGATCGTAAGATCTAAAACCTCTCTCCGGGTAGCTGTAAGAAAGGTGGGTTCCGAGCCTATGTTGTTGACAACCAGCTCCTCCCCTAAAATGTATTCAAATAATGATTCACCTCGTCTGTTAGTGTCCGTGCTCCCCCAAGCCAAGTGATGGGAGTTCGCATCACACCCCATTACGAGGTGATAATTGTTCCTCTTGCAGTAGGCGATCAATTTCCGCGCTTCTGCTGGAGGTGGTTGTTCTGCATCTCTGTCTCCAGGGAAATAGGCCGAACAGGCCACTACTTCCAGCCTGGTCCCCCCGGATGTGATCACGAGATGGATGGATGCCATGTCCTTGGTGCAGTACTCTGAAAGTGTAAAATACTGCAAGTTGTTTCTGATCCAGATACAGGCTCTGGGTTTAGTACCAGAGCCCACCTCTACTATCTTACCAGAAGTGTTACCCAGCCCTTTAGTTCGTTCCGAATTAGCGGTCCAGGGCTCTTGGAGAAGAGCAATATCTATTTGCTCTTCCTTTAATTTCATGCTAAGGAGGTATGTCGCAGCCTTAGCATGATGCAGATTAGCTTGAATGCACCTTAAGTTGGTGGGCATTGGGGTAGGAATATAGGAGTGAATAGAGGATAAAGGAGTAGGTTAAGGAGCTTAAAGGAAAAGGGAATTATGGTGCAGGTTCCTCCTCCTTTTTAGGAGCTCGATAACCAAGCTTCCTATAGGAGGGTCTACCTTTGGTAGTCGTCCTAGGGGTGGACTTTCCTTTCCCCTGTTTTTTCCCTCTGGAGGTTCCAGTGGAAGGTTGAATCCTGCCACCTCCTCTATTGGGTCTGTGTAAGTCGTGTCCATGTTTGGTCCCACGAGCAGCAAGGGAAAATAGACCTCCATGGAAGAGCCCCGCATCCCATGAATAGGCATTTACACAGGGAGGTCGCCCGGTTTCCCTGGGGAGGGTTAACGTTAGCGACAGAATTACCAACCTGCCAATGCTCGGCCATATCGGCCAGAAGCATCATCGCCTCGGCACCAACCCGCCAACGACCTTGCGATGTGGGTTTTTTATAGAGGACTCTCCTCGCAATGCCGGCCAATTAAGGCAAGCATTCCCGGCCCTCCTAAGACATGACTAGGAAGGTTACGGTTTGGTTAGTTCATTTAGTTCACGTCTAATAGTAGACGCTATCCAGGGTGCACCACGTGGAGGCGAACTAACTTTACACCCCTAGCACACTCTAAGGCATTCATAAATAAGTCAAGTGTTAAAAAACTTCTAGAGCTAAACAGACAACAACTGAAAACTCTGGTTGGCCTGTGTCTGTATACATGACACTGCCACTTGCGTCACCACATGCACCGAATTGGTCTAGGTCAAGAGACAGAGTGTCGGATGTGTATGGAGAGTGACAAAACAGCAGAGCACATGCTATGTTCCTGTCCGGCTGCGGACAGGACAAGATACCTGCTCTTTGGCAAGACCCAGCTCGCACCGGAAGGTCTGGGTCAACTTTCACCCACAAAAATTGTCGACCTCTGTAGGTGACTGGATTTGTTGGGTGAAATATCGGACAATTAGGCATGAGCCACAATAGACCTTAAGGTCGCAGTGCATGGACCGTTATGGCCCACTCACAATTTAACCTAACCTAGTTGTAAGTTCGAATTTTTCATCCTCTGATGACGCTAACTTTGTTAGTGAAACGATCGTCAGGTCTTTAAAAAGATGTATTGTGTTTTGGATTCTCCAAGAGTGCTAATCTACTGTCAGTTTTTAATTGAACCTCTATTATTTTGATGTGTTTGTGTGTGTTTATGGTGACTCACGCTCGATAGTAGGTTAGACGTTTACGGAGAACAGGACGTAGGATAATTTTGAAAATTTGGTTTCTTGTGTAATTTTTTCTGCTCTATCGATATAAAATATTTTCAGCACTGCGGCGTTGCCACTTATATTGGAAAGTAGCACCAACTTTGATATTTTAAATGAGGTATCCTGTAATCATTGCATTTTTCGCTTCGCTATTATTTTTGTATCTCACTGTTTTGTTGTTCCTTTTTTGTAACTTCTCATAATTGACTGTAATCTTGTTATTTGTGTTCATTTAATATTGTTGTTTAAGGAGCGAAGAATAATTGGGGGGTATTTGGGATAACTGTTATAAACCGGACTAGACAGACATAATAACGCTGTTCAAAGGTTTAATAACAAATGAAAAAAAGTCTCGTGATATTTACAAAAACACTTCTATATATAGACTTACTTGAACTACTTCCTAACACCACGTAACATACTTAGTCAGCATTCCTCAATATGGCAAATTAAGTCATAGTATTGCAATCTGCAATCAACAAACCTGTGCATTGTTTACATAAACATGTAAAGTGATGATGCCAATTCAATGTCAACGATTACAATATCTATGTGACCTACTTAACAACATAAAAATTAATCTAATTTATACGTTTTACTTGATTTTATGTTGAAATAAGTTTAGTACTAATTTTAATAATTGAAATAATATTACAACATATATACAACCCTAGGGACGCCCCTCTGGATAGCTATTGTTCCATGAACATACTGCTGATTCAAAAGAATGACGTTCCTCTGGATAGCTATTGTTCCATGAACAATTGTTGATAAATTTTTGGAGTTATCTTGTCGTGTTACTAATAAATTAATTTCAATTCGAAAAGTTGAAGACCTTATTTTGAATATAACTTAAATACCTGTGCTGCAAAACACGAAAGCCATGATATAAAAATGTGGGTGATCAAATGGGCATCAGATAATTTTGATGTGAAACGTCAAGAAAATCATGTGTTTGGTGAAGCATAACCTTAAAACGATGGCTTATAAATCTGTATAAATCAACCAATTATATATGTGTTGTTTCTATTTTTGCTATTAAGTATGTTCCTCTAGTATTTTTTTTTTCAGGCAAGCTATAAATTTTATTACCGACGAAGTCATCGAAGCTACCTGCCAGTGTCTATTAACAATTTCTGATGTTGGTGAAACATCATCTCAAGATGTGGAAATCACCAAAGCTCAAATCATCAGAGAATTTGGCAGGTGTTTGATGGAGATAATTGAATATTCGTCAAGTTCGGTATAAATGTGTAAATTATTTTATTTATATTTTAAGTATAAATTTATTGTTAGTAGAAGTGAAGTTTATAGATGTTTTTATATTTAATTGTAAGGATAATTTGTAATGTATATATGCTGAAATTAATATAATTGGATTGACAGTTTCTAGATTTGTTTTATTTTTTTCCAAGGTTATAAAATGTAAAAAATAAAATTAATGTATATTATTTTTCTATTGGAAATAATTGACACAAACGCAATGCCGTTTATTTTATTTCAATACGTTAAGTATTTAGGAAGATACACATTTTTAAAATTTATTACCGTGCTGCCGATACCACATGTCAGCCAGAGTGGGGAACTATGGACGTCACTAACGCCGATCGAGTTACCATACAGTATTTATAACAACTTTTTTTTTGTGGCATAATGATATGGTTCACCAGTTGCCCACAGTTGAATAGTTTTGTCCATCCTCTGAAAAACTGTGTGGCTTCTACTCTTTGTTGTGTGAACTGCTTCAATGCTGCTAAGGTAAGGGATGGAGTTGCCTATGATCATGGGGCCTGGGACCATAAATGTGTGATTTACAAGCAAAAGCTGCAATCGATGAGAGCAGAGATTTTGCAGATGAAATAGAAATTACCACAATGTCATGTTGAAGTAGAAACCCAGTCTCCTGACAGGCCTGTTAGATCTGTCTCAAATTTTAGACATAATCATCATTCTTCTTTTGCATGTTCAACAGAGAAGCAATTTAACTTATTTTATTAAAACATCAGGGGCCTCAGGACACGAACTAATGACGTTTACTCTTTTGTTTGCTCTCAGGCATACCCTCTTGACTGTTTTGCGTTCACCAAGACTTGGTTGGATAGTGATATATATAGTAGCGAACTGTTTGATGATCAATATATTGTCTACAGATCAGATAGGGATTTTTCTTTCTCTTGTAAGACTAGGGGAGGTGGTGTTCTGCTTGCTGTGCATGCTCGCTTTGCAACTCGTCGCCTTGATATTCGGAGGGACTGTGGCGGATTTGATGCTCTTTCTAATATTGACATTGTGGGGTTTAGAGTCTCGGATCATCGGGCCTCGCTTAATGTTTTTGTTGTTTACATACCTCCGAATACTCCAATTAATGACTACTACGTCTTGTTTGAAGCTCTCGAGTCCCTGTGCATAAAATATGGTCGTGAGACACTCTTAGTTGGTGACTTTAACATGCCTGCCTTCTTGTCGTTGGAACAACCCCTCCGCTCGTGTGTCTGCTTTCCAAAATTTCAGTAATCTGCTACTCCTTGGACAGTTTAATCATGCTGAGAATATTAACAACAGGATTCTTGACATGGTTTTGTTTACAGACACTTGCTTGGTGGGGGAGGCTTTTGATTCGCCCGTGAACCGTGATGGTCATCATCCCCCCTTAATCATAGAGTTTCCGGTCAGGGGTTCAATGGTCTCTTCCCCTGTTGGTAACGCTAGGCAGAGATCATAATTTTCGAAAATGTGATTTTGTCAGATTGTTTGCGGAGCTTGGCGGCTTGTGCTGGGATGGTATGGATGGGCTTCAGGATGTTGATTATATGCTAGACTTTTTCGATTCCACAATTTACGACTTGCTTGATCGGTATGTTCCCATGACTGCTCCAAGAGCATGTAATAGGTATCCCCGTGGTTCTCTAAAGAAATTAAGGTTAGTATCAAATATAAATATTCATTATGGTGTAAGTTTAAGAAGTCTGTAAATGTGGAGTTTCTGGATATATTTAGGGAGCTGAGACAAAAACTTAAGAGACACATTTAACTTTCTCGAGTAAACTACTTTCAGAGGGTTGAAAGAGAGGTTAGGTCTAATCCTAAAAAATTCTGGAACTGCTCTTCTCGACGCTGTCACAACTTTTCTATTGGGAATTTATCTAACCAGCAGCAGGCAGCTGACAGTTTTGCTTCTTATTTTGCAGAATGTTCTGGTTCCACCTCCACCTCATCACCTACAGCCGCCAGCCTGACTTCGGGTGACATTACAGTGTTTTTTGTTGATGACTTTACAGATGATGAAATTATTACAGCTGTTAAAAGAATTAAGGCTAACATGTCCTGTGGACCTGATCTAGTTCCTGGCTTCTTGGTGTGCGACTGCTTATATGCTTTCTTGACTCCACTTAAGAAAATTTTTAAATTGATTCTTAGATCTGGAACATTCCCCGCGATTTGGAAGCTGTCACGAGTTCTCCCCGTCTTCAAGGCAGAGAATAGTGGTGATCCATCACACTATCGACCAATAGCCATACTATGTGTCTTCTGTAAGATTTTTGAGGCCTGCCTTTTTCGGCGAATACTGTTTCACATCAAAAACAGACTCTCTATTTTTTAGCATGGTTTCATTCCAGGGAGATCGACTGTAACGAATTTAGTTGATGTTACACAGTTCTTGTGTCCGCTCTCGACCGCTCTTCACAGGTTGATGTTGTGTATACTGATCTATCTAAGGCCTTCGATTGTCTAAAACATTATGTTCTAATTGACAGGATGAGAGCAATCGGATTCTCCGAGCACTTGCTTGGCTTGTTCAGATCTTACCTGGATGGAAGGAGGCAATTTGTTGAGGTTGGGGGCTTCAAGTCTGACACCTATCACATAGCTTCGGGAGTGCCGCAGTGTTCCATACTCGGTCCATTACTGTTTAATATATTTATTGACCCAGTTAAACATGTTTTGCATGTTCCTTTTTTAATGTATTTAGATGATATTAAGATTTTCGCAAATATTTCGAGTGTTGGTGACTGTTTGCAGCTCCAGAACAGTCTTCAGATCCTTGATGAATGGTGTTGTCGGAGTGGTCTTTCTATTAATGTTTCCAAGTGTTGTGTGATGTCCTTTACTCAAAATAAGCACGCAATTACTTTCGGGTACATTATCAGAGGGCTTCCACATGATCGCCCCTAGACAGTTAAGGACCTTGGAATTGTTTTTGATGGTACTCTATCTTTTAAACCACACTACGAGCAGACTGTCAGTTTTGCTTACAAAACTCTTGGGTTTCTGATAAGAAACAGTAAAAATTTCTCACAGACTGACACCCTCCTCATGCTCCTTCGTTGTTTGGTTTGGTCCCAACTTGAATATGGCTCAGTTGTGTGGGTCCTTACTTATGAGATACATGTGGCAAGTCTAGAATCAGTGCAAAGGAAATTTCTAAAATTTCTTAGCTTTCGTGAGGATGGTCGATATCCGTCTATTGGTTTTCCTCAGGAAGGTTTACTTCTTCGCTTTGGTCTGCAGAGTCTGTCGATGCGCAGGCAGTGCAGTTTTTGTTACATTTTTATACAAACTGGTTAATTCTGTGTTCGATTGCCCTAATCTGCTTCAGCAACTTAATTTCAATGTGCCTCGTATTGCAGCACATTTTCCAGGCACATTCTATCTCCCGACTGCTCGTACGTGATTGCTGCGATCGTCTTCTTTTTTTTTTGTTCCCTCAGGGCTCGTACGCGGCCTTGCCGCCCCGATAGCACCGAAACCCTTGGTTGATTGTGCATACCCTTAGTCTTACTCCACCCATTCCAAAATCACTGTGCCTTGAACTAGTCTGCACAGCGATTGGTAGGGTGAAGTTTTATATTGCTCTGTCTCCGGTCTAGAGTGACCATAGATCAGTTGTCTTTTCCGGTCCAGAGCTATACACTCACACAAGATGTGCTGGGCTAATTCCTCCCCCTCGCCGCAGAGTCTGCATGCGAGGTCCCCTTCAAACCGCCCCATTTTATGCAGGTGTTTCTTGACGGCCATGTGTCCCGTCAAGAGACCTGTTGTGTTTCTGAGCTGTCCTCTGCTAAGGTTTAGCAGCTCCACAGCTCTCTTTGAACTGGGTCCGTCAATTATTGACTTCCCATGTCTGAGCCCTGGACAGTCCGCCCAGTACACCTTGTGTTGGTTTCTGACCCAGGACTTAATGGCTCCCCTGGCAGTGCTCTTTGACACGCCCAGAGCCGGTTCTGGTCCCATAAATGGTTCTGCTGACCCTCTCTTCGCGAGACTGTCAGCTTCTTCATTGCCTTTGACCCCCGAGTGACCCGGCACCCAGATGAGGGTCGCCTCATTCTGCCCAGCCAGGTCGCTCGTCTCATCTCGGCACTCACTCACCAGCCAGGAATTTACCCGTGGGCTACTTAGTGCCTTAAGGGCTGTCTGTGGCTATGAGGATCCGCTTGTTGGTGTAGCCCCTCCTCTTGTTCTCCCGCACACAGTGCAGGATGGCGTACATCTCGGCCTGGAACACCGTTGCATGGGCTCCGAGGGAAATACTATGACTTACCCTCGGTCCTTCCGAGTAAACACCTGCCCCCGTCCCACGCTCCCCGCCGGATCCGTCCGTGAACCAGACGAGCGCGTCCCGTGGAATGCCCGGCGTCTCCTCCCGCCATGCCTCGCGATCGGGGATTTCCACTGTAAAGTTGTTTTCCCTCGTCTTCAATTTACCAGATGTGCAGTGATTACTCTGTATTGCAGGACAGCCTAGATATCTTCTCATGTAATATATCAGAGATAAAAATGTTTTTCAAAGCGATCTAATTTGTGACGCTTTTTTGTGTAGTTTGTTTGATTATTGTTTGTTATTATGTTTTGTGTATCGGCATATCCTTAGTTTGGCTTTAAGCTGTTGAATGATGTATGAATAAATAAAAATAAATTAAAAAAAAAAACATATGCGTTTACCAGTCCTTGCGTGAACTCGACTGTAGCTGAGTTGTCAAAGCGAAATGACAGACAAACGTCAAAAATTAGTGCTTGAAGTCAAGAGTGCGTTCATCCATCTCCAACCACTAAAATGTATGGGTAGTCAGCAGATAAGCGCTTAAACTCAGTTGTTGGCGGCTAATGAACTGGGCCATTGTACAAAAACCAAAGCACAAACTAAATAAATGCACATGGGCCACAGCAAAATATATAATATTGAAACGGAAAATGAGTGTGTCGAGATAAGGTAAAGATTTTGCATTACTTCAACACCTTCAAAGCACTTGGCTAGCAAAGCGAAGAACAATTTTATGTTTGTTTTATATTCGCATATGCTATCGATGAAGACAAAAACAGAAATTCAGTATTTATTTTTTATTCAAAGCATTAGACATATATGATAAATTTGCAGATGACCTCCCGAACGTTTTTTGAGAAATATGCTTAGAACCCTCTTGGGCAAAGAAACAAAAAGAAACATTTCTTGTTAACACCCCCCCAAAGAAGTTACGGGACCAGGAATGAAGAGGGGTGCTGGGCGCGGAAGAAGATTGCAAGGAAAACAATTCATTTGCTATTAAAAACATTTTTATGAAAATCATTACCATAACGTACTTGCTGCGTCCAGACTTTTTTACTTGTCAGAGTCCCAGTCCTCCCTTTCCAGGAGGACGGTCTTGAAAGACAGATCTCTACTGATCTTTGTAGGCATCAAGTCTGAGACCATTCCCAGAATCTCCTGACCCGCAGTGTCATCGAGGAGCCCGGACCCTCCCAGACTGACTTCCTTCAGCATGCTGTCGGCCGTTTGTTTTAATCTGTATGTTGTCCACCTCGCCACCCTCTCCAGCCAAATGTGAAGAGGTGGAATATTAAGGAGGACCTCCAGAGAGGCTGATGGACCGGTGCTTATCGCTCCCGTTATCATCAGACAAGCTTGTCTCTGTAGATGAGCTACTTTGGCCCTCGCGATACCACGAAGTGCCTTGTGCCACCAAACTATGGCTCCATATGTTATCATTGCTCTGATAACAACTACATAGAGCCAGTACATCTGTTGGGGGTTTGTTCCCCAGTTATTTCCACAGATTCTTCGGCATTTCCACAGGGACAGTTTAGCCCTGCGGATTACATTCTCTAACTGTACGTCCCATTTGAGCTTCTTATCTAGGGTAACCCACAGATATTTTGCTTGTTCCGTAAATGTAATCGTTTCCCCCATAAGAATATGTGGTTTTAATTTGACCAACATTCTTCTTCTGGTAAATGTAACAATGATCGTTTTGCAGGGGTTCACAGACATCTGTTCCCTCCGACACCAATCATTCTCTACATTTAGTGCCTCTTAAAGAATACTTGCAAGTTCCTCCTCAGATTTGCCTCTAACCATTATGACAAGATCATACGCCTGGACCTCAACCTCCCACAGCCCCAGGATAGCCAGCAAATCGTCCACAAAGAGGGACCACAGCAGGGAATAAAACTCCCCCCTGAGGGCACCTCCTCGCAGACCTGAAGCAGACCACTTCCCCCTGCAACGAGGTAATAACGGTCCGATTGTGAAGCATTCTTCCGATCCAGCCACAAATGGTAGGTTCCACCTCTCTAGCGATAGTGGCTTCGTAGAGGGATATAGGTAATGCATTATTAAATGCTCCTTCAATGTCGAGAAATGCAGCCACCGCCACCTCCCCGTTATCTAGGGAGTGTGTGATTTTCTCGAAGAGGTTATTAAGTGCTAACTCAGTAGATTTGCCAGTTTGGTAGGCATACTGGTGGGTATTAAGGGGGTTGTTGACTAAGATGTTCCCCCTAATGTGTCCGTCCAGTATTTTTTCCAATCCCTTCAGAAGGAATGAGGCTACACTGAGGGGTCTCAGTGATTTGGGTAGGAGGTCATTAAGTCCCAGTTTGGGAATGTATGCCCCCTCAAAGGAGTGCCAGCTAGCCAGCTATCCCGACTTTTGAATTTTGAAAAAATTTTTGCAAATGAGCACGATCTAGGACACCTAGAACCCATATCCGGGGTCAGTTTCAATTTTTATATGTTTATATATATATATATATATATATATATATATATATATATATATATATATATATATATATATATATATATATATATATATATATATATGTATGTATCACACCGATAACTCAAAAAATAATAGGCCGATTTTGATAAAATTTGGCATCTACCTTTCTTTTGTAAATGGCTTGGATAAGTTCGTTAGTCAGGAAAATCTGATGAGGTTTTCCGGGAAAATTTTGAGTTTTCATTCAAAAAAAATTCCTATCTCAAAAAGTAATACGCCGATTTTAATAAAATTTGGCATGTACCTTCCTTTTGTAAATGGCTTTGACATGTTCGTTAGTCAAGAAAATCGGATGAGGTTTTCCGGGAAAATTTTGAGTTTTCATTCGAAAAAAATTCTTATCTCAAAAAGTAATAAGCCGATTTAAATAAAATTTGGCATGTACCTTCCTTTTGTAAATGGCTTTGACAAGTTTGTTAGTCAGGAAAATCGGACGAGGTTTTCTGGAAAAATTTTGAGTTTTCATTCGAAAAAAATAATGGGCAGATTTTGATATAATTTAGCATGTACCTTCCTTTTGTAAATGGCTTTGATAAGTTCGTTAATCAGAAAAATCGGAGGAGGTTTTCCGAAAACATTTTGAGTTTTTATTTGAAAAAGATTTTTATCTTAAAAAATAAAAATCTATGATAACCAAATTTGGTAGGTAGATTTACGATATAAAAAGTAAACTATACACCAAAATTTAGATTTATATGTTACAAGAAAAAAAGTTATAATAAAATATTTTGTGCAAGATCATTTCTATGAAAATTCACTACCATAACGCACTTGCTGCGTCCAGGCTTTTTACATATTTACATATGTACAGGGTGGTGCATTTTTACTATAAAGCTCAATATATATATTACAAGATATGGGAAAATATTATAAAAGTCATTTATAGGGTGTTTTGAGCTGCATCTTATAAAATTGTGTTGACAATCACAGTGGCCCATAAGTCGTTGGTGATGCAAGTTTTCTTTTTTTTTAATGGAACAACCCTTTTTTTATTGTAGCATTATTGCATTTCCATCCAATTTTAATGCATGCTTGTAAGGAGAAAAAATTGATATCGCCCATCGTTTTCGAGTTATTTCAATTCTTTTTCAAATTTTTACATTTTGGAACATATCAAAAATTGTGATACATTGTTTTTATCAAGGGAAATTGGAGCCACATGAAAATGACGCAATTTGGGAGGGTTTCAATTATATTATTTGTCACAAAAAATCGAGATGTCATATACAGGACGCTGTCAAATTACTTAACCAGTCTTTGTAAAAAAATCGCGAATTTTCATGAAACAGATTGTTTACAAATCTTCATGTAAACATTTTTTAAATTTCTGTCAAAAAGCTTTCTGTGAATAAATATATCCTGGCTGGTGTAGTTTTTGTGCAAATTACCTGGGTAGGTTCGTTGGCCAAGCAAGTCAGACTAGTTTTTTTGGGAAAATTTTAAAATTTGTGTACTTTTTCAAGCAAAAAGTTAGTGTGATGAAATGTGGTATATTCTTTCTACTATAAAGGTTACACTATCTACTAAATTTCATGTGTTTCTTTAAAAGAACATATCTGCCATTAAACATGGTTCTATGAAAATTCGCTATCATAACGCACTTGCTGCGTTCAGACTTTAGTGACTTTTACTAAAATATTTTCAGAAAACTCGTTTGAAATGAATGCTGGTGCTTTGGCAGCAAAAAGTTAGTGTGATGAAATATGGTATATTCTTTCTACTATAATGGTTACACTATCTACTAAATTTCATGTGTTTCTTTAAAAAAACATATCTGCCATTAAACATAGCTCTATGAAAATTCGCTATCATAACGCACTTGCTGCGTTCAGACTTTAGTGACTTTTACTAAGATATTTCCAGAAAACTCGTTTGAAATGAATGCTGGTGCTTTGGCAGTAGTTTTAGTAGGAGTTTATGGTTTAATAGTCTATAATTTTTAGCGAATTATTGTAAAAAAAAAAGCTCAATATATCCGTTAGTATACAAGATACGAGAAAAATTGTATGTGTTACTTACAGGTTGTCTTGAGCTGCATCTTATAAAATCAATCACAGCGTGGTCCATAAGTCGTTGGTGACACAAATTTTCTTTTTTTTTAAATCGAACACCTCTTATGCATTTTTACATTTTTCATCAAAATATAAGACATATTTATGAGAGAAGAAATTCGGGACGTGGCAAGTGCATTTTGGTAGCGAATTTTCATTAAATGCTTTAAATTTCAATAACTAGTTAGTTTAGTTCCTCCACCTGCTGCCCCCAACAGATCTATCAGGGGAACAGAGCGAATGCACCCTTTTACTGTCCAGGTCACCAGACATAGAACATCTTGTTATGCCCGCTCTTTCGTCCCAAGGACTTCCAAGTTGTGGAATTCCTTGCCGGCCAATGTTTTTCCTTCTCCTCCGAGCCTCCAAAACTTCAAGTTCAGAATTAACAAGTTGCCTCTTTCCGCCTTGTCGACACCCACGGTACGATAGTATTTAATCTGTAAGCCCTCGTGGTGTGTTGTTGAAATAAAAACTCAATTTAATCACCGCCCAGCTAGATGGAATATAGTTCCAAGCCAGACTAGCTCTATACAGCCTGATTAGGAATGAGAGGAGAATGTCCAGTTCATTTTGTAGTAGGATCAGAATCACCCCATCCTCCCCTAGCGCCTTGAATGGCTGGAAATGTTTCACAGCACACTCCACTGCCGAGGCTGTAACTATTCTCCGAGCAGCCCGCCAGTCTTCCCTTTGAGGACGTTTAAATCGACCCCCACCTGGCAGGACATCTTCATTGCTCAGGATCAGACAATCTGGGAAGTGTGTGTGTGCTAAGAGCTCTAACGTTTCTTTCCGTGATTCTGTAAAGGAACCATCTGGTCGTTTTATCGATCCCAGTTCCTGGACATGGTCACCTGAGAGAATTCTGTGGATCCTGGCGCGGCTGGGCAAATTAGCGATGTCCCCGCAGAACCTCCTCCAGGACTCCCTCTTAGCGTTCCTTCTCTTTGTTGTATTGTGTTAGAGAGGATTTATATTAATGCTGGTAACACACTGTTTTAAAGTACCTAAAGGTAAACGATATCTACATGAATACTCAACAGATTATATAGCTGACACATATTATATATGTGAGAAAACTGCAGGAAATTAGTGTGAGGCCGGGTCATCCAAAACAAGCGAACCCCATGGCTACTCAAGCTTGGAATATGCAGCGGCAAAGCAGAGAGAAGCGCAGGTGTGCCAACAACGTTAATTAGCAGCTTATATAGAACATACCAGGTTTCTAACTGTAAATAATATCTAAAAGTATCCTTATTTTCAGAAGACATCGAACTATAGGTATAAAAAAATATCCTCTCGTAATGACACTTTGTAACTTAGACTAACAGCTCTATAATCAGAATAAGGCACATCAAATATATTAGAGTTCAGTTCATTGGCATTCATATTAGAAAAGACATAATCAATCAAGCTGCCCTCTCTTGTGGGTTCCCTAACATCATTATGAAGTCTGTAGGAAGACAATATATCGAATAATCTTACCTTATCCTGGCTATTACCTTTGTAATTTATATTGAAATCGCCACAAATGAACAACATACCCATCTTGTACACTTTCTGAAAAAACGAATTTAATTGTTCCAAGAAATAACCTAAACTTTTAGTGAATTTTCTTAAAAAATTTACTAATGAGGAAAAATTTTTAACCTTATACTTTAGTACAGGCAATAGAGAATTTGTTTCTGCATTAAACTACAGGAGTTTTTTTTTTGATAGATATGTTCTGAATGACGTACTGAATGTAAAAACACAATATCCTTACAGATTAGGAGAGCGGAAGTGCCGCCATTTTGAGAAAAACCGTTTCGGCCTATATCTTCGCAACCATGCACTTTAGGCAAAAATGGTAATGACCTTTATTGTAGATAATTGCATTTCTCATCTTTTTTGTTAAATTAATTTTTTTGTATCACTCACCGTTTACAACTTATAGGACTATTAGCATTCATTTATTAATTTTTTTTTACCTATATCTTTGTTAATAATTGTTTAAAAAATAAAATGCTTATAACTTAACTTTTTAATCGACAAATTTTCTAGAACTGTTACTTAAAACTTTTTTTCTCAAATTAATATTAGTGAATTTTCTTTAAATATATATATATATATATATATATATATATATATATATATATATATATATATATATATATATATATATATATATATATATATATATATATATATATATATATATATATATATATATATATATATATATATATATATATGTGAGATATACTTGATTCTCGAGTTGAAACGCGTCCAGAATTTATTAAAACTCGACGTTTCAGCTTCTGTTTTGGAGCCATTTTTAAGAGGTAAAGGAAATATGTAAGGACACTGTAAGGCCTCAATCTGCTTCTCCTTAGAGCGGTGGACAAAGGAGGGTTGGGTTGTTGTAGTTCGATTACGGGGCCTCAATCTGCCTACTCCCTAAATATCGCTGGAGATCGTCTCTAAAGTCTCAGTGTGTTCAACCCCAGGCCTAAGAGAGATCTGACAGTTCGTTGTAAGTCCTGCATTATATATGTCGTTCCGTCTACCTGCTTCGTTATCAGTGAAAGTAGTCGGGTCACGGTCAATTAAGTCAAGGGCTTTTGGTCACGGTACTTAAAGGACTAAGAGGATAATCGGCATTTGTTGAGACAGATAAGGGGGCAATGAAATTGGCTATTGAATTTATTTGGTAAATAAATTCAATATAAATGGAAAATTTTGTGTTTTCTTTCGAAAAAAATTATATCTCCGGAAATAACAAAGTAAGGGCAACTAAATTTGGTACGCGGGTTTACGTCATTATAGGTAAATTACCTGACAAAATTTAGCTCTGTAAGTTGAAAGACAAAAAAAAAAGTTAGAGGCATTTAAAGAAAAATAAATTGGGGTTTTCCTCAAAACGTCAAAGTCGCTATTTAAAACGTCAAAATTGACAACATTTAGGCAAAGAACTTGAAACTAATACGGGCTATGGAAAGAAAATGTCTCAAGAATAATGTTTTGTAAACCCTGAAGTCTTAGCTTCAACCGTCATTGTCCTTCGTTTTGCTAAAATATTTCCAGAAAATTCATTTTAAATAGACCCCTTGTCTGATGCTTTGGCAGTAATCTTAGCTATAGAGTTTATCGTTTAATGGTATATAATTTTTGTCGAATTTTCGTACAAAATCAATAAAGCTCAATATATCCGTTATTATACAAGATATGAAAAAAAAATGTATACATTAATTATAGGGTGTCTTGAGCTACATCTTAAAAAATATTTCTACAATCACAGGGTGGCCCATAAGTCGTTGGTGATACAAATTTTTTTTTTTTTTTAGTCGAACACGCCTTATGTTATTGCATTTTTGCATTTTCCATCGAAATATAATGCATGTTTGTAACAAAGAAATTCGGGACGCAGCAAGTGCGTTGTGGTAGCGAATTTTGATTAAATGCTTCAAATTTTAATAGCTCAATTTGCTATTAACTTATAAGGTTGACCAAGAAACGAGTATTTTCGGGAACACTTTAACTTTACTTCGGAAATTTTTGTACATTTTCAAACAATAAAGTTATTTGATGAAACATGGCACATTGTTTTTACTATATAGGTTATACTGGTAACCAATTTGGTGACTGATTTCTTAAAAGAGAACACACATATTTGCTATTAAAAGCATGTTTATGAAAATTCACTACCATAACGCACTTGCTGCATCCAGACTTTTTTGGTGAAACTAGAAAATAAATACGACATATGTAACACAAAATTGATAACACAATTACCACCCACAAACAAACTAAACCAGAAAGGCATGTAAATCAAAAATATTGTTCAAAGAAATGTCAATTATTCTCTAAGTGTAAATATCATCGTTTAACGGCAGAATGTAAAACTTTACTCAACATATCTGGAGTAATCGTTTGCAATAACTAGTCTGCATAGTGCTTCTTCAGTCTCAACAATATGACGGTAGATGTAATTCTTGAAGTACCCCCAGAGAAAGAATCTAGAAAGATCTGTTATGTCTGGCGAATTGGGTGGCCAAGAAACTGATGAATGAGTGCCTATCCATTTTTCGGGAAATCTGTTCTGGACTACGATGTTGTCAGTGAACCAAAAATTTTTTTTTCTTTCTAGTTCTTAACAAACTTGAAACAAGGATGGGAGATACAAAACTACATTTATAGATCAAGATTACTTTTTTAACAACTGTTAATTTATTTATAAAGTCTTATTTACTAAAAAATGAAGTTTACATATTTCAAATCAAACATTATATTGTACTTCCATAAGTGAAAGAGTAAAAAGATTAATAATTAACAAATGTAGCAAAGAATCAAAAAGTATTTTGTTTTTTTTTTTTTCTTTAGGAACTGTTAATAATCTAAATCAAAAATTAAATAAATAAAACATCAAACAATTTTATAAACTGCAGGACTTAAATTTTGTACACCATTAACAAATTTCTTAATTAAATAAGATTTTTAACAGGTTGACTGCCGACTACTCTGATCGGAGTGTACCGGCATCAATCGGCGACGCCCCCTACTCCGATCGGAGTGTTGTGTATGCTTAATTTGTAGAGAGTAGAGACCAGTCATAGTCATGGTAAGTCATTATGTCATGGAGACCAGTATTCAGTCAGCGTTGGCGAGAGGTTGTAGTACACGTTTTTTAAAAATTTTTGTGTCGCTAAACATGGATGCCAAACCCGAACCTTCTGGACTGCTGAAAAAAGAGAGTAAATTACCTATGTATAGTCGGAAAGAACTCACAGATGAAGAACTATTGCAATGTTTAGAAGATAGCAGTGGTGACAAATATTTGCTAGAGTCCAAAGATGATGATTATCTCTCTGACTCAGAATCAGAAAGTAATTCAGATGCACATGATGATGACCAGTCTTCAGGAAATCTTCCGGATTCATCTGTAAATACCAGTCCAGCTCCGGCTAATGTGCAAGTTAATTTCCAGTGGACAAAAACAGGTACATTGAAACAATTTACATTCAAGAAAAATCAAGAGCTTTTAGTACCGGTTCTGGGCAGAGGCAGACCTATAGATTTTTTCAGCCTTATAATTGATGACAGTTTTTTATCCCAAATTGCAGACCAGACAAATGATTATGCTGTTCACTTTTTTTTTTAGCAGTGGAACATCTGCAAAGTCACATATCACAAATTGGAAGCCCCTAACTGTTCCAGAATTTAAAATGTTTATAGGCCTGCTCTTTCATACAGGTACTATTCAACTTACACGAGTATATGACTACTGGAAAACGCACCCGCTCTTCAACATACCAATTTTTCGAAAATATATGTCTAGAAATAGATTTCTTCTCATCTTAAGGTATCTACACTTTACATCTACCAATACTGCAGCTAACGATCATTTAGGCAGAATAAGATCTGTGGTCGACTTTTTCAACGCGAAGATGAACAGCTTTTTTACCCTGGAAATGAATTGTCGTAGACAAATCTATGGTGTTGTGGCAGGGGCGTTGACAGTTCAAACAATACATACAAAATAAACGCCACAAGTATTGAATAAAGCTTTACATGCTTACAGAAAGTGACGGATTGGCGCGTGATAAATAGAACAACAACAATAGGCCATTATAACAAGTCACCTTCCCATGAATAGGATAGCCAAATCAGCAGGAAGATGGAAGGCACCTTCAAGTAAGCAGATAGGAAAACCTTGGAGTA
Source organism: Tillus elongatus (assembly GCA_964006375.1). NCBI lineage: Eukaryota > Metazoa > Arthropoda > Insecta > Coleoptera > Cleridae > Tillus > Tillus elongatus. The sequence goes on from OZ023268.1 coordinate 36,039,518, forward strand.
GACGGAATATCACATGGAGAACAGTGTCAGCCAAACCGAAAGTCACCTCTGGGAAACAATAGTGCCACGTCTCGGGAAATGGTTATAAATGGACTGTTCGCCTACGGAACGTGGTTCATTCTTGTTCCCACGTTAGACTCTGCACATCGTGTGATAAACATATCACACTTATGCTGATACTTATATTTGTCTTTATTTTTATATTATAATTTTTGTATCAAGTATTAATTGTGTAAAATATCAAATTAATTGTATTAAAAATTCAAACGTCTTAACCGTAAAGTTAAGTCGCGTGTATGAAGGCCCATCAGATGAATATGGCAGGACTGGGCATACAATCAAAGTAGTTCTACACTTACTTAAAGAAAAGTTAGGTAAAGGACACGCGGTACACCTCGCAAATTCTACAACAGTGTTGACTTAGCTACAAGGCTGCTGGAAAATGACACCTATTGTACCAGACCCCTAAGAAGTGACCGTAAGCACAACCCACAAGAAGTCCTGAAGGCGAAATTAAAACGAGGAGAAAACGAATCTAGGTTCTCTAATGGAATTAATATTAGAAAATGGAAGGACAGACGCGATATCCGTTATATAAGCACTGAATTTGGGAATAAAACTGGCATTTTCCAGAATAAAAGGGGAAAAGAAACTGTAAAACCTAAAGCCATTTTAAACTTTATGTCAGGAATTGATCACCAGGATGAAATGTCATATTATCCTTGCAATAGGAAAACGATAAGGTGGTACAAGAAACTTTTTATTCACGTTCTACAAATGAGTTTGATAAATGCATACTATCTACATAGAAAGTACTTTGGTGGTCATCATGTTCCTTTTTATGACTTTCGGCTGGAGGTAATTAGAGATCTGTTAGGCCCAAGTGATGATGTACTTGTCCGTCCTCCTAATCAAAAAAAGAATTCGAACGCTAGACATTGCCTTTCAAAAATTGAGAAAACCACAAATGAAATAAAGAAAGGGCATACTGAAACCAAAAGAGTGTCCAGAAAGGAATGCAAAACCCGCAGGCAAAACAAAATAAGGAAACAGACAACGTTTGAATGCAAACAAGGCCCTGGAATTCCTGGTTTTTGTGTAAAGTGCTTTGAAGACTTTCATGAAAATATGTAGTTTTTGTCAGTCTGGTATTCCTTATATTTTTTGCCTTGCACTCTCTCTGTGTATGTGCGTGCGTGCGTGTGTCCTAGCAAACTTGTTTATGTTGTTTTTGTTTTGAATTACTTGGTTATTTACTGTAAACCAAACATGTTTTTCTTCTGTATACCCAAGTTCTTGTTACCAGTTTAGTTTTTGGTGATATTCCTTATATTTTTTTGCTTTGAACAAATTTAATTATGTTGTTTTGATTTTTTATGATTATTTACCCATAAACCAAACATGTTTTTGTTTATGTACCTTTAACTTATTACCAGTTTAGTTCCTCTGTCGTCCTAATATAAAAATAAAAGTTGTTTACACAATTACGGTCTTTTATTCGTATTATCGCTAAAATGTATAGCGGCTCAGATCGAAGTGTTCAGCATCCCATAAAAATATCAATGCCTGACGCCGACCACTCCGATTGGAGTATAATTTTTTTGCTAATTTGAGAGAAAAAAAAAAGATAATAAAACTATAATTTACATGGTTTATGGCACAACCAAAGGCAATAAACAAATAAAACCTAACGGCATCCGAGAGTTCCTAAAAAATATGGTCGGCAGTCAACCTGTTAAGCAGGTACAAGATTACATCATATATTGTACAGGACGATTCAAATGTGGTAGGACTTCCTGTGACGATGGCCTTCCCATAACAGTTGCTACTTAGAAAAATGTTGAATAATGGATTTTCCCCAGCATTTAATTAGATAAGTCACAGGCGGAGCATACATATCCTCCATTATACAGGGTGACTCGAGGTCGATGGAAGGAAAACGGAACGTAGGATTATTTTCAAAACTTGGTTTCTTGGGTAATTAGTTCTGCTCTATCAATCTAAAATATTTTCAGCACTATGTCGTTACCGCTTATAGTGAAAAGTAGCCACAAATTTGATATTTCAAATGAGACACCTGTATATTATTGCGTTTTTCGCTTCGTTTTCCGATTATTTTTGTATACCAATACACTTCTCCAGCGGTTTTCGAGAAATTAATTGATTTCCTTATCTTTTGTGCAAAACATAACTCCAATTAAATGTATATTACTACAGTATTTGGATTCGTAGAACGCTGAAATTTTAAGTGTAGTTTACCAATATCCTGTCTATTAGTTATGTGTAAGGAAATTCTTTCTCCATTATACAGGTTCATTCAAAATTTGTGATTTTACCAATAGATATAAAAATGGTGAAAAGTGCAGTTTTTAAATGGAACACCCTGTATAGTTCATATATTATTTATTTTATTACTTATTTATCAATGTATTTATCAAATGATACATCATGTCTTACAAAGAAGCTAAGCTTGTGCTTGTAAAATGACATAATTTTACTAAAGTCATCTTCTAAACATTTAACTGCCAAACTGTCTTTCTGAATGTTACTTTTTCAATTTTATTTTCATTTTCACTTACACTGCAGTTGCAACTCTCCCTAAAACTTTCAATTTGAGAAACAATTAAAATTTCTTTCAAATGATGTATTATGTCCCTATACCTAAATAGTCAGTTTCTGAAATAAAAGCAAGGTTCATTGGTTGTAAATCGGGATACATTTCATCGAACCTTCTGCATGTTCTTGTCATAATTTGATCACATTCAACATGAAGAATAAACAATTTCACCAAAACTTCATTCGAATGGTTAGTGCCTTCCATTTTGATCCTTTTCGAAACGAATTTTCTTTAAAAAAACGTGCAAACGGTTTATTATTAATGCACTAATTGTCAAATTTTCATAATGGCATGTTCCATGACATTTCATGCTACTTGTTTCGGCCTATTTCCGCGACTATGGCCAATCACCGACGCCAGGAAGCAGTTTCACCTCACTATCCTCGAAAGTTTGCTGAACCCCTGCTTTTCTGTAAGGAGGGTAGGGATATTTAACATGCCCAACATTGCATGACACGAGCCCGCCCGCTTTATGCCCCCTCCGAAGGGCAGAACCTGCAGACATTCAACTTGCTCAAATACAATACCAGAACCTCTGTTGATGTTAATGTTACAGTTTGTACTGAAAAAGTGAAAGGAGTACCCTGGGATCGAACCCAGTACCCTTCGGTTCAGAGGCACACATTCTTACCCCTGAACCACTACTTAATACAAAATAATCCAATATTTATAGAGACTTGCCTTTATTTCAGAAACCTGACTATTTAGGTATAGAAACATGATACATCATTTCAAATAAACTTTAGATGTCTTTTAGTTCCTTTTATTTGCGGATGACCTGAAGATTTTCAGGGTTGTCAAGAATTAATTGGATTGCCTTGAGTTGCAGAGTGATATTGATAATCTTGTTCGGTGGTGTTCAGTCAATTGCCTAGATTTAAATTTAGAAAAGTGTCTTTCTATGGTTTTTAGTAGAAACCACTGTCTTTAACCATACTTATTCCATTAATTGAGTAAACCTCGCCGCTGTATCTGTTGTGAAAGATCTTGGTATTTTATTTGACACCAAATTAAGTTTCTCTCAACACATTCTAAATATTTCCCTAAAATCACGTAGGCTTTTGGGTTACGTACAGAGAGTATCATCTGATCTCTCAATCACATAATTTAAAATGTTATATAGCGCAATAGTGCGCTCTTCATTAGAATATGGTTCTGTCATTTGGAGCCCTGTCTATGAAGTTAACTCTGTGATGCTGGAAAAGATTCAGCACAGATGCTCAGCTTATAGATTAGGGATTCCTTGTAACGATTATAAATATGACTACAATGATCTTATGTCACGATTGAATTTGACCACACTGTCCTATCGAATAATACAAACTGACCTTTGCCTATATTTGCTCAGTCAGATCGGCTTAAAAATTAAAACGACTGCAACAAGGTCAAATGATACATTTGTTGTAGATTTTCATAGCAGGAATTATGGATTGAATAGTCCCCTCACACGTATGGCTCGGTCAGCCAATCAAGTGAGCGCAGACCTAAACTTTTCCGATAATAAATTCAGTAGCTACAGGTCGAAGATCTCACGTCACTTCCTTAGAGCAGGGCCTGCCTTTGACAGTACCTTAGCATTACCTTATCAGTTCTAATCAATGTTTTAGTGAATTTTCTTAAAAAAAATTCACTAATGAGGAGATCCCGACTTTTGAATTTTGAAAAAAATTCTTCAAATTAGCGCTATTTAGGGCCCCCGGAACCCAAATCCGAGGTCAGTTTCAGACTTTATATGTTTATATATATATATATATATATATATATATATATATATATATATATATATATATATATATATATATATATATATATATATATATATATATATATTATGTGTCACACCTATAACTTAAAAAAATAATGGACCGATTTTGATAAAACTTGATGAATACCTTCCTTTCGCAAGTAGCTTGGATAAGTTCGTTAGCCAGGAAAATCCGCCGAGGTTTTCCCGGAAAATTTTGTGTTTTCTTGCGAAAAAAATCGAATTTTTTTTATATTTTCAAAATTAACAAAGTAAGGGCAACCAAATTTCATACGCGGGTTTATATCATTATAGGCAAGTTACATACCAAAATTTAGCTCCGTGGGTTAAGGGACAAAAAAGTTAAAGGCATTTAAAAAAAATAAATTTGGGTTCTCCTCAAAACGTCAAAATCGCGATTTTAAACGTCAAAATTGGTGAGTACTTTCCTTTCGCAAGTGACTTGGATAAGTTCGTTAGCCAGGAAAATCCGCCGAGGTTTTCCCGGAAAATTTTGCGTTTTCTTTCGAAAAAAAATTATATCTCCAAATTTAACAAAGTAAGGGCAACCAAATTTTATACGCGGGTTTATATCGTGATAGGCAAGTTACCTACCAAAATTTAGCTCTGTAGGTCAAAAGACAAAAAAAGTTATAGGCATATAAACAAAAATAAAAAATTGGGGTTTTTCACAAAACGTCAAAGTTGCGATTTAAACGTCAAAATTGGCAACATTTAGGAAAAGAACTTGAATCTAATACGGGCCATGGAAATAAAATGTCTCAAGAAGAATGTTTTACAAACCCTGATGTCTTAGTTTCAACCGTCACTGTCCTTCATTTTAATAAAATGTTTCCAAAAAATTCATTTCAAATAGACCCTTTCTCTGACGCTTGGCAGTAGTCTTAGCTATAGAGTTTATCGTTAATGGTATATAATTTTTGTAGAATTTTCGTAAAAAAAATCAATAAAGCTCAATATATCTGTTATTATACAAGATATGAAAAAAAATTGTATATATTAATTATAGGGTGTCTTGAGCTACATCTTAAAAAATTATTTCTACAATCACAGGTGGCCCATAAGTCGTTGGTGATACAAATTTTCTTTTTTTTTTTTTAAATCAAACACGCCTTATGTTATTGCATTTTTGCATTTTCCATCGAAATATAATGCATGTTTGTAAGAAAAAAAATTCTGGACGCAGTAAGTGCGCTATGGTAGCGAATTTTGATCAAATGCTTAATATTTGAATAGCTCAATTTGCTATTAACCTATAAGGTTGACCAAGAAACGAGTTTTTTCGGGAACACTTTAAGTTTACTTTCGGAAATTTTTGTACATTTTCAAACAATAAAGTTATTTTGATGAAACATGGCACATTGTTTTTACTATATAGATTATACTGGTAATCAAATGTGATGCCTGCTTTCTTAAAAAAAAAACACATTATTGCTATTAAAAATAGTTTTATGAAAATTCACTACCCTAACGCACTTGCTGCGTCCAGAGTTTTTTAGAGTAGCCTAGCCTTACTATAATAGCTGTGCAGGATTTCTCTGGGATATTTGTTCGGAGAAAATGTTAATACTGTCTATGTAAAAAGGAATTTCCGTTAATAAATGTTATTATTATTATTCAGGGTATTTGATAATATACAGGGTATAAAAATGCACTTGTCACCATTTTTGTATCTATCGAAATATGAGACTATTAGACGTGAGCCACAATAGACCATAAGGTCGCAGTGGAGGGACCGTTATGGCGCACTCACAATTTACCCTAACCTAACCTATCTATCGGTAAAATCACAAATTTTGAACGATCCTGTATAATCATAACGAATTCCCTTACATATAACTAATACATAGGACATTGGAAAACAACACTGAAAATTTCAGCCTTCTAAGAATCTAAATACTACATTAATAAACATTTAATTGAAGCTATATTTTACACAAGAAATAAGGAAATCAATTAATTTCTCAAAAATCACTGGAGATAGGTATAGGGAAGTATCATACAAAAATAATCAGAAAGTAATCGCAAAATGAAAAATGCAATAATATACAGGTGTCTCGTTTAAAATATCAAAGTTGTTGCTACTTTTCAATATAAGCGGCAACTCTGCAGCACTGAATATTTTAGATAGATAGAGCAGAACCAATTACCCAAGAAACCAAATTTTGAAAATAATTCTAAGTTCCATTCTCTGTAACGTCTAACCTACCATCGACCGTGAGTCAGCCTGTATACTCAACGGGAAATCCCCATAAGTTCTGTATTTACTATTTTCTATTATGTTATAAATGAAACAAGTTATAGGGAGGAGCAAACTTTACGAGAATCCTCCTGCACAATTACAATTTAAATAGAATTTAAATGCAATAAAAATCCTAAAATTTCAATTAGGAGATTCATAAACGTAAATGAAAAGTAACTAATAATAAAAATGGCAAATATACACAACAAAAAAAAAAAGAAACTACTATCAGTTGATCCATTAATTATTTAATATAGTGTATAACATGTTTTTAATCAAACACAAAACCAACTGACTAATTGTTTAATTTACATTGTAAAACTCATTTTTATAAATCATGAAAGTTTTCAACGAAAATCAAATATACAGCAAAAAACAAAACAAATCTAAAAATGTATATAATTTTTTAAATCGAAAGTAAAGCAAACAAGTTAATTTGTTTAACAGGAAATCTTTAATTCGATAGTTGGATATGACACAATAAGCATTAATTTTTTAAACAGTCTTTATCATCCTTTTTTTTTCTTAAACCAAAGAAAACACGACGGTTTTAGTACAGAAGAGGCACTAATAAACAAAACTTTCGTTTTTCTGTGTCAAGTTATTTCTTTACAGCTAACTTTAATCTAAAAAAACTCGCTAACAGAGCATCAAAGTAGCCTCGAAAATTATATATATGGAAAAGTATGGAAACATCTGAATATCTCACAAACGGAAAACAATAAAAACAAGATTTTAAAACGTGTTGCAAGGTTGCCATAGGTGCATATTTTCACGTTACGACAAAACATACAGGATGGTCCTGAAAAGCGTATTGGTTGCAATGATTGCATTTTTAAATGGAATACCTGTATGTTATATCATTTTATAAATCCTTTCGAACTCTAGACTAACCTTGTTATAAGGTACCCTATGCCCAAATTCTGTGGTGACGCAGATATCGGCACTTTAATTATTGCATTACATGTATTGATAAAACTAATAGTAACACATAAATATCTTATGCACGGAAAACAACAAATAAAAATCTTTTCACCGACATTGTAGGGTTGCCGTAGCAGCGTCTTTTCAAGGTTACCCAAAATATACAGGTGGTTATGAAAAGCATAGTGGTTGCAATTGTTGCTTTTTTAAATGGAACACCCTGTATATTATATCATTTTATGAATCCTTCTGAACTCTATATTAACATTGTTATAAGGTACCCTATGCCCAAATTCTATGGTTACGCAGATAACGACAATTACATCAAAGTAATTATTGTCACAAAGCTGGCTATGCTTTGTAAATAAATATTTGTGAACTGTCAAAACTAGTTAATGTCAATCACTTTATAAAATGGCATATCTTAGCGATACAGAACGCATACAAATCCTAATTTTCGAGGCTTTGGCGGCAAGGAAAGAACATATGAAGAAGTTACATGCATATTAAATGAATTGAATCCTCAACGCGTTACTACAGATCAATCGTTTTTAAAACTACCAAGAAATATAGACAAACTGGAAATGTTAAAAATTGTCCTAAACCTGGCAGGCCGAAAACTGCTACAGAAGATGAAACAAAACTAAATGTGCTAATCCAAATTGATGAAAATCTGCAAATATCTTCAAACCAGTTGGCACTAGACAACAATCTTGCTCAGACGTCCGTGATAAGAATTTTAAAATCAGAAAACATGAAACCTAATAAAATTCATTACAATCAAGAACTCACAGAAGATGACCTAGAGCACAGATTTGATCTAGACGTAACCCAGGTTGGATGAGGGAGAGACACACACACAGTGGACGCAGAAACTAAATCTTTGGGCAGGGATTATTAATAATCACATAATCGGACCGTTTTTTAATAGAAGGTTATTTAAATGGTGACAGATATCTGGACTTGTTAAGAAATAATATTGTGCCAGCTATAGTGGCGATGTTTCCCAATCCAAATAATCCCATGTTACCTTCTGATGACATGTGGTATCAACAAGATGGTGCTTCCTCTCATACACCCGGGCTGTACGTACCTATCTAGATACAGTGTTTCCACAGTAGTAGTAGCAGTAGTAGCAGTGGTGGGTAGGCCAACGCCAAACAACTAGGCCACAATGGGCCCTTTTTGCCAACCCCAGCAACCATGCACAACTCTTCCTCAGTTCCGTCGCCAAACCGCCTCAACCTCGAGATGAAGGCTGTGACAGTACTTACCTGATTCCTCTGCAGAGTCCTCGATCCGAACAATTCTGCTCGAAGACTCCCAAAAGCCTCGTATTTACACAGGTTGTGGTAGGACGTTTCTTCATCCTAGCCGCATTCCTGGCAAATGGGATCCCTCTCTACGCCTATCAATGTGAGGTGTCTTCTAAGGGCGCAGTGGCCTGTCAGCACCCCAAGGATGCGGCGAAGCGTAGGTCGACTCCTTCCGAGTAGCCAGACAGCTTTATCTCTGTCCGGCCCCTCCACGAAGTCCTTCGCCTGCCTGCAGCCACCAACCGACCCCCAGTGCCTCTCCATTGCTTTCTCGATCCACCTGTTTAAGGCGACAGAGACTGTCTTCCTACTTCTGCCTATCGCAGGCTCCGGTCCACAGAACGGCCGCCGGGAACCGTGTCCCGGAACCCACACTAGTAGTACCTCCTTTCGTCTTTTCTACGTCCTTTCCACAGAGATGGATAGGACGTCGAGGAGCGAAAGAATGGCCGCCCTGGTCACTGGATTTGACGCCATTAGATCTTTTCTTGTAGGGATACCTTAAAAATAAAGTCTACAAAAATAGATCAGTTGATTTACAAACTTTTCACGATCGTATTTTGGAAGAGATAAATCTGATATCAGAAACATATTTACGTGATTCAATTGGACAATTTTGTAAAAGAGTTGGATACTGTCAAATCGTAAATGGTTTGCATTTTAAACATTTACTTTATGATGTGTTTGGTTATTTTTATTTATTTCTTTAAATGTTGATTATTTTTATTAATAGGATTCAAGTTGTAATATTAGAATAAACATTTTGAGAGTTACTGGCTACGCTTTTCATTACCACCCTTTGTATTTTATATTTCCGTGGCAACCCTACAATACCTGTGAAAAGATTTTTATTTGTTGTTTTCTGTGCGTAACATGTTTATGTGTTACTATTAGTTTTATCAATACATGTAATGCAATAATTAAAGTGACAATATCTGTGTAACCATATAATTTGGGCATAGGGTATCTTATAACAAAGTTAATCTAAAGTTCAAAAGGATTCATAAAATTATATAATATACAGGCTGTTCCATTTAAAAAGCAAGCATTGCAACCACTACTCTTTTCAGGACCAGCCTTTATATTTTGGGTAACCTTGAAAAGACGCTGCTACAGCAACCCTACAATATCTGTGAAAAGATTTTTATTTGTTGTTTTCTGTGCATAAGATATTTATGTGTTAAGATTAGTTTTATCAATACACGCAATAATTAAAGTGCTGATATCTGTGTTACCATAGAATTTGGACATATGGAACCTTACAACAAAGTTAATCTAGACTTCAAAAGGATTCATAAAATGATATAATATACAGGATGTTCCATTTAAAAATCAATCATTGCAACCACTATGTATGTTTTGTCGTAACGTGAAAATATGCACCTATTATAACCTTTCAACACGTGTTAGAATCTTGTTTTTATCGTTTTCCATTTGTGAGATATTCAGATGTTTCCATACTTTATACTAACCTGTATATATATATATATATATATATATATATATATATATATATATATATATATATATATATATATATATATATATATGTAGTTGCTGAATGCTAAAAATATGGTATTGTTATCTGAAAATGACAACAATTGGATTCAAGAACTTTTGAATGATAACGAAACAGTGGACTTTCCAATAGATTCAGATTCCGTTTAGACCTAAAGAGAATAATAAAGAAAAAAATCTTCGACTTCAGAATATGAGAAGATAATGGAGAAGAGAAACCCAATATTACAGGGTAGTTCTGCTCAAAATCCCGTATTTTGTATTCTACAAGAAAACGTTTTCTAGTCAACATTTTTCTACAAAACTTTGGACATACCTATCTTAAAAAGTGCCTAATACATGTTACAATGTTTATCTAGCTGCCTACCTTGCAGGATTAGCCTACAAGCCTAGCGCTGTAATTAAGACAGTGGTCTAACAACTATGTTGATTTTTAAAAAAGCCCCAGGCATTTTTATCAATTCTTTACACACTTCATTCTGAATAAAAATGGATTAAATTGATTCATAAATAAAGATTTTACCCGGGGTCTCCTGGTTTTAAAACAGGCGACACTGTATATGGGAGTCATTTAAGTTAAATGAGAAATGTTTTAAAAAAGCAAAGTTTGGTTGTTTTTGTGATTAAATCAAGTTTTCATTTTTTATCAAAGTGAAATGTGCATTCATTTTGATACTGGGCAGAGCAAATAGAACAGAAATAGAGCGTATGACATCAAATTTTAATATAACTTAACTTAAAACCGGACACTTTAAATGTGAAAACAAACATATAGAAGTAAATAGAACTTTCGACTCTGTAAGCCAATCATAGTAGGCTTTCTCCTGAATATCAGAAATGTCTAGTCTTATCGTAGAGTACAATTTTTACCCCCTCCATTTCGAAGAAGAAAACGGTTTAGATCGATTCTAAATATAGAATGTACCCAGAGTGTCTTGGTTTTAATTGGGTGACACTGTATATGAGAGTCATTTAAGTTAAAGTGAGGAAATATTTTGAAAAATGTAATGTTTAGTTGTTTTGTGATGAAATTAAGAGGTGTGTGAAACTTCGAACCGAACGCGAACCAAACCTTCGGTTCGAAAAATTCTACGTGATCTTAAGTAATTCGAAGTTCAAAATAGATATTTCTCCAAAATGGTTCGAAGTTCATTGTTCAAAAATACTTCAAAATTGAACATCACAGGCATTAAAAGCTGCCAAATGTAGCGAAGTTGTAACCCTGTAGCGGTCCCGTTAACTCGGTAGCAGCGCTTTAAACTCTGTATTGGCTCCATTGAGTCAGCAGCATAATATGAAGAATTTCACCAATGCATATTTTTGACAGTGGGTGGGACACATTGAGACCCGACAGATATTTAACAATCACACATTAAATTTGTTATATATCATAACATCACAACACCTTCTTTGCTTAAAACATTATGATTGCAATGTTCAAAAGTGATCAGTAATGTGATTTTTCAGAATTTATTACGATAATTGCAGATTGCCTTTCGGAAGTACTAGGCTAAACATGCTTTATTTCACAATGAGCCAAAACAAAACTAAACATTCTAAATCAATACACAGCTAAAGTTTCAAGTGGTTATTATATAATTATCATGCTCAACTTTAACCCACTCCATTTAAAAGGCTGTTAAAACTTCATAGATAACACCAAACGACAAAAAGTATATATAATTGAGCTTAGCTATAGATGTAGAAATCTAAAAAGTTTTTCAATATACCTTTTTGTGTTTTTGATTCATTATTGACCAAACTTCACAACCAACATCAGCACCAGAAGGCATTTTCACCCAATCAACCTGCATATTTTGTCTAACATTTGCATTTTGCAAAAAGAATCGATATCTTCTACCTACCAAATATTGTATACTCAGGGTTCCCACTAAAAACAGCATATCAATTTCCCTGACTTTGATCTTCTACAATTTACCCCCAATATGTGTAACACACTACTACAAAATACAGTAGGTCTTTGTGTCAAGGCGGAAAACACACTTCCCCATTTCAAGGACAAAGCAACCAATGAACGCAAAAAAAAAATAAATTATTGTGGTTTTGTGGAAAAAGAAATCATTAAACAAATGGTTCAGAATTTCACAAAAAGCAAGCACATTGTTTCAATTATTTATCATAAAAAGGAAACAAACAATTTTTCCCTGATAGGGACAAAAATTCCCTGACTTTTAGTCAACTTTCACAATTTTTTCCAATGTTTCCCTGATTTCCCTAACAACAATTTTTTCTCTACAAATTCCCTGACTTTTCCCGATTTTCCATACGAGTGGGAACCCTATACTACGACATACCTAGATTTTGTATTTAAGTAAATGATATATGAACATTGAAGAATTTTGGTTAGTTCATTTTTGAATGTCTAAGTTCGAAGTTCGAGGGTGGACCTTAGACATACTATTTCAGAGGTTCGAAGCAACATATTTGCTTGGGTTCGTGCATAGTTCATTTCGAGAAAAAGATGGGTTCGCACACCTGTAGATGAAATCATGTTTTAATTTTTAATTGAAACGAAATGTGTACATTAAAGAACTATCTAGGAGGTAAGAGCCAAAATTTCCCGGCCTGACATAAATTCAGAGTATCGCAGCATGTCAAAATTTTGTAAGACATTGGTTCAAGTCTTATTAGCCTTGGAAAAAACAAAAATAGATTTTATATCAGTTATTTTTTTTATAACTGACACTTGTTCATCACGATGTCAGAAGTCACGAAAAAATTTTATTTTATTTATTTATTTATTTATACATACATCATCCAACAGCTTAAAAGCCAAATTAAGGATAGGCCGATACACAAAATATAATAACAAACAATAATCAAACAAATTACACAAAAGAGAGTCACAAATTAGATCGCTTTGAAAAACATTTTTATCCCTGATATATTACATGAGAAGATATCTAGGCGGTCTTGCAGTACAGAGTAATCATTGCACATCTGGTAAATTGGAGACGATCGCAGCAATCGCGTACGAGCAGTCGAGAGATAGAATGTACCTGGAAAACGTGCTGCAATACGAGGCACATTGAAATGAAGTTGCTGAAGCAGATCAGGGCAATCAAACACAGAATTAACCAGTTTGTATAAAAATATAATGAAACTGCACTGCCTGCGCATCGACAGACTCTGCAGACTAAAGCGAAGAAGTAAACTTTCCTGAGGAAAACCAATAGACGGATATCGACCATCCTCACGAAAGCTAAGAAATTTTAGAAATTTTCTTTGCACAGATTCCAGACTTGCCACATGTATCTCATAAGTAGAAGCCCACACAACTGAGCCATATTCAAGTCAGGACCTAACCAGACAACGAAACAGCAGGGAGAGGGTGTCAGTCAGTGAGAAATTTTTGCTGTTTCTTATCAGAAACCCAAGATTTTTGTAAGCGGAACTGACAGTCTGCTCATAGTGTGGTTTAAAAGATAGAGTACCATCAAAAACAATTCCAAGGTCACTAACTGTCCTGGGGCGATCATTTGAAAGCCCCCTTATATTGTATCTGAAAGTAATTGAGTGCTTATTTCGAGCAAAGGACATCACAACAACACTTCGAAACATTCATAGAAAGACCACTCTGACAGCACCATTCATCAAGCATCTAAAGACAGTTCTGAAGCTGCAAACAGTCATGAACACTCGAAATATTTGCAAAAATCTTAATATCATCTACATACATTAAAAAAGGAACATGTAAAACATGTTTAACTGGGTCAATATATTAAACAGTAGTGGACCGAGTATAGAACCCTGCAACACTCCCGAAGTAATGTGATAGGTGTTAGATTTGAAGCCCCCAACCTCAACAAATTGCCTCCTTCCATCCAGGTAAGATCTGAATAAGCCAAGCAAGCCCTCTGAGAATCCGATAGCCCTCATCCTGTCAATTAGAACAGAATGATTTAGACAATCGAAGGCCTTAGATAGATCAGTATACACAACATCAACCTGTGAAGAGCGGTCGAGAGCGGACACAATGAACTGTGTAACATCAACTAAATTCGTCACAGTCGATCTCCCTGGAATGAAACCATGCTGATAAATAGAGTCTGTTTTTGATGTGAAACAGTATTCACTGAAAAAGGCAGGCCTCGAAATTCTTACAGAAGACACATAGTATGGCTATTGGTCGATAGTTTGATGGATCACCACCATCCCCCGCCTTGAAGACAGGGAAAACTCGTGACAGCTTCCAAATCGCGGGGAATGTTCCAGATCTAAGAATCAATTAAAAAATTTTCTCAAGTGGAGTCAAGAAAGCATATAAGCAATCGCCCACCAAGAAGCCAGGAACTAGATCAGGTCCACAGGACATGTTAGCCTTAATTCTCTTAGCATTGAGTAGAGAGCTGTTATTAAATTCTTTACTCGAGAAGGTCTTCCACCTCAAACCAATAAAGATCGCCTGGATAGGCTGTACTAAGAACATTCTCAGTCTTCTTCTGTAGTAAAAGATTAGTCAAAACAGTTTCGAATGTGGGAGGAATCCTTGGAATATGACGCAAGAACTGGAATGAAGTGGTGACGGACAACAAGATGGCCCTTGTTGAAGATCTTGTATGAAGCGATCCACGCTCAAAGTGAAAGGATTATCAAAAATGTCGGGGCTTTCAGATACAGGCGTTCGCCGAATCCGCCACGAACATTTAGGCATGAATCAAGTTAGTGCAAGGTGGGCCCTAAACATCTTTCAGCAATTCAGCACCAGCGTTGTGTTGAATGTGCTCAATATTTTTGAACCTCTGTGGAGAAAACCGTGTGGACGCGTTGAAGACAATTGTCACAGGTGGTGAAACTATGGTTCTTTACTATGATCCTTTGTGCAAAAGGGAATCAATGGAATGGAGGCGTAAGGAGAAGCACTGCCACGGAAGTTCAAGGTTTGTCAGTCGACCAAAGAAGTGAGGGGTGTGTTTTTTTTTAGATTGTGAGGGTATTCTTCTCAGAGACTTTACAGAACGCAATACCGCAGTCAACAGGGCATATTATGCAACACTCCTGCATAAATTACGACGAAATATTCGGGAGAAAATACGTGGGAAACTTACCAGAGGCGTGCGTTTCCTAAATGACAATGCACCTGTACACACTGCTGGAATTTCACTAGCCGCAATTTGTGGCTGCAATTTCGAATAAATTGATCACGCTCCATATAATCCAGTTATGGGCCCCCAGTGACTACTACTTATCTGGAAATTTGAAAAAGGACCTTCACGAGCACTTGGCGAAGAGGTGAAACTGCAGTTTGAGCACATTTTGAGGACAAACCAAAAGAATACTTTTTTAGGGGTGTCAAATTGTTGCTGAAACGAGGTGATAACTGCATTGATGTTAGCGGGGACTAAATTGAAAAATAAAATTTAATTGTGAGTCTACGCTGTTTCTTTCACAATCAGATTGGAAAATTTTGGCACTTACCTCATATGTGGCAGTCGTTTTGATACTGGGCAGAGCGAATAGAGTACAAATAGAGCGTATGATGTCAAATTTTAATATAATTTGAATTTAAAAGGGGGCTCTTCAAGCGTGGAAACAAACATATAAGCATTTTACGCATCAAGTTGAACGAATCTAATGTACCTTGCCAAACAAATTAACATACATATAAATATTCTGAAGGTTTAAAAAAACATAAGTTGAAACTTTCAGTACATTTTTTTAATCTATACCTCTTAAGTTAAAATTTCCAGTACAAAATAAATTAAAAAAGTAGTACATTACATATGTCATGGTAAAAAGCAAGCTTTTTCAATGCAAAAATTATCAAAACTTTTAACATTATTTCCAAAGAAACTCACCTTATCTATATACATCACAATAATAATATTCATACTTAAAACCATTTTTTGTCAAAAACGGTATCTAACAGACTTAGAGCTGACAAAGATTTTTTGCAACTTGGAATAATAACTACATAAAGTTATTGAAGTAAAATACAAACAAACTTCAATGCAAATTGAAGTACTACACATTACTTTGTTACAAAAAGTGTTAATGTACTGTAAACAAAAATAAAATTAAAGACACCAGGTGGATGACACTTTGAGACTCTCAAATTAAACAATACTGTACAAGGTATATCAAGTTCAATACTTTTACAGAGTATTTCAATAACTAACAGCTTTAACCAGAAATCAATGCAGCAGTCAGAGACTCGATTTTATAATATCCATTGATCAAGGTGTGTAGACAGAATTTAATTTTTTTATTTTATTACGAGGACTACAAAATTGAAGCTATAACTTTTTTGAACTTAGTCTATTGTTTTTTCCATCACTGTTTATTTAGAATTTAACAGATTGTTAAAATTAAAAAGCTGTTATATTTTACAGGTAACAAAATAATTTAAGGCTGTTTAATATTCGACAAATTGGTTTACTTCCGAGTGGCCACTACCAAAGTTTACAGATAAAATATAATTAATAATTAAATAATAATAGTAAGGAATAAAAGAGGCTATTTCAACTAAAATAGCTATTTGTCAATCTGATTTGAGCAATGGTACCTACTATAAATTTAAGTGAATAGAGAGTGTCACGAAGTGACTAATCCTTGAGGGATGATCTAGCTTGATTAAGAAACATAATTGCAGCCGTGTAATAAACTGCAATTACCATTTGCAACAGCTGGAATATTCGCATACGTTTTCAGTAGAATAGTACGCAGAGATCCGGGCGTCGAACCAAATACGTAGTAAGGGGGGGCAAGGACAGTCACCGCGATCGAGAGGGTACGCCGGCCAGTAAGTGGAATTGTAAAGTACATGAGGTTTAAGAGAAGGAGCCCGCACCAGGGAGAGAACAGTATACCAGTAAGCAGAAACATTAGGAAACTATCCACCGCCGCAGCGTTTGTTTAGTGAACATCGTCACCGGAGAGTACCTCAGGTAGGTGAAAGCCTAATACTATTTAGCGAGCCCGTGGTAGAAATATTGAACGCTCCGCAATGACACTGGGAACCTTAGAAGGGACCGTTTCTTCCGTGTCTCCGTTGGCGGGCTGCTCGGGGAGTTAGGGGCTGCATTTCGAAGTTGCGGTTCCCCCGGGATCGTGGAGGCATTCGACCGCACGAAGTTGTTGTAAGTCGTCCCTGTCGTAGTGATTGCATTATCGTGCACAGTCAAAAATTCACCTTCAGGTGGTCGCCCCCGTGTTCCTGTGGGAGGATCGTAACCAGGATATTCCTGGGCTGTGGTAGACTCGTATTGCAGCGACTGCGCTGGTCCGGATTAAAGCAGCCAGGCGACGCCTGGCGTCTCGAGCTGTCCGCGGTCCCGTTCGGAGGGGGTATAAACCCGGGAACAGGGGTGGGCATCTTTCGCACCGAACGATATTTTAGTACGCGGCTAGCTTAACTTGATGTAGTGTCCGACACACCCTGTATGCTGCATGCCCGCTTGGGAACACCCGCTATTATTCACTACCTTGCTACCACCCCACACCACTCAAACCTTGCCGATTTAACTCCCCCGTGCAACCCGCGCGTAGCTTTGATAGTCAAATAACCACTCTGCATCTGGCTCCTTATGATTACTTAATTCTCTGGTAGCAGGACTCCGTTGTTTCCTTTTGTAAATAGTTAGTTAATAGATTTTATTTTAACTTACTCAGCATTTCATTTAAACACTCCAGAATATCCGCCCAAATAAACTTAAACAATAGATCTCTAATAAAGCCCATAACCAGAAGTCCCGGGGGACTTCGTCTTAACTTAGGAGGACCCTGTCTCCACTAAGATCTACCCTGGGCTTGTGTGTACGTCGACAAGTGACTTGGGAAAGGGGTGAGAATCCCGAGAGACCATGCGTACTCTCTGGAGAAAACTCTATAGGCGTTGGCGCTCGAGCATGATCTCGTAGTAAATCCGTGTCCCGGAAGTCATCCCGGAAATTCCCCATATTAGGGAAAACTAGTATTAACCCCCGGCCACCCCAAGTGGCCGTCACAAGAGAAATAGGTAAGTTACAAGCAATAATGTATAATGGTAGATATCTTTAATTAACGTTACATTTTAGATTTAATAATGGTAAAACCTTATCTGTGTGAAATATGAAATGCATGTTTTAGAAAATAATTTAATGGGAGAATGCAGACAGAATGACACAGAGGAAAACACGGTGGAGTTATGTTTCCCTCTTGAAATTGTTTTAAGCTGTCCGAAAGCAGAGGTAACATTTTTCTACAAATCCAAAATAATAAGTTGTCTATGACAACTCACTTACCTATTGGAAATAAAGTTTACTGTGCAATTTGGCCCAAAACAATGACAGGGAGAGAGGGTAGCAGTAACCAGTGCCGTTCACAAAATTTTGGAAAGGGTTCTAAGATACTTTTGCACTGTCTCATGTTTTACACTCACAACAACATCAATAAACCAACAATAAAATTCTGGATACCTGCCCATTTTGCATTACAGCTTGTTGATGCAGGTCATAGTTCTATTGAGTAAGTTTTAAGATCAGCAGAATACTATTATCCAGTTTCTTTGATAAGAATTCTTATAAATATGTGTAGCACATCATCCACATATTATTAACACATGAAACCAGAAGATTTTAAAGACTTCCAAGCATGTGTTTTAAATTTTACCAATCGTATAATACCCTTTTCGAAAGTATCCTCTATTCAGCTGACTAATATATTGTATGAAGTTAAATATAAGACTGGATTGTTCCAAGATTAATTTGCTGTAGCTAATATAAGACGGTTAGCACATGGGGATTATCTGTGACTGTAAATGAAAAATCAACCTAACGGTTTCAAAGTCTAAATTAAGCCCGCCCCAAAATAAAATTAATGCAATCCGGTGCATGTTTCTATGGGTGCCAAAGGCAGATCAGGGCTACTTTAAAGCAACTGTACTTAATCTGCTGAGATTTGGAAAAAAAGAGAGGAAAAAAAAGCCAAAAATTATTTTTTAAAAACTTTCATGAGTTTTAGTTGCAGTTTTGTTTTCTATTAAGAATTTCGTATCTTTTGTCATGTTTTCTCATAATTAATCAGTTATATAAAGTTGTATGTTGTAACGGTTATGTTTTATTCATTACCGTAACTCCCTGACTGACATAACGAGAACCTCAAAGGAAGCTTAAATAAGAAAAGGTGACTTTATTTTTGAAGAGCAATTCAAGTTTTAGTTTTGAAAAAATTTATTGAAAATTTGCTATTGACATTTACCATTGTAGTGCTCTTACTGCATTCCCTTTATATACGTTAAATTAAAGTATCAACAGACGAAATATTTGCCTTAAGAAAAAAGATCGTTATTTATTACAATTTCCTACTAAGATGTTTGTAAAGTGGAAATCAAGAAGCAGGAGAATATCATTGCAGAGATAAATTTTTACTCCACAATGACGTAATAACCTGATCTAAAGCATTAGAAACTAGAGGTGGAAAAATTAACAAAGATGTCGAAAGTCTTATACACATGGAGGTAGATGGGTAACTAAGGACAGAGAGAACAACGCCAGCAGAGATGTCGACGCAGGAACAAACCCAGCGGGCTACTTAAGCGGCTGCAATTCCAGGATCGCGGCGGTCTGCCGACAGAGACTACTGAAGCAAGATCTGCGCTACCTCCCACGTTCAATTTTGTTTTTTATCGGGCAATGAAGTACAACGTAACATCTGAAGGGCATCTATGCCTAGTGTAATTATCGTTCAAGTGCTGCAAATAGTTTCAGTTTGGTTTAGTGTATTGTAACATCCCGCTCTAAAGAAAAACAGATTGAACAGTGAGTCTTTAGTAAACCTCTTAATGCAGTGACAAGTTCTTGACGGCATTTTCAAGTGAACACTTTCAAGTAAACGGTTTCGAGTTTTCAAGTTCAAGTTCTCAATTTCAGTCTCAGTTTCAAGTTTGCCTTTATATCCGATTTTTCCATATACGTTCAAACATACATTTGTCTCAAAATTTACCGTTAAAATACAGTTTTGCTGTTCCGATTCAAGTACATCAAGTTTCAACCCCAGTGTCTACCCAGCCTCTTGATTGTACATTGCACCTACACTCTCTTCCTGTCTCCACCTCTGCAAGCCTTTTCTACCTGTTGCTGGCTCCTCTCTTGGGGAAATTAAGCGCCTATCGTAAGCGCTAAATACTGATGTTACCTTGTGCAGTTTCCACATTCCGTCTGCAGGAAAATTAATACCTATGGGACCTCAGGTGTAAGTCCAAACCAGCTGGTGTATCTTTAGAAGTACGAGCGCACTACATGCGAATCATTTTCAACCTTTTGAGTGATCTTCAAGACTAGACGGACAACCTTTCCTACATCATTTAAATTTCTCATTAAATTGCAACATAAATTTTAAATCAGTCAAAATCAAAATATTTGTCAGTGAGATTGACGTTATATAAATGTATTTTGTATTTTCCTTCTGTATAATGTCAAAATATGTAAATTAGGAATATTAGTATGATATTAATTAGTTGACATTTTGCCCACGAATTTTTTAAAGTAATAAAAAAGTAGCTTGTAACCTTTCATTTAAACAATAGTAAACAATTTTTTATTTTGTTTCTTTGTAATGTACAACTCATGTTTTATTCACCAGGAGTCTTGATTTAAATAACTCCCATTATTAATTTATATCAATAAATTTAAATATTTGTGTTTTTAATATCTGTTTTCATTGAATAACAAATCCCTCATTTACCCTTTCTCAATTCTGGTGGTGCTATAGCTGGAAATTCTTTATATCTATTATCTAGATTTCTTCAAACTAACTAACTAACGTAGTGCCAGTGTTTTGACTAGAAGATCTCATAAATCTAGGAGTTTAGGCAGAACAGGGTAAAAACTGAGTAAGTATTTGATTATCTTTTTTATCTTCAAACCAAACAGTGTGTTCTTTATCTTACAAAATAGTAAATTTGAGAGATAAGTGCAAATAGGTTAGGGTTTGGGAGGTGATTATGGCCTCACTATTGACCGGATTTAGATTCAATTGAAATGTCACGAGATATCAATTGCGGACAAACATTAAATAAATACACTCGGGTTTTTAGGCCTAAATTGGCACAATGCCTACCCAAAAATATTTAAGTGCTTAAAATAAAAGCAGTGAAACAAAGTTGTATGTTTTTATTATTTTCTAAATATATAATATTTTAATAGAAAAATACTGTTTGCTAAAAATTAAAGCAGGGCCTCAGTGGTCCAGGGGGCAAGAACGTGTGCCTCTGAACCGAATGGTACTGGGTTCGATCCCAGGGTACTCCTTTCACTTTTTCAGTACATCCTGTAACTTTAACATCAACGGAGGTTGTGGCGTTGTATTTGAGCTAGTTAAATGTCTGCACGTTCCGCCCTTCGGAGTGGGCGTAAAGCCGTCGGTCCCGTGTCCATCGGGCACGTTAAAGATCCCTACCCTCCCTACAGAAAGGCGGGGATTAGGCAAAATTTCCAGGATAGTGAGGTGAAACTGGCGTCGGTGATTGGCCATAGTCGCGGAAATAGACCGACGTTAAAAAAATAAAGCTATATCAATATTTAACTGAATGCCTATTAATAAAAATAATATTTATAAAAAAAAACTGATTAATAAAATGCGAAATCTAAAATTGCTTTCTCGAATTATGTAAATAGTAACATGCAACCTTGTAATATTAGGGTGGCGATATGTCAAAAATAAAAGAAATTCAATTGGAGCTAATTGGATAATTATTTTTAAATGTACCCCGAATGACTACAACCTGTCAGAACTCATTTCTCGATGCTGATTAGAAACTTGCCTCAGTTTGGTAGTTTTGAAAGATTGGAAGCAGAAAAGATGAAAAACGAAAGCTGCAGAAAAGATGAAAAAAGAAAGCTGCAGAAAATATGAAAAAAAAAGCTGCAGAAAGGGATAGAAATTTATTCTTTTCAGTGGTTTTATGTCATAGTATATTGTATTGTGTGTTGCCTATAGACCTTCTGCAATAGAATACAAATTGCCCACCATTAGAATATCAGTTTGCCATGCAGGTGAGGTTAGAACTGTTGTTTTGACATTGCTGTACTGAAAACTGTTTATTATGTTGAAAACAGTTATCAAAAAAATTGTGTTGTTATTAATTAATATCTTATAAGTAATAGAGGTTGGTGTGTATTAGAGATGGGCAGCAATTTTTTGTTGTTTTTGATATCTACATTGAGTTTGGCCACACGGCAAAACAGCCTGAAATCATTTTGTATAAGTATTTGATTATCTAACATTAAAATACTACCTGATTTGTTTTTTAATTAATGATCAGTTTAGTAGATAGTCATTATTAAAGAAACTAACACCTACCCAACATATTAAATAAGAAGACAAAGTCCAGTATACAAAACCATAGTCAGCTCTTAGTCTACTATAACAAACCTGCGACTCTCAAATAAATGACACCTAAGAGTATCTACATACATCCTACTCGACGATAATATTTTGGTTGATCTTATGTACTTTGTTAATGTGCCTGATGAGATACGAATCCTTCATAAAACTCCTTCCACACTCCTTGCATGTAAACCCTCTATTCGAATGGCTCTTCATGTGCTGTATAAATTGGTTCTTGTTGTTAAAATTTAATTGGCAGTTGCCGCAGAACAATGTGGTATCACTCATGTGTGACCATCGATGGGCTGACAGATAACTTTTCACGGCAAACGATTTGCTACAAAGATCACATTCATAAGGCCGTAAGCCAGTGTGTACACGTTTATGGGTGTTCAAACTGGATTTTTGTGTAAAACGTTTGAGACAGACATCACACTGGAAAGGTCGTTCACCTGTGTGGGTCCTCATATGAACCTGAAAAGTAGAAAACAATATTTAATGTAAAACAACCACCTAGATTTATTCTGAAGGGTGAGAAGTGGTTATCCTTTTAGTGAATTTTCGTAGAAAAAATTCACTAAATTAAAAAAATTCACATATAATATAAAACTTGCTATTACAAAAGAGAATGTGTGTATTTATGTACTACAAAAGTTCACAACAGTTAGGTATATTTTGTCGAATACCTAATAATTAGGTCCTAATTAGAATATACATACATAGCGATATGTAATTAAAAATAAAGATAGTAAAAGTACACTGGTCACCAAAAAAATTGAGCTACCGAAAAAAACACTTCAAAATATGTTGTAATAAAATTGTTGAATTGTTTTTATTAAATGTTGTTTTAGGTTTGTCATTACGGAATAAAAACACTGTTAAGGGAAATTTATAGACCCTTGTTTTTATTGAATAGACAACAATTTTGTTACATTGTCTAGTAAAAATTTAAGTTTTTAAACAAAATGATAGCGTGGTCTGTATTTTTTGAAGGCCAGTGTATATTTCTTTCATTAATTATTTATTTATTTTATGAATTATGTAGATATGTAACTATATTTAATTATTTTTACGCTTTTATTGTTATGCTTATATTCAATTGCATTTCTGTTTTATTTTCAGAAAATGCCGCCTAAGAGAAAATACGACAATAGTTACATTAAATTTGGATTTACTTTGATAGAAAGTAATCGAGAAATCAATCGACAGTGCGTTATATGTGAAAGTTCTTTCAACGAAAATTAGAGAATTTAAAAAAAAATGAAGCTCGGGCCTGGTGGTACAAGAGTTGCATCTTCTGAAAAAGCATTAGTAGCGTCGTTTGAGATATCGAAATTAATAGCACAATAAAAAAAGCCTCACCACACTCTTGTGAAACCTTGTTTGATCAAAGCTGTCGAAGAAGTTTTAGGGTTAGAAGCCAAAAAAAAAAAAGTACAAGATATACCTTTATCGAACAACACAGTGAAAGCTCGAACTGAATTTATGTCAAATGATATCGAGGAGCAACTAGTTTCAAAAATTAAAATATCACCATTCTTCACTTTGCAGTGTGATGAATCTACTGGTATTTCTAATTGTTCACAGTTACTCGTTTTTGTCCGCTTTTTAGGCGACGACAACATAATCAAAGAACTATTGTTTCGAATGAACTGGCAACAACATCAAAAGGTATCAACGTCATGAACATAATAACTGCATATATTCAGAAATATGAAATTATATGGGAAAAACTAGCCAGTTTCTGTACGGATGGCACTCCAGCGATGTTAGGATCACGTTCTGGTCTAGCAATGTTAATCAAACAGAAGAATCTGTCAGCAGTAACATCGCATTGTATCCTTAATCGCCAGGCTTAGCTTCCAAGACTCTTCCTAAATGTCCCAATCATACAATGCAATTGGCCATAAAAGTATTAAATGTGATCAAAATTCAAGCCTTTTTTAAAAAACTGTGCACTGAAATGGACTCTGATCATGAAAAACTTTACTTTCACACAGAGGTTCATTGATTGTCGAAAGTCAACATGCTGGAAAGATTATACGAACTCAGGGGAGAGGTTGAGTTGTTTTTAGGCAAGAAAAAAAAATCTCTGGACGCAGCAAGTGCGTTATGGTAGCGAATTTTCTTTAAAATATTTTTAATAGCAATTGTCTTTCTTTGATGAAAGCAGGCATCAAACTTGGTTGCCTATATAGTAGAAACAATGTACCATATTTCATCGAAATAAATGTATTGTTTTAAAATATATTAACATTTTTCAAAAGTCTGGATGCACCAAATGTGTTATGGAAGTGAATTTCCATTAAAATGTTTTTAATAGCAAATGCGGGCAGGCATCAATCTGATTATCGGTATAGCCTATGTAGTAGAAGCAATGTACTATATTTTATCAAAATTACTTATTGTTTGAAAATATACAAAAACTGCTTGAAAGCTGTCTATTTGAAGCCATATCCCCATTAAACCCTGCCTACCCCGCACAGCACCCCTTATTTGCCCCAGGTCACGTTACTTCCTTGAGGGGTATGAACAAGAAGTTCTTCTTGTGGTTTATGCAACGAGGGTGGTTGTATGAACACGAGGGGGGGATTGCATACAACGAATCAGGGAACCCCCCCCCCCGTTCGACCTGTGGCAGGGATTGGAGGGTGGCTGCTCCGTCGAGGGGATTTTCCTTCCCTCTCGCGTGCATACAACCACCCTCGCTGCATAAACCACAAGAAAAATGTCTTGTTCCTATCCGCCAAGGAAGTTACGGCACCTGGGGGATAGGTGTGCTGTGCGGGGTAGGCAGGGTTTAAGGGGATATGGCTTCAATATGTGAAAAAGACAGCTTTCAAGCCCGTTTTATTCGAATTTTCTGCTCATATTTCCTTTTTACTACCTACCCCGCCCAACACCCCTACTCACTCCTGGTCTCGTAAGTTCCTTGGGGGGTGTGAACAAGAAATTTTTCTTGGGGTTTGTGGATCCAGGGGGGAGGGGTGGTGCTAGGCAGGTTTCTAAATACAATTTTTTGAAAAGCGTTCGGGAGCTAAACTGCAAATTTACCGAAAATTCGCTACCAAAACGCACTTACTGCGTCCAGATTTTTTTCTTACAAACGCATCATATTTAGATAAAAAATGCAAAAATACATTAACGAATTTGTTCTACGAAAATTAGCTAAAAAATATATACACCCCTACTCACTCCTGGTCCCGTAACTTCCTTGGGGGGTGTGAATAAGAAATTTTTATTGGGTTTTGTGAATCCAGCGGGGGGGGGGGTCTAGGCAGGTTTCTGAAAACAGTTTTTTGAAAAGCGTTCGGGAGCTAATCTGCAAATTTACCGAAAATTCGCTACCAAAACGCACGTACTGCGTTCAGATTTTTTTTCTCACAAACACATCATATTTCGATAAAAAATGGAAAAATGCATTAATAAATTTGTTCTATGAAAATTAGCTAAAAAAAATTATAGACCGTTAAACCATAAACTTCACCAAACCTACGAATAAAAAACTCTGGACGCAGCAAGTGCGTTATGGTAGGGAATTTTCATAAAAATATTTTTTAATAGCAATAATGTGTTTTTTTAAGAAAGCAGGCATCAAATTTGGTTACCAGTATAACCTATATAGTAAAAACAATGTGCCATGTTTCATCAAAATAACTTTATTGTTTAAAAATGTACAAAAATTTCCGAAAGTAAACTTAAAGTGTTCCCGAAAAAACTCGTTTCTTGGTCAACCTTACAGGTAAATAGCAAATTGAGCTATTCAAATATGAAGCATTTGATCAAAATTGGCTACCATAACGCACTTACTGCGTCCAGAATTTTTTTGTTACAAACATGCATTATATTTCGATGGAAAATGCAATAACATAAGGCGTGTTTGATTAAAAATAAATTAAAAAAAATTGTATCGCCAACGACTTATGGGCCAGCTTGTGATTGTAGAAATATTTTTTTAAGATGTAGCTCAAGGCACCCTATAATTAATATATACATTTTTTTATATATCTTGTATAATAACAGATATATTGAGCTTTATTGATTTTTTACGAAAATTCTACAAAAATTATATACCATTAAACGATAAACTCTATAGCTAAGGCTTAAAATGAAGGACAATGACGATTGAAACTAAGACTTCAGGGTTTGTAAAACATTCTTCTTGAGTCGTTTTGTTTCCATAGCCCGAATTAGATTCAAGTTCTTTGCCTAAATGTTGCCAATTTTGACGTTTAAATCGCAACTTTGACGTTTTGAGGAAAACCCCAATTTATTTTACTTTAAATGCCTATAACTTTTTGTCTTTTGACATACAGAGCTAAATTTTGGTAGGTGACTTACATATAATGATATAAAAGGGTGCCAAATTTGGTTGCCCTTACTTTGTTAATTCGGGATATATAATTTTTTTTCGAAAGAAAACACAAAATTTTCCGGGAAAACCTGGGCCGATTTTCCTGACTAACGAACTTATCCAAGCCATTTGCAAAAGGAGGGTATTCACCAAATTTAATCATAATCGGCCCATTATTTTTTGAGTTATCGGTGTGATTATATATATATATATATATATATATATATATATATATATATATATATATATATATATATATATATATATATATATATATATATATATATATATATATATATATAACATATAAAAATTGAAACTGACCCCGGATATGTGTTCTGGGGGACCTAATTTGCGCTCATTTGAAGAAAATTTTTCAAAATTCAAAAGTCGGGATCTCCTCATTAGTGAATTTTTTAAAGAAAATTCACTAATATCCAAAAAGGCACCAACTTAACTAAACTGACAGCCAAAGCACCAAAGAGAGGCTCTATTTGAAATGGATATTTTGTAAATATTTTAGTAAAATGAAGGGCAATGACGGTTGAATCTGAAACTTAAGGGTTTGCAGAACACTCTTCTTGCAACATTTTCTTTTTACAATCGGTATTTCACATTCTTTGCCTAAACATTGCCAATTTTGACGTTTAAAATTGCGAGTTTGACGTTTTGAGGAAAACTCCAAAATGTGTTTCTTTAACCGCCCATAACTTCGTTATCTTTAAAGCTAGAGACCTAAATTTTGGTACAGAGTTCACTCTTTATAATACAAACACGCGTACTAAATTTGGTTGCCCTTAATTTGTTATTTACGGCGATATGAATTTTTTTTAGAAAGAAAACACAAAATTTTCCGGGAAAACCTGGTCCGATTTTCTTGGCTAACGAACTTCGTGCTTTCATTTGCAAACTTCAATTATGGATTATTCACGTTGGCGAGAACAATTATAGTGCGTTCGCAATGTTAACGACAAAAAATATGACACGTTTAGGGAAAACGTACAAGAAAACATGAAATGTCATCTGCAAATGTTGGCTGATGAATTCAATCCTTACTTTCCAAAATATAGCAATACAGAAGCTAAAGTTGACCAAAAACTGATATGCACTAATGCTAGAGAACTTGCAGAAGAAATCGAAGAACTTATTGAATTACAAAATGATATAAACTGTAAGGACGCATTTGAAACTGATTCTTTGGAGCAGTTTTGGTGTAAAAAAGCAATTTCATACAATAAAATTCGAGATATCGCTTTGCGCTATTTTAAGTTTTTCTCCACAACATATTTATGCGAACAAGCTTTTTCTGCTTTACTAATTATTAAAAACAAGTCCAGGAATCGATTGAAAGTAACTGATGATATGCGCGTAGCTTTGAGCAAAAATATTACCTCAAGAATGCAAGAGCTTGTACAGAAGATGCAAGCTCAAAAATCTCATTGATACAAACTGAGTTATCTACTAAAAATTATATATTTTCAATTATAACACTGTTAATTAATGTTACTGTTGAGTTTTACGATTACTTATGTTAAACGTTTCGATTAAAGTTTATTTTTAGATTTATACAGTTTATTTCTTAACCTTGTGGTCCATACTAATAATCATGATCTCAAAGTGATCCCCAGTCAATAAAAGGTTGGGAACCACTGTTATAACGGCACAGTTTGTTGTAGGCAACTGTATCGTTTAACGTTGAAACTGATTCAGTATAATGTTATTCTAAAAAAAGTTTAAAATAGTAGGTAAAAAAGGAGTACATAATATAATCTAGATTGCAGGCGTGTACACAATACACATAAATTAATACTGTTTTTTTCTTAATCTTTTGTAGTCACAAATATGTACCAATGTATACACATTATATTCATTCCCAATGATTCATTTTACGTCGTTTCACTTAATGTCGCGATTGTTACGTCCCTAACTAGCACGTTCAGAGGGGACTGGATGTATATTTAAAATTACTTCTTGTTTGGATTGTTTTTCTCATCGAAAAATTGTCAAGAAGTATACCACGATTAGATTATAAATCAAAAACTAACAATTCACACTTCTTTATACGTTATCAAGGAGGTACAACCTATAATCAACCAGTTGGCAAGAATATCCTTTCTCTGATTCCCAACAAGATAGTGCAGTATTTGAGTGTATAAAATCCCAAAACATATGCAGGCCATTAATTCAGGAGAACATCGGCAATGTAACTGGCTAATACAGGAGTTGATATCTTGGTGATCTAGAAACTGGTATGTGGAAATGCATTACAATTGCCAAAAGTTATGTTGCTGACATTATATTGTCACAAATATTCGCGATTCCTCCCGCTTATATAAGGATTATGATAATCTTAATAATGACAATTTTGCTTACATTTTCAAAAATTAGCATTTTAAGGGCATAGATATGACAAATTCACAATTTTTACATAGTTCCCGATAGATAATTTTTGCACCATTTGATAAGAATATGGGTGCAATGTATGTATTGACATAAATTAGGTACTTTGATTTTCAAAATTGGTTGGATTTATTAAGTTATTCCTTTTTGTAGATATATACATAATATAAGTATATATTATTATATAGTATAATTTTTTTTTATATCCGTAAATAATTTAAAAAATGAATTAAATAGAAACAAAATTTGCAAATTGCCATTAAAAAAAAGTTTTGACATATTTTTAAAACGTGAGTGTGTTAATATTTTTTGACTACCTGTAGAATTGTTACATCCGATTAGGTTTATCCCAATCCCAGTCATTTTATTAAATAGCTCTCTGCTTTGTAATTTCAGTTAACCACAATTTATCTGATACTTACTTGTATTAGTGAATTTTCTTTCTTAAAACCTCAAAGTCGCGATTCGAATCGTAAAAAGTGGCAATAATTAAGCAAAGAACTTGAAAGGAATATGGGTTATGTAGAGAAAATGTCGCAAGAAGAGCGTTTTACAAACCCACAAGTTTCAGCTTCAACCGTCATTGTCCTTCAGTTTAATAAAAGATTTTCAGAAAATTTATTTCAAAGAGATCCTTTTTCCGGTGCTTTGGCAGGTTTTTTTTTCCCCTCAGGGCTCGTCCGCAGCCTTGCCGCCCCGATAGCACCGCAACCCTTGGTTGATTGTGCATACCCCTAGTCTTACTCCACCCATTCCAAAATCACTGTGCCTTGAACTAGTCTGCACAGCGATTGGTAGGGTGAAGTTTTATATTGCTCTGTCTCCGGTCTAGAGTGACCGTAGATCAGTTGTCTTTTCCGGTCCAGAGCTATACACTCGCACAAGATGTGCTGGGCTGATTCCTCCCCCTCGCCGCAGAGTCTGCATGCGAGGTCCCCTTCGAACCGCCCCATTTTATGTAGGTGTTTCTTGACGGCCATGTGTCCCGTCAAGAGACCTGTTGTGTTTCTGAGCTGTCTTCTGCTAAGGTTTAGCAGCTCCACAGCTCTCTTTGAACTGGGTCCGTCAATTATTGACTTCCCATGTCTGAGCCCTGGACAGTTCGCCCAGTACACCTTGTGTTGGTTTCTGACCCAGAACTTAATGGCTCCCCTGGCAGTGCTCTTTGACACGCCCAGAGCCGGTTCTGGTCCCATAAATGGTTCTGCTGACCCTCTCTTCGCAAGACTGTCAGCTTCTTCATTGCCTTTGACCCCCGAGTGACCCGGCACCCAGATGAGGGTCACCTCATTCTGCCCAGCCAGGTCGCTCGTCTAGTCTCGGCACTCACTCACCAGCCAGGAATTTACCTGTGGGCTACTTAGTGCCTTAAGGGCTGCCTGGCTGTCTGTGGCTATGAGGATCCGCTTGTTGGTGTAGCCCCTCCTCTTGTTCTCCCGCACACAGTGCAGGATGGCGTACATTTCGGCCTGAAACACCGTTGCATGGGCTCCGAGGGAAATACTATGACTTACCCTCGGTCCTTCCGAGTAAACACCTGCCCCCGTCCCACGCTCCCCGCCAGATCCGTCCGTGAACCAGACGAGCGCGTCCCGTGGTATGCCCGGCGTCTCCTCCCGCCATGCCTCGCGATCAGGGATTTCCACTGTGAAGTTGTTTTCCCTGCACATTCGCAGGCTCGCGAAGTCTGACCTCATTTCAAGCATGGGCTCCTTCACGATCTCCTGAATTTTGCAGTGGCCCCTGAAGCCTGGGTTGATCTTCAGTCTACCATACGCTTTGGCAGTAGTTTTAGTAGTAAACTTTATGGTTTAATAGACTAGAATTTTGGTAGGAAACTGTGAGTTTTCAATTTTGAAAAGATATCTTCAAATCAGCACGAATTAGGCACCCTAGAACCCATATCTGGATTTTTGTCTCCCTTAGGGCTCATCCGCGTCTTTGCCGCCCCGATAGCACCGCAGCATTTGGCTTATTGTGCATGCCGTTTGTCTTTTCTACTCCACCCATTCCAAAATCACTGGGCCTTGAACTAGACTGCACAGCAATTGGTAGGGTGATGTGATCTCTGGTCTAGGCTGACTGTAGATCAGTTGTCTTTTGCGGTCCAGAGCTTTACACTCGCACAAGATGTGCTGGGCTGATTCCTCCCCCTCGCTGCAGAGTCTGCATGCTAGCCCCCCTCGAACCTCCCCATTTTATGCAGGTGTTTCTTGACGACCATGTATCCCGTCAAGAGTCCTGTTATGTTCCCGAGCTGTCCTCTGCTAAGATTTAGCAGCTCCACAGCTCTCTTTGAACTGGGTTCCTCAATTACTGACTTCCCATGTCTGAGCCCTGGACAGTCTGCCCAGTACAACTTGTGTTCGTTTCTGACCCAGGACTCAATGGACCCCTGGCAGTGCTCTTTGTCACGCCCAGAACCGGTTCTGGTCCCATAAATGGTTCTGCTGGCCCTTTCTTCGTGAGACTATCAGCTTTTTCATTGCTTTGACCCCCGAGTGACCCGACACCCAGATGAGGGTGACCTCATTCTGCCCAGCCAGGTCGCTTGTCTCGTCTCGGCATTCACTTACCAGCCTGGAATTTACCTGTGGGCTACTTAGGGCCTTAAGGGCTGCCTGGCTGTTTGTGGCTATGAGGTTGGTGTAGCCCCTTATCTTGTTCTCTTGCATGCAGTGCAAGATATATAGCTGGGGTTAGTTTCTGTTTTTATCTCTTCTCATATATACAGAGTGGCCCATTTCTACGGTAAAGCTCCACATATCCGTTAGTATCCAAGATACGAAAAAAAATTCTATACTTTAATTATAGGGTGTATTGAGCTGCATCTATAAAATTAGTTTGACAATCACAGGGTGATATAAAGTTCGTTTTTTTTTTTCGAACACCCATTATATTATTGTATTTTTGCATTTTTCATCCAATTATAATGCACGTTTGTGAAAAAAAAATTTGTAGCGTTTATCGTTTTTGAGTTATTTCAATTGTTTTGCAACTTTTGACATTTTTGGCACATATCAAAAAATATGATAGCAGAGTCCCATGAAAGCGACGCATTCAAATAGGTTTTCATTTATATTATTCGTTAAAAAAATCGAGTTGCCGTATACAGGGCGCTCTCAAATAATGACTGAATTTGAAAAAATTCAAACTGCCGGAACACAATGTTTACAAATGGAACAGCCGGTATTCTGAAGTGAAGGGCATGCCCTCTGGTTCAAGTTTTGTACCTATAACACTCTCTATACCTACCGACTCTAGTTTTGGAAATACTTACTTTTAGAATCGCATACCATGATCTGATCAGATTATATAATTATTTAACGAAAAATATTAAAATATTTAAAGTACCTTTGGTACAAAAAGCTAAGAAATAATTTGATTGGATTATTTACGTTTACATTTTCATAATATATAAGTAGTTGATAAATTGTTTTCACAAATGTCAAATGAAACTTTAAACTGGCACACTTAAATAATGTTCTTATTTCTGGAAGCTTGTGGCATGAAAATATAAGTAGTACCTTTCCATTTATATTTTTCTTCACTTCCACCGGTTAAAATTTATGTGAAAAATTAAAAAAATAATACATTTTCTTTTTTTCAATCTTAATTACAGATTAGGTAATAAGTAATTTGAATTTTATGTATTCTTTTATCAAAAGACATATTTGCTATTAAAAACATGTCTATGAAAATTCACTGCCATAACGCACTTGCTAAGTCCAGACTTCTTTTTAGTGAATTTTCTTTAAAAAATTCACTAATGATGAGATCGTGATGTGAATTTTGTAAACATTTCTTCAAATGAGCGCGAACTAGGCCCCCTAGAACACGTTGGAAAATTTTGTGTTTTTTTTCCCGGAATTTTTGACATCCGGAAATAACAAAGTTATGACGACCAAATTTGGTACCTTGGTTTGTGTCATAAAAAGTAAACTATGTATCAAAATTTAGGTCTGTAAGTTAAAAGACTACAAAAAAGTTATAGGCATTCAAAAAAAAACTTGGGGTTTTGCTCTTAAAATGTCGAAGTCGTGATTTGAAACGTCAAAATTCAAAGAAGCTGAAACGAATACAGGTTATGTAAAGAAAATGTAGCAAGAAGAGTGTTGTGTCCTGGTATCTCTCAATCCCCACCCTTAGTGAGACTATCCCCGTGAGAGTTGGCGGCCAGCGTCACTTGTTACCAGAGTTGTTGTGTTATCAAAAACTGTCATGAAAAATTAGAACTCTCATATCAAAATACATCAGAACAGATCACCAATCAAGTGTAATCGAGCGTCACGAATCAAGCGCAGTAGCGACAAGAGAGCTCAACAGCTGCCAGGGCATTGTAGCGGTACGTAGCCTCATTGTAGGGAGATCCAACCTCCCGATGAGCGACGGATCCGTGGCCCGAAGTCAGTACGTGCGCCTCGCGTGCAGGAACCCCTCGTGCAGCGAGCGACGAACCCGTGGCCGGAACAGCACCACGTGCTTGTGAGTCCGCATTGTTAACTAGACAAGTGCATCACCGTGGCCACTTCCTGAGGACGACGCCAGCAGCTATCAGCCTACCCATCTCAGTCTCCCATTGTAAGTCACCTTTTTGTTGTATTGTTATTGGGTCACAACATTCATTTCCCTGTATTTTAACTTGTAACTTATATTAAATTGTTATTGTTTTACCACGTGTAGTTATTACAAATCTGTACCTGCAAAGAACAGTTCCTCTGGTCCTTCATGCTAACCCATCTGAACCGTACATTTGATGCTACCCCATCTGAACCGTATAAAGAGTGTTTTACAAACGCTTAAGTTTCAGCTTCAACCGCGTCATTGTACTTTATTTTACTAAAATATTTCCAGAAAATTAATTTCAAATAAACCCTTTCTCTGATACTCTGGCTGATACTGATACTTTTAGTTATAGAGTTTATCGTTTAAGGACTGTTAGCAAATTTTCGTAAAAAAACAATAGTCGATATATTCGTTGGTATACAAGATACGAGAAAAAATTGTATATGTTTATTATAGTGTCTTGAGCTGTATCTTATAAAATTATTTTTACAATCACAGGTGGCCCATAGGTTGTGATACAAATTTTCTTTCTTTTTTTTTAATCGAACATGCCTTATATTATTGCATTTGTGCATTTTCCATCCAAATATAATGCATGTTTGTAGGAAAAGAAATTCGCAACGCGGCAAGTGCGTGATGGTAGCAAATTTTCATTAACTATTTTAAATTTGAATAGCTGAATTATTTACCCGAAAGTTCGTTGGCCAGGAAACCAGTTTTTTCAATAATATTTCAAGTTAGTTTTCGGAAATTTTGGTTCATTTTCAAACAATAAAGTAATTTTGATGAAATATGGTACATTGTTTCTACTATGTATATACAGGGTGTTTCGCATAAGAACCGACACAGAGCAGGGGCATGTAGGGGATCCTAAAATATGGTGATTTAATGCAACGCACCCCCATACTAAGTTGCACCACTGAGAAATTATAGGCCTTCAAAATGGGTTTTACATTTCGAAAAAAAAAACAATATCTCAGTAATACTTCAACTTAGAAAAACCAAATTTGGTACACATTTCGGCTGTACCAAGAGCATTAATCGATGGTGAGTAGATTTCCATTGAAGCATTTCAAAGGGTTGAATAGAGTGATGAACCCATAAAATGTGACAGAATTTTTTAACCTATTGGCGGATTTAAAAAATTATTATTTCATTTTATGGGGAAGCAAATTCTAAAACTTTTTGCTGCTTGTTATTATTCAAAAAACATTTGTCGTTTTCAAGAAAAACGCGAATAACTAAAGACATATATTTTATCAATGTTACTTAAAACTTAAAATCATCAAAAATTCAATAGATGCCTATGAAATTATCATTTTGAAGAATTTCTATAACTTATCGGTAGCAAATTTTTTTTCTGTTTATTTTCTAATAAATTATACTTATTCACACTTTTTCCCTGACTGTCAAATTTGACGTATACATAATTTTATTGGCAAATATTGAATTTTCCATGATTTTGAGTAACATCGATAAAATATGTTTCTATAGTTATTCGTGTTTTTCTTGAAACCAACAAAGTTTTTTTAAAATAGGAGTAACAAAAGTTTTAGAGTTAAATTCTTCATAAAATTAAATAATAATTCATTAAATCTGCCAATATTTTAAAAAATTGTGACATTTTAAGGGTGCATCACCCCCAATCAACCCTCTCAAATGCCTCAATGGAACTCTACTTACCATCGATTAATGCTCTTGGTATACTCAGAATGTGTACCAAATATGATTTCTCTCAGTTAAAGTATTACCCATTAATTTTTTTCGAAATAGAAAACCCCACTTTGAAGGCCTATAACTTCTCAGTGGTGCAACTTAGTATAGGGGTAAGTTGTGTTAAATCACCATATTTTAGGTTTACGTACATGCCCCTGCTCTGTGTCGGTTCTTATTTGAAACACACTGTATATATATATATATATATATATATATATATATATATATATATATATATATATATATATATATATATATATATATATATATATATAAATAATCATTTTTATAAAAACTCACTACCATAACGCAGTTGCTACATTTAATAATTTGGACCTGTCAAAAAATTAATAATTAATATTGCTTAAACCATAATCTTTTCATATAAGATATACTACATAACATTATGTTACATTTTTCATTAGAACAAAAATATTTATATATTATAAAAAACTTATGTATACAATGTTTTGTAAGTGTATGTATTTATATTTTGAAAAATAAAGATAGTTTAAGGACATAGTGACACACACTGTATACAATCTAGGAAACATAAATGATTAACCCCAATTTATACGAAATTTATAAAATGAAATGATGATTTTCAACTAATCATAATTAAAAATTAAAAAAATATAGCATGTAAAAACTAGTAAAATGATCACTAATATTGACTATATCAGTAAAAGCCCTCAGCATATATGATTTTAGATCTCTTAGAATGTTTAATTTTTTAAGCTATCTATTTGATATGCTCTATTGTGATAACCTTTTCCATAACTTTAGGCAAAATTAATAGAATAATATGGAAACTGGATGATGGTTGCACACATCAAACCTTGTTTCCCTTGTTAGATAATAGCTGAACTGTCTTGTTTCCAGGAAGGTTAAAATACCCCTATCTTATGGGACATTAAAAAGAGGCGATATGAAATTGGAGTTAGTAGAGACCACAAATTTTTTGGAAGTTGGAAGCAAAACATTCCACATCTTGTGGGTGCATGTGAATATAGAACTTATGATTATGCTTCTGTATATTATGATGATGATACTTCAATTACAATACGTGTTATCCCAAAAAGGGAAATAAATAACACAAAAGTAGGCAAAAAAACTGGCTAAATAGGCAGTAGGTAAATGCCCATTAACCCTCCGGCAGGCGTGCTAGCGGCAAACAGCCGCAAATCTGAATTTTACTGTTATAACTTAAATATGGTTATCCTTGTTATATTGTGCGTTCAAGTATTCATTTTTTATGGTGTTAGCATGGTCTACCGACAGATTTCGTGCCATTAGTTACTTTCCTTCAGTTGTTACAGAGGCAAGGTTCGAAGCAGTTAGAATTTGCGGTGTGTTTGCCACAACGCGCCCAGTCATGTAAGTCTTATTCATCGCAAAGTTTTTCATAAAATTGTGCAGTGTGTTGGTTAGCGTCTACTATAATGTCCCTATTAGCACGCATACTTCAAATGTGTCAAATAAATAACAAGTTTTTATTAATTTTTAGGTCACGTAAATTCACACCCTATGAGTTAGGAAAAGCTTTGGAAGATGCGGTTAGTGAATTAGCCGAAGAAAGATTAGTCGAAGAAAGATTAGCCGAAGAAAAACTAGTGAACAAAGGGAGGAACCTGATTATGAGTTTAATAGTGATAGTGAGAGTGGAACAGACATAGAAGAAACGAAAGCACAAAACTTGTACATCAGCGATTCTGAACAGTCAGCAGAAGAAATCGATGAGGTCTTAGGCGATGTCGATCAAAGTCAACTTGAAGATAATTACCATTTTTTCATAGGACGCGATAATGGAACACTTTGGATTAGCAAACCTGTTTCAGTTGGAAAAACCAAAGCAAAGAATATAGTAAAAATATTACCTACGCCAAGACCTTCTACACTTTCAATTTTGAAATTTATTGTGGAAAACAAGTACCTGGACCGTATCTGATATCAAACAAAGCCGAAGATATTGTGAAGAGACTAGTGATACCAATGGAAAAATCGAAAAGAAATGTTACTACAGATAACTATTACACAAGTTATCCTCTTGCACAATATTTGTTAACAAAAAGACTTACATTTCTTGGAACAGTGAAAAAAAAAGAAAAAAATACCTTCAGAATTCCAGCCAAACAAAAAAAGGGATTTACAATCGACACTGTTTGGCTTCCAAGATGATGCTTGTCTAGTTTCAACTGTCCCCCCCAAAAAAATAAAGCAGTAATTTTTCTTTCAACCACACACAGCTCCTCTGATATAGATCAAGAAACCAAACAGCCACTTTTAAATTTAGATTACCATGCCACAAAAGGAGGTGTCTACACAGTGGATCAAATGTGCGCTTCCTATAGTACGTCAAGAAATAGAAGAAGATGGCCGCTTACAATCTTCTTCAGACATCTAGATATATGTGGAATAAACGCAAGAGCCATTTTCAAATTCAACCACATTGACAAGGACAGAAGAAGAATATTTCTCAAAAATCTTGCTTTACAACTATTGAACGACCATTTGAAGGACAGGGCTAAAATGACATCACTTCCTAAAGAAATATCTGCACTTTTATCTAACTACAGAGAACATGTGCCACAGACTAAAGAACTAATAAGGCCAGGAATATGCAACATTTGCGGAAGTCACAAAAATAATAAAACCAAGTCAATTTGTCTACATTGTGGAAACAATATGTGTAAGAGGCGCAGTAACATTATTGTCAAATGCTTAGAATGTGAACAGGGAGAACAAATGGAAGTTGAATAATGTAATATAATTTTTTAGTTTATATCTTTTCTTCAGCTTTGTAGTTATTTTTGTTTTAAACCACTTATATTTTTTCTTCAATAAAATGATTAAGCGTCTTTTATGCATCTTATTTATCTGTATAAAATATGTTATTCATTATTAATTAAAATAATAACAATAATTAATACAATTTATGTTGAGTGATAATAATTGTTGTAATAACAATTTTTGCGTGTTTTATATGCCTAATAAGACACTTATGCAATAAATAACAATTTTTATTAGTAATACTTAGCTAGAAATGTTGAAAAACTAAATGCGGTGTAAACACTGCAGCGCGCCCGCTCATTAGATTCCATATAGTGCGCCTGCAGGAGAGTTAAGATCACACAGTATAGAAATGCCAAGTGCTAAGTAACAATGAAACAAAATGAGGCACAACACAATAGAAAAAACTTCCAAGGTAAGTAACCACCATAAGGAACCTAATGAAATGTTAGCTCAATAAAGTTACTGAATAATGAGAGTGCCAATTGCACATTCCATTTTTAAGTTAGGCACATACTTGAAATCACATAAATAGGGAATGCAACATGTAACAGAGGAAATATTAAAAAGGATGGAATGTGTAAAAAATTGTCTAACAAAAAACTTCAAAACACAAAGAAACAAAAATGTAACATCCTGGTGAACGCAAAAAGTTATGAATAAAAAGGAGCAAAATGTGCATTGTGTCCATGTAATGTGATTGTCTACACATACCAGCCATTCAGTTTGTGGCTGATATTCAGTAATCTACAAAGTTTTTATTATAAATTTAAAGATAACAATAAATACCTCCAGATATGGTTTCCTGCAAAAGGCAACATCACACATAGTACACTGGTATGGTTTGTTTCCAGAATGTAACTTCATATGTACATAATAACTAGATGTCGACGATAAGACCTTTCCGCAGACTTTGCAACTGTGAGACTTCGTTTTTGACTCCATAAGTGGATCTTCCTATAAAAATATAAGTGAAATATAACACTACAAATACAAGGTAAAAATTACATTATCTACATTTTCAACATTGACATCTATATCATTGTTTTCTTCTGGTGGTTCCTTCTTAAATGAGTCTAGATCAACATGTTCGGCTCTATCACATCCATAAAAACTAAATGGTTCTATTTTTACATCAGGTTCAAAAACACTATGAGAAAATGGTGCATACATTTTGAT
This sequence comes from Tillus elongatus, assembly GCA_964006375.1. Classification (NCBI taxonomy): domain Eukaryota; kingdom Metazoa; phylum Arthropoda; class Insecta; order Coleoptera; family Cleridae; genus Tillus; species Tillus elongatus. Next base: position 36,079,232 of record OZ023268.1, read on the forward strand.
TATGAATTAAACTTTGTGTACAACTTGTCTGAAAACAATATAAAGAATTTTTATGTAATATCAAAATGATAAAGAATTAAGACTCACCATTCAACAAATAATATATCAAATTTAAAAAGTCTACCTATTTATATCTATCCAGTCTGTACATGAGATGCATACAAAATACAAAACTTGCCAAAAATACCTAACTATATTATTGTATTTTGACTTCAACTGGAATAGCAGTACATTTCTAGTGCAGTATCAATTAGCGTACAGATGCACATTTATTTTCATTCTATTGTTGATATAATTTCTTAATTCTTAAATTTTATTTGCTGAAGAAATAACTGACATTATTATTGACACATACATAGAGACCCTTTCTTTATGGACACTGAACACATATCTATAGACATAACCCACATTTGTATTTATATTATCACTACGGAAGGCAGCGAACCTCAAGACCCATATTTTTATGGATCTTGAACGAAACAGGACAGCACAGACCAACAAAATACTTTTGAGCGCTAAAACTAAACCTAGATTCATACAAACGCGTATTCCTATTGGTTTATTTTAAATAATATTAGGATATTATTTAAAATAAAACACTAGGAATGCTTTTCGGATATTTATGTGGTTTTGTTTGTGTCTCGCTTTGGCCAGAAAAATGAAAATCTGTACCCAAACCATTTGCGTAAAAATAATGAACTTACAATAGTTTTTATTTATAAAAATCTTCGCTATTTACTCATTGGCGCTACCATCGTATGTTCTCTGTTACTCTTGTACCTCTACTCAAAATTACGAACTTTCCTATCAATTAATTATCAACGGTAGGAAAATAATAATGTTTTGTAAAGGTCACACAATAAGACAGCAGAGGCGCCAGCAGCTACAACAACGACATAGTAGTATAATAGTTGTATTACGTCTATGAGCTAGGTCCTCATTTATCATTGTCTATGATGACTACGGATCAGTATTATTCACAATTCGATCGATTTGCTATTATGGACATGGATATGACAGTCACAATTAATGTATTTTGACATTTACATCATTCTTTCAACCAAATTTTTACCCTGATAATAAAAATTATTAGTTTAGTAGTTTGTTTGAGATTTCTGGACCATATAATTAATAAAAATAATGGAAGAATAAAACAAACGCTTTCATAAGAGGTGGAACCCTCAAAACTCCCAAGCCATCTACTGGTGACTAGTAATTCTTTAACAAAATAGGCATCAGATTTTCAGCTCAAGTTCTTTATCCTGAGTATAGGTATATCCATAGATGTAAGACAATCTGCCCAGTTGCAGAAATGTTAGTCAGAAACTGATATAATCATATCATGAGTCAGAACCATGATACAAATAACGAGATATGATATTCCGACTACCTATTTTTAGACCTGTCACGCGCATGGTGTCAAGTGGTGAGTCCAATGCAACAATAAAATGCTATCGTGCAGTGGGGTTTGACGTTTCATCACAACTTCTTAACAAATTACGTATTTTACTAATATTTAAGTGCATACAGTTGGAAGTAATAAAAATGAAAAAGATTAAATTTAGTGCTGCGATCTATATTATCTGAGAAAGACAATATAGGCATAACTTCAACCGCATTAAACTGACGTATAGAAACTTTTTGATTGCGAATGACTTTGTTTTAAGTGTGTAGTTGGACTTCTATAACGTTACTCACCACGTGACGTCATAAGAGGGGGCGGGGCATATGCGCAATATCATATTTCTTCTAAGTCATATCACGAGTCAGAACAGGCGATCATTGACCAGAACAACCAATCACAGCTTCAATATATTTGCTTGTTAGACAATAAAGCCACACCACAGACTGTGATTGGTTTGAAATATTTTTATAACTTTTTGCAACAAAGCAATTGCTGCATGTAGACTTTTTTTTATACTTTTATTTACCATTACAAAAATAAAACTCGCTACCACAAGTAACTTGCTGCATACACGTTTTTTAACAAATATTTACTGTTTAACAACAGGAAATTGTATGCAAATTTGTTACCATTACGCATTTGCTGCGCCCACAGCTTTTTGTTATTGTGAATCGACAAATCTTATCAAGTGCCTTTTATTCATTTTTCTCAAGTATCGGAATAAATGTCTGCTTTTCTGAAGGCTTCACAATATGTGTATCAATATTTTTGAAGATTCCAGCTGAATGGGAAGGATTTTAGATTTGAAATGAATGAAAAACGTTTTTTAACACTTGTATTTACTATTTGATTACAATTTGTTTATTACAACTCGCTACCACAACAAATTCGTTACCAAAACGCACTTGGTCCTGTCAAAACTTTTTTGTTATTGCAAATGGATCTCTTATTACGTGCCTTTTATTATTTTTTCAAATATCACAAAAAATCTGTTTGGCGATTTAGATTTGCTTTAAAATGATCTTATAAATCCAAAACAAGGATTCTTTTAACTTAATCATAGGTATCCTACATCAACACGCAAATGTGTTCAGCAAATTGCCTATTGTATAAACTTTCAAGACTTCAGTGAAGAAATACACTCAATCAATATATTATTGTACATCCGCCTAAACCAATTGGTGTATGCAGGGGTTGCATACATGTAGGAGCTGTCGGTCCAACAATATGCACTCAAGCTGTCCACACTTTTTTAGCCGTAGAATATGTACTTACCAGTTTAAATAACGTGAAATAACTTTCCAAATTTTTATTCGGATTGCTATACAGTCATTTTGAAGAAATTTGGAACAAACAAAGAAAATTTTAATACCCTGTAGCTACGAAGCGAATCAAAATCGGACCTATGTGGATCTGAAAAAACTACTATTTTTACGTATGGAATCTAAGCACGAGCGATGGTACATGTTTAAAACAGGTGTATAACAGCTGCCAAATTATGAATTGGCACTACATCACATATATTTGCGAATCCCACTTAGTTCGGGATACATAAAATTATAACTTAATTTGACTAAACTTATCAGACATTTGTATTTATCTGTCCTACTTTTACGTTATCTTACTTATTTAGGTATTTATGTAACAAATTATACAATGCACAAACCAAATAAGCTGAAGCTTATGCTTGCACCTAAGTACAATTTTAAGACATTTTTGAAATAGTTGTCTACATGACCAAAATCTTTACATTTTATGAGAAACTCATTACACAAACAAAATTTTGCTATTTCATTTAGTTTTGTCGCTAGAGGGCGTTTTCCAAATTTAGCCGATTTCATTGATTTTTTATAACTTTTTTGTTTTAAACATTATTGATTTCTGGAAAAACTTCATCACAACAGTTTTTTGATGTAGAATAAGCTGGTGTGGTTTGTTTCAATACAGGTTGATTAAAACATTTGCCCTAACAAAAAACTTCTTATGCACCTTGTATATTCTTTCTTGTAATTCTTAAGATCCCTATTCCGGAAATATATTTCACTATATGTCTAAATTTAGCACTTCACGATATATACTGGCTTTAACATAAATTAACGAAAAAAAAATCAAGTGGCCACTATGGTATAGTGCCGCATGACAATTGTTTGATAGTAAATTTGACAATAACTTACTAACCCACTTGAATTAGAGTATATTGTCACTTCCGCCTCTAAAAGACAATTAAGTTTTTGAACTTTGTTACTTCTATGGTCACAGGCAGGTAGGGTTGCCATACGTCCTAGTTTTCCCGGACATGTCCTCTTTTTTAGGCTTGCGGGAAATACCCGGGTTAGTTTTTTCGTTGGGTCACGTTTTCATATTTTGTTAGTTTGGTACTACCCTGTCTGTTGTTTATGCAATTCCTGCGAGAATACAAACGCCAGACAGCCCAGACATAGCGGCCATAAGAATACATGTCAATACAATTATGTATAATTATTGTCACGTGTCAACGCTGTTTGCAACGCAGTGTGCTTGATCTGATTGATTTATGAGTGTGCTCATGGCTGTAGGTTGATCGCTGGTGTGTCTGTGGGTACATGCAGGGTGCACACGTTCACATTCACCATTCACATGTAGATGTAGTACACCCAACCTGATCTTGTTCTATGTGTTTAGTGTGAATGAGTCCTAGTCTTGAGATGAGTATGAGTCCTAGTTTTGTCCTCTTTTTTCGAAATGGAGATGTCCTAGGTTGTCCTAGTTTTTAAATGTGCTTCTCCTACCCTAAGCTTTTTTGGTCTGGCAACCCTACAGGCAGGTTGTAAAGTATCTTGGTGACAGCGAATAGTCTAGACTTATATTTTGAGATTGAGCTAGATATGACAGATCTTAAAGAATGTAAAAAGGCTTTGATTAGGTGATGAGCAATCGAGGTAAAAAATGCCTAGAAGTACTCTATGGACAGTATAAACAGGCGAGCCGAAAATAGAGGGACTCAGTGTTGGTCGTTGGTGTATAAGCGATCATAGAAGGCGTATAGTGATATACAGTTCTATGGACATATAGCAATAGATATATTTTAGTTGATGGTAGTGTTGGAAAATAGTTCGTTGTAACAAATTAGTAGTTTGAAAAATAATTTCCAGAACCGCGAAGAACGTAACACCTGTTGTCAGAAGTGGGATTTTCCGTGGCATATCGTTCTGCAGACAGTTCGTTTAATCGACACTACAATAGAGCGGAGATTAGAGAGAGAATTTTTTCAGTATTTGTCTGGCCGACTGGCTATTTCCTTGTATAAAACCTAATATTGATCTCTGCTTCATATTTAGTTGCAAAACATGACATATAAGCGAAATTGAAATAAAAATGGCAATTTATATGCAGGGCAATACGCACTATTTATGTTTAAAATGGCTTACCAATTGGATAGCAATGTTTTGAGGTTTAGTTTGATTTTGATTTGCTTTAATATAACATTGTAAAAAAAGATGTTTGTTATTAAATACAGACAAACATAGTTATAGGTAATTAATTTTTATGTATGTAAATATATATGGAGCTCAATCATGTTTCGCCTTAATAAAAGGTCATTTTTTGATTAAAAAAATTCGATTGATAAGATTTATTCCATATTTAATTATAGACATGTGATTTAAAGTAAAGCCACATATTAAGCATTTATTTTCAAGAAAGTTATCTTTGATGGCATCTACTTTTTCACATTTTATAATGCTATAACTCGCTACCACAACAAATTCGCTACCAAAATGCAGTTGCTGCATCAACACTGTTTTGTTATTGCAAATGGATCTCTTATTAGGTGCTTTTTATTATTTCTTTCAAATGTCAGAAAAAATCTGTTAGTTTGGCGATTTAGGTTTGCTTTAAAATGGTCTTCTAAATCCAAAACAAGGTTCTTTTAACTTAATCATAGGTATACTATATTAACATGCAAAGGTTTTAAGCAAATTGCCTAAACTTCAACACTCGCGGGATGAAATAATATAGTCGGCCAATATATTATTGTACATTTAGGAGCTGTCGGTCGAGCAATACGAACTCGGATTTTCGAGCTGCTAGCGGAAATATTTTCCAGAATATTCGTTGAACAACGTGGAAACAAATACTATTATATAGTAGCAGCAGCAATTCATAACTAGGTGTGTTTTTGAAACAGAATAAACTGTCTACCAGCTTTAAGTGCGTCTATGGCCATAGCACAACAGCGGATATATGGACACCCACCTATTGGAAATGATTTTAAAAACTGGACGAAGATGCTACATTAGCACGAGGAGAAAATGGAAAAAGAGATGAAGAAGCAAAAGAAGAAATGAGAAAGGGGGACGAAGAAATAAAAACTTCTGGACGCGTCAAGTGGGTTATGGTAGTGAATTTTCATTAAAATGTTTTTAATAGCAAACATGTTTTTTTAAGAAAGCAGGCATCAATCTATATAGTAGAAACAATGTGCCATGTTTCATCAAAACTTTGTTTGAAAATGTACACAAATGTCCGAAAGTAAACTTAAATTGTTCCTGAAAAAACTGGTTTCTTGGTCAACCTTATAAGTTAATAGCAAATTGAGCTATTCAAATATGAAGCATTTGATCAAAATTCGCTACCACAATGCACTTGCTGCGTCTAGAATTTCTTCTCTTACAAACATGCATTATATTTCGACGGAAAACGCAAAAATGCAATAACATAAGGCGTTTGATTTTAAAAAAAATAATTGTATCCACGACTTATGGGCCACCCTGTGTTCGTAGAAATATTTTTTTAAGATGTAGCTCAAGACACCCTATAATTAATATATACAATTTTTTTATATCTTCTATAATGACGGATATATTTAGCTTTATTGATTTTTTACGAAAATTCGACAAAAATTATATAGCATTAAACGATAAACTCTATAGCTAAGATTACTGCCAAGCATCAGAGGGGTCTATTTGAAATTATTTTCTAGAAATATGAAAATGAAGGACAATGACGGTTGAAACTAAGACTTCAGGGTTTTTAAAACATTCTTGAGACATTTTATTTTCATAGCCCGTATTAGATTCAAGTTCTTTGCCTAAATGTTGCCCATTTTGAAGTTTTAAGTCGCCACTTTGAGGTTTTGAGGAAAACCCCAATTTATTTTTCTTTAAATGCCTATAACTTTTTTGTCTTTTGACCTACAAAGCTAAATTTTGGTGGGTAACTTACTTATAAGAATATAAACCTGCCTACTTGCTTTGTTAATTCCGGAGATATAATTTTTTTTGAAAGAAAACACAAAATTTTCCGGGAAAACCTGGACCGATTTTCCTGGCTAACGAGCTTATCCAAGCTATTTACAAAAGGAAGGTACTCACTAAATTTAATCAAAATCGGCCTATTATTTTTTAAGTTATCGGTGTGATACATACATACATACATACATACATACATACACACACATATATATATATATATATATATATATATATATATATATATATATATATATATATATATAAACATTGAAACTGACTCCGGATATGTGTTCTGGGGGGCCTAATTGGCGCACATTAGAAGAAATTTTTCCAAAATTCAAAAGTCGGGATCTCATTGTGATTTTTTTTAAAAGAAAATTCACTAAAAACAATAAGAATTTCCAGATGAGAACAGTTTTAAGTAATTTACTCAATATCGCAATCTTGTGACATAGCACCTTTCTGCACTTAGGTCTCCAATTTATTCAACCCTGTATTTTTGTTATATCCTATATTAAATATTTTGTAGTTGGGCTTATGACTGTTAAATTAATAAATAAATAAATAAATATTAATTGAAATACGCTGTTTTATATAATTTTTTAACATTAGCAACTGCAACAGACTAATGTTTATGACTATTTAATAACTCGTTATTGCCTCAACCTTTCACAATATTTTTCATACATCACGGAAAGATGCAAAGCAAAATCTTGAAACTGGACTGTAACTGGTTCAGCTAGGATCAATGAAAGTCTTCATAGAATGGTTATCTTATATTTCAACCCATTCAAAACTGAAATTATTGCAAAGATCCAGTTGTAATTTAAAACTTAGGACTACTAAACAATATCAAAACAAGTCTTAAAAAAATGCTATATATTTACGGTTTACCTAAAAAATTGTCAACAAATATTTGTAATTATTTTAGCAAATTAAAAACCACCAATCTCTACCATAACAATTAATGGTAATAATTAGAAAGAAAAAAGAAAAATAAAAATGAAAGCTTCCGACATAGACAATATTAATCAAAGGCATATTTAAGAGAAATCGGTGGTTTCAATTGTACGAAAAGTAAAACAGTTCACACATAGGTTTAAAATGAAAGTTCGTTTTATTTCGACATTTTAAACGTAGCTTTTATATTTTGGAACATGCTAACAAAAGTTATAGACGTTGGCTTTCAAAGATGCCTTACAGGCGATTAGACCATACGACTTGCATGTCTTCCATATGTGAAGTATTATTGTGGGTTAAGCTTTTAGTTTTACTTGATATTAAATGGTCCGTATAAGATTATATAGTATATTACAACTTATAACAGTGAGGGCCCATGGACTTGATCTAAAAAAAAATGAGGATGACCCCCCACTAACTTTAACAGCCATTATTTGTCTAGAGCAGTGTTTGTCTTGACAGCAGTTACCACCTGAAACAAACAAAAATCCGTATTACCAATCAAAATATGTTAAAGTAGACTGTTAAAAGTAAAATACTGAAATTCGTTCTCTTTAATATACATGTAAGAAATTTATATATAAGATTCAACCTTCTAAGCCACTAAGCAAGGTAAAAATTGATACAGATTGAAAAATAAACATGACGAATGCCTTGTTATACTACATGTCTTTTTTTATTAGTTCCATAAACTAAACATTAAAATAAAACATATTGTTACATTCTTCGGGGTTCTGGATTTGTTCCATACCTGTTACTTCTCGTTCCTTCTAGAAATATAATTTCAGAGTGTTCGCTGCTACCAACCCACTTTTCAAGCTGCCGGTGACCATAGAACTAATACTGTTCTATGGACAAGACTCTCATAGAGAAGGATGTAACAATATGCATTTAGTATGGAAGTTTCGTAAACAATTATTATTTAATAAAATACAATAAAGAATCTTCCTTCGAGTTTAATTATCATTTCAAGACCATGTATGTATACATTAAAGAGTATAAGTCCCAATACTAACCCTTAAGGTATTCCACAGCAGATATAAAAATGTAAGTCACACCTCCAAAGCAATGATGACGCCTAATCAGACAGATAGCTCGGGAAGAGCAACAACAATGAATAGGATAACCAAGGTGAATACCGATATAGAGACTTTTTATATTTCAACAACACACCACGAGGGCTTACAGCCTAAATACTATCGTACCGTGGGTGTCGATAAGGAGGAAAGAGGCAACTTGTTAATTCTGGATTTGAAGGTTTGGAGGTTCGGAGAAGGAAAAACATGTGCCAACAAGGAATTCCACAACTGGGGTCGGGGCAAAAGAGCGGGCATAACAAGATGTTCTGTCTCGTGACCTGCACAGCAAAAGGGTGCATTCGCTCTGTTCCCCTGGTAGATCTGTTGGGGGCAGCAGGTGGAGGAACTATGAAAGAAAGCTCATCTGAGCAGTGCCCCTGCAGATATCTATAAAAGAGACAGAGGTCACCGATGAGACGTATAGCTCTCTTCTGAATGGAGTCCAGGATAGCGAGTGTAGAAGCGGCAGCTGCACCCCAGATGTGGGAGCAGTATTCGAAGTTTAGCCTTATTTGTGAAGTATATAAGGTATAGAGATTAGCTGGCGAAAAGTATTTGCGAGCCCGGAAGAGGAAACCTAATTTCTTAGCAGTCGCTTCTGCAATTGATGTGACATGTTGGTGCCAATTGCGATTTCGATCCACAGAAATGCCAACAAGTGAAGAGGACTCATTACTTTGAATAACTTAGTTGTTCATTGTGATGGGTCTAGGGCTGGTGTATCTCTTATGAGAAAGAAAGCAAGACTGAGATATGGTGGGGTTGAATTGTACAAGATTTCTATTTCCCCAGTCTAATATTTTTTTGGAAATCCACGGAGACAGAACCCTCGATGCGTCTGCGATCCTCATCTAATTGGGCTAAAGAGACAGGCTTAGAATATTGTATATTTGAGTGGAGGGTGCTGTCGTCCGTGTAACTGTGAACTGGGTTGGCTGTGCTAGAGAGGAGGTAATTGATGTGGAGAAGCAGCAAAGCAGGGGCTAAAGCTGAACCTTGAGGAACTCCTGCATTACTTGGATACAGTTTAGAGGAATGGCCATCCACGACAACAGAAATGCTCCGCTAGGAGAGGAAACTTGCTGTCCAAGTACAGAGTTTTGGTGGTAGGCCATAGACCGGAAGTTTATTAAGCAGCGCTGCGTGCCAGACCTGGTTGAATGCTTTGGATATGTCTAGAACGACAATTTGGGATTCACCATGTAGTTCCATAGACTTGTTTCAAGAATGGGTGACCAAGGAAAGGAGGTCGGCAGTCGATCTGCGCTGACGGAATCCATACTGCCTGTCGTGGATTAGACTTTTTTTCAAGAAATTTTAGTAATTCGGTGTTTATATACTTTTCCATCACTTTAGAGACGACTGAAAGGAGAGAAATAGGCCTGTAGTCACTAGGAAGCGCTTTGGATCCTTTCTTGGGGACGAGTTGTACTCGAGCAGTTTTCCAGTTACTAGGGAATATGCCTCTATTGTAAGATGTTTGAAACAGACGAGTCAGGACAGGAGCAATTTCTGGTGCGCATTTTTGGAGAACATTTGCTGGGATCTCGTCAAGGCCAGTGGCTTTCCTGGTATTAAGAGAAGAGAGCATCTTTCGTACCTTTTTAGTTTTGAAAGTGATATCAGTCATTTTATGTGCGACGTTGGGGACTGTTGGTGGTTGAACATTTGGAGGTGGGTTGAGAGTAGAATTGCCAGCGAACGAGGCAAAAAGTTCAGCCTTGCCCAGGACGGTAGAAACAATTTCATCCCTGGACACAAGAGGTGGGAACCTGCTCTTGCAGAAATTATTCCCAATAGATTTAGCAAGAGCCCAGAAGGGTCGGCCACCGTTGGAGCTTAGGAGTGCTTTGTTTTTGATGTGGTTATTAAACGAGTTTTTTGCCTTAGAAAGAATGTGGACATAGCGGTTTCTTGCGTCATTAAATGCTTGACGGTTTTCTTGACTAGGATTGTGTAGAAGCGTTTTGTAAGCTTTGTCCTTTTAAAGTCTGGTCTTGTTACAGGATTTAGAGAACCAGGACTTTTGAGTGGCTGTAGAGGTTTTCTCTGTATGTGGAATAAATAATTCCATGCCAGCTTGGATAATTTCGGTGATGTTTTGTGAGATATCAGAGGGGTCGGGATGAGAGAAGCAGACAGACGCCCATGGAAATGAGGAAAAGTAATCACGCATTTCGTCCCAGTTTGCAGAGTTGTAGTGCCAAACGATATGTGGGTGTGATGACTGTCACCTCGGGTTGCATTGCGCAGGAAGCAGTGACCGTCGTGGTCTGAGAGGTGACTGATATCTTATAGCATTCAGGTTTTGTAGTAAGAAGGAGATCCAAGGGATTTGAGCTGTGTGTTGGGATGCGAGGAAAGTAAGTAGGTTGCTGAACCATATTCGCTAAAGAATTGCTGACTGCAAAGGCCTGCGCTGCAATCCATTGTGGATCGGTTTTTGAAGATCCTAGCCATTCCTTATTATGGACATTGAAGTCACCAAGAATAGTGACCTCGGAGGAAGGATATTCAGAAATCAGATGGTCGGTTTTTTCAGAAAGGTAGTCAAAGATCTGGACAAAGTTGTTGTCAGAAGGTGACTGGTAAATTCAACAGATGAATTTAGTTGCAGCCCCGAGAGAGAGTTTTATCCATAGTATGACATTTCTTCCAGCTTCTAAATTGGGAAGTCTGGTGCAGGGTAGATTGCTACGGACATATGCGTACACACCTTCATGCAATCTAAAGGAAGTAAGGAGTTCATACCCCAGGAATTTAAGGTGATTAGTGCCTCGTTTGGCACTGATTTGGGTTTCGGTGAGAAAGAGGAGTTGGGGCGGCCTATTAGCCTGGAGTAAATGGTGGACGGAGTTCAGGTTAGAATTTAGGCCACATATATTCGAGAAGGATATGTTAAATCTTTATGCTGGCGCCCCCTGTACACCCCTTTCTCGGAGATCCGAATGGAGAGGTATTTTACCTCCGGAATCTTTTGTACAAGGAGGAGCCATTATCATTTTTGCTTATAAGGGAAACCGACTCATACACCAGAACCGGAAACGTCCGTTAGGACCTCACCGGCCCCTTGATGTATGGGGTGCTACGTCCTCTCTGGCTTTCCAAGTGCTTGTTTTCTTTGCAATCCTAAATGGCTGAACTGGTTACAGAGAAGAAAACAAGCAAATAAAGGCAACAACAATTAATGCAAAACAGAAGTTTGTTAGCAATTCATTACTAGCCGAGTTGAAAGTCCTTGAAAATCTAGATAAACTACACATAATGGGCGGAATATACAGTCCTAATCCAAAAGGGACAATAGATCTTGATGCCACACATATGTAGAATCTTCAGAGCCTATCTATTATGGTGTAAGGTAAAAATTCTCTACATATAGAAGACAGGCTGACATTAAACCTAACGCCAAAGTCAGAGATCGATAAAGAATTATTCCCGCTGAGGCCCATTATCCTCTTTAAATGCTTTACATAGAATACGCAAAGTTTGACAAACTTGCACAGAACATAATGGATGTCAATTTGAGCAATAATTTTAAATATTTAAAGTGTTTATCTGCATTTTCGTTTGTTTTTAATCTAGTGTTTCAAATATTCAGGTTTAATGATTTTAGATATATCAGAATTTGTGAAACTTATTTATTTACAATTAATTGCGTTTAACTAGAAAAGTTAATTAATATTCAGTAGAAAATAATATATAATAAATCATACCATTTTTCATATTTTATTTTCCATGGCACATCAAAAAAAAATTAATGTAAACTAAAAGTAAGTTCTCATCGTAGAAATAAAAGGTAATGAAGTTGTTACCTTTTTTAAATTTGATGTAACATTCGATTGTTGTGATGAAATTTAACTCTGTTAAAAGAATTTGCAAGCACAATCATTTAACTAGCCCTTGGTTTTGGAAATCCTTCTTCATTCTTGAAAAATTGTCAACACTCTTTCAGCGGCCCTTGGTGTAGTATCTTTCAAAGGTTTTTCAATGCCGGTTTTTGCCCCTCACTCTGGAAGTTGTCTACTCTGATCCCCATTCACAAATCAGGTGATTAGACACAAGTTGTCAATTATAGAGGTGTTTCAATTGAACCTGTAATACCGAAACTATTTGAATCTATCATTGCGGATGAGATTTCCAATACCTTGAAACACAGTATTGCCGGAGAGCAGCATGGTTTCTGTAGTGGAAGGTCAACAGTCACTAATCTCGCCATTTTTCAATCTTACGTGACGGATGCATTGGAGGCTGGTAAACAAGTTGATGTTGTATACACTGATGTATCAAAGGCTTTTGACAGTGTGTGTCATACCCTTCTTCTGCAAAAATTGTTTGCAATGGGCATCTGTGGTTATCTTTCTGGATTCGATCTTACCTGTCTGACAGAAAGCAATTTGTTAGCATTGGTGGTGCTCTATCAGATGAGGTCCTCGTCTTGTCTGGGGTACCGCAGGGATCACATATAGGTCCCATTCTCTTCAATCTTTTTATTAATGATGTTGTGAGTTGTTTTGAGTCATCGAAATGTTTATTGTATGCAGATGACTTGAAGTTTTTTTCGGAAGTTGTCCATGGTGTCAACACAACATGATCTCGACAACTTGACTCGCTGGTGCAGTTCAAACTTGTTGTCGCTTAATATGGGTAAATGTAAGGTTGTGAGCTATTTTAAGGGTCAGAATCGGATTGTTCATAGCTATACCATTTATAACACGGTGTTGGACGTTGTCACTTCAGTTGCAGATCTTGATGTAATTTTCAAAAATGATTTATCATTTAATCTGCATATTGATGCTGTGGTTGTGAAATGTTGCAGACTTTTGGTGTTTGTTAAAAGACACACTAATCATATGACTGACACAAGGGCAATCACTAGTTTGTATACATCCTTGGTTCGAAGTAATATTGAGTATTGTTGTGTTGTATGGTTTCCATCCTATGCTTGCCACATTAATCGTATTGAAAGGGTACAAAACAAATTTGTTAAGTACCTTCTTTATAAGCATAACTTTCCTTGCCAAGATATTGGATATGATGTCAGATTGCTTCTTTGTGGTATGGTCAGTCTCAAAGCGCGACATGAGTATATTTCATTGATGTTTATATGTAAGTTAATTAATGGTCACATTGACTGTAATGATCTGCTAGAGTTGGTCCTTTTCCATGTTCCACCACGCTCAACTTGCCAACAGTAACTCTTTTTTGAGCGAACACACAGGGCCAACTATGGATGTAACAGTTTCATGGACAGATTGTTGCATAATAATAATGCTAATTTTTCTAATTGTGATATCTTTTATATTGCTATGTCTGGGATGAAAAGTGTCTTGAGACAGTGATTTTGTTACTTTTAGTTATTTTGTTATTTTTTTATTTTTATTTTTAAGTACCATTTGGAATTGTTTAATTCTGTAGGTGCAAATTTGAATAAATATATGTATAAATAAATAATCAGGTAATTTACATACATTTTATACAGGGTGTTTGAATAAAAGATAGAAAATTTTCAACTCTCTGTCAAATTTTATTAAATAGAACACAACACCGATATTATTAATGTTTCATTTATATAAAAAAAAGAGAGTATAAGACACCAGGTACTCACCTCTTCACCACATGATTTTAGAACGGTACACAATATATCTTTTCCAGAATCATATTCAGCACGTAACTGAGCTCCAACTTCACCATCTGGCACTTTAAGATCCTCACGTAAATCACCATTATCAGACATAAGAGACAAATAACCATCATCGGATATATCAGTCAATTGATAATCTTCACGTTTAACATGTGGCACATCCATGTTGTGTGTAGATGGGCAGATATCTTCATATTTCTTTCCTGAAAGAAAATATATTTTTATTAATTCAGCCTTTATCGGCAAGACAAAAAGTATACATGATCTATTTTTTTAACTCACTGAATGAAAAAAATATATACCAAAACCACATCAAGATTGCAGTAGACTTACAAACCACAAATCAATTATATTACACCCAAGAATTGTTGGGTCCAGGCTTCAAAAATTTGTAAAATTATACCAAAACGGTGGTTCAGTTTTAAAGGGAAATGTTCCAGAACACAGCCTGTATTTATTCTATTTAAAAACATAGAGGCATCAACAATTAATGATGACAAAACTACATTACTCTTTTTAGGCATCGGACGGGCTTTTGATAGTGTTTAATATGAAGGACCATTGTTCAAACATCATGAATCAGGGTGTTCCACTTACCCCGTTTTCTTGATACAAGATTGATTGAAGGGTAAACTTTTTTAATTTAAAATATAGGATATACAATCGACCGAATTTACACCACAACAAGGTCAACCTTAATGTTGACCACTATTAATATCCTCTACACTTTACAACATAGAGCCTCGATGGTTCAGTGGTAAGAACGAGTGCCTCTGAACCGATGGGTACTGGGTTCGATCCCAAGATTCTCCTTTTACTTTAAGTATGTACTGTACAATTGACATCAACCGAGGTTGTGGCATTATATTTGGACAAGTTCAATGTCTGCATGTTCCGCCCTTCGGAGGGGGCGTAAAGCCGTCGGTCCCGTGTCCATGCGATGTTGGACACGTTACATATCGCTACCCTCCTTACAGAAAGACAGGGGTTCAGCAAAATTTCCAGGACAGTGAGGTGAAACTGCTCCCTGACGTCGGTGATTGGCCATAGTAGCAGAAATAGACCGACGTTAAAGAAACATAACACACAGAGATACACGCACACACACACTTTGCAATATCTTCTATGCAGACATTTACCCATAGTAATCCAGTTTTTTTTTTCATCAAGAAGCTACATGTTACACTATGCTGACAATACTGCCCTAATTGCACATCACAAAACATTGAATGAAAATTTGAAAAATCACGAATAAAACCAGTGGCGGTTTTACTGTAGGTGCATTTGTGCAGTGAACCCCCTTAAAAACTGAACTACCCACACCATATTTTATCCTTTCAATATTTATAATATAATTGATAATTATCCTATAATATACTATCTTTTTTACCATTACCTACATAGTTACATACAAAACACCAACCCGTAACACATAGAAAACATTTAAATTGCTGCCTTGTCGCTGACGACTTTACCTAACTTATTCGGTTCAAGTTGGATCCTGAACATATCGCGAGAGCGGAACTCCGTGTGTTAAAGAGAGAGCAGTCGGACGCGTGAAACAGAAGATAGAATACACACATCTAACCGCTTTTAGGTGCAGTGCACGAGAAGGAGGAAAAGTCGCGCTACGCCGGCGCGGGTACCCAACAATCGTCTGCTTTCGCCCGTCGCGTCTTGTCTCCTGTTACGTGTTAATTAAAATATGTAAACAATGGAGTCGTATTCGGTGGAATATATTAAAGAAAATTCGAATAATTTACAAAATCGTTTTGAAATAAAGAAAAAGGGTCCACCTCGCCCAGAACTACAGCTGGCACAAGAGTGTACCTTAAAAAATAAAAAGTTTAAACGTGTGTTTAAAGTAGAATATAAAAAAACTTCGTGTTTGTGCGGGTGTAATAAACTAAACGCATTATTTTGCTTTCCGTGCCTGATTTTCGCCGGTAATTAAACCGGTAATGTAAGTGTAGAGTGGGCAGACTGGCTCTTACAGGGAGGCTGCGGAGGGCCTCGGGATGGCGGTGATTGACAGACGCCATCCTGAGGTCACGCTAGACCAGGGGAAGGCGGACCTGATCCAGGCTGCGGTGGTAGCTGCAGTGGACTCTCTTCAGGAAGGGGAGAGCCCGCCTCAGTTCCACCGGACGCGCCTGACGGGGGGCATCCTCTGGACAACCTGTGCCGGCCCGCAGTCGCGGGACTGGCTGCGGAAAACGATCGGGGGCCTCGGTCAGATTTGGGAGGGGGCGGACTTGACAGCCGTCGAGCCCAAGGAACTCCCAAAGAGACGCAAGGTCCTCGTACGGATCCCTGACACCGTCCCGCAGGAGACGGTGATCAGCAGACTTAAGATCCAGAACCCTGAACTGGGGACGCAACACTGGTCGGTTCTAAGCAGGAAGGCAGAGGAGAAAGGACAGACGCTCGCCTTCTCGATCGACCCGACATCTTACAGAGCCCTTGAAGGAACCTCCTTCAAGGCATTCTGGGGCATGGGAAGGGGTAGCTTCCGCCCACTGGGGAAGCAACTAAGGGTTAATGGGACTTAGGTTCCTCCAGGTCAACCTCCAACACAGTAGGGCAGCCACGGCCGGACTACTAATGGCTCTGAGGAACACGGATGTGGCCCTCATCCAGGAACCGTACTCCTATAAAGGAGAGATCAAGGGACTCGGCGGAGCTACTGGAAAGCTCATCTACAGCAGATCCAGCGAGAACCCGAGGGCCTGCATTTTTATCAGGGAAGGGGTAGAGTTTCTCCCTCTAATGAATTTCTGTTCCAGGGACCTGGCAACGATCAAAATCCGATGTGGAGGAGCGGATGGGCTGAGGGACATTACTGTCGCGTCAGCCTATCTGCCAGGGGACAGCACGGACCCTCCTCCACCCAACGAATTGGAGCAGCTGATGGTGGGTAGCAGAGCAGGTGGATGGCAGACCATCATCGGCATGGATGCGAATGCGCACCATGAGTTGTGGGGTAGCTCGGACACAAACTCTAGGGGTGAGGCACTTTTACAATTCTTTATGAAATTTAATTTAGACATATTGAATAGAGGTAATAAACCGACCTTCGTCACAACACGGCGTGAGGAAGTTTTAGATCTAACAGTTTCCACCCAGTTTCTGGGTGACTTTGTTAAAAGCTGGGCTGTGTCTGGGGAAGTGAGTAGCTCAGACCACAGATACATCCGGTTTGAAATCGCCAAAGTCGAAAGAGAAACGGTATGGTACCGGGACCCCCGCAAGGCGGACTGGGAAGCCTACAGGGCAGACCTGGCTGTGGAACTGCGGGGGGTTAAGAGTACCATAAAAAAATTAATAGACCTCGAGATTGCAGCAGTCCAATTGCGAGACGCAATTACCTCGGGGCCTATAACGCCAACTGCCCCCTGAAAATGAGGGTGTCCACCAGGAACGTCCCGTGGTGGAACGAGGACCTCAGGCAAAGGAGGACGCAGGTTCGAAAGCTGTTTAACGCGGCCAAAAGGTCGGGAGCATGGGATAAATATAGACAGGCCCTATCGACCTATAACAAAAGACTGAGGGACGCCAAGAAGGAGTCGTGGAGGAGGCACTGCGAAGAAGTGGAAAACACGTCCGAGAGTGCTCGACTACACAAGATCCTGTCTAAGGGCCCTCAGCCTAACATAGGCTCCCTTAGAACACCCACGGGAGGCTTTACAAGCTCGGGGGAGGAAACTATGGAAATTTTACTCCAGACGCACTTCCCCGGCTGTAACATAATAAACCAATCACCTCCGGACTGGGAACACTCAGATATAGAGGCGCCTTATAGGCGGGCATCTAGAGTAGACTGGACAGTCGCTAAAGAGGTGGTTACCTGGAGCAAAACCAGATGGGCCATTAACAGCTTTAAGCCATACAAATCGCCGGGATTTGATGGAATAATGCCCATCATGCTCCAACAGGGGATAGATATACTGGCGCCGGTGCTTACCCTCATTATGAGGGCCAGCCTGGCTCTGGGGTACATTCCGAGGGCATGGAGACTGGCCAGGGTTGTATTTATTCCTAAACCTGGGCGTCCAACAGACCAGGCAAAGTCCCTGAGGCCAATAAGTCTCATGTCCTTCTTGCTGAAAACAGTGGAAAAACTGCTCGACCGGCACATTAGGGGCGGTGTACTCTACACTGCGGACAATATGCATACAGAGCAGGATTCTCAACAGAAACAGCACTGCACCAACTGGTGCTGAAACTGGAGAATACGCTGGAGAACAAGGAGGTGGCGCTGGGGGCCTTCCTAGACATAGAGGGGGCCTTTAGCAACACCTCGTTCGGATCGGTTCTGGCAGCTGCCCGGGAGCGTGGAATAGAGGAGACCTGCTGCAGGTGGATCGGTTCCATGCTCAGGGACAGGGCGGTGTTCACCTCACTCGCGGGAGGGACTCTGCTGGCGGGGGTCGCGGCGGGGTGTCCACAGGGGAGCGTTCTGTCTCCCTTGCTCTGGTGTCTAGTCGTGGACGGCCTGCTGGGGAGGCTCTCGGGAGGGGGGTATGAGGTACAGGGCTATGCGGACGACATTGTCATCATAGTCCGAGGAAAGGTCACACAGGCAGTGTGGGAGCGTATGCAGACTGCACTGAAAGTGGTGGAAGGGTGGACGGTTGATCAAGGGCTCGGGTTGAGCCCCGAAAAAGCAACCGTCGTGCCGTTTACGAGGAGGAGGGAGTGTGAAAGCCACAGAACTCTCACTCTATACGGTAGGAGCGTTCCAATCGCCAGGGAGGTAAAATATCTTGGGGTCGTATTGGACTCTAAGCTAACCTGGAATGGTCACATTGGAAAAATACTGCGTAAGGCAGTCATGACCTTAGCCGTCACTAGGCGGCTATATGGAAAAACGTGGGGACTAAGACCTAGTATGGCCCACTGGCTGTACACAAGGGTGGTCAGACCATCGTTAACATATGCGGCACTGGTCTGGTGGCCTAAGGTGACACAATCCAGTGCCAAACAAAAACTAGGCAAGATCCAAAGGATGGCTTGCCTAGGCATCACAGGGGCCATGTCTTCAACCCCAACAGCCGCCATGGAGGTGTTGCTGGATCTACCCCCCCTTCACTTAGTTATTATGGGAGAGGCCAGGCTAGGACTATACAGACTAGCCTGCAATGGTAGACTGAAGATCAACCCAGGCTTCAGGGGCCACTGCAAAATTCAGGAGATCGTGAAGGAGCCCATGCTTGAAATGAGGTCAGACTTCGCGAGCCCGCGAATGTGCAGGGAAAACAACTTTACAGTGGAAATCCCTGATCGCGAGGCATGGCGGGAGGAGACGCCGGGCATGCCACGGGACGCGCTCGTCTGGTTCACGGACGGATCTGGCGGGGAGCGTGGGACGGGGGCAGGTGTTTACTCGGAAGGACCGAGGGTAAGTCATAGTATTTCCCTCGGAGCCCATGCAACGGTGTTTCAGGCCGAGATGTACGCCATCCTGCACTGTGTGCGGGAGAACAAGAGGAGGGGCTACACCAACAAGCGGATCCTCATAGCCACAGACAGCCAGGCAGCCATTAAGGCACTAAGTAGCCCACGGGTAAATTCCTGGCTGGTGAGTGAGTGCCGAGACGAGACGAGCGACCTGGCTGGGCAGAATGAGGTGACCCTCATCTGGGTGCCGGGTCACTCGGGGGTTAAAGGCAATTAAGAAGCTGACAGTCTCGCGAAGAGGGTCAGCAGAACCATTTATGGGACCAGAACCGGCTCTGGGCGTGTCAAAGAGCACTGCCAGGGGAGCCATTAAGTCCTGGGTCAGAAACCAACACAAGGTGTACTGGGCGGACTGTCCAGGGCTCAGACATGGGAAGTCAATAATTGACGGACCCAATTCAAAGAGAGCTGTGGAGCTGCTAAACCTTAGCAGAGGACAGCTCAGAAACACAACAGGTCTCTTGACGGGACACATGGCCGTCAAGAAACACCTGCATAAAATGGGGCGGTTCGAAGGGGACCTCGCATGCAGACTCTGCGGCGAGGGGGAGGAATCAGCCCAGCACATCTTGTGTGAGTGTATAGCTCTGGACCGGAAAAGACAACTGATCTACGGTCACTCTAGACCGGAGACAGAGCAATATAAAACTTCACCCTACCAATCGCTGTGCAGACTAGTTCAAGGCACAGTGATCTTGGAATGGGTGGAGTAAGACTAAGGGTATGCACAATCAACCAAGGGTTGCGGTGCTATCGGGGCGGCAAGGCCGCGGACGAGCCCTGAGGGAACAAAAAAAAAAGTGTAGAGTGGAAAAAAAACAGGGGTTACGGATTGTCACATTTGTCAGCAAAAATAAAAAAGCATGCATCTTCCCAAATTAATATGAAGAATGAAATAAATCTCTCCAACATTGGTAATGTGGACATTCGACAGTTTTTGGATTTTGCATATCAAAAGCTGATTAAAAACTTCAATGAACAAGTATCAAAAAACTGGTATGTATTATCAAGACTGATCGATTGTATTAATTTTGTGGTGCTTTTGAACTCGCCTTACGTGGGCACGACGAATCCTCGGGGCAGTTTAAATCACTGTATATACAGGGGGCTCATAGATTTTGTGGCGGAAATAGATGTGGCAATGAAACGGCATTTGGAAGGGAGTAATATTTTTAAAGGAACTTCAAAATCGGTTCAGAATGATTTACTAGATGCTATGCTCGTAGTTTATCAGGAAGAAATAAAAAAATAATTTAGAAACTCGCTTTGTAGCCATCCAGGCTGATGAAACGACGGATGTTTCTACCCATCAGCAACTTGTGTTAATTTTGAGATATGAACGAAACGATCACATACATCAGCGATTTTGAAAATTTCTAAATCCTGCGTAATATAGTGCCAAAGACATTGCAATTGAAATAAAAAAGAATTAACTAAGCTTAATATTTCGTCTAATCAGTTAGTAGGTCAAAGTTATGACGGGCGATCATCCCGTCATTTCACGCGGCATTGCCGGACGGTGCCCCATCATTTAATGCGCGGCATTGCCGGACGGTGCTTATTGCTCTAAGGAGCTCCCTGAACTAACCTTAAGGTCAGTTCAGGCGTGTAGGTCAGGAAGGTCAGTTCAGGCAGCCCCTTAGAGCAATAAGCACCGTCCGGCAATGCCGCTCTCTCGGTGCAAGGACGGGACCCGCCTACTTAAGGATCGCCCGTATTTTATACACTGCTATGCCCATCAGTTTAATTTAATTTTAGAAAAAAGCCTGCCTGTCAATAGAAATATATCTAATCTTTTCACAAATTTACATGCATTTCCTACCTTGTTTTCATGATCGCCAAAGCGATCTGAGGTATTACAGAGTATTGTGAAAAAGCGAATTCCAGCAGCGCCGCCGACCAGATGGAATTATAACACTCGAACGGTAAGAAATGTTTACGAAAATGCAGAACTTTTAAAGTAATGCCTCGAATGTATTTTAGACTCTGCAGGAAATAATTATAATACATATAACGAAGCTCAAATGTTATTGGGCTATTTAATGACCATTTTAAATATTGGCTAACTTTTTTTGGTAAAATCATGCCTCACTGTGAAATTCTTTTTAATGAATTTCAGTCTCCATCTCCGGATGCTATCAAAATCAATAGCTTTGTGAATAATTTTGAAAAAGTGATCACAAAAATCAGTACATCCGATTCTCAAAGTTCACCACCAAATAGGCTTAAACCGAGTGACTTTTCATTTTCTGCCCAATCGAAGCAAGTATGTGATGTGTTAATTAATCAGGCCAAGGACCGATTTGAATTTAACGACCATCTTTTAGCATCCAAACTTTTTTGCTGATAAATTCCGTGAATATGAAAACAACTTCCCCGCTGTAGAGTTTGATAGTGTAACAAAAACATAGGACTTTTTCGACAAAGCTAAATTGAAAAGTGAACTATTAGTTATATACAGTAGAGAAGATTTTCGAGAGGCGGCGAGTTGCTTAGTTATTCTACAATTATTTAAAGACCGAAACTTACTTGACTGTTTTAGTGAAAGTGTATTGTTGTTAAAACTTATTTCTACGATTCCTATGACGACAGTTGAAAGTGAGCGTTGTTTTTTAGCTCTTAAAAGAGTGAAGACTTCTCTGAGGAACACCATGGTACAAGAAAGACTAAATTCATTATCCATGTTAAGTATGGAAAAAGAATTAATTGCATCAATTCCAGACTTCAACAATCGTGTCATTGATGTGTTTGCTAATTCAAAGCATAGATGAATGGAATTCTTGTATAAGTAAACGTAACTTTTTTATTTATTGTGTTATTAAATGCTATGAGTATTAGAGTGTTTCTTCTAAAGTTTTTATTCATTGTAATTCAGAAGTGCCAGGAAAACGTGTGGCCTTGATATATATATATATATATATATATATATATATATATATATATATATATATATATATATATATATATATATATATATATATATAATTCGTCTGCGGCACATTTACAACATCATGAGCAGCACTTCATGTTCTGATATTCTGATTACATGGTCTTAATTTATGTGAACCCCCTTCATATTCGACCACGAGCCGCCACTGAATAAAACAATTGATTAATTAAACAAATTAAGATTAAAGCTGAACCCCCAAACATCTGTGATGATTATATTCTTTTGCAGAATAACTATAAATTAGCTAACCATTAAAATTTGCCAAGAAATTTTAAAACCTAAACCTGTTATGAAATATTTGGCGGTCACAATAGACAATCAATTTCAACATCCATATAAAACGGCTACGAAAGTTAACCATCTCCCAAGAAAACATTTCAAAGCTTACCTCGGCTAAGTGAGTGCATCAACATAAAAACAAGATCAAAAATTTATAAAGTAATATACATACACCTGTTGGAATATGGAAATATTATGTAGCCAGAAAACATCACTGCAAGCTATCACAAAATTACACAAACCGAGTAAAAACTTGAACAATTAGAAATGTTTATTATTATTTATTTACAATCATCAAACAGGACAAACCCAAATTATGGATGGTAGAGAAGAACAATATATAACAAACAAAACAATAATTATCACAAAATATACTCAAATACTCAATTATTAAAACATATTTTTAAAGTCACAAATTGAGCAGTACAGAATATCAAGGCTGTCCTGCAATGTGAAGTAGATACTGCATATTCAATGTAGATGAGATGATGAAGCAAGTGACTTCGACGTCCACTTAAGATAAAATGTGCTGGGAAAGCAGGTTCCCAGACGGAGAATGCTAAAATATATTACAAATAAAAAAGGTACAAGTATAGAGCCTTGTGGCACCCCTGATGGAACATACTGAGCATATGTGCAACCTTCCATCTCCACAAATTGTCTCATAATGAACAAATAAAATCCAAATAAACTAACCAACTCCTCAGAATAACCAAAGTCGTGCAATCTCTCAAGAAGTATATAATGGTTAAGGTGTTCAAAAGCTTTGGACAGGACTTGTGCAGACTTATCAAACCTACCTGCAATGTATAGGCACACCGACCTGATTGGTGACAGTTGATCTCCCAGACAGAAATACATGCTGAAGAGCTGATAGCCTTCTGTATGTGAAACATAGGCAGCCCTTGAAGATTTTACAAACAACACAGAATAGCAATAGGATGATAATTTGATGGGACTGACCGATCAACTATGTTAAAGGTAGCAAGAGTACGAGAGTTTCCAAACCTTAGAAAATTTTTCAGTCATCAGTATAAGTATGAAAATTTTCTGAAGAGGAGTCAAGAAAACATAGACAAGTCTCGTAACAAGAAACCCTGGAACAAAATCAGTATTGAACGATAAATTTGGGTTCATTTTATTTGGAGCAGAAATGATCTGCTCGTCAGAAAAACAATTAATGGTAAAGTGAAATCATCCAATAGAATTTCTACCAGTAAACCTTTTTTTTAAACCGTTGGAAATTTTCAGAACTTTCGACATTTAACTTTTTTTTTCTAAATTATAACCCTTAGAGTGCCCCCACGCCCGCCACTGTTTCACATAATAAATCGGGTTTTGTGTTTTAAGCGAATTTTTTTTTTATTCGCTAATGAGGAGATCTGTGTATATATATATATATATATATATATATATATATATATATATATATATATATATATATATATATGTATATATATATATATATATGTATATATATATATATATATATATATATATATATATATATATATATATATATATATATATATATATATGTATATATATATATATATATGTATATATATATATATATATATATATATATATATGTATATATATATATATATATATATATATATATATATATATATATATATATATATATATATATATATATATATATATATCTATATCAAAAAAATAATGGACCAATCTTGATCAAATTTGGTGAGTACCTTCCTTTTGCAAGTGGCTTGTATAAGTTCGTTAGCCAGGAAAACCGGACCAGATTTTCCCGGAAAATTTTGCGTTTTCTTTTTAAAAAAATTCATATTTCCGGAAATAACGCACTAAGGGCAACCAAATTTGATGCGCGTGTTTGTATTATAGAGTAAACTCTGTACCAAAATTTAGGTCTCTAGCTTTAAAGACAAAGAAGTTATGGGCAGTTAAAGAAACAAAATTTGGAGTTTTCCTCAAAACGTCAAACTCGCAATTTTAAACGTCAAAATTGGCAATGTTTAGGCAAAGAACGTGAAACAAATACGGATTTTGAAAAGAAAATGTTGCAAGAAGAGTGCTCTGCGAACCCTTAAGTTTCAGATTCAACCGTCATTGGCCTTCACTTTACTAAAATATTTACAGAAAATTCATTTCAAATAGACCATTTCTCTGATGCTTTGGCTGTCAGTTTAGTTAAGTTGGTGCTTTCGCTGTAGGTTTAGCGAAGTTTATAGTTTAACGGTCTATAATTTTTTAAGCTAATTTTTGTAGAACAAATTCGTTAATGCATTTTTGCATTTTTTTATCGAAATATGATGAGTTTGTAAGAAAAAATTTGGACGCAGTAAGTGCGTTTTGGTAGCGAATTTTCAGTAAATTTGCAGTTTAGCTCCCGAGCGCTTAAAAAAAAAACTGTTTTCAGAAACCTGCCTAGCCCCCCTGGATCCACAAACCCCAAGAAAAATTTCTTGTTCACACCCCCCAAGGAAGTTACAGGACCAGGAGTGAGTAGGGGTGCTGAGCGGGGTAGGTAGTAAAAAGGAAATATGAGCAGAATATTCGAATAAAACAGGCTTGAAAGCTGTCTTTTTAACATCTTGAAGCCATATCCCCCTTAAACCCTGCCTACCCCGCGCAGCACCCCTATCCCACCAGGTGCCGTAACTTCCTTGCCGGGTAGGAACAATACATTTTTCTTGTGGTTTATGCAGCGAGGGTGGTTGTATGCACGCGAGGGGAAGGAAAATCCCCACGACGAAGCAGTCACCCCCAACCCCTGCCACAAGTCGAACCGGGGGGGGGGGTCCCCTGCTTCGTCGTAGGCATTTCGTTCCCCCCTCGTGTGCATACAACCACCCTCGTTGCATAAACCACAAAAAACTTCTTCCCGCCCCAAGTTGAGACCTGGGCCAAATAGGTAGGCAAGGTTTAATAATAATATGGCTTCAAATAGACAGCTTTCAAGCAGTTTTCTTCGCATTTTCTGCTCATATTTTCTTTTTACTACCTACCCAGCCCAGCACCCCTATTCACTCCCAGTCCCGTAACTTCCTTGGGGGGTTTGAACAAGAAATTTTCTTGTGGTTTGTGCATCCAGGTGGGGTCCTAGCAAACAATTTTTTGGAAAGCGTTCAGGAGCTAATCTGTAAATTTACCGAATTTTCATTAAATCCTTCAAATTTCAATAACTCAATTTGCTATTAACATAAGCTTTGTTGGTTAGGAAACCAACATTTAAGTTTATTTTCGGAAAATTCTTGTATATTTTCAAACCATAAGTAATTTTGATAAAATATAGTAGATTGTTTTTACTACATAGGCTATACCGGTAATCAGATTGATGCCTGCTCGCATTTGCTATTAAAAACATTTTTATGGAAACACACTTGCTGCATCCAGGCTTGTGAAAAAATGTTTATATATTTTCAAACAATAAAGTTATTTAGATTAAATATGGTACATTGTTTCTACTATATAGGCAACCAAGTTTGATGCCTGCTTTCATCAAAGAAAGACATTTGCTATTAAAAATACTTTTAAAAAAATTCGCTACCATAACGCACTTGCTGCATCCAGACTTTCTCTTTATATGCTGTTAAAATTTACTCGTACAGAAATTTTGAAAATCGTATCTTTAGCAATTTTAAAGATAATTAAGGAAAATCGCTTTAAGCGTAAGAACTTGAACACGCTCTATCTCAGTATCACGACCTTAAAATGGAAAATGTTATACGAAATACCCCCACTATTTTCTCAAGGGCAACTCACACCCCATTTTTTTTAAGTACAATCAGGACATCTGTATACGAAATATTATAATGTACGGGATGGAAAGCTGGACTTGGACTACGTAGCAGATGAAGAGAATAGAAACGTTTGAAATGTGGACATGGAGAAAAATGACAAAGGCAGGGTACACTAACAGAAAAAGCAAATAAAAGTATGCTAGAAGAGGTAAGAGAAGAAACATTGCTCATTGAAAGGGAGTAAGACAACATCGAAAATTTGTTAGAACATTCTGACAACATTATTTGAAGAAGCATACTTGGAAAAAAAGGAAGCGGTAGAATCAAAAGTGAAACTTCTGGTAAACCTGGCACAATTAATGAAGCACAGAACAATGAAATGAAGAGAGCTATTGGAGACAGTGAATCATGGCGGCCATGACAGGACAACATGGCTTTTAGGCTGTGATAATGCTGACCTGGATAAAAAACATACGTTTGTATTAAAATTAAGGAGACTTTGTGAAGGATGATAATTTCGAATACCAAACAAAAGCTGGAGAGAAACTCATATAATTTAATAATAATATTGAATTTACTATTAAGAATTTCAGGATCATGAAAATTAATTTCATTGATATCTAAAACAACATTCTCATCATCTGACTTGCCAGAAAGTTCGGCTAATACATTTATATAAAATAAAACCATAATCAAATTATTTAGCTTTTTTTTTTCTTTCTTAAGTAATATTGCTCTTAAGTGATTGCAACATTTTAAAGTTATCACTGGACTTCCTTAAATTAATATGTATATATATATATATATATATATATATATATATATATATATATATATATATATATATATATATATATATATATATCCATTTCTTAGGCAAAAATCATGATGTAACACAATCGATACCTGGAAAATATTGTTTCGAAAACGTTATCAAACATTGGAATATTTTATATAACCCAGCGAAGCAATCCTCAACATTATGGGCAGAATAGGTAAAACATTTTAGTTATAAGTATTAAGCAATCTTTAGTGAATTTGCAGATGAGCTCACTGACAGCTTTCTGAAAAATGTTTTCAGAACATTCTTAGAATACGCACTTAATACATAACTACAAGAAAATTTTATTTGAAAGAACCCCCAAGAAAGTTACGGGACGAACAGTGATAAGGGGTGCTGGTAGGGGAAGAAGGTAAAAAGAAAATATAAATGGAAAATGCGGAAAAAAAAACACCTAGTCTGATCTCAATAAGCAGCTTTTGTCACATTTTCAAGCTAAACCTTCTTTAAACCCCATTTACCCCGGACAGCACCCCTATTTGCCCCAGGCCAAACAATCTTCTTGGGGGGTTGAGATCACAGTATTTGTCTTGTGGTTTACACATTCATGGGCGGTTACAAGGTTGTTGCTGGTGAAAAAAGAATGTCAGAAGCCCCCCACCCCGCTTCACCAAGGTGAAAACACAGAAGGAAAAAGCACGTTACCATGTTACAATACAAATACAGTAGTTTGTACTTAAAATTAAAAAAAGGTGTTTACCCCACCTGCAATCTTCTTGGGGGTAAAATCATATTTGTCTTGTGGTTTATGCATTCAGGGGTGGTTACAAGTTTGTTGCTGGAAAAAAAAAGCCCTGCTCTCTTCCGCCCAAGTGAAATGTCAGGAGAAGGGAAAGCCATGTAACAATATAAGTACCGTAGTTTGTACTCCTAATAAAAAAGCTGAGGGAAGGGAGAACGTATCATAAATATCCTGTCAAGAGGATGGAAATTAAAAAAATACAGGTAAAATTTCAGACTGCTGCCAAGACTAGGCCGAATTATAGGGACAGGGGAAGGGAAAACCACATAAAAATACACCCTAGCAGAAATCACACTTACCTTTTGTGTGTCCTCTCAGGCAAATAAGCTAGGTCCCACCCTTAGCTATACATTCCCTGGAACTGCACATTTTGCCCATTACAAGAACAATATAGGAAACAAATCTGTTGCAGATCATGAAATATATATGCTTCAACCACTGCAACACTGGCTAGTAGGGTCATAAGAAAACAAGGTATAAACAAGAATTACAAAAATAAGGTCTCCTGAGGCATGAATAATTAATTAATTAATACCCCAATTATCGCTGTTTTGCGTACCTACTAAAATCAAACCGGTAATAGTATCCCAAAGACTAAGGATTGTCAAACCAATGAGAAAAGCCCCACGAGTGCTAAGACTGGAAAATTCCAGGAAATACCATTGTTATATTTATGGCAAATTTTAATTTTTAGGAGGGGAAGGAGGTGTCGGAACAGGATCAATAAACTCCTGGCCTATGGCCTACCACCAGAACTCTGTACCTGGACAGCAAATTTCAACTCCAACCGGAGCATTTCTGTTGTCGTGGATGGCAATTCCTCTAAACTGTATCCAATTAATGCAGGAGTCCCTCAAGGTTCAGCTTTAGCCCCTACTTTGTTTTTTGTTTTTTCTCCACATCAATGACCTCCTCGTTCAGCTTTAGCCCCTACTTTGTTTTTTGTTTTTTCTCCACATCAATGACCTCCTCCCTAGCACATACAACCCAGTTCACAGTTACACAGACAACAGCACCCTCCACTCAAATATACAATATTCTAAGACTGTCTCTTTAGCCCAATTAGATGGGGGTCACAGACTCATGGAGGGTTCTGTCTCTGTGGATCTCCAAAAAATATTAGACTGGGGAAGTAGAAATCTTGTACAATTCAACTCCACCAAATCTGTCTTGCTTTCTATCTCATAAGAGATACACCAGCCCTAGACCCATCACAATGAACAACCAAGTTATTCAAAGTAATGAGTCCCTTTCACTTGTTGGCATTTCTGTGGATCGGAATCTTAATTGGCACCAACATGTCACATCAATTGCAGAAGCGGCTGCTAAGAAATTAGGTTTCCTCTTCCGGGCCCGCAAATACTTTTTACCAGCTAATCTATATACCTTTTATACTTCACAAATAATGCCAAACCTCGAATACTGCTCCCACATCTGGGGTGCCGCTGCCGCTTCTACACTCGCTATCCTCGACTCCATTCAGAAGAGAGCTATATGTCTCATCGGTGACCCTACCCTCACCCAAGGGCTGCCATCTCTTGCCCACCGACGTGCCGTTTTTTTCTCTCCCTTAGGGCTCGTCCGCGTCTTTGCCGACACCATAGCACCGCAGCCTTTGGCTTATTGTGCATGCCCTTTGGCTTATTGTACATGCCCTTTGTCTTTTCTACTCCACCCATTCCAAAATCACTGTGTCTTGAACTAGTCTGCACAGCAATTGGTAGGGTGAAGTTTTAAATTGCTCTGTCTCTGGTCTAGGCTGTCTGTAGATAAGTTGTCTTTTGTGGTCCAGAGCATTACACTCGCACAAGATGTGCTGGGCTGATTCCTCCCCCTCGCCGCAGAGTCTGCCCCATTTTATGCAGGTGTTTCTTGACGGCCATGTATCCTGTCAAGAGACCTGTTGTGTTTCTGAGCAGTCTTCTGCTAAGATTTAGCAGCTACGCAGCTCTCTTTGAACTGGGTTCGGCAATTATTGACTTCCCATGCCTGAGCCCTGCACAGTCTGCCCAGTACACCTTGTGTTGGTTAAATCCGACGTACCATTGGTGATATCACTCTCTTCTATAAACATCTGCACGGGCACTGCTCAGGTAAGCTTTCTTCCATAGTTCCTCCACCTGCTGCCCCCAACAGATCTCCTAGGGGAACAGAGCGAATGCACCTTTTTACTGTCTAGTCACCAGACATAGGACATCTTGTTACGCCCGCTCTTTTGTCCCGAGGACTTCCAAATTGTGTGTTCCTTGCCGGCACATGTTTTTCCTTCTCCTCCGAACCTCCAAACCTTCAAGTCCAGAATTAACAAGTTGCCTCTTTCCTCCTTGTCGACACCCACGGTACGATAGTATTTAGGATGTGAGCCCTCGTGGTGTGTTGATGAAATAAAAAAATAAAAAAGGACTGTACTTGGAAACTATGAAGAAGCGTGAAATGTTTAAAAATTTGCAATGTAAATAACTCGACAAAAAAGGGAACCAAAGGGTAAAAAAGTTGCCACCGTGCATGTAAGATGCTGAGCTTTTTCTATCAGCAGTCGGTTCACCTAAAACTGCCTGACATCACATTGTGAGTAACTTGACGATTTAATTTAATAAGACATAAGCTTTTATTTACAGGAGTTGTTTATATTGTAATACGAATTTAATGTTGGTTATTTATGTTATGTAATGACAAATTTAATATTTATTAAAACACAAGAGTTTAGATGATTACTAAAATTTAATAATTGCAAAACGACTGTGTTTGTTAAGTACATATCTAGAGCTATTTCTATGAAGTGAAAGAAAATAGAGAACTTTAACAAATTGATTTCGTGAATTTTTTCCACTGAATAATATTATGCTTATTTAAAATTACTGAAATTTAAAAAATTACTGCATCTCATTACTTTTAAAGCTTTATTAATTTAGCAGATCGAGTTGCATTTTTAATTAAACCTCGTTTGTTGAGTTTTCTATCTCTGTGGTATATTAAAGGCAAAATTTGAATTTCACAATTTGCATTGTATAAAATACAGGACAAACTCACAAGATTTTTACATAAAACCAAACAAAGAAGTTTCACATATGTTCTGGATTATGAACATTTGTGAACATGAAACATGAAAAATTAGGTGAAATTATTTTACTACTTTAATTATTTTACTGCTTTAATTATTTTCAGTTTTGTTGAGGTGGTAGTGTTGTGTAAATTACGATTTGTCTTTAGTTCCAAAGCTAACCCATAAGCTTTACTTCTCTCTCTCTGGAATCCCTTGTGTGAACTCTCACGTTCATTATGTCGAGACCATTTTTTTTTTTGGCTTTAGGGAAACTTTATATATTTCGTAAAACCTCTCAACTGATTATCAACATTACACCCATACACAACACACCTCATTTTCACAACTTATAAATTTAAAATTGTACTTAAACAGAATAACTCTCACAACAACCTTGTGAATAACGCATGTTTAATAGCAAGTTGACGTCACACATGCAGATGATAGCCACGCCTACGTCTGCGTGATGTCTTATCTTCTGTTATTGTATCATGTTAAGTCAACTATGAAATAGATCAATAGACTGGCTCATTTATGCACTATCAAGATCGTAATTTATTTCAAACAAGTGAACATGAGTCCTTAAAATATTTTTTAAACACTACTTAATTTACCTTAAAACACATTACAAATCCACTGGAAATCAGTAACATGTCATTATAGGAACGCCCAAGAAAGCATAACAAAATTCACCAGCAGTCTCAACATAATTTTTGTCGCTATAATAGGGGGAAGATATTCATATAGGATATTATTTTTTTATCCAAATACCCTTGCTAGTCTCAGACTGGAACTATTTTTTACAACCCAAACCAAATTTCAGTTTCTGTTTCGGGTGAAACTGAAACTTTCTAAGGTAATTACTTTGTATGTATTTCAAGTTTCTGGTAATTTTAGATATTTGCAACTTGCAACTATGTATAAAAGCAGTTATTTATTTTATATCTTATAATAATATTTATTCTGGCAAAAATCACAGCGTCGTCAAATAAACACAAAATATATAAAATACAAATAAACACATCAAAATAATGTAAATAAATGACGAACTTAAAATACAAAAGGGAAAGAAACAAACTAAAACATTATAGTAATGTATGAGCGTAGTCTTCTCGACTCGACATGCTCCACTATACCGTCCTCGAAGGCTGCACGGAAGTTTACAAAAGTAGTTTTAGTTGCAGTTGTAATTTCGGCAGATATGCTGCCGAAACCGAAACTCCAATTTATCTCCAAAACTTGCCGAAACAGAAAGTCCCAGCAAGTACCATTACATGAGGATTGTTTGCAAAAAATATAAGTCAAATATATTATACAAACACTGCATTACCATATGATTCACCACACAAACTTCCGTAAAGCATAAAGAGAAGAAGGGAAAAAGGCATTAAAACATTGCAAAAACAAATCAACAAATGTACAATCCGTGCGATATCTGTCAAGATAGAATTCCAAGAAAGGAATCAGTCAATAAAGTTCTGTTATCAGAACTTTCGTAACAATTTACAGTGACAAGGCATTCCTTGAAAATTTCCGCGTTATTTTCAGAATCTTAATATATATATATATATATATATATATATATATATATATATATATATATATATATATATATATATATGAAGTAGATTTTTCGGTTTAAAATGTGTTTCTATTTCTTTTACAATATAGTAGAGCAGAAGATATAGTGGCTAAAGATACTCCTGTACAGCTACAGCACTGTTTTCTAATCATATTTTCTTTTCGCTTGGAAAAATCGTCTGAAACTTGATGGTCTTCAACTGGGAATTAAATGCCTTTCTTTTCTTTGTCACTTCCATTGATTTATTTTAATAAGAAATTAACACTGAAAATGCACAGGACGATACACTTAAGAAACATGCCTTTGTAACTGCAAAATACAATATGCAAACTGCAACGACATGCCCCCAATATCTTTAGTACAACCTCAGGTGTCGAATGCGGCTAATTCCAAGAAAGTGATGTCGGAGTCTTTTTGAAACTCTGTTCCAACAAAACGTACCGAATGTAGTAGTGTGAGTTAGAAAAGCTAAGTGAAACAATATAAAACTAGTAAATGAAGAGATGAGCTTGAGAAATTTTGAAGGTGGTGTGGTATATCACAATGCAAAAAAATAATGTATAAGTGAAGGCAAACTAAAGAAAAGGCTTCCATAAAAAATCTGTAACACAATTAAATCTTCTGAAATTGGAAGAAAAGTAGTATACAAAAGGGGAAGGAAATCATTAACCTAAATAATGACAAGGTAAATTTGCAGCTGACCTCCTAAACAGTTTTATATAAAACGACTGCTGACAGATATAAAGTTTGGCATCTTACATGCATGCTGACACTATTATTACCTTTTGTTCTACTGTATTATATTGCAGAGTTATTGACATTTAAAGTTTCTTACACATTACACACTTTTTAAACAATTTCCCAATACGGTTCTGTTCCGCGACACCCATTCCCCTCCTTTGACATAAAGTTCACATTGACTTTGGGAATCCCTGGAATGTTCTAGGCACATGGAATATTAGCTTCTGCTGCCAATTTATCACTGTTTTCAGTATGTGGGTAGTACACGTACCTGTTTAGACGGTTTCTTATATATTCATGTGTTCATCGATATTACTTCTGAAATTGTGCATTCTTTACCTTGTTCTGTTAATGACCATTAGTGTTGTAGTAATTTGAGGTGCATGTGTGGCTAGTTCTTGGTCTGTGACATTTTGTTTTCTACATTGTTTTTGCAATTAGGAAAATGTGATGTTGAAGGTTGTTACATACAAGGTAAAAGGTTATTCACAACAAGGGCCAGACCTACCTCATTTGCTTGAGATGCAAAAGGTAAGTGTCATATAAATTTATTGTTTTTTTAAATTTCAGTCGTTTGACAGTCTTTGCTATGGTATGTTCTCTTCAGTACTTGTATTGTAACATGGGTTTTCAGTCCGTCCTCTGGCGTTCCACTTGCGTGGGGGGGGGGGGGGTGTCCATCGTTGGGACTTTCCTTCCCCTCTCGCTTGCATATAACCATCCTGGTTGCATAAACCACAAGAAAAAATTATTGTCTGTACCCCCAAGAAAGTTACAGGATCTTTTTTATTATTTTTTTATTTCAACAACACACCACGAGGGCTTACAGCTTAAATACAATCGTACCGTGGGTGTCGACAAGGAGGAAAGAGGCAACTTGTTAATTCTGGACTTGAAGGTTTGTAGGTTCGGAGGAGAAGGAAAAACATGTGCCGGCAAGGAGTTCCACAACTTGGAAGTCCTCGGGACAAAAGAGCGGGCATAACAGGATGTTCTATGTCTGGTGACCTGGACAGTAAAAGGGTGCATTCGCTCTGTTCCCCTGGTAGATCTGTTGGGGGCAGCAGGTGGAGGAACTATGAAAGAAAGCTCCTCTGAGCAGTGCCTGTGCCGATATCTATAAAAGAGAGAGAGAGAGGTCACCACTCGGTGGGCGAGGGATGGCAGCCTTTGGGTAAAGCTAGGGTCACCGATGAGACGTATAGCTCTCTTCTGAATGGAGTCCAGGATAGCGAGTGTAGAAGCGGCAGCAGCACCCCAGATGTGGGAGCAGTATTCTTTGTTTGGTCCCTTTTGTGAAGTATATAAGGTATAGAGATTAGCTGGTGAAAAGTATTTGCGAGCCCGGAAGAGGAAACCTAATTTCTTAGCAGTTGCTTCTGCAATTGATGTGACATGTTGGTGCCAATTGAGATTTCGATCCACATAGATGCCAACAAGTGAAAAGGACTCGTTACTTTGAATAACTTGGTTGTTTATTGTGATGGGTCTAGGGGTGGTGTATCTCTCTTATGAGAAAGAAAGCAAGACTGTGATTTGGTGAGGTTGAATTGTACAAGATTTCTACTTCCCCAGTCTAATATTTTTTGGAAATCCACGGAGATAGAACCCTCCATGAGTCTGCGATCCTCATCTAGTTGGGCTAAAGAGACAGGCTTAGAATATTGTATATTGGAGTGGAGGGTGCTGTCGTCCGTGTAACTGTGAACTAGGTTGGATGTGCTAGAGAGGTCATTGATGTGGAGAAGAAACAAAGTAGGGGCTAAAGCTGAACCTTGCGGAACTCTTGCATTAATTGGATACAGTTTAGAGGAATGGAGAAATCTGGGGCAAATATGGGTGCTGTGCGGGGTAGGCAGGGGTTGAGGGGAAAATGGCTTCAAAATGTGATAAGAGACAGCTTTCGAGCTGTTTTCTTCACATTTTCTGCTGTTATTTCCTTTCTACTACCTACCCTACCCTGGTCCCGTAACTTCCTTTGGGGTGTAACCAAGAAATTTTCTTGCGGTTTGTGCATCCAGGGTGGGTTCTAAGCATGCTTCTAGAAAAACTTATATCATTCCGGAGGTAATCTGCAAATTTACCAATGACAATATGGGTAGATGTGAATGTATTACTGTATATAAAAAACAGAGCTCAGGCTGTAACACAACAAAATCTTCTGTAAACTGGAGGAAAAGCAGTATACAAAGGCAAAAGAAATAATTAACCTAAAATAATGACATAGGTAGATGTGAATGTGTTACTGTAAATAGAAAACAGGACTCTGGCTAGTTGGGGCAGCTGAAATGAGATCAGAAGAGAGAGGTGTAAAATTAAGTTTACTTTGCAACAACTTGTTTAAAAAATTCACAGTAGTTCAATTATCCAAATGAACATACAAAGTATTTTTCAGTAGGTATCTAAAGTTATTAAGCTCGTATTTATGGCAAAGAACCCTATAAAACCATGAGTAAGATGTTACTTGATGATAAAATAACTATCACTTTTACCTATAAAATTAAATCCTCATTTCACACTCAAAAAAATATAAATATAGAGAACAACATTGGCCTATAACTATGTTAACGTAAATTTTAAAAAAACAAGCCTTATTATTGTTTAAACACACAAATTTTCAATTACTGGAGGTTAAAAAAACTGACAAACTTTAAATCAAGATTTCTAAATTAAGGAATTAAATGATTGCAAAAAAACTCCCAAAAGATTTAATTAACTTTATTAAACCTAACTTTCCTGACATTTATAAAACAGGGTGTTTTAAGAATGCATTAAATGCTAATATTTACCACAACAATTCCACAAAGAAATAAAACATGGCTTATCTTGAGATTTAAGGTTAATAGATAAAACATATCCTTAACAATAAGTAACTAAAAAGGGTGTGTTTTAAGAGTGTAGGCCAAATATTATTTTGCAAGGTAAATGGAAATAGTACAACTCAGTCTGTCTCCTATCTGACCATAATTTGAAAATTTGTGATCTAACAGGTCAATGCCTTGAAAACTAACATTTAAACTATCTTGGCCCTCGGCCTACACAACGGGCTGCCTGTTAATTAAACAAAGGCGGTAACAACTAGAAGGAACTATATATTTTACAAAAACAACATGCATTGCAGTTAAAAAAACTTACCTGAGAAAATATCAATACCAACCAAATGAACTTTGGCATGACCGTGTTTTCCAGTTTTGGATGTGGACATCTCCACAATTTTACAGGGGCGACCCTTGAGCATTACATGTCCGTTCTTGCGGAGTGCAGAACATTGCATAGGAAAAGTTGCGGAGGCCCCTGAGTCTCCAGTTTCAAAATGAGTGTCATCGATATCTGCCATTGTGATTTTTTATTTCTGGGTTGAACTACCAACAAAAAATTAAGAATTATACATGTGAATAGGTAAAATTTTATTAAAATACAATTACATTAATCAGTACCGAACGATGTCCACGCGGCATCGAAGAACATGTGGTCAATACATACAAGATCTATTTACAAAGATCAAGAAGCTTCCTTACTTTTTTATGCTGTTTCCGACTTGTAATAATCAAATAATGAATATTATAATAGGGAAGCTTTGTGGTGATGTGTACTATACGAGATTTAACAGATATTTGACTGAGATTTTAAGGCAACATGGCGCGAACATAAGAGCAATTCATGCCCTGTCAAACAACCTACAAATGTAAATAAGAGAAAGTCACATAACCACATACCTGCTAAAGAACACAATTAAAAAAATTAGCACAATTTACTTTTTTCGGGGAGTGTAAGTACTAAATTTGATACAAAACGTCTTACAAATGATTGAAAAATAACGTACTCACATGTGATCAAGATGGAAACTGAGTCTAAAAGAGACAAATGCTCATGCGCTTGGCAAATAAACGGATTTTGAGGAAGCTACACTAACGCCACTCCGAGCGCACTTTTCAAACTTGACAAATTAGCTTCTACAATTATTGCTAGAAAAATATGATTACAAATTATATATAACAAATAATTTTACCGATCCTGATATCATAACACAAAAGATGAATTTCAGATTACGTGTTTTCAGCTAAATTTTATAATTATTTTAGATATTAAAATATATAAATGATACAAGTTACAATTGAAAGGTTGGCAAGCTTAAAATTTGATTCTTCTTGTCACCAACATAAGTCGTCACAAGTAAAAAAAAGAAGCGGTTTATTGCCAACTACTTTAATTTGAAAAAAAAATCTTGAAAAACTAGACTAAATTATTAGCTACTTTTAATCAAAATAATTTTCGAAAAAGGGAAAAAGACGCCCAACTTCTCAAAATCTTTAAATGAACGTATGAATTGGGGGCTTTTCAAGAAATTCATACTTATTTATCAAGTTGATCAGGCGCCAACAGTTGAATATAGTTGTGTCAATGTTTGTGTTCACCAGTTTCGTTGACTTTCAGCTGGAACTCAACTTTTGCCAATTTGTCACAGCGGAATGACAGACAAACGTCACAAAATATTGCTTGAAGTCCAAAGTGCATTTATCAGTTTCCAACCGCTGACATGTACCGGTAATCAGCAGAGAAGCGCTTAAACTCAGCTGTTGGCACCTGGTGTACTCGGGCTATCTTTGTTTTGACCGCATAGGCTACTGAGTTCAAAATAGATCGTTTGAAGCCAACTTACCTATATGCAAAATTGCTTCGTTTAGCTGCTAGAGGACCTCAAAGACTCAAATAAATATTGTTCTTATTTTCTCAATTTCTTGGAAATTCGCTTATTGATTCTGATTTGGGTGTATAGGTTACACTATAAGGTTACGTTTTCCAGTGGTATAGTAATGAGTTACAACAAGGTGCTGTGAATTGAATCATAACTTATACATAGCTGTGATAATCTACCCTCCTCAGAAAGAATTTTTCATGAAATGAATTCAGGATCCATGACTTGATCACAAAGACAATATTCATATTCTTGCCCCATTAACTTCTGAAACGTTATATTATTCGTTATATTATTGACGAAAAAATGTCAATTTTCACCAATCATCCACTATTTATCCACTACCCCCTGAAACGATCTTACCCAAAAACAATTCGAAGCGTTCCTTTGTCGGGTGCTAAGTGGATACCAAATTTGACGATTGTATTTCAATCCATTCGAAAGTTGCGCCCACAGAACACTCCATATAGAAGTTTCACCTAAATGGAGCTAACCTGGACTTTATTAGGGCTCTAGTTCGGACATCGCATATAGTAGATGTCGCTAGTAGTGCTACAATTCTACTGAACAAGCTGTTCAGTGCGCCATTTTATCATACATTCAAAATTCAAATGTTTTGAATGCAAAAAAGTTTTTGCTCGCCTCTAGTTCTTTCATTGTATAATTATAATACAAGTTTGTTGCTAAACGTTTCTTTTAATTAAGTTTTACCTATATTAACTTTTAGTAGATACTTTACAGTGTTTTCATTGTTCGTCGGTTTTGTGTTTTAGAGGTGCGTTTTTTTTTTGTGAATCAAAATATGATCGTTATCATAAGCTTTGTGTTTAAACAATCATGTAATTTCAATTCTATTTTCAATTTTCTTATCAAAAAACCAAGGTGCGTTCATAGTTCAAGGTGTTTTGGTGAAACATAATTACTAACTGTTTTAGTTTTCAGGCAAGTTTAGATCGTTTTAGTAGTTCATAGGTTATAAGTAAATAACGTTTTCTTACAGAAGCTTTCTGGATATACATATGATACCAACCAAGAAAACGATTTATTGTTAATTATGTTCCGGGGTGCCTGGAATTATTTTGCAAAAGACATCGTTTTTCCTTGAAATCAGCTGAAGACCATTTTGATGACTGGGTGAAAGCAAGATGCTTGGTTTATATCCACAAGCCATTTACGATAGATTTTATATTTGTGATCGTTATTTCGTTGATGAGGATAAAGTACCTGATATGAGAAGAGGCCTGAAAATAACTGCTGTTCCCATATTACATCTTCCTTTGAGTAAGTATTCATATATTTTAAAGTGCAAATAAAAATTTCTATTTCTATTTATACAACATCTGAGAAGTAAACAATGGATCGGGTAGATTCGGAAGGCGACCAGAAAGCCTGATAGTGTACACTACTGTTGTCAGATGAATATTACCAAGTGTCATTTTAAATAAAGAAGGAAATTAAAGGGTGCACAAATGTTTTTCTAATAAATGACAATATGACGTCATTTATACATACCCTAAAAGAACGAAAAACCAACCTTGCCATACATTGTGGTCATGTGAGCATATAAATGTAATATTGTACAAGCACCACACTGCTGTAATATACCTACCTATCGATAAGGAATGGCAATATATACTTCATCCTACTTTAATAATTAAAATGGCTTTTAAATAAATGTAATAGGAATACTGTTCTAGGTTTTTAAATATAAATGTAATAGTAATACTGTTCTAATAAAACACAAGTGTATTTTATCTTGTTTGATTTTCCATTAATCATATCGATAGTAAAAGATGATGCTGCAAGTGTTAGAAGGTTCAAATTGCCAATTAATTTTCCTGTGATTGCAAAGCTTAAAACAGGCATATGTGTGTTATTAAAACATAACTTGTTTTGCATTCACTATTAAAATCATCAAAAAAATTATTTGATTAATTTAACCTCTTTACTGGCAGTGGTATAAAATTAAATAGCATTTATTTGGATTTGCTAAATGAAAATGAAATCAAATTTCCCGCGTGTGACTAAAATTCATCGCATCCGCCAGAGGCGCTGCAATATTGTTCAAAACGTCAGCATTGACGTTTCCCTTCTATAGGGGGTGTTCTGTGGTTGCGCCTAATAACAGACAGCTATTCAGACCGACAAAAAAAAATTTTTCAGAATCAAGTTTTCTGTTTTTACGCCGTTTTATCAAAAAAAATCGAATTTTCTGTCACCGATATTTCACCCCACACATTCAACCCCTAATTTAATTTCAGCACAAAATAACAGATGTTTGATGACATTGAAAGTTTTCTAATAAACAAACCCTAAAATGTTATACTACTCAAGTTTTAACAGAAAAATGTCAATTTTTACCAAATCCACTACCACCTGGAGCGATCTTACCCAAAATCAATCCGAACTGGTCGTTTGCCGGATGCCAACTGTGTACCAAATTTGAAGACGATATCTCAATTCGTCTAAAGTTATCGTGGTTATACAAACAGACAGTCATAGAGACAAAACATGTTTCGTTTCCAATCATTTTTAGTGAATTTTCTTTAAAAAAATTCACTAATGAGGAGATCCCGACTTTTGAATTTTGAAAAAATTTCTTCAAATGAGCGCTAATTAGGCCCCCCAGAAAACATATCCGGGGTAAGTTTCAATTTTTATATGTTTATATATATATATATATATATATATATATATATATATATATATATATATATATATATATATATATATATATATATATATATATATATATATATATATATATGTATCACACCGATAACTCAAAAAATAATGGGCCGATTTTGATTAAATTTGATGAAAAAATTCCTTTTGCAAATGGCTTGGATGAGTTCGTTAGCCAGGAAAATCTGCCCAGGTTTTCCCGGAAAATTTTGTGTTTTCTTTCGAAAAAAAATATATATCTCCGGAATTAACAAAGTAAGGGCAACCAAATTTGGTACGCAGGTTTATATCCTTATAGGTAAGTCACTCACCAAAATTTAGCTATGTAGATCAAAAGACAAAAAAGTTATAGGCATTTAAAGAGAAATAAATTGGGGTTTTCCTCAAAACGTCAAAGTGGCGATTTAAAATGTCAAAATTGGCAACATTTAGGCAAATAACTTGAATCTAATACGGGCTATAGAAATAAAATGTCTCAAGGAGGATGTTTTACAAACCCTAAAGTCTTAGTTTCAACCGTCATTGTCCTTCATTTTACTAAAATATTTGCAGAAAATTCGTTTCAAATAGACCCTTTTTCTGATGCTTGGCAGTAGCCTTAGCTATAGAGTTTATCGTTTAATGGTATATAATTTTTGTCGAATTTTCGTAAAAAATCAATAAAGCTCAATATATCCGTTATTATATAAGATATGAAAAAAATTTCTATATATTAATTATAGGGTGTCTTGAGCTACATCTTAAAATAATATTTCTACAATCACAGGGTGGCCCATAAGTCGCTGGTGATACAAATTTCCTTTTTTTTTAATCAAACGCGCCTTATGTTATTGCATTTTTGCATTTTCCATCGAAATATAATGCATGTTTGTAAGAAAAGAAATTCTGGACGCAGCAAGTGCGTTATGGTAGCGAATTTTGATCAAATGTTTCAGATTTGAACAGCTCAATTTGCTATTAACCTATAAGGTTGACCAAGAAACGTGTTTTTTCGGGAACACTTTAAGTTTACTTTTGGAAATTTTTGTACATTTTCACACAATAAAGTTATTTTGATGAAACATGGCACATTGTTTTTACTATATAGGTTATACTGGTAACCAAATTTGATTATTATTTCTTAAAAAACACACATATTTGTTATTAAAAACATTTTAATGAAAATTCACTACCATAACGCACTTGCTGCGTCCAGAGTTTTTCTATATGCTTTGACACTTTTTACGACGTTTAAGCGAAAAATTTTTTTGAAATTTTTGTCGCCGTTGCCATATTTACCAACGTAATGATGTGGAAGTAAAAGGTGGAACTATAGGAAAGTGACACCATATATATAATCTGATTGTTTGCATCATCAACGTTATGGCAAGTCAAATAATTTTATCCAGTAGACGTATTTGGTAGCTTTTTTACCTAAAAATGCTCGTTGGATGAGCGATTTTGTCAAGAAAAGATAAAACAAAGAATAAGTAAAAACCATGTAAGTCATATACAAGCTTTGAACATATGTTGCATATTCAAAGTCAAAGTTTACAAGATATTATACCTATTGCACATATGCCCCAAGATCTATAAAAGTTTTATAGATCTCGCATATGCCCCGCGCCTTCTATGACGTCACGTTGCGAATGAAAATTTGGCGCTATCATTTGAATCTAAACACTTTCGAATATTAAATCATTCTTTTACAATTTCCCTAGAGTTTGCAACTTTTAGGTTATTGTGGTAATTAATTTTCAAGTTTAACTTTTAGTGAATTTTCTTTAAAAAAAATCACTAATGAGATCGCGACTTAAATTTTGAAAAAATTTCTATAAATGAGCGCTATTTAGGACCCCTGGAACCCAAATCGGAGGTCGGTTTCAGACCTTATATATATATATATATATATATATATATATATATATATATATATATATATATATATATATATATATATATATATATATATATATATATATATATATATATATATATATATATATATATATATATATATATATATATATATATATATATATATATATATATATATATATATATATATATATATATATATATATATATATATATATATATATATATATTGTCACGAAGTGACGTAATTGTCATTAGATAATCTAATTAGTTAACAGGGGAATAGATCCATACCATCTGCATTTAATTTAATTTAATTTTGTTATTAAAACATTCGCAAATGTTTGATAAAAT
Organism: Tillus elongatus; assembly: GCA_964006375.1. Lineage (NCBI taxonomy): Eukaryota > Metazoa > Arthropoda > Insecta > Coleoptera > Cleridae > Tillus > Tillus elongatus. The sequence continues at coordinate 36,122,509 of OZ023268.1, forward strand.
ATAGTTTCAAGGGCGCGTCGCGAGATCGGTGGAAAGGCAAGCGGGGTAGCGGGTTATGATCGCCCAGGCGGGTCCTGCGGTATGAGAAGCGATGAAAGCGGAGACGGATGGGCTGGTCCGCTACATCAACCTACGCGCACCTCGCAGCGCAGGAATTGAAAATCATCAGGACCGCAACGAGAGCTGGATATCGGCTGTAACGCGCTCAACAATAACAACGGAGTTCTTTTTCAGCAGTCGCAGGGGCCGTAACGGAGAGTAACCAGCCACCGTCCGGGTCTCGTCTATAATTTGTGTTTTTAGCTTTGTGAACGTTGCATTGACAACGAAACCAGCAGGCCGACCGCCCGAGAGTAGGAAGCAGCCACTTGTTAGGTACACCGGCTTGGAGTAGTTTACAGCGGTGACCAGCGACGAACGCCGTCTTCAGCGGGCCGCTCGTTGTCCGATTATTTTAGGTAGGTCGCTGTCTCTATAGTTGTACGGTAACTCAGGGCCTGTATGAAAGGGGTCTTCCACGGATCGGCGTCTCTCTCTCTGTCGACGGGCACCTTGGCGTGCTTGGTGGCCTTCGCCAGAGGTGACGTTAAAAGTCTAGGTGTGGAAAAGATTTTGAATGTTGTTGTGTTTGTCAGTGGTTTTATTTCAGAGAGGCAGCCGCAACGGAGCTTCGCATAAATAAGTCCATCGTTCACTTCTGTGGGTATCAGCGGAACGACCTGGGGAGCCGGGGCTCGCATTCCAAAGCTGCGGTCTTCCCGGAAGCGTGGGGCCACTAGCAAAGCGGCTGACTACAAGTTGATTTGAACTCGGTGGCGGTCTAGTCACGATCAAGTCACCCAAAGTGATCTCCCGTGGAGCAGCCCCTACAGTTTCGGTCACCGGCTGCAGTAAGGGTACTTCGGGCCGCCATAGATGCCCAACAGTGTTGGTAATCGAAACAGCCCGGCGTGACTCGACCTCCTGGACGTTCGGGGGGTGTGGTGAACACCGCGTGGGGGAGCTTAGGGAGCTTCGGAGTAACTGGGGTTGCGTTCCTGAGCTGGAGTCTTCCCAAAAGCGCGAGGGCACTAGCAAAGCAGCTGGCTGCAAGTTGATTTGAACCCAGTGGCGGTCTAGTCACTATAAAGTCACCCAAAAGTAGTCTCCCGTGGCGCAGCTCTCGTGGTCCTGGATCTGGACGACAGCTGGGATATTTCGGGTTGCAGTAGGTCTCCACCATTCCTGGCGACCGAAACAGTCTGGCGATACTCGGTGTCCCGACCGTCCGAACGACATTATTGGGAAAACCGTGCTGTTTTCAATCTTCGTGGGAAAATCTTTCTTTGTTTCCGTCGGGAGGCGCAAAAGTGTGGCGTTCCTGAGCTGGAGTCTTCCCGAGAGCACTAGCAAAGCGGCTGACTGCAAGTTGATTTGAACCCGGTGGAGGTCTAGTCACGATCAAGTCACCCAAAGTAGTCTCCCGTGGTCCTGGATCTGGACGACAGCTGGGATATTTCGGGCTGCAGTAGGTCTCCACCATTCCTGGCGATCGAAACAGTCTGGCGATACCCGGTGTCTCGACCGTCCGAGCGACATTATTGGGAAAACCTTGCCGTTTTCAGTCTTCGTGGGAAGAGCAGCTTTCTTTGTTTTCGTCGGGAGCCGCAAAAGGGTTGCGGTCCTGAGCTGGAGTCTTCGCGAGTGCACAAGCAAAGCGACTGACTGCAAGTTGATTTGAACCCGGTGGCGGTCTAGTCACGATCAAGTCACCCAAAGTAGTCACCCGTGGTGCAGCTCTCGTGGTCCTGGATCTGGACGACAGCTGGGATATTTCGGGCTGCAGTAGGTCTCCACTATTCCTGGCGATCGAAACAGTCTGGCGATACCCGGTGTCCCGACCGTCCTGAAGGCACTGTTTGGAGGCTTTGTTTTCTTGTAACTTGATAGGGAGGACATTCTTTATTTTGTCGAGGAGAAATTTCCACCTCCCTTGGGGGACACTTCCTCAGGTCGTAGAGAGTCTGTATGACTGCATCGCATGCTTGAGGGTCCGTAATTAATTAGTGATAGTAAAAAGTAGAACAAGCCGTTATCTGATCTTGATATTGCACCTAGTGTTGGCTTTTAATTCGCATATTGCATGCCTGCTTGGGTCGACCACCCCGGTGCCTTGCTTTGGTGATCCCGGGACACTTCTGCCCGCTTACTAGGCTTCGAGTTTACAACCCCTCTTCGTGATACCGTCCGTATAACTCGGGAATATTTCTGTTTCTGCCTCTGGTCTCTAATAAATTAATTTGTTATCCAATAAGTTAGTTTAAACATAGTACATATTTTGTAAATGTTTCCCCACCAATACTTTTGTAAATAGATTATTTGTTTTATATGGTATTTCATTCAACGCTTCCCAACCGATCCACACCAACCTAATACGCAACATTCTGCTCTCTAATACACAGGCCATAATTAAGGAGTCCTGAGGGACTTTGCCTGAGGACTTAGGCGAACCCTGTCTCCACAGGAGTTTACCCCGGGTCTGTGTAGCTGTAAATAACAACCGAGGACAGAAATATAGTCCTGAGGGAGGGCAGCGTCTTCCTTTAAACCCTCGCTGCTGGCGCCTGAGCAAATCCCGTAATAAAGCCGTATTGATAAGGTTATCCCGTGGAAACCTCCCCATATTAGGGAAAGATAAGCAGCATCCCGATTTGACCCTTCGCAATATATATATATATATATATATATATATATATATATATATATATATATATATATATATATATATATATATATATATATATATATATATATATATATATGAGACATGCTTGGTTCTCGGGTTAAACCGCGTCCAGAATTTATGAAAATTCGACGCTTCGACTCCTGTTTTGGAGCCATTTTCAAGAGGTAAAGGAAATATGTAAGGACACTCTAAGGCCTCAATCTGCCTACTCCTTAGAGTGATGGACAAAGGTGGGTAAAGGAAATATGTAAGGATACTCTAAGGCCTCAATCTGCCTACTCCTTAGAGTGGTGGACAAAGGTAGGTAAAAGAAATATGTAAGGACACTCTAAGGCCTCAATCTGCCTACTCCTTAGAGCGGTGGATAAAGGTAGGTTGAGTTGTTGTAGCTCGATTACGGGGCCTCAATCTGCCTACTCCCCAAATCTCGCCGGAGATCGTCTGTGAGGTCTCAGTGTGTTCAACCCTAGGCCTCAATCTGCCTACTCCCCAAATCTCGCCGGAGATCGTCTGTGAGGTCTCAGTGTGTTCAACCCTAGGCCTCAGATTGAGGCCCCGTAATCGAGCTACAACCCAACCTACCTTTATCCACCGCTCTAAGGAGTAGGCAGATTGAGGCCTTAGAGTGTCCTTACATATTTCCTTTACCTACCTTTGTCCACCACTCTAAGGAGTAGGCAGATTGAGGCCTTAGAGTGTCCTTACATATATCCTTTACCCACCACTCTAAGGAGTAGGCATATTGAGGCCTTAGAGTGTCCTTACATATTTCCTTTACCCACCTTTGTCCACCACTCTACGGAGTAGGCAGATTGAGGCCTTAGAGTATCCTTACATATTTCCTTTACCCACCTTTGTCCATCACTCTAAGGAGTATGCAGATTGAGGCCTTAGAGTGTCCTTACATATTTCCTTTAACTCTTGAAAATGGCTCCAAAACAGGAGTCGAAGCGTCGAATTTCCATAAATTCTGGACGCGGTTTAACCCGAGAACCAAGCATGTCTCACATTAAAGAGGGCGGAAATCTTTCTGAACATATATATATATATATATATATATATATATATATATATATATATATATATATATATATATATATGGTGTTTAAAAAAAAAGGGGGCGGAGCAATATTTAAGGGGTTGATTTCCCAGGTCATTTTATGAAAAAAAGTTCCCATAAACATAGGTGCTAAAATGCATTGTTTCCAAGATACAAGGTGTTAAATTTTTTTGTAAAATAACGATTTTTTAAAAATAATCAAATATATCCTCACCAATTGTTTTGAAATTTGGCAGCGTTGTTTGTAGTAATAATGGACTGATTTGGCCCTAATTAGATAAAGATTGTTAAGTCCATTGGCATTAGGGGGGACACCCCAACAAAAATTATTCTTTGTGTTTGTGATTTTCTGTATGAAAAATGGATATGCCATAGGAAGGTTTTTATTTTTTATCGTGTAAACAATTCAAGGTACGGAGAAATTTCAAGAGACAAAAAACTTGTAGTTTTAGTTTCTTTATCTCAAAATAATATACAAATCATATTGCAGTCAGTGGTGTACATTTTTATGTCACTAAATTTTGTTGAGGTGGCCCCCCTAACGCCAATGGACTTGACAATCTGTATTAGGGCCAAATCAGCCCATTATTACTACAAACAATGCTGCCAAATCTCAAAACAATCGGTGAGGAGATATTTGAATTATTTTTAAAAAATTGTTATTTTACAAAAAAATTTAACACCTTGTATCTTGGTAACAATGCATTTTAGCACCTATGTTTATGGGAACTTTTTTTCATAAAATGATATGGGAAATCAACCCCTTAAATATTGCCCCCCCCCCCCTTTTTTTATACACCCTGTATATATATATATATATATATATATATATATATATATATATATATATATATATATATATATATATATATATATATATATATATATATATATATATATATATATATGTCACACAGATAACTCAAAAAGTAATACGCCGATGACGATCAAATTTGGTGAATACCTTCCTTTTGCAAATGGCTTGGATAAGTTCGTTAGCCAGGAAAAGCTGCTCAGTTCAAATAGATTAACCAATGCTTTGTTTTAATTAGATAGCCGAATTCACCCGGTCCGTGCCAGTTCTTAGCTGACCTTTAATTTATTGAATTTTGACCACGAGATCATAATGCATGTTTCTAAGAGAAGAAATTCGGGACGCAGCAAGTGCGTTATGGTAGCGAATTTTTATTAAATGCTTCAAATTTGTATAGCTCAATTTGCTATAAATCTATAAGGTTCATTGGCCAGGAAACTAGTTTTGTCAGGAACATTTAAAGTTTATTTTTGAAAAATTGTTGTACATTTTCAAACAATAAAGTTATTTTGATGATATATGGTACATTGTTTCTACTATATAGGTCATACTGGCAACCAAATTCTTTCTTTAAAAAAACACATATTTGCTATTTAAAACATTTTAATGAAAATTCACTACCATAACGCACTTACTGCGTCCAGGCTTTTTTTATAGATGCGATATAGTATCTAGCTTGGCTGTTATAAGCTGGAGTTAGGAGTGGAAATACAAGCTGTTTGTATTAAATATAATATTAAACATGCTTTGTGCTGTTCACTGGTGTAATTCGGACAATCAGGCAAAGAACTTTGTCAGAGACATATTGTTTCTTCGATTTCCTGCCGAACATACGATAATAGAAGGGTGGAAAATGTGTGCATACCTATTGACAACATTAATATTACTACTGCAAGTCTGCTAAGGCATTTCACTGATACCGATTATATCAGAAATCTTAGAAAATAATTGTTGGGTTGAGTTTCAAGTAACTGTAACAAACTGTGTAGTCTCAAATATTTAATTTCTTTTATGGTAAGCCTAATAAAACTCGCCGGAAACTTATGGCTGAGGCTGTCCCTTCACAAAATTTTCATTGAAATGTGTATGCCAAAATAATTAGTTTTAGTTTTTGTAGTAGGGATTTCTCTCTGCAAGCTATACAGTTTGTATATAGTTATATCAATTTAACCCTTTATAAGGGGCTGTGATGCCCCGATAGGTAAGCAGACGGCCCGCCGGATAAGTAGCCAATCCGTTCTCCGGGCGTGACCTAAATGTTCTAAGCTAAACTATCCTCGGGCGCCATCTTTATTCCCTATTGAATGGGACGAGGTCAGATCACCGTGAGGACTTCTGCTAAGGCCCTCGTAGAACACCACAAAGTTACTGTTTCATAACAGCCTTGTCCTAGGGTAACTCGAGTGGAGAAGAAAACTATAGCCAGGGGTCGTAAGTTATTATATCCCGTAGAGTTTTCGGGAGGTAAGTAGGCTTTAATTACTCACTCCCGAATAATCCGTCCTCCGGGGGTGACCTAAATGTTCTAAGCTAAACTATCCTCGGGCGCCATCTTGATTCCCTATTGAATGGGACGAGGTCAGATCCCCGTGAGGACTTCTGCTAAGGCCCTCGTAGAACACCACAAAGTTACTGTTTCATAACAGCCTTGTCCTAGGGTAACTCGAGTGGAGAAGAAAAGTATAGCCAGGGGTCGTAAGTTATTATATCCCGTAGAGTTCTCGGGAGGTAAGTAGGCTTTAATTACTCACTCCCGAATAATGGCTGTTTTCCCTAAGTTACAAAGTTGGAAGCAGAAATATTCTAAGCAGGTAAATATAAATTACGATATACCTCAGCTAGTGACAATCCGTCACAGGATTCTAGCTCAAACACACCTACACTAGCGCAACTATCTACAGGCAGTGCAGTGAAATGCAACTAATTTCATAAAACCCTCTAATAACATTTACAATATTTACAAAATGAAATTGACAATAAAAATCCATAAAATAATTAAAACCAAAAATTCGCTACAATTCATGCGAATACAGAGAAACATATCTCAGGTCAGATAACTAACGTTATCTGAACTGAGATATATTTCTCTGATAAGACATTCTTTCATAGTGGAATTTACACAAATATGTTAATATTTAAAAATACAAGGATATTCGATTAAAATAACATTTGTACTAATTATTACAAATAAAACATGGTATTAGCGTTAGCACAGCGCTAGGTGGGTAGGCAAATGATTCCCACGCTTATAAGACTAACTGGCTAAAAATACCACTGGGTAACTGGTTCCCTACTCCTATCGAACACCCTCCATGGCTAACAGTGCCCTCCAGCAGTTACGTACCATTCTGGATCGATCTATGCTTTCTACAAGGACAGAACGTCCCTCATAACAAGCGTAGTCGACCCAATACAGCACAGATTGCCGGGCGCACTAAATACTCCCCTAAAGTAGCACTGTCCGTGCTCCCGTTTCCCTTATATGGGTTCAAAATGTGATCAGCTTGGCCCTTATCTAGGCTGGACACTCTAGCTAGTTAACCACTTGGTTCAGCGAGTGCATACCCTCCAGAATAGATCTATGCTTTCTACAAGGACAGAACGTCCCTCATAACAAGCGTAGTCCACCCTGTATAGTACGCTTTGATTCGCTAAAACACCCTAATTCCACTATAATATGGCATAATTATTTACCTTACTTTGACCTCCCTTAAATGGGTACCCGTGACTAGTTTCGTCACTATCAGTACTAAATACAGTACACTCTGTATACGCGTGAAATCCTAACCCGCTGTTAATATTTCACATAGAACAGCATTAATAAAACACAAACAAGTTTACCAGTTTACAAATTATACTTCTGCACGTTTCCCGAAGTTATAACTAACCTTGCAAACTTATTCTTTTACAGAACACAGTCTTCCTAGACTCTCGTTCTTTACTATTAAACGACTAACACGCTGTTTTTCCACTACACTGTAGCACAGCGAAATAATCTCCCTCAGGTATTACACCTAAACTGAACACAGTCTTCATAGACTCTCGTTCTTTACTGTTAAACGACTAACACGCTGTTTTTCCACTACTCTGTAGCACAGCGAAATAATCTCCCCCAGGTATTACACCTAACTAACGCTTTAAAATTACAAACGACGTGCGAACGACGGTGACCATGTTGACGCGGGCGATGGCTGAACGCTTCTCCCTGATCGCGTTTCGTTTCTCTGCCCGCTTACCTGACATGCGCCCCCGTGACGTACCCAGAATGAATCTCATCTCGCTTGTCAGACAGGCGCTGTGCGTTCCATCCTACAAAATTTATGTTTTGCCTGTGGCGACTTTTCATACTTTGAAGTGTACCTAAAATGAGTCAGATTTATTGCCTAGCAAATATCCGTTATTTACACCGCCTAAACGACTTATTAGCTATTCAAATAACCACAATAAATCGGACTTCATTACAGGGCAAAACTTAGGTTATCCATGTAGGGTAAATATTTTTATAGATTTTGTATAAAAATAAGATAAAGTAACGCATTCAAAGCAAAAAAGTCAAAAAGATTTTCTACTTTTTTTGTTTAAGAGGCGGTAAAAATCGCTACCAGTGAGCATTCTTTACTTTAATATTTCTCAATATTCACTGGTATATATTATATATTTATATATTTACTATATATTTACCACCATATATCTGCAACACTTAGAATATTGTAACAAAACAAAGCATATGTTGTAAGAAATTTATTGATATATAACTAATTATTTTTTGATACATTATTTCTGGTGATAGACCGAAAAACATTCCTTGCATAACGCAACATTACATTTTTGACAAATTATGTTTGTTCTCTTTTGCTCCTTTTTTGAATTACAATTGGCACATCTTCTGTAAGTGCCCTTGATTGGCATATAAGAACCTACGTCAACAAGACTTAGTTTTTCGACTTACCAACTTGATTTTGATTTGGTCCAGGTCGTTTTCGGGATGAGAATACACCAATCAATTGATCAGCTAATTGACTTCTGTATTGAAGATGTGTAAGGGCTACTTCACGGGGGTAGTTTTTATGATGTTGGTGTCTATATAAAATGTAGCTGTTTACTATTGATGCGTCGAGGAAGTAGTAAAATAATTTTATCCACCACCTTTTGTACTTCCATTGAATCGAATAGGTTGACACCAACTGATCAAAACGATCTACTCTGCTCATGTGTGCATTATAATCAGCAATAGCACTTGGACAAGGTACTTCTTCAGGAGTGCCATCCTTACTTGTTCTGAGGACAGTTGTTTGTTGTTATGCATGTTACTAATCAGTGTCATACATTTTGTTCCCTGGTCTTTTCATTTATAGACAGATATGTTACCACTAGCTACAGAATCTAACTGACTCATCTTTAATTTTTTGTCATCAGCTAAGTATTGCCTTGGGAAGTATTTTCTTGATGTTCGAAATGTTCCGCAGGCAAAAATTTGTTTTTCTAAAAGTTTTGCGAAGAGGGGCAATGTAGAAAAAAAAATTGTCATAGTAAATGCAATATCCACGATTTTGAAACTAGCTACTAAGTTGCATTACAACCCTCTCACCTAGTGTGTCTTGATCAGCTGCATCCGGCTTGCCTTGATAGACCTCGAAATCCATCAAGTAACCAGTCTTTGCACATGCTATAATCCAATCCTTGATTCCTCTCTTCACCGGCTTCATGGGTATGTACTGTTTCAACACAGTTCTCCCCTTGAAAGGAACCATGCTTTCATCAATTGACAAATATCTGGAAGGTGTGAGCAATTCAGAAAATTTTCTTCTTAGATGCGTTATGAGAGGTAGGATTTTATACAATTTATCAAACATAGGGTCACCTTTGTGAGGCATTTTTGCATTGTCATTTAAATGTAGCAGCCTCAGAACTTTAAAAAATCTTTTTAGTGTAAAAACCTCTGCCACTCTTGATACAAAGAAGTTTTTGTCAGACAACCAGTATGATTTCATCGAAGGTAACATATGAAAACCGATAATTATGAGAATACCGAAGAAGGCCTTTAGTTCCTGGGTAGTAATATCTAAACATTTTCCGAGTTGTATCGCGTATAGGTTCGATTCATTTACAATTTTTTGATGCATTTCATTAGTGAATATACCACTAAAGTAATCTAAAGGGGTTGCATTTTCTGGAATATCTATGTTTATTTTTGAAATTTCACGGAAATCGAATGAGCTGTAGTTTAAAACTGGATCTGTCTTTTTACACCACTTGAAGTCTGTATTTTTAGGAGATAAAACACCTACATTGTCTTCAATAATTGCATTTACTTCTGATTGTGTAACTTCTGATTCTGTGTCACTTTCGGAAGAAAATATATAGGTACTAATATTGTTTTTTGGACATTTATAGGTGGTAGTGGAATTTTCCACGCCCGAGGAGGTACCACCCCATTCATTAAGGGGTCGGTGAAGTCCCAACGGACGTTTACGGTTATGGTGTATGAGTCAGTTTCCCTTATAAGCAAAAATGATGATGGCTCCTCCTTGTGCAAAACATTCCGTAGGTAAAATACCCCTCCATTCGGATCTCCGGGAGAGGGGTGTACAGGGGGCGCCAACATCAAAATTCAACATATCCTTCTCGAATATATGTGGCCTAAATTCTAACCTGAACTCCGTCCACCATTTCCTCCAGGCTAATAGGCCCCAACTCCTCTTTCTCACCGAAACTCAAATCAGTGCCAAAACAGCCACTAATCACCTTAATTTCCCGGGGTATGAGCTCCTTACTTCCTTTAGATTGCATGGAGGCGTGTGCGCATACGTCCGTAGTAATCTACCCTGCACCAGACTCCCCAATTTAGGAGCTGGAAGAAAAGACATACTATGGATAAAACTCTCTCTCAGGGCTGCAACTAAATTCATCTGTTGCATTTACCGGCCACCTTCTGACAACAACTATGTCCAGATCTTTAAATACCTTTCTGAAAAAACCGACCATCTGATTTCTGAATATCCTTTCTCCGAGGTCACTATTCTTGGTGACTTCAACGTCCATAATAAGGAATGGCTAGGATCTTCAAAAACCGATCCACAAGGGAGAGCAGCGAAGGCCTTTGCAGTCAGCAACTCTTTAGCCAATATGGTTCAGCAACCTACTTACTTTCCTCGCATCCCAACACACAGCTCAAATCCGTTGGATCTCCAAATCCTGAATGCTATAAAATATCAGTCACCGCCCTCCTCGGTCGCTTAGACCATGGCATGGTCACCGCTTCCTGCACAATGCAACCCGAGGTCACACAGACATCACACCCACCTATCGTTTGGCACTACAAGTCCGCGAACTGGGACGAAATGCGAGATTACTTTTCCTCATTTCCATGGGCGTCTGTCTACTTCTCTCATCCTGACCCCTCAGATATCTCACAAAACATCACCAAAATTATCCAAGCTGGTATGGAATTATTTATTCCACGTACACAGAAAACCTCTTCAGCCACTCAAAAGCCCTGGTTCTCTAAATCTTGTGACAAGGCCAGACTTGAAAAGGTCAAAGCTCACAAAACACTTCTACACAATCGCAGTCAAGAAAACCGTCAAGCATTTAACAACGCAAGAAACCGCTATGTCCGCATTCTTTCTGAGGCAAAAAACTCGTTTAATAACCACATCAAAAACAAAGTCCTCTTAAGCTCTAAGGGCAGCAAACCCTTCTGGACTCTTGCTAAATCTATTAGGAATAATTTCTGCAAGAGCACGTTCCCACCTCTTGTCTCAGGGGATGAAATTGTTTCTACCGCCCTGGGCAAGGCTGAACTTTTTGCCTCGTTGTTCGCCGGCAATTCAACTCTCAACCCACCTACAAATGTTCAACCACCAACAGTCCCCAATGTCGCGCATAAAATGGCGGATATCATTTTCAAAACTAAAAAGGTACGAAAGATGCTCTCTTCTCTTAATACCAGGAAAGCCTCTGGCCTTGACGAGATCCCAGCAATTGTTCTCAAAAAATGCGCACCAGAACTTGCTCCTGTCCTGACTCGTCTGTTTCAAACATCTTACAATAGAGGCATATTCCCTAGTAACTGGTAAACTGCTCGAGTACAACCCGTCTCCAAGAAAGGATCCAAAGCGCTTCCTAGCAACTACAGGCCTATTTCTCTCCTTTCAGTCATCTCTAAAGTGATGGATAAGTATATAAACACCGAATTACTAAAATTTCTTGAAAAATACAGTCTAATCCACGACAGGCAGTATGGATTCCGCCAGCGCAGATCAACCGCCGACCTCCTTTCCTTTGTCACCCATTCTTGGAACAAGTCTATGGAACTACATGGTGAATCCCAGATTGTCGCTCTAGACATATCCAAAGCCTTCGACCAGGTCTGGCATGCAGCGCTGCTTAATAAACTATCGGCCTATGGCCTACCACCAAAACTATGTACCTGGACAGCAAACTTCCTCTCCAACCGGAGCATTTCTGTTGTCGTGGATGGCCATTCCTCTAAACTGTATCCAATTAATGCAGGAGTTCCTCAAGGTTCAGCTTTAGCCCCTACTTTGTTTCTTCTACACATCAATGACCTCCTCTCTAGCACATCCAACCCAGTTCACAGTTACGCGGACGACAGCACCCTCCACTCAAATATACAATATTCTAAGCCTGTCTCTTTGGCCCAACTAGATGAGGATCGCAGACACATGGAGCGTTTTGTCTCCATGGATCTCCAAAAAATATTAGACTGGGGAAGTAGAAATCTTGTACAATTCAACCCCACCAAATCTCAGTCTTGCTTTCTTTCTCATAAAAGATACACCAGCCCTAGAACCATCACAATGAACAACCAAGTTATTCAAAGTAATGAGTCCTTTTCACTTGTTGGCATTTCTGTGGATCGAAATCTCAATTGGCACCAACATGTCACATCAATTGCAGAAGCGGCCGCTAAGAAATTAGGTTTCCTCTTTTGGGCTCGCAAATACTTTTCACCAGCTAATCTCTATACCTTATATACTTCACAAATAAGGCCAAACCTCGAATACTGCCCCACATCTGGGGTGTTGCTGCCGCTTCTACACTCGCTATCCTGGACTCCATTCAGAAGAGAGCTATACGTCTCATTGGTGACCCTACCCTCACCCAAAGGCTGCCATCCCTTGCCCACCGACGTGCCGTTGGTGACCCCCCCCCCTCTCTCTCTCTTTTATAGATATCTGCACGGGCAGTGTTCAGAGGAGCTTTCTTCCATAGTTCCTCCACCTGCTGCCCCCAACAGATCTACCAGGGGAACAGAGCGAATGCCACCCTTTTACTGTCCAGGTCACCAGACATAGAACATCCTATTATGCCCGCTCTTTTGTCCTGAGGACTTCCAAGTTGTGGAATTCCTTGCCAGAACATGTTTTTCCTTCTCCTCCGAACCTCCAAACCTTCAAGTCCAGAATTAACAAGTTGCCTCTTTCCTCCTTGTCGACACCCACGGTATGATAGTATTTAGGCTGTAAGCCCTTGTGGTGTGTTGTTGAAATAAATAATAATAAAAAAATCATTTTCTGGATAATAATCTGGATCCACAATTGAATTGTCACAATCAATATTATCAAGAAAGGAGTAATCAGGAACGGAAGGATTTTGCTGATATTCAGATTCACCTGATGTAGCGATAACTGTATTAGTCGATAGAGTTTGATTAGTTGCCCCTTCACTTGGCGTCAATGCAATAGCTGTGCTGGAACTACATCGAGTGTTACATCTCGCTGATACAAGTATAAATAAAACATCGTCTTCTGCATCAGAGTCACCTCCATAGTCTGACAGGCAATAATTTTCATCATCGGAATCAACTTTCAATGCCAAAATTTCCAATTCCTTCTAGGTAAGCGGTGGTTCCCACTTTTTTTGCGGTTTCTTGCTCATTGCTGCAACAACAATTACATATTATCACCCAGAACATATTTTTGCAACACTAAACAAAATATAATTTATTATGAAATGAAAAGCCAAAGACTATACTGTCTCTTTCATTGATTACAATTATCAAATTATTTGATTACATGAAATAGGTTAGGATTATCTAGAACGTTCTGCATAGAAACTAATGATAAATTAAGGTTGCAGTGCTATCAGGGCGGCAAGGCCGCTGACGAGCCCTGAGGGGAAAAAATGATAAATTAAAAGAATACTTACCTTTTTGCTATTAAGTAAGCAACCTCAGAGTCTCCCTTGATCACTTTGTGTACTTATTTCAAAATATTTTCATAAATAAAGTAATAAATAACACAAATAAATTTATATGTCAACAACACTACTAAAAACTACCATCCCACGTGCCCACTGGTAGCTATGTTTACCAGTGATTCAGTTTTAGGTGCCTGCGTAAGTTTCTGTACTATCTGGTAACTAATTTCACCAGAGATCGTTTGGTACCCAGCCGCGTAACTATGAAGGGGGGGGGGGGGGGTGGGCAAGGTGTGTAGCCACACCCCAACCAAAATAAAAATATTAAATAACAGAGTATATTCAATACGTTTATTGATTTATTATTGTTGTATCATTTTTTCTATGGACAAGTTATGAAGAGTTCACTAATTAAGTTTTAAAAAATTGGTTGTTTCTTATTGTTTTAAGGTACAAAAATGAAACGTGGAGTGACAGATATTCGGAACTTTTTTAAATCCAAGAAAAATGATGAAAAAGAGATTGTTATATCTGAGAAAATCAACACACCAGCTTCAACTTCAGAACCATCGATGACACCGCTTAGTGCTGACAAAACTGAACAACACGAAGACAATAATTTTTTGATGGAGATGGAATTGCCTTCGCCGTCTTCCTTACGAACTATGGAAGTCAACTTTTATAATACTTTGGGCAACTTAGAAAGTGGACCGCATCAACCAAGACTAGCAAAATATCCTCAGACAAACTTCGATAAATTAAGATCTTTTTCAGTTACATTTTACAATAAATATTCTTGGCTCGAGTACAGTGAGAAACAGGATAGGGTTTTTTGTTTTGTCGGTAGAATATTCGGTAGCAGGTGCAATATCCGTGATCAAAATGATACGTTTTGTAATACAGGTTTTGTAAATGGAAAAAACTTTCCGAATCGTTGACTAAACATGAAAAATCATCTTACCATTCTGACTGTGCAAAAATGTACATAAAGTTCAAGAAAACCAAATCCGATTCATACCCTGGGAACATATCTGAACAATTGATGTCATTTCATGAGTTGCAACTTTCTGAAAATCGTGAGTACATAAAGAAGTTGATTGATAGTTTTGTTACGACAAGGGCTACCTTTGAGGGGTCATCGGGAGGATGCTTCCTCCAAAAATAAAGGAAAATTTTTTAGAGGTGGCAGAATTGTTTTCCGTTTATGATCAGAAATTTTCCAAGTATTTTAATAAAAATATAAGTTATTGTAAGGTGCAGAACGAAATCATTGAAATTATAGCGAAGCTCTCGCTACAAAAAATTGTTTTGGAAATCAAAAGTTGTGGATTTATGACTTTGATGGCTGATGAAGCTAGATGTTTTAAAGAGGAGCAGCTATCAATCGTTGTCCGATTTGCGAGGGATCTGGAAGTCGAGGAAAGATTTCTCAGATTTATTAACTGTTCCAATTCCAGAGACGCGCAAAGTTTAGCCATCCCCATTTTTGACTTTCTGGAAAAATCAAGCTTAGGTGATATCCCTACAGTGGGCCAGTCGTATGACGTAATGTCTGGAAAACATAAATGATTACAAGCTTTAATTAGATAAAAACATCCATCGGATATATATATATATATATATATATATATATATATATATATATATATATATATATATATATATATATATATATATATATATATATATATATATATATATATATTCACTGTTTAGCGCACAAACTAAATTTAGCTGTAGTTGACGCATGTACAAATGCATCATGCGCAGCTTCATTCTTTAACACGTTGGAAGCATTATATGTTCACTTTTCTCAACCAGGAAATCACGAAAACCTTAAGAACATTGCAAACAATTTAGGTATTAAGTTTTTGAAAATATCTACTCTCTCGACTACTCGCTGGGCATGCCGATATAAAAATTGTAAAGCAGTTTTGGTAAATGATGAAGCAATTAAAACGACACTAGAAAGTGAAATAAGCGATAACCAAGACAGGCATGCAGTTGAAGCTGTTGGATTGTTGGAATGCATTCAAAAGGCAGAGTTTTGTATTTGCTTACACATCCTAAACCATGTTTTATTGCTTGTTAACGTTTTGAGTCAATACTTTCAAGGCAAGGATGCTACTCTCGGCAAGGCAAGCTCAATAATAGAAGGTACGCTAAAAACTTGAGAAGATGCCAGAAATAGCTTTGAGAATATTTATACCCAAATTCAAAGCTTCGCCGAAAATCATGATATATCTTTGGAGCCCATTAGAGTATCAAAAAAAAAGCGGCAGATTCTTGCAAAAAATATGGATTATGTACTGGAAAGTACCCTTTGACATGAAGGAACCATAGAGATTTCATCATATTCGTCCAATTCGAATCACTCAGAATACTGGAAAATAAATATTTCCTACCAAATAATGGATAACTTAATATCAAATTTTAGAGAGATTTTTGAATTTGCCGTTAGCGCAAGCAGCAGATGCATTATTTCAGTTGTATATTAATAGAAGCCGAGATTTCATTAACAATTATTTATCGATTGCCGGCGTTGATGTGAGGATGTTTGAAGCTGAGGTATTGGTAATGAAAAGTATGTTTACTTAAAAATAAATAAAAAAATGGAAATTAATCTAGAATGAATAAAAATGAATGTCAAAAAAGACTTTTGTCCAAACCTCTACAAACTAATACAAATTGCTATTTCGTTGCCTATAAGTTCCGCTGGTTGTGAGCGCAGCTTCTCTTGTCTTCCCTGTGTTAGATTCCTCGCTGGCCTGCGGCAGCAAGTTAATTTTTTTTCACAATTTCTCTATTTTTTAGCTTGCTATTACATGCTGCTTGCTATTACATGCTGCTTTCCCCGTACATCCATTCCCCTGCAGTTACTATTACCTATCACAATCCATTTTTCAGATTGCACACCGTCGTTTCTGAGGATGCAGCGCGGGGTGGTACGCGCGACCGGCTACTTAATCCTGGGGGTTTTCCTCCCCTCCTGCATGCCTACAACCACCCTCAATGCATAAACCAAAGAAAAATTTCTTGGGAATAACCCGCAAGAAAGTTATGGGACCGGGGGTGAATAAGGGTGATGTGCATGGTAGACAGGGTTTAAAGAAGGTACGGCTGCAAACTGAGAAAAAAGCAGCTTTTCGCGGTCCAACTAAGTGGTTTTTTTTTCGAATTTTACGCTCATATTTACTCCCCACCCAGCACCCCTATTCACTGCCGGTCCCATAACTTTCTTAGAGGTTCCGTAACTTTTTTGGAGGTTGTTTGCAAGAAATGTTTCTTATGGTTTGTGCATCCAATTCGCTGAAATTCTTGCAAAGTTTTATAGCTAAATGAATTGTGAAAAAAATAGATCATTGCTTTTTCTGGGTAATTTGCATTTATATAAACCAGGCTTTATAACATTAAATCTGATATGTGCAAAATATACTTATAAAAATCATACAAAAGTATACTATAGTAAAATATTTAAAAATATATATAAAACAATCAATCTTGTTTGCTTTGCTATTGTATTGAAAGCATAACTTTTCCAATATTTTGTCTTTCAGCTAAAATTTTGGTTGCTGAAACTATCTCAGACATAGGATGAATAGAGTGTATTATGGGCTTTATCTTCTTATTTCTAAATAACTCATATATATGTTCTAAAATATTTAAAATTCTTTTCCTATCTTTTTCAACAAGGATACCAAGATGTAATCCCGCAATCATTCTATTACTCATGATGAGATCACTCAACGATATATCTTTTGTGTTCCACCAGAAGTTGAGAAGAGTCCATAAACTAAACTGATTTTCGTCTTGGATAAGGTTATTAACACCTGAAAATAAAAAAGAAATACTGAGCTTGGTGGTAGGTGTCTAAAAATAAGAGAAACTGACTCAACTATACGAGGGCATATCTTTATGCTATTTATAGGTAATCTATAGTTATCATATTTTCACATTTCAATGCTGGGTATGCATTGACATTCCTGTCAACGTATGACATTGCCAATCTGCATGAGTTTACATGAAGTGATTACAATGATTTAAAAAAAGTCTACTACTATTAGAATCTGCCGTACCTACTCTAAACACGTATTAGAAATAATAGAGAAAATCTGAGTGCAACTAATTGGTGCCAATATAAAGTCTGACAACTGCCACTAGATTATGTGTTAATGGCTGACAGCTGGAATTTTCATGGTCGTCTTAAAAATTATTTTTGAGTTCTACGTTCAAGCTGAAAGATAAGAGCTCTCGTGAGTTGTTTTCCTGCGATGCGTCGTTTTTGAGTAAAAAAATTAAAACCGTTATATTGTGTGAGTAAATCAATGTAATTATTGTGCCATAAGATTGTCAGTTTTCTTTATTTTATTTATCCTTACATTTTTTCATGTAGCACAGCCAAAAACCTTAGACACGAGTCGCTAGATTAAACACCTAAGAATAAGTTACAATTAAGATTTTGTTGTTGTAACAGAAATTATAATGGACTTACGTCTTAGACCAAACAAAATAGACAATAGAATAGAATAGAAGTGATTACATGTTATCAGTACAGAACATACTCTTATTCACAACAATTACTCTGTGTAAACATTCCTTCCACAGACTGCCATCAACTATTGTCAGAGAAGAACTAACAGCATTCAAACAATTTTGCGGGAATTTTAAATATACAAAATATATATGTGGAGCGGATGAGGTCATATGGTCAGCATAGTTTCGGTAATTTTGAACAATCTTTGGCTTCTGGGAGTTGGCAGGTGGTATATTCCACTGATTCTGTAGAGGATGCTTATAGCTCATTCTCTGATATCTTTCGGTATCATTTTGAACACAATTTCCCGTTGTTGTGTCGTACAGGGAGGAAACCATCGAGTATTGAGGATGGTAACACATCAGAGCAAAGAGAGTTAACGAAGCAAGTATTGTTCTTACATAGTGTTTATAAAATGCATCCTAAACCATTGAATAAACAACTTTGTGGAGAAATAAGGACCAGATACAATTTGCTTCTGAGGTAGTCGAGAGCTAGGACGGCAACTGAAGCTATCCAGCAGGTGGTAGTGGAATTTTCCTTTATGTAATAGTAAAGGATTTTTTCACGCCCGAGAAGGTACCACCCCATACATCAAGGGGCCGGTGAAGTCCCAACGGACGTTTCCGGTTCTGGTATATGAGTCGGTTTCCCTTATAAGCAAAAATGATGATGGCTCCTCCTTGTATAAAATATTCCGGAGGCAAAATACCCCTCCATTCGGATCTCCGGGAGAGGGGTGTACAGGGGGCGCCAACATCAAGATTTAACATATCCTTTTCGAATATATGTGGCCTAAATTCTAACCTGAACTCCGTCCACCATTTCCTTCAGGCTAACAGGCCCCAACTCCTCTTCCTCACCGAAACCCAAATCAGTGCCAAAACAGCCAATAATCACCTTAATTTCCCGGGGTATGAGCTCCTTACTGCCTTTAGATTGCATGGAGGCGTGTGCGCATACGTCCGTAGCAATCTACCCTGCACCAGACTTCCCAATTTAGAAGCTGGAAGAAAAGACATACTATGGATAAAACTCTCTCTCAGGGCTGCAACTAAATTCATCTGTTGCATTTACCGGTCACCTTCTGACAACAACTTTGTCCAGCTCTTTGACTACCTTTCTGAAAAAACTGACTATCTGATTTCTGAATATCCTTCCTCCGAGGTCACTATTCTTGGCGACTTCAATGTCCATAATAAGGAATGGCTAGGATCTTCAAAAACCGATCCACAAGGGAGAGCAGTGGAGGCCTTTGCAGTCAGCAATTCTTTGGCTAATATAGTTCAGCAACCTACTTACTTTCCTCGTATCCCAACACACAGCTCAAATCCCTTGGATCTCCTTCTTACTACAAACCCTGAATGCTATAAGATATCAGTCACCGCCCCCCTTGGTCGCTCAGACCACGGCATGGTCACTGCTTCCTGTGCAATGCAACCCGAGGTCACACAGTCATCACACCCACGTATCGTTTGGCACTACAACTCCGCAAACTGGGACGAAATGCGGGATTACTTTTCCTCATTTCCATGGGCCTCTGTCTGCTTCTCTCATCCTGACCCCTCTGATATCTCACAAAACGTCACCGAAATTATCCAAGCTGGCATGGAATTATTTATTCCACGTACACAGAAAACCTCTTCAGCTACTCAAAAGCCCTGGTTCTCTAAATCCTGTGACAAGGCCAGACTTGAAAAGGTCAAAGCTCACAAAACGCTTCTACACAATCCCAGTCAAGAAAATCGTCAAGCTTTCAACGACGCAAGAAACCGCTATGTCCGCATTCTTTCTGAGGCAAAAAACTCGTTCAATAACCACATCAAAAACAAAGTACTCTCAAGCTCCAACGGCGGCAAACCCTTCTGGACTCTTGCTAAGTCTATTGGGAATAATTTCTGCAAGAGCACGTTCCCACCTCTTGTCTCAGGGGATGAAATTGTTTCTACCGCCCTGGGCAAGGCTGAACTTTTTGCTTCGTTGTTCGCCGGAAATTCTACTCTCAACCCACCTCCAAATGTTCAACCACCAACAGTCCCCAATGTCGCACATAAAATGACGGATATTATTTTCAAAACTAAAAAGGTACGAAAGATGCTCTCTTCTCTTAATACCAGGAAAGCCTCTGGCCTTGACGAGATACCAGCAATTGTTTTAAAAAAATGCGCACCAGAGCTTGCTCCTGTCCTGACTCGTCTGTTTCAGATATCTTACAATAAAGGCATATTCCCTAGTAACTGGAAAACTGCTCGAGTACAACCCATCCCCAAAAAAGGATCCAAAGCGCTTCCTAGCAACTACAGGCCTATTTCTCTCCTTTCAGTCATCTCTAAAGTGATGGAAAAGTATATAAACACCGAACTACTAAAATTCCTTGAAAAACACAGTCTAATCCACGACAGGCAGTATGGATTCCGTCAGCGCAGATCGACTGCCGACCTCCTTTCCTTTGTCACCCATTCTTGGAACAAGTCTATGGAACAATACGGTGAATCCCAGATTGTTGCTCTAGACATATCCAAAGCATTCGACCAGGTCTGGCACGCAGCGCTGCTTAATAAACTTCCGGCCTATGGCCTACCACCAAAACTTTGTACCTGGACAGCAAATTTCCTCTCCAACAGGAGCATATCTGTTGTTGTGGATGGCCATTCCTCCAAACTGTATCCAATTAATGCAGGAGTTCCTCAAGGTTCAGCTTTAGCCCCTACTTTGTTTCTTCTCCACATCAATGACCTCCTCTCTAGCACATCCAACCCAGTTCACAGTTACGCGGACGACAGCACCCTCCACTCAAATATACAATATTCTAAGCCTGTCTCTTTAGCCCAATTAGATGAGGATCGCAGACTCATGGAGGGTTCTGTCTCCGTGGACCTCCAAAAAATATTAGACTGGGGAAGTAGAAACCTTGTACAATTCAACCCCACCAAAACTAAGTCTTGCTTTCTTTCTCACAAGAGATACAGCAGCCCTAGACCCATCACAATGAACAACCAAGTTATTCAAAGTAATGAGTCCTTCTCTCTTGTTGGCATTTCTGTGGATCGAAATCTTAATTGGCACCAACATGTTACATCAATTGCAGAAGCGGCTGCTAAGAAATTGGGTTTCCTCTTCCGGGCTCGCAAATACTTTTCACCAACTAATCTCTATACCTTATACACTTCACAAATAAGGCCAAACCTCGAATACTGCTCCCACATCTGGGGTGCAGCTGCCGCTTCTACACTCGCTATCCTGGACTCCATTCAAAAGAGAGCTATACGTCTCATCGGTGACCCTACCCTCACCCAAAGGCTTCCATCCCTTGCCCACCGACGTGCCATTGGTGACCTCTCTCTCTTTTATAGATATCTGCACGGGCACTGCTCAGAGGAGCTTTCCTCCATAATTCCCCCACCTGCTGCCCCCAGCAGATCTACCAGGGGAACAGAGCGAATGCACCCTTTTAATGTCCAGGTCACCAGACATAGAACATCTTGTTATGCCCGTTCTTTTGTCCCGAGGACTTCCAAGTTGTGGAATTCCTTGCCGGCACATGTTTTTCCTTCTCCTCCGAACCTCCAAACCTTCAAGTCCAGAATTAACAAGTTGCCTCTTTCCTCCTTGTCAACACCCACGGTACGATAGTATTTAGGCTGTAAGCCCTCGTGGTGTGTTGTTGACATTAAAAAAAAAAAAAAAAAAAAAAAATCCAAAAGTCTGACAATAAATCAAAAACAATTTGGCAGATATAAATCGTTTCACGATTTATATCTGCCAAAAACACCCAAGCTGCACAAAACAACAAAACTAAGTTCGACAAACAACACAAATCATGTCAAAATTTGCACTTAACGAAGGTTTGCACTTCATAGTAGGCCTTTTCCAGAAGATGTTTTTTCCTCCCTCACGGCTCGTCCGCGGCTTTGCCGCCCCGATAGCACTGCAACCTTCCAGAAGATGTTACTTCACAATGTATTTAAATTGGGAAGATGACAGCTCTCTGACAGTACTTGGCAGATGATTATATATCTTTATGATCTGCTCCCGCATGTTTTTTTTGCACTTTGGACAGATGTGTCCTGGGTGGAATAACATGGTGATTTAGCAACCCACGTGTTTGGTGACGTGAGAGTTCATCTCTCTGCAGAATTTTCCCATAATGGTTGTGAGCAAAGCATACAAGTAGATAGGGAGCCACCTGGGTCCATCCCCTCCACTTTTTACTGCGCATGCGCGAGTCATCATGCGCATGCGCTGACCTGCGCAGACCTGTGACAGTTGACAGCTGACCTGTCAGATTTGACAGGTGTCAAATGTCACTGACCTGACAGCTGTCAGCTGTCAGCTGTCAGCTAACCTGACAGCTGTCAACGTCAGCTGTCACCTGACCTGTCAGATGACGTCACAAGCATTCCAAGATGGCTGACCTGTCATAGACAGTTGCAACCCGGGTTCTCTCTATGGAACTAACCTGAGATGACGTCACAAGCATTCCAAGATGGCTGACCTGTAAGAGACAGCTGCAACTCCGGGGTTCTCTCTATGGAACTAACCTGAGATGACGTCACAAGCATTCCAAGATGTCTGACCTGTGTGTCCATAGATATCTACAAGTCAGGTTAGCTCTCCATGTGTGTTTGTCTGATTGTTTATTAAGGTTATGTCATGTGTGTTGATTACCATGCATCTGTTTGTTTATTAAGGTTATGTATTTTGTTTATTAAGGTTAGGTGTTCGTATACAGACTGATTACCAAGCCATTTTGATTGTTTATTAAGGTTATGTTTGTATTTGTTGATTAAGGTTATGTTCGCACACACACACACACACACTACTGTCTGTATTTGTTTATTAAGGTTATGTTCACACACGTGTTGATTACCAGTCATATGATTGTTTGTTAAGGTTATGTATTTGTTATTTGAATGCAAACAGAGATAATACAAGATTGTACTTACATACAACAAGAGACGTCAGCCTTCTTTCACAGCTTAATACACACACTACTGAACAACTGATTGCCATTGTTGAAGCTTATACATGCTGTTTAACAAACACGTCATGACAGTTCAAAGTCTTTGCTTAAACTGACAGATGCATGTGTATTTGAAAGAAAAGCATTCGCCTGAACTTAGATTTGAACCCACGAACCTCGAATCAGCCGTTGTTTGCTTTACATATATACACTGTCCCTAAACCAATAGCTCCACAGACACACACGTTAAAAGTTTGTTCGCTGTTGTATATATAAAACAAAGCCAGTTGTTGTTGACATATGAGGTTAGGTGTTTGTATACATGTTGATTACCAATCATCTGATTGTTTAGTAAGGTTATGTTTGTATTTGTTATTTGAATGCAAACACACATAATAATAAGAGTGTACTTACATACAGCAAGAGACGTCATCCTTGTTTCACGACTTAACACATACTGAACAAGTGTCTCTGTCTCTTGAAGGATAAACAACGTTTTACAGTTGTTAACCTTGATCCTGTTTGAGCTTGTCTGTGTATCTGTTTAATATACACAAGAGAGAGGCCCTCTTAAAGGTAAACAACCTGTCAGTTGATGACCTTGTGTTATATCTGTTCAATAACCCCACATTATTCGTGTTTGAGCTTGTCTAGAATACAGTCATTAGAAGTATGACATCATCCATGTAAAAACAAATACAGTTTAAAACGGTTACTGTGGGTAATATGTATAAATAGGTTACACACAGACACTCTTAAACATATTCACAAGTCAGTTGTTGTTGAGAAAAGACTTACTGCAGTTTGTTCTAACCCAAATCTGTTTTAAAATGGCTACATTAAGTGATGTGTGTTACCAACAAATTAAAGACAACTTCTGGTATGGTCTATTTGGAGACTTTCAACTTATTATCGATAAGAACACTGGCTATTTTAATGCAACTAAACTGTGTAAGATTAGCAATAAAAAAATGTCTCATTGGATGGAAAATAAGAAAACCAAAGAGTTAATTGCCTATTACAACAGTCGGCTGAACGAGCAGTTGGGGTATCAGCATAACAATATACCAATTGATTCAACCGAGGGAGCTCACTTAGAGTTATCGTCAAGGAGTCGAAATACCCTAAAAACGAACGCAACATCTCAAGTAACACCAACAACTGTTGCCTACTTGGTGGACTTTGGTGGCTCAAATACGGAAAGCAATTTGGTATCAGGTACATATGTGTGTAAAGATTTGCTATTAAATTTGGCTTGCTGGATATCCATTCAGTTCTATGAAAAGTGCAAACAAATTATTTTTGATTTTTTCCTAAACGAATTTGATCAGAAATCAAAGGACAACCCAGAGGTTAGTAAAGTGAAATTAACGCGTATAAATGATGAGGTACAGCTTGTGCGACAAACAAACGCTAAAGTCACAGAACATCTTGAAGATACAACCCCAAAGCCAAGTAAACGGAGAAAAATAAGTGTGTTTGGTTTACTTGCAAGAAACGAGACAGGCGCCCCCTATCCATATCATGTGGTAAGAACACAAAAGAAAAGTTTCCCAAGAGCTGTGAGGAACTTTAAAAATAAACACCCCAATGCAAAAGTGATTCTAAACATACTGTACGATCCAAATGTAGTAAATCTCTTTAACAGAATAAAGACTGAAGTGAAATACCTTACAGCACATAGAAACAACCTACATATAGCCGATGTACCACAAGATAAGTTTGTTCAGGATATTATTGCTTTAAGACATACTTTTTAATTGTATTACAAAATAAAAACACATTAATTTGAACAAAATACTTTTTATTTGATTCCAAGTATGTAAACACCTGCCGTTTGTTAGCCCCAATTATTCGTGTTTGAGCTTGTCTAGAATACAGACATCAGTACAGTATTTGTGTTTGACACGTTTTCCCCTAAGAAACAACGTATTTGCAGACACACAGAAACAGACCAAGGATTGATATATCGATATCAGTTGCTTATAACACGTACACGATATGTTTTTATATGTTATAGTTGATGAAATAAGACACATACCAAGTAAAAACAGAAGGCTACAGCTAAGTATTCAAAACAAATTTTGTTCAAAACTGTCTAAACGCTCCCTGTATATATACGGAACGCCAAAGCAACTAGAAATATTTGTAAAATATAAAACGCTAGTAAAAACTGTTTCATCGGTGACTAATATTCTATCTGTTTCCAGTTGCCTCAGGCTTCTTAATGAGTTATTTTATAATCGTAAAAACATGTTCTCATTAATAATACAACACTAGTATTGCATTAATACATATAACGTAGTATACCGTTCTAGATTACGTTTTTTATGTTTGTTTTTGTAAAGATGTGTTTACCTTTAACATTTATAGGTTTTAAAAACACAAAGTTCAACTATGAAAGAGGTTTATTTAAAAACTATACTTTGATATATCGTTACAGTTTTCCACTATACTGTGGAGTTTATATTGGTTGTTACAATTATTTTTATACAAAAGTACAGTTTATACAAAAATACAATATAATTTAGTACAAACACTAGACTAAAATACAACAGCTTAATAAACACAACTAAAAATAATACTCTAGATTTGGTTAGCTAACGAACCCATACATAATGATTGCAAGGTTTGCGGTTTATAAGATCGCCAAAAATTTAAAACACTGACTGGGTTTTCAACAAGAAGAAGTTTTTTAGTTTTTTCTGCTTTATAAAAAACAAAACTACTATCTAAATCATATTTATAGTATTGAAATATTTTGAGTATAAAAAGTTCTTTATGAATAAGCAGCTCAGACAAAAACCTACAAATATACCACACTTTCTTCTCATCTGAAAAAATACGGTAAAACATAAAACCATTCTTAGTACTATGATAGCCCTGCATATTAGGTAAATTACAAGAGTCATACTTATCTCCAGATATTATTAAACGAATTATAAGATAATGTTGTTCTGTACCGTATAGTGTTGAGGCATAACCTCCTAGCACGCAACAAAATTTTTTCTCGGTTTCAAACCACTCCATATCAGCCAACACGCTGTCCAGGATTAGTTGATCAATTGGTGTTTGTAAGTTTGGTTTTAATTCCCTGCTGATAAAAGTGAGATGCTTTAACTGCTCCATTATAAAAAAACACTTCTCACAATGGTTCATACTTGTTACTGTTACTGCTGCTGTTGTTGTTCTTTTTCTAAAAGTACATATGGTTGGTAGTTTACGATGAAAACCCCTCTCATAAGTTGATGTTGATAGTTTATCTTCTTAACTGTATACGTTTGATTATTCTGGTATATTACAAGTCAGCGATGGTGTTGGTTCGTTTGTCTTGAAATTTGAATGTACTGGTATACATACCATTTTTTAATTTTTTTTCTCCTTTATATATTGCTTGAGCATACCCAGACTCGAAAAAGACGACTCGATCGTCAGTTGGCAGCATACGTCTCGGTAGAAACACCACCCCGTTTTCCAATTTCATCAACATTCGGTAACCATAGCGGGTTTTCACTTTTTCACCCCCTAATATGTTATATGGGGTGTTTAACAACAAGTCTGCAGCTTTAATTACAGGTGACGCTTCACAAAGACCGTCACGATTTAAATCAGCTAGTACTGATGCTGATGATGAAGCCATGGTTGTTGTTGTTGTTTCTGATTTTATACTGTGGGGTAGAGCTTTGATAAGAACGTATATATATATAAGGGTTCAACCAATCAGGTTTGAAAGCGTATGTTGAAAGACCCCTGGTCTTAAAAAACCCGCTTTCCTGAGTTTTCATCTAACTACATACATTCTGTTATCAGAAAAACACCACTGATAACTCAAGATTGATTTTAGGTAATGAATCATAAAAAACCCGACACCTATAAAATTCAGCTACAATTTTAATTGGTGATAAAACAGCATCGTAGTCTTCAAATTCCTTAGCGTGTTTTTCAAACCAGGTAATAAACAATTATATATATAACATTTTTCTATCCCCTATAAATCCAGATACACTTTATATATTTTGTAATAAAACAGACTCGTCTCCAAAGTCCTTAGCGTGTTTTTTTTTGTTTAAACCAGGCAATAAACAATTATATATAACATTTTTCGAGGGTCAACTTATGTTTCTAGTCAAAGACCGGGGCATTTTTATAGGATTGCAGTTTTTTTTGGATATACCATGAGTGAAGCTCTGCTTTAAAAGCTTGTCTGCAGGTTTCGACTTTCAGTTAGCAAACAACAAACATAATGGAAGGTATACCCCTGTCTCTCTGTGTTTAGAGTGAAATTATTAATAAAGTTTTTGTTTGTTCCAGCTGAAATATTTAATATAGTAAATGGGCTGTTTGTGGGAAACGCAGTAAGTAATTTTTAAAATGGTTCTTTTAGTTTATAAAAGATTTGTTTTTATTTTAGCCTATAATAGCGATTTATATTGCGGGTGAGGGGGAGCTGCCCTCTCCGCAGCAGTACTCAACCCTGGTCTGGGTGGGGTATATAGCCCCATGGGGTGTGGGGCTGATATTTCAAGCCCCACCCCAACCTGTAGGGGGTGCAATTCTCGAGATCTACGTCTTGTAGATCTCGAGAAAGGAAGGTAATATCCATTGTCCCTCGTTTGGATACAAGAATTTATGTTTCATTTCTTTTGTTTCAGTCTGTGACACCACCTGGGCCACCAAAAAAAAAAATAAACATTACAATAAAAATATATATAATAATAAAACGTTTTAAAAATAATGTTGTTTGATTTTATTGTAATATTTTTCAGTTTAAACCCAAATATATAATCTGCTCAAACACACTTACAGATTAATACAGTATTGAAGGGTAATGAAGGTATCTTCACTGTAAGGTAATATTCTGTATTTGTTTTACTGCTTGGTGGTTATATTATTTTTAGCATGTATTTAATTCTAGTGTATGTTTTTATTGTTTGTATTAATAGAAAAATAGATTCTTGTTGTGAAACCTTTTTGTTATATAATTTGTAAAGGGGTTTGTTTTTTTTAACTGCATGTTTGTAACTTGTTTCAGCTCTACTTCAGTTTTAGATATAGAAATCTGGCTTTTTTTTTGTATACTTGTTTTTCTTAGCATCAAATATTTTTGACAGGTCTCTTTTCTGTTACTGTTTTGCATTTTTTTCTGGCTTACAGCATGAAAGGTCATATGATGGCATAATATCAAGTAGTATCATCTTTGTCTTTACACACAATCAACAGAATTTTTTTGTTCTCATTTTAATGATTATAGACTAAAACTTGTTTCATTTTTTTTTTTTAGACAATCAAACAGCTGTTTCCTCAACACAATCAAGGAGATCATTAAAGAAACCGTATTATTTTTTAATTTTCTATTGAACATGTATAGGACCGTTTCATGTAATAAATGTTTTTAAATTACTTTCGATTTCGTTTAATCATTCCAACCTATGTATATAACAGTGTGTCTGTGTTGTTTTGCTGTGTGTGACCTGTGAGATAACTCTAGCCTTGTACTCGGCTGATACAGTTTTGACTGGGGTCAGTAAAGTGTTTGTTTAAATGTTTTACAAACAACTACCATATATACAAGGAGTTATATTTAAATAAAGACAAAATTCAATATAAAAAGTATTTTTATTTGGTACTGATATTCTTGTGAAAAGCTGAATCAAACATTTTTAAAAATAGTAAAACTCTCTCTTTAAAACACCAACCCTAATAAACACTTACTCTTAAAGCTACTTTGAGAAAATTAATCTGTTATACAAAAATATGTCTTCTTACACTGAAATTAGGTTAAAAACAAACAACTTGATTAAACACCTAATAAGCTATTGAGATAATAACAATAATACTATATTATAAAAAAATATATCTTGTAGACAGACAGCTACAAAAATACACACTGTTTGCTAAACATAGCCAGAAAAGCTGAAATTCAGATAAAAAACACTAACCCTAATAAACACTTACTCTTAAAGCTACTTTGAGAAAATTAATCTGTTATACAAAAATATGTCTTCGTAAACACCTAATAAGCTATTGAGATAATAACAATAATACTATATTATAAAAAATATATCTTGTAGACAGACAGCTACAAAAATACACACTGTTTGCTAAACATAGCCAGAAAAGCTGAAATTCAGATAAAAAACACTAACCCTAATAAACACTTACTCTTAAAGCTACTTTGAGAAAATTAATCTGTTATACAAAAATATGTCTTCGTAAACACCTAATAAGCTATTTGAGATAATAACAATAATACTATATTATAAAAATATATCTTCTAGACAGACAGCTACAAAAAAATACACACTGTTTGCTAAACATAGCCAGAAAAGCCGAAATTCAGATAAAAACACTAACCCTAATAAACACTTACTCTTAAAGCTACTCTGAGAAAATAGTAATACTTAGTTTTCAAGACAGTTTTAATCTAAACAAAAATATGTCTTTTGAACTGAAAATTCAGCTAACATGAATAACCCTAATAAGCTATTTTGAGCAAATTACAATATTTATTTTCAAGACAGTTTTTAATCTAAACAAAAGAAAAATACTCAAACATATATATTGTAGACAGAAAGCTACAAAACAAAAAGTACACCCCTCTTACTAAAATTAGCCAGGAAAAACTTAAAACTAACATATTTTTAGATACCCTATTCATTTTAACCTAAAACACAGTAACCTATGGAAATATTAAGAAACACTCTCGACGTGTATGTCTTGTATAAAACAGAGATAAAAGCTAAAAATAGTCACACACACACACACACACACACACACACACACACCAATTCATTAACCTAAAGCTATAGATATACAAGAAAAATATATATACAAGATTTAACCTAAACTACACACACTTAGTCACTCTGTTTGAGTCTTTTAAAACCAAAAGGAGTAGAGTCGAAACTGCCATCGTCGTTGAACTTACGCTTCGTCAAACACGGTTTGTACACTTTGGTTTCCGATCTGGTTACCAGTTCGTGTGTTTGTGTCCTCCGTATCTGATCAAAGTGAACAACGACCGGTTCCGCACTAGAGTTCTCAACCATCTGTTTCATAACTCCGGTATTAATGTGTTGTGATGCTTTATAGTTGAGAGCAAACCCTTTTACTTTGCACACTTTCTGTGTCTCTCCGGTTGTTGGAGAGTACACAGTAAAACTATAATTTTTAGGCCCCGCCGACACAAATTCCATAATATAGCTACCAGCTCCATAAGCAGCCAACTCATCAGTCATTTCACCCAAGCTGGAACCTGTTGGAATGTCCCATTCGCCCTCTCTGGACACGTAAATGACAGAGTCAGTGTCATAATACAGCACTCTGTCACCCAACTTTTCCAAATATGAATATAACTTCAAACGGGCTTGGGCTGTGACGTAGGCAGCAATGGC
This sequence comes from Tillus elongatus, assembly GCA_964006375.1. Taxonomy (NCBI): domain Eukaryota; kingdom Metazoa; phylum Arthropoda; class Insecta; order Coleoptera; family Cleridae; genus Tillus; species Tillus elongatus. Next base: position 36,153,164 of record OZ023268.1, read on the forward strand.
TACATTAACGGTAGCTGTGCTGTCGGCGGCTTCATCCTTGTACTCCCAACTAACTAGCAACACATCTTCATTAATGATTGTTACGTGTTTTACGTTAATGGCCGGGTTGTTTTCTAATTTATAAAATTCAGATGGTTGTCTCACTATATCCATTCTGGTCTGATTCTCTCGCTGTCCGAATTTGCCCCTGAAACAATAGAGAGAAAAACAATAAAACACATGCACACACACATGAAATAAAACATATAAACGTACCAAAAACTGTTCAGAATCAGTTTAGCTAGTGACCTCAAACCAGGGTTGTTGGTGATGGCTGCAAACTCCAACTGGACACCTTCATTTTCAAGAAAAGCTTCGACGTAGGTCTCTTTGGTCTCGTTGGTGGAACAGTCTGAAGGCCAACCTGATGCTTCCTGCTTTATTTTAATAAATTTATTCATCATTTCAGCAAAAAGACCACCAGTGTTTAAAGACCTATCATATTGGGTAATGGTATACTCCCAAACTTCTTGTATTTCCATCAACTTGTAACCCTTGTCGAGAGCTTTGCGAACCTCGTCAACCACCCAAGTACCAGTGAAGGCCCGTTCTTCTTCTGAATGACAACACTCACCCTTGTTCATATGTTTGGCACACGTTCTGCACAAGGCAAACATTAATTTATTGTGCATTTTTACAGGCAACACAGGGTGATATAAGTCTTGCGGTGGTAAGATGGTGCATTTAATGAGTCCATTCACGTCATCTATATTAGAACATGTTGTGTGTACTGTGGGGTGTCCCATGGGAAACTTCCCATATTTACAAACCCATGGGTAGAGACTGCAAACATCAACATAGCGTATTTTCTCTCCTGGTTTCACCTTGTAATAACTCTTTACACAACCTGTTCTACCACCGAAGAAGGCGTCCCGAGGATTAAGTGGCAGGTATGTTAACAGAGGATGGCTATTCAGTCTGTGTTCGAGCACTTGATCGTTTTCCAACAGCTGTCTAAACTCGTGTTCCCACATTTCATGGACTGTGTAACCTCGCTGGCGAAGCCGTTCTGTTTTCCTCACAGTACGTTCGTAGCGAGCGTTCAAGGTGTCTGTTGGATCTTCGTGTAGGGGGTCCTCTCTGTTGGTGGTGGTGGTGAAACACTTGGGACAGCCGTGGAAATAGCAACCGTGAAACTCGAACACTTCTCCAGTTTGCTCGCAATAGCCATCAACTTTAACACCATCAATGACTGCTTCCCGTTGTTTGGCAGAGTGTCTGATGTCTACACCTCTTCTTTCTTCCTCGTGTATGAGCCATTGTGTGGCTATCTTTGATTGTCTGTCTCTGTTCCTATAGCCGTTCTTCGGAATAATGCCAATGGTTTGAGGTTTTAGGAAATTTCGACGGAACAGTTTGTTACAAGCCCCAGGTATGGTTATGGCTTCGGTAAACGGTGACACGTTACCCTGTTCCATAACCATCTTGTGAAATGTAAGGCAGGCCTGGGTTAATATTTCCACGTCACTAATACAATATTCAACCATTTCCTTCTGCATGTCGAACTCCTTATGTTTATTCTCCTCGTACCACTTGAGGAACGCTGTTCGGTCGGCTTCTTTCATAGCATCCGGATTGTAAAACCTCATGTGGGGCAACGGACCAACATAATTACGATTTGCAAGAGTGTTGAACAGATGTGGAAAATACCCTTTCTTCAACTCACTCAGACCGAAAGCTTTAGGAAGGGAGGCTAATTTCAGAGAAAAATAGCTTATGCTATCAATGAATTTCAACACCCCAAGGACCAGCATCAGTATCTTACTTCCTCGCATAATAACCTCAGGCTTAAGACCGGTCATTTGTTCCAGTGCATGACGTAGAATAAACTGGTGATCATAAGCCTGGCCGTTGTGAGCTAAGACGATGACACTTTTAAATTTCTTGCTGCTGATGAATAGCTGTTGCAGAAACGGTTGAATAACGTCATCGGCTGATATAACCTGCCTTCTCACTCCACACTTCTGGCATGTAGGCACTTCACTACCCAACTCAAAACAGTCACTGCATCGTTGCTGGTAAACACACAGAACAGGCTTGTGTACGTGTTCACCACGGGCATTCTCTTCATCTTGCCTGGTCTCAAAATCGTAAAAGACAAACAAGGTGTTATCTAACTTTGGCTTACCAGTGTCCACCTGGATGTAGCATTGGTGTGTTGAAGGTTGGTGCTTTTTGCAGATATTACAAAAGATCTCCCCACATATGTGTGTTCTGTCTGCTTTAATTGTTTTTAAGCAATCACCGCATCTTCGGACACGCTCACACAAGGTCTTTCCCTGCGTCGAAGATGAAGACTTGTGTTGGTCATGGCAGCTCTGACCCCTGAACTTACGATTGCAATCTGCGCACAAAATTTCATTAACAACCTTCTCACACGGTGGTTCTTGCCGGCAACATGGACACTGACCTAGACATCTATGCTTGTCTTTACTTTCATATGGTACATGGCAACGTTGACAAAAATAATGACAACAGAAAGCTGATGTAAGGCTGGTGATGACATTAAAATGATTCCTATGGTGCAGCAAATTCAACTTGTACTTAGCATCGGGTCCTTCATACAGTACATCTCTTCCTCTAGACCCGTACTCATACACGGTAATTTTGCAGTCTTTGAGATGTTGTTGAAACTGCTGAATTTGCTCGACACCAGCACCATTAGCAGGAATATCAACACCAGCCTTCTGCATTAACTCCATCGCTTCCTGGTCCTGCCTTTTCCCTATATTTCTCCTGACTTGAACCAAATACGGGGCATTCATAACATATGCCAGGGCAACAACGAGAGCTCTAACAAGGCAGAGGTTGTCCTTGTTTTTGATTGCAATAACCCCCCTTTTCTTTGCACACTCCTCTTGGAAGGTCATGTAAGGCGAGTGTTGTCGACCAGACCCTCTGTACGGTCGGAAGCTTGTGGTAATAATTTTAAATGTATCACCAGCTACAGCTTCCTTTTTGCTCTGGTACAGAGAGTCCAACAGCTTCCACAAGTCGTCAAATTTCAAACTTGGGACCGGTTTGAAGGGTATGTGGAAGTCTGTATCTAGCCCATCAGCCGTAAACGTTAACCCTACCTTGCTTTCGGCATCCAAACTCTCGACTATATGCTCGTAAATGCCCCGCAAGCCCTGTTTAAGCCACTGTTCAGGCTCTTGAACAGCAGCATCAAGGGGGTTTAGCCTGAATTCGATGCAGTGCTGTTGCATTCTATACTTTTGGTTGGATTTGCTAAAGTCCCGTACAATGGTGAAAGCCATTATTATTCTTCAAACACAAAGCCGGGAAATAGTTTTAAAAAGTTTTTGTTACACGTACACACCAGCACAAGCACAAAAATGTTTACTAAACACACACACGCACACACAAGTTTTAACTAAATAAAATATTAAACCGATAACTATATATATGCGCACCAAAAAATGTTTACTAAGTCGACACACACAAGTTTTAACTATATAAAATATTAAGCCCGGCTAACTATATATAAGCACAAAAATATTTACTAAGTCGACACACACACACACACAAGTTTTAAATATATAAAATATTAAGCCCGCTAACTATATATAAGCACAAAAATATTTAAAAGCACACACACACACAAGTTTTAACTATACACTTAATTATACGAAAAATGTTTAATAATCTAAATAGGGTTTAATCTTTAACACAAAAAAAACATAAATACCTGTATAAACAACTGCTTGACGTAAGTGGTGAAGATCGGTTTCGAGAGTTCTTTTATAGAGCTACAAGTATGTGTGTGTGAGTGTGTGTGGGCAGTACCTGTTGTATAACTGTGATCCTTTCTAATTTTCTATAAATATTCATGATAACACCCCTACGTTACTAAAAAGAGCGAAAAGCTGAACATGTTGACCTTGCTTTCTCCATAAACTTTAATCATCTCTAAGCTGTAAGGTCTATTTCTATTTATATTTACTAGATAACACATATATGTCTGTTTGTTTTACAAGAGCATGTGAAAACAAAAATAAAGTCGCTGAATAATAATCACTAGTATCTCAACTTATCGTAAATAGTATTTTTGAGCTGGGGACAAAGCAAAGTTTGTTGTTATGAATGAACGAGGTTGGACAGTCTCGGGGCTTCAGTGAATCAACCGTTGTTTGCTTTACATAGATACAGGGAGCGTTTAGACAGTTTTGAACAAAATTTGTTTTGAATACTTAGCTGTAACCTTCTGTTTTTACTTGGTATGTGTCTTATTTCATCAACTATAACATATAAAAACATATCGTGTACGTGTTATAAGCAACTGATATCGATATATTAATCCTTGGTCTGTTTCATGTGTGTCTGCAAATACGTTGTTTCTTATGGGGAAACGTGTTAAAAGCTCTATATTAGGCAAAAATACATGTAATCTTATGAGAAATAGAAACGATTTAAGGTGTGAGCAGGAGCCTTTTCTGCAAACACTAATAATGAGATGATGTCATCTTTCGGTTATATTTGTATTCTAGACAAGCTCAAACACGAATAATGGGGTGGTTGAACAGATATAACACAAGATAACATTCGCCAAGGTCATCAACTGACAGGTTGTTTACCTCTAAGCGAGCCTCTCTCTTGCGTATATTAAACAGATACACAGACAAGCTCAAACACGAATAATGGGGTGATTGAACAGATATAACACAAGATAACATTCGGCAAGGTCATCAACTGACAGGTTGTTTACCCCTAAGCGAGCCTCTCTCTTGCGTATATTAAACAGAGTGTACAAGCTCAAACAGAATCAAGGTTAACAAACTGTAAAACGTTGCTTATCCTTTTGTAGGTCCCAATCTCTTACGTCTGTTTGTTAAACACCAGGTACAGACTCAACAAGATTATCTATGATACTTGTTGGACAATCAATTGTCTGTCTGTCTGTTTCCTAAACACAGGAGACACTTGGACCAAAGAACATGGCTATTTGCTACGTTTTACCTGTGTTACACACTCTAACTGTTGTTAACCAACTGTCTGTCTGTCTGTCTGTTATTACACAGCTCTGTCAGTCTAAGCAAAGACAACAACAAGCTGTCATGACACGCTTGTTACACGGCTGTATAAGCTCAAACAAGATTATCTAAGATACTTGTTGGCATTCGATTGTCTGTCTGTCTGTTGTTACACACATCCATTAGTCTAACCAAAGACATCGAGCTGTCATGACGTGTTTGTTAAACAGCTGTACAACAAGGTTCTATATGATGCTTGTTAGGGGCAATCAATTGTCTGTCTGTCTGTGTTATTACAAACACATCTGTCTGTCAGTCTAAGTAAAGACATCAAGCTGTCATGACGTGTTTGTTAAACAGCGTGTACAAGCTTCAACAATGGCAATCAATTGTTTGTTTGTCTGTCTGTTTTCCTTTAACACAGGAGACACTTGAACCAAAGAACATGGCTATTTGCTACGTTTTAGCAGTGTTACACGCTCTAACTGTTGTTAAACTACTGTATGTCTGTCTGTCAGTCTAAGTAAAGACATCAAGCTGTCCTGTGTGTTATATCCTTTCAAACAGCGTGTACAAGTTCTAACAATGGTAATCAATTGTTTGTCTGTCTGTTTCCTTAACACAGGAGACACTTGAACCAAAGAATATGGCTATTTTGTTACGTTTTACCTGTGTTACAAGCTCTAACTGTTGTTAAACAGCTGTTTGTCTGTCTGTTATTACACATCTGTCTGTCAGTCTAAGTAAAGCCTTCGTGTTGTCATGACCTATGTGTGTGTGTGTTATATCCTTTCAAACAACGTGTACAAGCTCCAACAATGGCAATCAGTTGTCTGTCTGTCTGTTTCCTCAACATAGAAGACACTTGAACCAAAGAACATGGCTATTTTTGTTACGTTTTACCTGTGTTACTCACTCTAGTTGTTGTTAAACAACTGTCTGTCTGTCTGTCTGTTATTACACAGCTCTGTCACTCCAAGCAAAGACAACAAGTTGTTATGACGACGTTTGTTACACGACTGTACAAGCTCAAACAAGATTATCTAAGATACTTGTTGGCATTCGATTGTCTGTCTGTCTGTTGTTACACACATCCACTAGTCTAAGCAAAGCCTTCGTGCTGTCATGACGTGTGTGTCACAACAACACGTAGAAGCTTCAGCAAGGTTCCATATGATACTCGTTGGGGCAATCTATTGTCTGTATGTCTGTTGTTACACACATCCATTAGTCTAAGCAAAGCCTTCGTGCTGTCATGACGTGTGTTATATCCTTTCAAACAACGTGTACAAGCTCTAACAATGGTATTCAATTGTTTGTCTGTCTGTCTGTCTGTTGTTACACAGCTCTGTCACTCTAACCAAAGACAACAAGTTGTTACGACAACGTTTGTTAAACAGCTGTTTCCTCAACACAGAAGACACTTGAACCAAAGAACATGGCTGTGTTACTTGCTCTAGTTGTTGTTGTTAAACTGCTGTCTGTCTGTCTGTTATTATTACAGCTCTGTTTGCCCAGGCAAAGACATCGAGATGTCATGACACGTTTGTTACACGGCTGTATAAGCTCAAACAAGATTATCTATGATACTTGTGGGGGGCAATCTATTGTCTGTATGTCTGTTGTTACACACATCCATTAGTCTAAGCCAAGCCTTCGTGCTGTCATGACGTGTGTTATATATCCTTTCAAACAACATGTACAAGCTCCAACAATGACCATTAGTTGTCTCTGTTTCCTCTACACAGGAGACACTTGGCTATTTTTGATACGTTTTAGCTGTGTTACACGCTCTAACTGTTGTTAAACAGCTGTTTGTCTGTCTGTCTGTCTTTTATTACACAGCTCTGTCAGTCTAAGCAAAGACTTCGAGCTGTCATGACGTGTGTGTGTGTGTTAACAATCAACAACAGCGTCTATATGTTTTGTTTGGTTCAAGTGGATGTCATTAAACAACTGTGTTATTTCTATAACGGGGCCCCATTCAAGACCTCAACATACGTTAGTGTGTACTAAGCCGTGAAACAAGTATGACGTCTCTTGCTGTATGTAAGTATACTATTATATTATTTATGTTTACATACAAACAATACTTATCAAACAATCCTCGTATATCAAAGTTTAATTTAGTTGTTTTAAATTGAGTTTTGTTACTTGTGTGTTTTTGATCACTCCCTATATAAATTTAGATTCATTCATTCAAAATACAAACACACTAACATAAACAAACACGCCGGCAATAAAACCAAGTCCCCGAGTTTTATTAGGCTATTAAAATAAACTCATTAACATATCTAGATGTAAATACGTTTTTCTTATTGATATAGTTTACTTGAAACGTTTTTGTTATTAAATGATATTAGATAGGTAAATTGGTACGTGTTTTAAATTTCTTTTTACTATAAATAAACAATTGTTTTTAACATTACAGTTCCTATTATTCAATTGGAATGTAATAGAGATACCACCCCTGCCCACACACACAAACTCAGCAGCCTCATAAACTCGTTTTATGTAACAGGTTTCTGTTTTATATATATACCCACTGATAACAAACTTTCATCGTATGTCTGAATAGCATGATCGGTTTAGGGGCGTTTGCATATCTTAGTAAGTTGTATGGTTGGGGGTTCAAATCTAATTTCTGGCGAATGCTTTTCTTTCAAAAATCATATTTCAAATTAAATTCAAAATTTCAAATTACCCGCTCAATATATCTTCCTCATATATGTATGTGTGTGACTAAACCGAATGACTGTGTCCAACAGATGTCTCCCATCGAGCTAGAGAATATTCTCTACACTCTACAACTTTACAAATAGAATATTCTCTAGCTCGATGAGTCATATCTCTGGACACAACAGACAGAAATTTTCAAACAAATTCAAATTTCCCGCCAAAAACGAAATACCCTAACAAACTTCAATACACCTTAACAACAACAACACAATAAACAAACCAAACAGTTGTGTTTACGAACACCTAACCTTAATAAACAAAATACATAACCTTAATAAACAAACAGATGCATGGTAATCAACACACATGACATAACCTTAATAAACAAATACAAACATAACCTTAATAAACAAACAGATGACACGTGAGCGAACATAACCTTAATAAACAAATACATAACCTTAATAAACAATCAGACAAACACACATGGAGAGCTAACCTGACTTGTAGATATCTATGGACACACAGGTCAGACATCTTGGAATGCTTGTGACGTCATCTCAGGTTAGTTCCATAGAGAGAACCCCGGAGTTGCAGATGTCTCTTACAGGTCAGCCATCTTGGAATGCTTGTGACGTCATCTCAGGTTAGTTCCATAGAGAGAACCCGGGTTGCAACTGTCTATGACAGGTCAGCCATCTTGGAATGCTTGTGACGTCATCTGACAGGTCAGGTGACATTTGACGTTGACACATGTCAGGTCAGGTGACAGCTGACGTTGACAGCTGTCAGGTTAGCTGACAGCTGACAGCTGACAGCTGTCAGGTCAGTGACATTTGACACCTGTCAAATCTGACAGGTCAGCTGTCAACTGTCACAGGTCTGCGCAGGTCAGCGCATGCGCATGATGACTCGCGCATGCGCAGTAAAAAGTGGAGGGGATGGTCCCAGGTGGCTCCCTATCTACTCATACACACTCACATATATATATATATATATATATATATATATATATATATATATATATATATATATATATATATATATATATATATATATATATATATATATATATATATATATATATATATATATATATATATAAACAAGGAAGGGTGAGTATGTCATAATTTTTAATGATTTCAACACAGCTATCTCTTTTCTTCGAGTTGAACACTGCTCGTATACCTTTTCTGAAGCTTAAATATTCTTGATGCTTCTGCCGAGTTGCCCCAAAACATGAGCCCATACCTAATGTAAGACTGGACAAATGCATGATAGGCCATAAGTGCTATCTCTCGACTCACTACACCACTCACTGTATGCAACGCAAATGAAAATGATGCAATGAAACCAGCCAGGCAACTCACATGGGACTTCCAATTTAGAAGAGAGTCTATCCAGACACCCAGAAACTTAGTACTTTTACTTGACGTAAACTCTGTGGCTTTGTAATTTATTTTAAGTGGTGCACTCAGGGACTCCTTATTAACAAATTATATCAATACAGTTTTTGTGAGATTCAGTTTCAACCCATTTGCACTCAACTATTTATCCAAGATACTGAGTACCTCAAAAATACAAGCAGATATCTCTTCTTCTTTGCTCCTCAATATCAAAGGTATGTCATCTGGAAAAAGCACCGTTCGATGATTTAGTAATGATCGTAGGTCATTTGTGTATAAAAGATATAGCATTGGGCCTAAAATTGAACTATGTGGGATGCCCCTTTTCACTTCCATCCACTCTGGTGTCAATGATTTTCCGGACATACTATCCCTTTCCATAATAAATTGGTTCCGTGGGGTCAGGTAAGATTTTATAAGATCAAGGGAGCTGCCAAGTAAGATCTTGAATTCTGAAACTAATAAATCAGAAAATACATTTAATGATTTTTACATCCCATGCCGAGAGGTTGGCAAGTAATACATTGCGAAAGAAATTAAATTCCCCAGAATCTTATTCCACTGGGATGCAAAGTCCAGCGAACTCTTTTTTCACGAAACCAGTTGTTGAAGAGAATGTCAGGAATGTTATAAATAAACTTAAAAATACAAAATCAAAGGATATATTTGGTATGGACTCCTATGTCATTAAGAGGTCTAGGGATTTTCTTACTCTGCCACTGACACACGTTTTTAATCTCTGCATCACACAAGGTTGCTTCCTTGAGTTGATGAAGTGTGCGGTTTCAAGAAGGGGGTGTGCAGTGATCCTGGCAATTTTAGGCAGGTTTAAGTTTTGCGTAACTCTAAAAAATCTTTGAATCCTTATTTTCCATTAACTTTATAGTTACTTTGAGGATAACCATTTATTCTATGAAGATCAATATGGTTTTTGCAAGAGATGCAGCACCATAGATGCGATATCGTATCTTCTAGAGATGGTAAATTATGCTTTTGAACAGAGGAAAAAGTGCGCTGCAGTTTTTGCCGACTTGGCAAAGGCATTTGAGTATGTCGCACGAAATATCTTTGACAAAGCTGAGACATTATGGTATTAGGGGAGTCTGCCTGGAGTTGCTGCAGTCTTACCTTAATAATAGAACACGAAGTTTTTCATGTTGGGGAATAGTGAGAAGTGATACATTCATAAACGGGTGCCTCAGGGTTCTATATTCGGGCCACTTCTCTTTCTCATATATATATATATATATATATATATATATATATATATATATATATATATATATATATATATATATATATATATATATATATATATATATATATATATATATATATATATATATATATATATATATATATATATATATATATATATATATGCTGGTAAAGACACATCAAGCTCCTTGAAAATATTTTCTGGACACATTAGGATATCATTATCATGAACATGTTTTACATTTTGATCAAGCTGTACTAAATAAGTAGAGTGACTTAAAATTTTTATAACATTACCTTTTTGCCAAATTTTTAATTGTTTGTTTTTAACGTAAACAGGTTGATTTAAGGAATATAACTTGGTTTTTCTAAGATTGTTTGAGCTAGAGTCAATATCATAACTTTTCTTATTTAAAGATGGTTTTAACAAATCATATCGAGTTCTGGGTCTTAATTTAAAAATACTTTCTGATGGAGAAATGTAGATGTAGATGGTGTGTTTCTATGAGTAAAAAAATTGTACAATCTGGTTTTTAAAGAGTATTGACTTATTTCTCTTTTTTTTTCAAAAATTAAAGCTTTTTCTAAATTTCTTTTAACTGTTTGGACACTTCTTTCAGCAACGCCATTACTCTGTGACAGCACGGACCCTCCTTCACCCAAGGAATTGGAGCAGCTGATGGTGGATAGCAGAGCAGGTGGATGGCAGACCATCATCGGCATGGATGCGAACATATTGAATAGAGGTAATAAACCGACCTTTGTCACAACACGGCATGAGGAAGTTTTAGATCTAACAGTTTCCACCCAGTTCCTGGGTGACTTTGTTAAGAACTGGGCTATGTTTGGGGAAGTGAGTAGCTCAGACCACAGATACATCCGGTTTGAAATCGCCAAAGTCTCAAGACAAACGGTATGGTACTGGGACCCTTGCAAGGCGGACTGGAAAGCCTACAGGGCAGACCTAGCAGTGAAACTGTGGGGGGTTAAGAGTACCATAGACAATTCAATAGACCTCGAGAGGGCGGCAGCCCAAGTGCGAGATGCAATCACCTCGGTCTATAACGCCAACTGCCCCCTGAAAATGAGGGCGTCCACCAGGAATCTCCCGTGGTGGAACGAGGACCTCAGGCAAAGGAGGACGCAGGTTCGTAAGCTGTTTAACACGGCAAAAAGGTCGGGAGCATGGGATGAATAGAGAATAACGACCTATAACAAAAAACTGAGGGACACCAGGAAGGAGTCGTGGAGGAGGCACTGAGAGGAAGTGGAGAACACATCCGAGAGTGCTTGAAATGAGGTCAGACATCGCGAGCCCGCGGATCTGAAGAGAAAACCATTTTACAGTTGAAATCCCCGACCGCGACGCATGGCGGGAGAAGACGCCGGGCATACCACGGGACGCGCTCGTCTGGTTCACGGACGGATCCGGCGGGGAGCGTGGGAAGCTGTTTATTCGGAAGGACCGAGAGTAAGTTATAGTATTTCCCATGCAACGGTCTTTCAGGCCGAAATGTATGCCATCCTGCACTGTGTGCAGGAAAACAAGAGAAGAGGCTACACCAACAAGCGGATACTCATAGTCACAGACAGCCAGGCAGCCCTTAAGGCCCTAAGTATCCCACTGGTAAATTTCTGGCTGGTTAGTGAGTGCCGAGACGAGACGAGCGACCTGGCTGGGCAGAATGAGGTCACCCTCATCTGGGTGCTGGGTCACTCGGAGGTCAAAGTGAATGAAGAAGCTGACACTCTCGCGAAGAGAGGGTCAGCAGAACCATTTATGGGACCAGAACCAGTTCTGAGCGTGACAAAGAGCACGACCAGGGGAGCCATTAAGTCCTGGGTCAGTAACGAACAACACAAGGTGTACTGGGCAGACTGTCCAGGACTCAGACATGGGAAGTCAGTAATTGACGAACCCAGTTCAAAGAGAGCTGTGGAGCTGCTAAATATTAGCAAAGGATAGCTCAGAAACATAACATGTCTCTTGACGGGACACATGGCCGTCAAGAAACACCTGCATAAAATTGGGCGGTTCGAGGGGGACCTCACCTGCAGACTCTGCGGCGAAGGAGAGGAATCAGCCCAGCACATCTTGTGCGAGTGTAAAGCCCTGGACCGCAAAAGACAACTGATCTACGGTCAGTCTAGATCGGAGACAGAGCAATATAAAACGTCACCCTACCAATCGCTGTGCAGACTAGTTCAAGGGACAGTGATTTTGGAATGGGTGGAGTAAAAAGACTAAGGGCATGCACAATAAGCCAAAGGCTGCAGTGCTTTCGGGACAGCGAAGTCGCGGACGAGCCCTGAGGGAAAAAATATATAACGTACATGGGCGAAAATTTACCGGATGCCTTATACATGCCTCGTCCTGTTGGAATTAAAAATGTTGTAATGAGTTTTATCACTAAATAATTTTTTCTAGTTTTAAACTGTCCAATTTAAATGTCGTTGTGCAAATTTAAGTCTGGCGAGACGATTTCTGTTGGAAACTGGCCGTTTCTTGGCTGGACATTTAGTGTAAAGTTTCACTTTATCTTATCTTCGTTGAACAGCCCACGAACCAACTCCCAGCTTGGGCGGTTCTGAAACTATTCTTGATCATGACAACCACTGAGCTCTTTGAGAAACTTTTTTGATTCCCCTATCCATGCAAAACAGTTTATTGCGGCCCTCCTGATTTCGGCAATTGTTCTACATATCCTCTTTCATTGTAGCACGAAATTATTTTGGACACACTGTATTTGGGCAAGAGAATTCGCCTGGAAATAGCAGCCATATTATTTTCTTCCAGAAAGCAGTCTACCACTATTTGTTTCAACTGTAGACAGATTGCTTTACCTTTTTGCATATCCATTTATGTAAAAAGAATAGCCAATAAGCTTAATTAAGCCATAAAAATGCGATTTTAAACTTGCCTCCACCACACACTCTTTTGTTTCACCAAAATACAAAGTTGCTTTACTTCTGTCATGATAAAAGCGTGTATTGTTTAAATAAATTGTTACATACTAACTTATTTCACATTTGGTATCACTTATATTTTGCCTCTGACAGCAGCCTACTATTACCTGAAACTGACATGTTTGTAATCTCCGTGGTTGCAACTTTTATTTTCGATACTTAAATATTTGAGTTTATCAAAGGAGTTGCTTTGATTTTCTCGGATAGTGTATAACAAACGAAACAAAGTTACCCATCAATAGAAACAAATATTGTCAAAATAATCATTTATAACATACACACAATGACCCAGAGATTCACAATGGGGTTTATATCTGGGCTATTTCCAGACCAAGGCAGTTTTTACTATGTTTTCTTCCAAAAACTTGGCGATTGACTTTGGTGAGTCATATTTCTAGAATAAACGTCACCTGTCTTACCCAGCGACACACTAATAAATCGGTAATTTAACTAATAAACTCTCTAAAAGTAACCCTAAATCTTTCCAAATGCATAAGTCTTCACTTATTGCAACATACATTGACGTCAGCTTTCCAAAAACTGTTATAACCGCAATTCTAAACTCAACTGTCAGTTCCAGTGCAGTGTTGCCAACATCTATCGAAAAAAAATAATTATGACTCCACTATAACCTAGAAAATATATTGCATAATACTTTTGCTTGATGTAATATAACTCTAACCAGCATACTGCGGTAAAACTTTGCATTTTATAGGAACAGGAACAAAACCACAATTAATCTAATAATTTTCACACGTCTATAGTTATTGGTTCTGTTTTTTGTTTGTTTCTTCTTTAGCATCAGTCTATTTCCGCGACTATGGCCAACAACCAAACACACTGAGAAGTTTCACCTCACTATCCTGGAAATTTTAAAGAACCCCTGCCTATTCTTCATAAGGAGGGCTCATAGGACCAGCTTTAAGCCCCATTCTGAAGGGCTGAATGTGCAGACGTTCAACTTGCTTAATCACAATGTGACAGACTTGGCTGATGATGGTTATTTTACAGTATGTACTGAAAAAGTGAAAGAGAGTCTACTGGGAGCCAAACCCAGAACCCTCAGGTTGAGGCACACGTTCTTACCACTAGACCACTGAGGCTGCTCTGTAGTTATAATTAGTCTACAGTACAGTGAATACCGGGTTAGTAAAAAAAGCTGGAACGCATAAATATTTTCAAGACTTAAAGTTAAGCCTACAAAAATCGGCATTCGGGCCTTTTTGGGCATGTGCAATTGACCAATGATATCGACAATGTTCCCAGATTTCCGAGTTTTGCGCTACACGTATTCTCTTTGTTATCTTAAATGGAAATGTATTTTAATTGCAATGATTTAGGCATATCAAATTTAGTAAGATCCCAAATTTTCAAAATTTTATCCTACTAGTGGCTGAGATATGACAACACTTCATTTTCAGTAAAAATACGGAAACGCTTAAATATCTTCAAGACTGCTAAAGTTACGCTTACAAAAATCGGCACTTGGGGGTTTCTGGACATGCAGAATTTACCAATGATATCGACACTGTTGCCATATTTCTGTTACTTATCTCGTCAAATGTGCACAAGTTAGGTTATTCTATTTAGTCGCCATCATTGTTTAATTGTGTATCCCCAGAAATGCCCAAATGCAGCTTTTTGTAGGCGTAACCTTAGCGGTCTTGAAGATATTTAAGCATTCCGGTACTTTTTACTAACCTAGTATGTTGTACCTAGATGTGTTGATCAGAAACTACACTTAGCCTAGTTTAGCATAATAAAGGAGTATTTAATTTTTACCTAATTGAACAATCTTTCCCAAAGGCTTCAATAGTGTTTGTAAGTATGTGAATACAGGTCCTGATTGGTTACTTAGGATAAGATCAAATTTTTCTGGTTGCATCAAGTGTACATCAATCGCTTCATTGCAAATAAAAACATCAACACCATTTTCTTTTGCTTGGGCTTCTTTATAATCAGATCCTGTTCCAAATACGGTTACACCCTCAATCGTTTTCGCTATTTGAACAGCTGCTGTACCAACGCCACCTAAAAATGCACACAATGTTTCACATTCCTACCTTCATTTATATAAAACTTCAAGTAAATTAAACAATAATGACACACAAAGTTCATGTGTTATTTTTCCTGCTTGTTAATACTGTGTTCATTATTATTAGAGCTGAAATGTCGGTTAAATTACAAATAAAACTAAAAATTATTTTTTAATACATATTGTCCCCTGTGGGTCCGGGAACTAACTAAAAGAATAGGCCCTGCCTGTCGTATGAGGCGACTAATCGGAGTCAAGCAGGTGGTGGTGGACTTTTCCTTTACGTGATAGTAAAGGATTTTTTCACGCCTGAGGAGGTACCACCCCTTACATCAAGCGGTCGGTGAAGTCCCAACGGACGTTTCCGGTTCTGATGTATGAGTCGGTTTCCCTTAAAAACAAAAATGATGATGACTCCTCCTTGTACAAAAGATCCTGGAGGCAAAATACCCCTCCATTCGGATCTCCGGCAGAGGGGTGTACAGGGGGCGCCAGCATCGAGATTTACAATATCCTTTTTGAATATATGTGGCCTAAATTCTAACCTGAACTCCGTCCACCATTTCCTCCAGGCTAATAGGCCCCAAACCCATATCAGTGCCAAAACAGCCACTAATCACCTTAATTTCCCGGGGTATGAGCTCCTTACTTCCTTTAGATTGCATGGAGGCGTGTGCGCATACGTCCGTAGCAATCTACCCTGCACCAGACTTCCCAATTTAGAAGCTGGAAATAAAAATACTTTGGATGAAACTCTCTTTCAGGGCTGCAACTAAATTCATCTGTTGCATTTACCAGTCATCTTCTGACAACAACTTCGACTACCTTTCTGAAAAAAACGACCATCTGATTTCTGAATATCCTTCCTCCGAGGTCACTATTCTTGGTGACTTCAATGTCCATAATAAGGAATGGCTAGGATCTTCAAAAACCGATCCACAAGGGAGAGCAGCGGAGGCCTTTGCAGTCAGCAGTTCTTTAGCCAATATGGTTCAGCAACCTACTTACTTTCCTCGCATCCCAACACACAGCTCCAAATCCTTGGATCTCCTTCTTACTACAAAACCTGAATGCTATAAGATATCAGTCACCGTCCCCCTTGGTCGCTCAGACCACGGCATGGTCATTGCTTCCTGCGCAATGCAACCCGAGATCTCACAATCATCACACCCACGTATCGTTTGGCACTACAACTCCGCGAATTGGAACGAAATGGGGGATTACTTTTCCTCATTTCTATGGGCGTCTGTCTGCTTCACTCATCCTGACCCCTCTGATATCTCACAAAACGTCACCGAAATTATCCAAGCTGGCATGGAATTATTTATTTCACGTACACAGAAAACCTCATCAGCTACTCAAAAGCCCTGGTTCTCTAAATCCTGTGACAAGGCCAGACTTGAAAAGGTCAAAGCTCACAAAACGTTTCTACACAATCCCAGTCAAGAAAACCGTCAGGTATTTAACAACACAAGAAACTGCTATGTCCGCATTTTTTCTGAGGCAAAAAACTCGTTTAATAACCACATCAAAAACAAAGTCCTCTCAAGCTCCAACGGTAGCAAACCCTTCTCGACTCTTGCTAAGTCTATTGGGAATAATTTCTGCTAGAGCACGTTTCCCACCTCTTGTTTCAGGGAATGAAATTGTTTCTACCGCCCTGGGCAATGCTGAACTTTTTGCCTCATTGTTCGCCGGCAATTCTACTCTCAACTCACCTCCAAATGTTCACCCACCAACAGTCCCCAATGTCGCGCATAAAATGACGGATATCATTTTCAAAACTAAAAAGGTGCGAAAGATGCTCTCTTCTCTTAATACCAGGAAAGCCTCTGGCCTTGACGAGATCCCAGCAATTGTTCTCAAAAAATGCGCACCAGAACTTGCTCCTGTCCTGACTCGTCTGTTTCAGACATTTTACAACAGAGGCATATTCCCCAGTAACTGGAAAACTGCTCGAATACAACCCGTCCCCAAGAAAGGATCCAAAGCGCTTCCCAGTAACTACAGGCCCATTTCTCTCCTTTCAATCGTATCTAAAGTGATGGAAAAGTATATAAACACCGAATTACTAAAATTTCTTGAAAAACACAGTCTAATACATGACAGGCAGTATGGATTCCGTCAGGGGTTAAGGAGTCGCGGGCCAAAGGACTCCAGGGGGCAAGCTGAGGAAGTGGAAATAACAACATAAACTCCCGATGAAGCTTTCCCCAAGACCGTCACGCGCGGTAAAAATCCGCATCCTGCACGAGGTGACCCTGCTAATAACTAAACATGAGTCTATCCCGGAAACGGAGACGAGCCAGAGGGCGGCAGCGGACTCTGGAGGTCTCACGACCGGCGTAGATACGGGGGATCAGGGGGTAGCTTCGGCCAGAGACCTGTCCCCGACACCCAAGCTGGAGGCTGGGTCCCACCGGAGGGCGGCGAGCTCCGCGGACTCCGGGGGCCCCTCCACCAGTGAGGACTCTACTGTTAGAGTAGAGGGACTGCCCCGGCAGCCCAAGCGTCTTTCCGGGGCGCAAAGAAAGAAGCTCCGGAGGGCGCAAAAAATGGCGGCCGGGACCTGGACGGTCGAGAAACCTGTAAAGGCGCAAGAGGGGAGTGCGGGTCAGAAGAGGACGCGCTCGAACTCTAGCACGCCCACTACAGATAGATGTTCCAAAAGGGCCAGGGTGCCTGTAAAGGCGCAAGAGGAGAGTGCGAGTCGGAAGACGCCGCGCTCTGGCTCTAGCACGCCTACTACAGACAGACCTCCCAAAGTAACCAAGGCCGGAACACCGGCGCAGACTGGCTCTTATAGAGAGGCTGCGGAGGGCCTCGGGATGGCGGTGATTGACAGACGCCATCCTGAGGTCACGCTAGACCAGGGGAAGGCGGACCTGATCCAGGCTGCGGTGGTAGCTGCAGTGGACTCTCTTCAGGAAGGGGAGAGCCCGCCTCAGTTCCACCGGACGCGCCTGACGGGGGGCATCCTCTGGACAACCTGTGCCGGCCCGCAGTCGCGGGACTGGCTGCGGAAAACGATCGGGGGCCTCGGTCAGATTTGGGAGGGGGCGGACTTGACAGCCGTCGAGCCCAAGGAACTCCCAAAGAGACGCAAGGTCCTCGTACGGATCCCTGACACCGTCCCGCAGGAGACAGTGATCAGCAGACTTAAGATCCAGAACCCTGAACTGGGGACGCAACACTGGTCGGTTCTAAGCAGGAAGGCAGAGGAGAAAGGACAGACGCTCGCCTTCTCGATCGACCCGACATCTTACAGAGCCCTTGAAGGAACCTCCTTCAAGGCATTCTAAGGCATGGGAAGGGTTAGCTTCCGCCCACTGGGGAAGCAACTAAGGGTTAATGGGACTTAGGTTCCTTCAGGTCAACCTCCAACACAGTAGGGCAGCCACGGCCGGACTACTAATGGCTCTGAGGAACACGGATGTGGCCCTCATCCAGGAACCGTACTCCTATAAAGGAGAGATCAAGGGACTCGGCGGAGCTACTGGAAAGCTCATCTACAGCAGATCCAGCGAGAACCCGAGGGCCTGCATTTTTGTCAGGGAAGGGATAGAGTTTCTCCCTCTAATGAATTTCTGTTCCAGGGACCTGGCAACAATCAAAATCCGATGTGGAGGAGCGGATGGGCTGAGGGACATTACTGTCGCGTCAGCCTATCTGCCAGGGGACAGCACGGACCCTCCTCCACCCAACGAATTGGAGCAGCTGATGGTGGGTAGCAGAGCAGGTGGATGGCAGACCATCATCGGCATGGATGCGAATGCGCACCATGAGTTGTGGGGTAGCTCGGACACAAACTCTAGGGGTGAGGCACTTTTACAATTCTTTATGAAATTTAATTTAGACATATTGAATAGAGGTAATAAACCGACCTTCGTCACAACACGGCGTGAGGAAGTTTTAGATCTAACAGTTTCCACCCAGTTTCTGGGTGACTTTGTTAAAAGCTGGGCTGTGTCTGGGGAAGTGAGTAGCTCAGACCATAGATACATCCGGTTTGAAATCACCAAAGTCGAAAGAGAAACGGTATGGTACCGGGACCCCCGCAAGGCGGACTGAGAAGCCTACAGGGCAGACCTGGCTGTGGAACTGCGGGGGGTTAAGAGTACCATAAAAAATTCAATAGACCTCGAGATTGCAGCAGTCCAATTGCGAGACGCAATTACCTCGGCCTATAACGCCAACTGCCCCCTGAAAATGAGGGTGTCCACCAGGAACGTCCCGTGGTGGAACGAGGACCTCAGGCAAAGGAGGATGCAGGTTCGTAAGCTGTTTAACGCGTCCAAAAGGTCGGGAGCATGGGATGAATATAGACAGGCCCTATCGACCTATAACAAAAGACTGAGGGACGCCAAGAAGGAGTCGTGGAGGAGGCACTGCGAAGAAGTGGAAAACACGTCCGAGAGTGCTCGACTACACAAGATCCTGTCTAAGGGCCCTCAGACTAACATAGGCTCCCTTAGAACACCCACGAGAGGCTTTACAAGCTCGGGGGAGGAAACTATGGAAATTTTACTCCAGACGCACTTCCCCGGCTGTAACATAATAAACCAATCACCTCCGGACTGGGAACACTCAGAAATAGAGGCGCCTTATAGGCGGGCATCTAGAGTAGACTGGACAGTCGCTAAAGAGGTGGTTACCTGGAGCAAAATCAGATGGGCCATTAACAGCTTTAAGCCATACAAATCGCCGGGATTTGATGGAATAATGCCCATCATGCTCCAACAGGGGATAGATATACTGGCGCCGGTGCTTACCCTCATTATGAGGGCCAGCCTGGCTCTGGGGTACATTCCGAGGGCATGGAGACTGGCCAGGGTTGTATTTATTCCTAAACCTGGGCGTCCAACAGACCAAGCAAAGTCCCTGAGGCCAATAAGTCTCATGTCCTTCTTGCTGAAAACAGTGGAAAAACTGCTCGACCGGCACATTAGGGGCGGTGTACTGGAAGCATATCCTCTACACTGCGGACAATATGCATACAGAGCAGGATTCTCAACAGAAACAGCACTGCACCAACTGGTGCTGAAACTGGAGAATACGCTGGAGAACAAGGAGGTGGCGCTGGGGGCCTTCCTATACATAGAGGGGGCCTTTAGCAACACCTCGTTCGGATCGGTTCTGGCAGCTGCCCGGGAGCGTGGAATAGAGGAGACCTTCTGCAGGTGGATCGGTTCCATGCTCAGGGACAGGGCGGTGTTCACCTCACTCGCGGGAGGGACTCTGCTGGCGGGGGTCGCGGCGGGGTGTCCGCAGGGGAGCGTTCTGTCTCCCTTGCTCTGGTGTCTAGTCGTGGACGGCCTGCTGGGGAGGCTCTCGGGAGGGGGGTATGAGGTACAGGGCTATGCGGACGACATTGTCATCATAGTCCGAGGAAAGGTCACACAGGCAGTGTGGGAGCGTATGCAGACTGCACTGAAAGTGGTGGAAGGGTGGACGGTTGATCAAGGGCTAGGGGTGAGCCCCGAGAAAGCAACCGTCGTGCCGTTTACGAGGAGGAGGAAGTGTGAAAGCCACAGAACTCTCACTCTATACGGTAGGAGCGTTCCAATCGCCAGGGAGGTAAAATATCTTGGGGTCGTATTGGACTCTAAGCTAACCTGGAATGGTCACATTGGAAAAATACTGCGTAAGGCAGTCATGACCTTAGCCGTCACTAGGCGGCTATATGGAAAAACGTGGGGACTAAGTCCTAGTATGGCCCACTGGCTGTACACAAGGGTGGTCAGACCATCGTTAACATATGCGGCACTGGTTTGGTGGCCTAAGGTGACACAATCCAGTGCGAAACAAAAACTAGGCAAGATCCAAAGGATGGCTTGCCTAGGCATCACAGGGGCCATGTCTTCAACCCCAACAGCCGCCATGGAGGTGTTGCTGGATCTACCCCCCCTACACTTAGTTATTATGGGAGAGGCCAGGCTAGGACTATACAGACTAGCCTGCAATGGTAGACTGAAGATCAACCCAGGCTTCAGGGGCCACTGCAAAATTCAGGAGATCGTGAAGGAGCCCATGCTTGAAATGAGGTCAGACTTCGCGAGCCCGCGAATGTGCAGGGAAAACAACTTTACAGTGGAAATCCCTGATCGCGAGGCATGGCGGGAGGAGACGCCGGGCATGCCACGGGACGCGCTCGTCTGGTTCACGGACGGATCTGGCGGGGAGCGTGGGACGGGGGCAGGTGTTTACTCGGAAGGACCGAGGGTAAGTCATAGTATTTCCCTCGGAGCCCATGCAACGGTGTTTCAGGCCGAGATGTACGCCATCCTGCACTGTGTGAGGGAGAACAAGAGGAGGGGCTACACCAACAAGCGGATCCTCATAGCCACAGACAGCCAGGCAGCCCTTAAGGCACTAAGTAGCCCACGGGTAAATTCCTGGCTGGTGAGTGAGTGCCGAGACGAGACGAGCGACCTGGCTGGGCAGAATGAGGTGACCCTCATCTGGGTGCCGGGTCACTCGGGGGTTAAAGGCAATGAAGAAGCTGACAGTCTCGCGAAGAGAGGGTCAGCAGAACCATGTTCGAAGGGGACCTCGTATGCAGACTCTGCGGCGAGGGGGAGGAATCAGCCCAGCACATCTTGTGTGAGTGTATAGCTCTGGACCGGAAAAGACAACTGATCTACGGTCACTCTAGACCGGAGACAGAGCAATATAAAACTTCACCCTACCAATCGCTGTGCAGACTAGTTCAAGGCACAGTGATCTTGGAATGGGTGGAGTAAGACTAAGGGTATGCACAATCAACCAAGGGTTGCGGTGCTATCGGGGCGGCAAGGCCGCGGACGAGCCCTGAGGGAACAAAAAAAAAATGGATTCCGTCAGCGCAGATCAACTGCCGACCTCCTTTTCTTTGTCACCCATTCTTGGAACAAGTCTATGGAACTACAGGGTGAATCAAAGATTGTCGCTCTTGACACATCCAAAGCATTCGACCAGGTCTAGCACACTGTGCTGCTTAATAATGCTGTGCTTCCGGCCTATGGCCTACCACCAAAACTCTGTACCTGGACAGCAAATTTCCTTCTATTCGGAGCATTTCTGTTGTCGTGGATGGACATTCCTCTAAACTGTATCCAATTAATGCAGGACTCCCTCAAGGTTCAGCTTTAGCCCCTACTTTGTTTCTTCTCCACATCAATGACCTCCTATCTAGCACATCCAACCCAGTTCACAGCTACGCGGACGGCAGCACCCTCCACTTAAATATACAATGTTCTAAGCCTGTCTCTTTAGCCTAATTAGATGAGGATCGCAGACTCATGGAGGGTTCTGTCTCTGTGGATCTCCAAAAATATTAGACTGAGGAAGTAGAAATCTTGTATAATTCAACTCCACCAAATCTCAGTCTTGCTTTCTATCTCATAAGAGATACACCAGCCCTAGACCCATCACAATGAATAACCAAGTTATTCAAAGTAATGAGTCCTTTCCACTTGTTGGCATTTCTGTGGATCGAAATCTCAATTGGCACTAACATGTCACATCAATTGCAGAAGCGGCTGCTAAGAAATTAGGTTTCCGAGGGAATGCACCCTTTTACTGTCCAGGTCACCAGACATAGAACATCTTGTTATGCCCGTTATTTTGTCTCGAGGACTTCCAAGTTGATTTCCTTGCCGGCACATGTTTTTCTTTCTCCTCTGAACCTCCAAACCTTCAAGTCCAGAATTAACAAGTTGCCTCTTTCCTCCTTGTGGACACCCACGGTACGATAGTATTTAGGCGGTAAGCCCTCGTGGTGTGTTGTTGAAATAAAAAAAATCAAGCCAGTTAATGTCACAATTATAATAACATAACACCACAGTAGACAAAATCCGCACCCAGAAATCTTAAACTTGCACGGGGGAAGCTTACCTACACATATAGACCAAGGACACCACCCATAACTCATCAGAAGCCGGCCTTTCCACATTCCTGTGAAAAAGACCGACTGTCCGAATACGAGACTCGAACCTGCGACCTCCTAGTCTAATTCGAGAGGTTACTCACCTTGCAAACTGAGCTATTCAGCCAGTCATCATGCCACTATAGATAGAGTAATTTTAAGTGTGAGTTACAGACTTCAATGATTGTATTTATGTGGTCATAAAATAGCGAGGTCAAGCTGGACATGCAAACCTGGCAACATGACTGTTAAAGGAATGGAGAATGTGCAGAGGTAACAGGAAAGTTACTACACACACTTGTAGTATTAAAGAATGCTAAACATGATAATAATTCACGTTGTAACTAATAATTCTGATGACAAAACTTAACAAAGAACCATATATATATATATATATATATATATATATATATATATATATATATATATATATATATATATATATATATATATATATATATATATATATATATATATATATATATATATATATATATATATATATATATATATATATATATATATATATATATATATATATATATATTGTTGTTGCAAGATATTACGAAATAATAAAGAGGAATTGTTTACAATAAAGTTAGATTTTAAATTATACCAGACAAATAAGAGATGCACTCACCTGTGTAATGGACTGTATCTTCACGTGGGTTTTAGGGTCTTCTTTGGAGGTCGGGCGACTATCTTCGCCCCAAATGAGGCAAAAAATTATGTAACAAGAAAATTAGACCAGAAAATCTGGAACACATCCCTAGTCTGGAGTACTAGCAGTTTTCAGGACGACTGATTCTAACGCAGTGACGCTGGTTTACGTCGCGAGAGAGAGAGAGAGAGAGAGGCTGTCACAAAATCTGCCCCCTCTCCTCCTCTCAGTGGTGCCAACCACGGCGAGCAGCAATCCCTAAATGTCTGGCGGCAATTTCAAATTCAAAAATATATACAAACTTGCATCAACATTCCGCCCACCAAATAAGGACTACTTATTTCCGATTAAAAAATGCAAAGATTAAATTAAATTGGTAGATACACACTATAACTAACTATACAAATGGGAGATGCGTACTGGCCGTTTACTGCGAAGGTAAAGGGCACAGCTTGGTCATAGGACGATCTAAAATACTTGTGCTTGTTCGTACTTGAGCGACACGGGCAACGCCATCACGACCCGGATAGAGTTTCAATATGCGCCCTAACTTCCACACAAGCGGAGACACTGTCTCATCTTTGATGACAACGAGAGTACCAATCGAAGGAGCTTCTTGGGGGGTAGACCACTTATTGCGCTGCTGCAAGGTGTGCAAATATTCACTTTTCCAGCGTTTCCAAAAATCTTGATGCATTCTGGAAACAAGTTGCCAACGAGAAAGTCTGGTAAGTTTGACATCAGTCACGTCTGGGTCAGGTGGGGCACAAAGAGGCTCCATGGTCAAGAAGTGCGCAGGGGAAAGCGATGTCATGTCATTGGGGTCCGTACTAAGACTACAGAGCGGTCGGGAATTAAGAACTGCTTCAATCTGTGCCAGAACAGTGGTCAGTTCCTCGAATGTCAGAACCTGTGTGCCAACAACACGACGCAAGTGAGTTTTAATGGAACGAACCCCCTGCTTCCCACAGTCCTCCAAAGTGCGGCGCTGATGGGGGATTCCAATGCCACTCAATTGACAAGGAATCAGTCACCTGATGTGCGTATGAAACCAACAATCGGTTGGCCCCGACAAAATTAGTGCCGCAGTCACTGTAGACATTGTCACAACGACCTCTTCGAGCCACAAAGCGCCGAAAAGCAGCAAGAAAAGCCTCCGAGGTGAGGTCTGATACCGATTCAATATGCACAGCCTTTGTGGTCATGCAAACAAAAATACACACATATGCCTTCGCACTTCTGACACCACGATATCTTCCCTGGGTAACGAGAAATGGACCGGCAAAATCAATTCCAGTGTGAGAGAATGGTTTCAGCTGAGAAACTCTTACTGGAGGAAGATCCCCCATTACAGGTGTCAAAGTTACCGGGCGAACACGGAAACAACGATAACATTGCCCAAGCACACTATTAATTGCCCGGCGGGCCGAAAGAATCCAAAAATTTTGTGACAACAAATACTGCAAGGTACGAGGTCCAGGATGTAAGTGTTTCTGATGGACATTACGAATCACCAAGTCAGTGAGCAAGTGTGAACGTGGCAGAAGCATGGGATGCTTTGCATCAAACGACAAGTCCGAGCATCTAAGTCTACCGCCCACCCTGAGAACACCATCCCTATCCACAAATGGGGCCAGCCTACGGATAGACTTTACACAAGGTCGACCATGCTCAATGTCACGCATTTCCCTCTCAAACGCCAACCTTTGTACTGCTTTAACAAGAAAAGTCAGTGCAGTGTAAAGCTCCGCCTCACTCAATGCGCCCGAAATTCTGTCCTTCCGGGGTAATTTCAGATTTTTGACAAACCTCATACTGTAAGCAATGATACCTTGAATTTTCCTCAGCGAAGAATACCCTTCTAACAAATTCAGCGGCCAATCACACGAAACAACCTTTGTCATGCACACAACTTGCCTTTGCTCCGACATCATGACATCGGACTCTTCACCTAAAGATTCTGCGCTAATCCATGTATCGGATGGTTCGGACAAGAAAGCCGGACCCGTCCACCATAGCGGGTGATTGAGAAGCTCATTAGGAGTAAGTCCGCGCGATGCACAATCTGCAGGGTTGATTAACCCCGAAACATGTGACCAGCAACCAGGGGGTACCTTTTCTTGTATGAGCGCCACTCTATTGGCCACAAACGTTTTCCATCGATGGGAAGATGACTTAATCCACTGAATGGCAACTGTGGAATCAGACCAGCAAAATATATTATCAATAGAAATAGTCTTTCGGTATGTAACCTGAACGAACTCCATCAACTCTGCTAACAAGGCTGCTGCACAAAGCTCCAATCGGGGTACTGATACTTTTTTTTAGTGGGGAGACACGAGACTTAGCACACAAGAGAGATATCTTTATGGCTCCGCTGGCGGATACAACACGAAGATAAATTACGGCCCCATAACCAAGCTCAGACGCATCCGAGAATCCATGCAATGTAGAAGAAGTAGTACCTTCAGCAGACACATACCGCGGAATTGACAACGATGACAAACAAGAAAGTTGCGATTTGTATGTGTCCCACCTGGATTCGACCTCTAGTGGTGGTTTTTCATCCCACGAAATGCCTAGCTGCCACAGGAACTGCATCAGCTGCTTCGCAGAGAGGGTGAGGGGAGACAAGAAACCCAAAGGATCAAAGATTCTAGCAAGCTCTGACAGTATGTTACACTTGGTGCATTTGCGTTCAATTGGATGTACCTTGTACGAGAAGCAGTCAGTCATTGGACACCACTGTAGTCCTAAAATCTTGACAGACACTAAGTCATCAGAGTCGAAACACAGAGATTGCTGATGACTACTGGGGAGAGACGCAAGAAATTCGGGATCATTGCTTGCCCATTTTCGCAACTCAAATCCAGCCTCTCCGAGCATTCCTATCAGTTGAGATTTCACTTCAATTGCAGAATTGGAATCTGGCACACTAGTTACTATGTCATCCACGTACGTGTCAGACCTTATGACGTCTGCTGCAAGAGGATATTTACCACCTAAATCTGTTGCCACCTGTAAGAGGGTCCTAATGGCAAGATAGGGGCTAGAAGCAACACCAAAGGACACTGTATTGAGTCTGAACTCTTGCACTGGCTCAGAATTGGAAAACCGCCAAAGAATGCGCTGGAAGTCCCTATGCTCCTCTGCCACCAATACTTGCAGAAACATTTGCTTAATGTCTGCAGTAAAGGCGACTCGATGAGCCCGAAAATTCAACAGGACTGTCACAATATCCTGCTGCAACTTGGGTCCAACCAATAGGGTGTTGTTGAGCGAGACGCCATTTGAGGTCTTAGCACTGGCGTCGAACACCACCCGTAACTTTGTAGTGGTACTTTCGGGTTTCAAGATACAATGATGAGGGATGTAGTAGACGGCACTAGGATGTGATACCTTACACGACACAGGAGACATGTGCCCATCGCTCAGATACTCACGCATGAAAGCCACATACTTTCTACGGATATCTGACTCTTTGGACAATCGTCTCTCTAGAGCATGAAGCCGTCTCAATGCCATGGAATGTGACTCACCCAGATCTGGCATCCCATCACGAAATGGCAGGCCCACGACATATCTACCATTAGAGTCACGTGAATGAGTGTCCTGGAAGATCTTCTCACACAGGGCATCTTCCGGACTCGCTAATGTGCACTGAGGCACTTGCTCCAATTCCCAAAATTGTCTGAGAGTTTTGTCCAGAGAAACATCGACCGACGTACAAAAGGAATCAACCACTAAATTCGATTGGGCTGGTACACTACCCAAGATTACCCAACCAAACACTGTATTGATAGCAGTAGGTTCCTGATCCTTACCCTTTCTAAGTCCCGGTAACAATGCCATTGCATATATATCAGCACCCAATAAAATATCAATGTCCCCTGGCTGACCAAAAGTATCATCCGCTAAAGCAAGGTCCTTGATATGATTCCAGACATATGATTGTACGTCCGTTGAAGGTGCCTTGTCGCAGATTCTGGGAACCACAATAGCATCGATATCGAAACTAGGATTAGGTTTGTCCCGAGGTCTCAACCTAAATGAAGTAACCCCCAAATCAGTAACGGTGGCCATCTGATTTATCCCCTGAATTGGAACAGAAGCATGTGACTTCGACAGAGAAAGTTTGCTTACAAGGCGCTGCTTAATGAAATTTGCCTGACTTGCACAATCGAGCAGCACACGACATCTATGATACACCCCATAAGCATCACACACATCCACTTTACATGTGGCAAATAATACAACAGGGAAGCTGGGAAGCGTGCTTGTCAATACGACTTGACCGGTTACTTGGTCGGGTCTGTTATCACCTTGCTCACATGTTTGTGTATCAGTCTGACCAGAGCTTGATGTAAAATGCAAATATGTGTGATGTTTCCTAGTACAAACACGACAATTAAATTTCGAGGTACACCCTGCGAGTTTGTGAGACCCAGCCAGACAATTATAGCACAGACTTTTCCTCTTCACTAAGGTATGACGATCCTTAGGAGACATTTCTAAGAACTTGTCACATTTCGTCAATGAGTGTTCCCCCTGGCAACACACACAAGAAATTGATGAATCTGACTTACTAACACTAGTCACCAAAGAAGTGGTTGGTTTCGGCTGCACGAACTGTTTCCCTTTCAACATTTGAGGACCCTTCTTCACTGAGACCGGTGCTACGGTTAGCGCAGATGTTTCAAGAGCCTTGCACTGTTTTTCTAAAAAATCACTAAGGTGCGAGTACGTGGGGACCTCACAGTCACCAAACTGTATTTCAAATTGCTTTCGGATAGAGGAATCTAACTTTTGCAAAAGGAAATTGAATTTCGTAAAGTCCCACAAATCATACTGCTGCTCTTGATATAAATCTAACGCACATACATTTTCAGTAAATGTTGTCAACAAATTCCTTAAATCTCGAGATGAATCGCCTGACACCTTCGGAGCATTAAGAAGAGCTAACCAGTAATTCGTAAGCAACACACGTTTATTTTCATACCTTGAAACTAGCGAATTATATGCCACTTGGTAATTATCCGAAATGAGGGGTAGGTTTTGAACTATTGAAGCTGGTTCTTTTGTCAAGGAAGCAAGAAGATACTGGAAACGCTCAATATCTGACAAAGTGTCATTTTCATGAATCAGAGTCCTAAACAAATCGAAAAAACGTGGCCACTGACCAATCGCCCCGTCAAATTTCGGAATATCGATCTTAGGCAATCGAACATTACGTCTGCCACCCGTTCCACTATCAGAGTGAGCCTCATTATCGAGCGACTTAGCTACATCGGCAGCATCAGCAGTAACCTTACCACAAATTTCAAAATAGATTGACTTGATGCTGTACTGTATGTTGTCGAAGTCTGTCTGAATCTCCGATTGTAAAGCCAAATTATCCTTATCCTTCATTAAAGACACGATGTCCAGATGTAAAGAATCAAACAAATTTACAGAATCGTTAAGACCTTGGTATCTGATTCTAAATTCATTCCTTTTTGTGGGTTCAGCCTTGGCGTCTAATGCAAACCTTGATAGGTGTTGCACTCGATTCATAACAGAGTTACGTTTATTTATCAACTTTTCCACCTCCATTTCAAAAATGACAAAAAACGAAAAGGCAAACTAGAAAAGACTGATATAACCTGAACCCAATCGGATGATAACCACGTGTTTCACGTCGAAAAAAACACGTTTCAAACAAGTAACAGAGCTCGAAAATCGCCGATTGCGAGACACTGAAAAACAAAACAATTTTGACGCTAAAAGGCCGTAAAACAAATTAAACAAGCAAAACAATTACACTAACACGGATTTGCCGACCCGAACACGTGTTCTAACCAAACCCTGGAGGCTATAAATTACGATTTTTAACAACAAAACCGCCAAACACGTGTGCATAAATTCACGATATGAACACCCACAAGTGTCAATTCTAATCAAACAAGCATCGGCTTCGATGGACCAAAATGTTGTTGCAAGATATTACGAAATAATAAAGAGGAATTGTTTACAATAAAGTTAGATTTTAAATTATACCAGACAAATAAGAGATGCACTCACCTGTGTAATGGACTGTATCTTCACGTGGGTTTTAGGGTCTTCTTTGGAGGTCGGGCGACTATCTTCGCCCCAAATGAGGCAAAAAATTATGTAACAAGAAAATTAGACCAGAAAATCTGGAGCACATCCCTAGTCTGGAGTACTAGCAGTTTTCAGGACGACTGATTCTAACGCAGTGACGCTGGTTTACGTCGCGAGAGAGAGAGAGAGAGAGGCTGTCACAAAATCTGCCCCCTCTCCTCCTCTCAGTGGTGCCAACCACGGCGAGCAGCAATCCCTAAATGTCTGGCGGCAATTTCAAATTCAAAAATATATACAAACTTGCATCAACATATATATATATATATATATATATATATATATATATATATATATATATATATATATATATATATATATATATACACAATAATAAACAATTGTAATCTTGAAGATATGCGGCATTCACTATTTGTAAATCTCCATTGCAATTTAACCTGACTTAGCTTAAAAACGAGACCCTTGCTTTTATTATTGTGTCACGATATCTAGGTCGTGTCTTTTCATACAATAACATCAATATAATTCATTTTAAGCTAATATATTATTTTTACTGCCTACTTATTAGATAAGCCCGTCAGTAGGCTAGAGGTGTATCTTGTTCCCTGAACATATTGCCAAGTCAAAGAAGCTGGACCACCCCGCACTGCTGTCTTCAGTCAGTCATCCATTTGATCATCACACATGCGTCGAAGTTTGACATCCAATAGTTGGATAAGAAAGTATCATTGCTTTTTACATAAATAAAACATTCAAGTTCACAATAATTTTAAACTGGCCTAATGGCGTTGATGACAGGATACTGTAACCTATCCCAAGTCAATTTTTATAAACATTATTGTACCTCAACGTACCCGACGCTGATAAAAGTGGCCATTACCGGTAAACAGTGTAAAAAAGTGACTAATTGTCTAAAAACAATCGGTCAAAAAAATATTTAGTGCGACCAAACAAAGTTCTATCGGCTGGCCCCGTCAAAATGAGGGACCCACGCAGACAAATAGACGACCTCGACCGCATTCAAGAGCTGCTTAAAAATAAAGAAGACGAAGAAAAAAAATATAAAAAAAATTGAAGACCAGGTGAGCAAACCAATTATCCTTAGTGACACTGAGCGGATGGAAGACAACTCTTTCACCTTCCAAAAAGAAGACAAACAAACGCACACATGACGTATCTTCTCTCCCCCCCTCTAATCACGACTCATAATTCATATGGACTCTTGTCCACGGACGACATTGAAATACCACGCCCCACGGACTCGACAATTGTGATACGCAGTCCGCCAATCATCCTTAGGGGCAAATCTAAATGGCAATCCGTCACAAGAAAACTAACAACGAACAAAGTAAATTACACACAAGTAACAAATACAGTGGAAGGCATAAAAATTAAACATGCAACTACTGACGACTTCGCCTGCAATGGTAGACTGACGATCAACCCAGGCTTCAGGTGCCACTGCAAAATTCAGGAGATCGTGAAGGAGCCCATGCTTGAAATGAGGTCCGACTTCGCAAGCCCGCGAATCTGCAGGGAAACAACTTTACAGTGGAAATCCCCGACCGCGAGGCGTGGCGAGAGGAGACGCCGGGCATACCACGGGACGCGTTCGTCTGGTTCACGGACGAACCGACGGGGAGCGTGGGACGGTAGCAGGTGTTTATTCGGAAGGACCGAGGGTAAGTCATAGTATTTACCTCGGAGCCCATGAAACGGTCTTTCAGTCCGAAATGTATGCCATCCTGCACTGTGTGTGGGAGCACAAAAGGAGGGGCTACACGAACAAGCGGATCCTCATAGCCACAGGCAGCCAGGCAGCACTAAGTAGCCCACAGGTAAATTCCTGGCTGGTGAGTGAGTGCCGAGACGAGACAAGCGACCTGGCTGAGCAGAGTGTGGTTACCCTCATCTGGGTGCCGGGTCACTCGGGGGGTAAAGGCAATGAAGAAGCTGACAGTCTCGCGAAGAGAGGGTCAGCAGAACCATTTATGGGACCAGAACCGGTTCTTGGCGTGACAAAGAGCACTACCAGGGGAGCCATTAAGTCCTGGGTCAGAAACCAACACAAGGTGTACTGGGCAGACTGTCCAGGGCTCAGACATGGGAAGTCAATAATTGACGAACCCAGTTCAAAGAGAGCTATGGAGCTGCTAAATCTTAGCAGAGGACAGCTCAGGAACACAACAAGTCTCTTGACAGGACACATGGCCGTCAAGAAACACCTGCATAAAATGGGGCAGTTCGAGGGGGACCTCGCATGCAGACTCTGCGGCGGAATCAGCCCAGCACATCGTGCCCGAGTGTTAAAGCTCTGGACCACAAAAGACAACTGATCTACGGTCAGTCTAGACCGGAGACAGAGCATTATAAAACTTCCACTTACCAATCGCTGTGCAGACTAGTTCAAGGCACAGTGATTTTGGAATGGGTGGAGGAATAAGACTAAGGAGATGCACAATAAGCCAAAGGCTGCAGTGCTACCGGGGCGGTTAAGCCGCGGACGAGTCCTGAGGGAAACAAAAATTGACGACTTCAGAAAAATGACCAACATGCTGACACACGATAACACACCGTTCCATACATTTACCTACCTGACGACAAACAATCAAAAGTAGTCATTAGAGGCATACCCAGGACATTTCACTTAAAGTCATGTACAAGGGCCTTAAAAATAAAAGCACAACGACAAGCAAAACCATACGAATGACTAAAACAGTTAAAACACCAAAAGGCAAAGAGAAAATAATTATGCTCTTGATTCTAGTAATAGTAGACAAGGAGCATAGAAAAATCTACAGCTTGACCACCCTATGCAGACTGAAGATGCGCATGGAATTCCTCAAAAACACGGCCTCTACCAGACAGTGGTATCGATGCCAACTGTTCGGGCACTCGCAAACAGGATGTACAGGCCCATATAAATGCATCAAATGGGACCAAGGAGACCCCACTTAAGAATGTCCAAGAGCCAGGAAAGAAATAGCAACATGCGCAAATTGCAGCAGCGCACATCCCTCCAACTTCAGAGGCTGCAAATTCCACCCTATGAACAAAACCACATCTACTACTAATGCTTGGAACACTGACGTCATGACACAAGCACCAAAAATAGACCTAACAAACTTCCCCTCACTAAAAGACAAACCCGATAACTCAAGAGCCCAAACTTACATACACACATGTAAATAAACACGAAGCAAGAACAAATAGCGACAATAGTAACCAGCATGATGCTTCAATTTGCTGAAGCTAATAAAGACCCCCAAAAGCAAATAAAATTTGAATAACACAGGCCAACTTTTGACCTTAGCCATACAGTGAATGACCAGCCCCCAATAAACTACCGTTCCCTACAGATCGCCTGCTGGAACGCAGCAGGCATTAATAACAAAATCCACGAAACAAGAGACTTCATCGACAGACACAACATAGGCATAATGCTAATTAACGAGACTCATACCAGACCAGCTGATAAAATAAACGTACCTACTAACTGACTTACAAGGCTGACCCCCCGATAAAGCATGAGGGGACACAGAAGTCCTTGTTAAAAAGCAACTTAAACATTACCTACCACAACAAGCAGACACTAACCACATAGAACACACAACAATTATCATACAAACTCCAAGCAGAGACATTAGAATCTCGTCCTGTTATAAACGTCCTGACTCCCCAATGACACACGACTCAGACAAACTAATGCAGACAACATAGAGACTATCATAGCTGGTGACTTCAACAGCAAACATCCCACATGGAATCCAACTACCATCAGCAACTACGACGAACGAATCCTTCAATGTTAACTCGACAATAACCAGGACATACACTTCATTGCTCCAGACAGTCTCACTCGCTTCAGCCATACAGGCACCCTCAGTATCATCGACTTTGCCATTACCAAGAACTTCCCCTACCAGACACGTTATGACCATGAACAAGTTCAGCTCAAACCACAGCCCAGTGTCCTTACTACTGGGAGACGCCCAGACAACACAGACAGCAC
This sequence comes from Tillus elongatus, assembly GCA_964006375.1. Lineage (NCBI taxonomy): Eukaryota > Metazoa > Arthropoda > Insecta > Coleoptera > Cleridae > Tillus > Tillus elongatus. Next base: position 36,187,159 of record OZ023268.1, read on the forward strand.
TGTCGACAAAATCAACTGGAACAAACTGACTGAAGTACTGACGGAGGTTAGTTTCAAAATACCTGTAATTGTTTTAAATTTCTCGTATGATAACACATTTATATCACAAACTCCATAATTTAAACTGCTGCTATAAAATCTCATAAAGGGTCTATTTAAAATAAATTTTTTGAAAAAAATTTTTTTTTTCAAATGAAGAACAACAGCTAGTGAAAATTGAAACAAATGTAAGACCCGGTTAAGGACACTTCTTGCAATGTTTATTGTTTAAAATCCGCCTGTGTTTTAGAATGTTTGTTTAAAAATCACCAATTTTGACGTTTTAAACAGCGAGTTTGATGTTTATTGAAAAAAAAAATCATACAATTTTGAAAGCATTTTGTTGCAAATTTTGACCTTTCTGCTCAAAAAAGACTTAATCTTCGCCTGTAACATACAATACATTTTCTTACTCACATATTTTATTTTCGTATTTTGACGCCCGGTGCGAATGAATTTTGATGTTTTAATGTTTTTTCAACTTTTTTCTCTAGAGCTAGAAAGCTAAATTTTGATACATGATGTAACCTATATATAAGCAAATAGCATACCAAATTTGGTTAAAAAGCTTTGCTATTTTCCAAGATATGGCTAACGAACTTGTCTAAGCAATTTTTCAAAGGAATAATATGCATGCCAAGTTCCATTAAAATCGATAACTAAATAAATTATGAACCGATTTTAATATATAAATTTAAATGGGCCCTGGATATGGGTTTTAGGGGGGGCTACTTCGTGCTCACTTGAAGACTATTTTTCAAAATTTCAAAGCCCATCAAGAAGCTCAAGAACAAGTTTACTGCTGGACCAGATTTGGTGCCATCCTTTTTGATTAAGGACTTTGCGCATGCTCTTCTCAAACCCCTTAGCACCCTATTTAACTTGTCGCTGCACACACATTGCTTCTCTGAGGTTTGGAAGGTTGCTCGGATCTGTCCTGTTTTTAAGTCTGGAGACTGTTCAAGGGTCAGCAACTACAGGCCTATAGCTATCCTACGTAATTTTGCTAAGATTTTTGAGACAGTTGTGCATGCTCGTATTTATCCTGCCGTGAAGTATGGCTTGTCACAATACCAGCATGGGTTTATGGAGGGGCGCTCAACACTGACGAATTTATCTCTGTTCACACAGTATGTGAGTGAAGCTTTGGATGGACGGAGTCAGGTGGATGTCATTTATACAGACCTCTCCAAAAGACTGTTCGATCGTGTTGACCACTCAACACTTCCGTACAAGCTGCATTTGGTGGGCCTTGATGGATGGCTGATAGCATTCTTTGGATCCTACTTGACTAACCTTGTGCAATATGTTTTTTATAATGGGTTCCACAGGGTTCCAATCTTGGCCCATTCCTCTTTTTGTTATTTATCAACGACATAAGCTCTGTAATTTCTGGTAATCATCTATTATTTGCTGATGATCTCAAATTATGATCAAGTGTTCACGATATTGGTGACTGTTCAAGGCTCCAGGTGGACCTTGACAACTTACAGCTGTGGTGTGTTGAGAACATACTTGAATTAAATGTCTCGAAGTGCAAAGTGATGACATACACTAGAAAAACCAGCCGTGGGTGGTGTACCATTGGCTAGGACTGAAACACACAAGGATCTTGGCATTGTATATGATGAACATTTAAGTTTTACTGGACATATTCAAACAATTAAGGCATCCTGTTTGAAGTTTATGGGTTTCATTATAAGGAATGGCAGATCACTTTCCAATTTGGATAGCTTGAAAATTATCTATTTTGCTTACATTAGATCAAGGATTGAATATTGTAGCTTGGCTTTTGATCCCTTTTATAGTGTTCAGATTGGTGCTCTAGAAAATGTTCAGCGTAAGTTTTTAAGACATCTTGTATATAGGGCATCTGGTACCTACCCACAGAGGGGATGCGATCATGGTCAATGGCTGATGCAGGCTGGCGTACCCAGTTTGTATTCGTGTAGAAATGTTGCATCTGTAATGTTCCTGCATAACTTCTTTCATGGTAAAGTTGATTGTCCAGACTTATTAATGCAATTAAATTTCTCAGTTCCACAGGCTGCATCTAGAGTGATGAGAGTGTTTAAGCCTCCAATACCAAGGACTAACTTGTATATGAAATCACCTGTGTATACAATGTGCTCTGACTTTAACGACATTGCAAACTTGTGCGACTTCTATTCGGATAAAGCTGCGGTTATTTGTAGGGTGACTATATCTTACTTTGTGGGTTATTAGGACCCCATTATATGTACTGTTTTGTGGAATTTCTGCCTTGTGATGTTTGGCATAGTATTTTAGTTTTGTTTTTAGAAGTATTTTTTGTTCACATTGTTAAATATTGTCCTTTTTGTTTGGTGCCATATTAATGGGATGATCCTGTTGGGCATGTATTCAATAAATAAATAAATAAACAAAGTCGGGATCTCTTCACTGGCGAACTTTTTCTACGAAAATTCGCTAAGGAGAATATCTTAGGCGTGTTCCTTAGTAGTTAACATTTTGGAATGAGAATTAAGCACGTTATAAACGATGGATGTAAATTTAAATGGAAGTAAATAAATAATATCTGAATTTTATTCAGCAAATGGCAATTTTTAGACTTTTGACAATAATATACATATTTTACCATACGAATATCACACATCTAAAACATATCACTGCGCTTGCGTAATATCTTTGGTGAATTCTGGTGATTTAGACCAAAATTTAGTGAATTTTTTAAGCTACAATCTGGTGAAATTTTTAATTTTAGGTTGGCAATGCTGTTCGAATCGCTGGTCGTTTTCTAATTTAGCGGTCTCGCTTGCTGCTTTCAGTTCCTTGTTAGTCCTCACGTGGCACCATGGCAGATCAAAAGCCAAAAAGTAGTAAAAAAATCAATTGATATGAAGACCCAAAGGGCAATTCTCCAGGAAATTGATAAAGCTGAATTTAACAAAATATCAATAGTCCAGAAGTTCAATATTCCGAAGTCTACCCTATCCACCATAATATAAAACCGCAATAAAATTGTGGGTAGGAGAGCATCTGGGTCATTTGCTTCAAAATGTGGACAGCAAAATTCGAAAACATCGAATACGAATTAATGGAGAGGTTCACTCATGTAAGATCATAAAATCTCCCCATTCCTGGCCTTATAATTCAGAAAAAGGCCAAGGAAATTGCTCAGACTCTACCACGAGGGGGAGGAATCGCTCCAGCACATCTTGTGCGAGTGTAAAGCTCTGGACTGCAAAAGACAACTGATCTACGGTCAGTCTAGACCGGAGACAGAGCAATATAAAACTTCACCCTACCAATCGCTGTGCAGACTAATTCAAGGCACAGTGATTTTGGAATGGGTGGAGTAGACTAAGGGCATGTGCAATAAGCCAAAGGCTGCAGTGCTATCGGGGTGGCAAACACGCGGACGAGCCCTGAGGGAGCAAAAGAAAAGGAAATTGCTCTAAATTATGGCATGTAAACTTTTGAATGTTCATCTGGTTGGCTCTAGAGGTTTCAAAAGTGACAAAGTATCGTTTCGCAAGAGATATGCGGTGAAGCGGCAAAAATAAGTGCAACCACAGTGATGGATTGGTTGTCTACAGTTGAAGCCAATAAAAATCGTATTTACCTAAAGGCATTTTAATATGGACGAGACTGTAATTTTCTATAATCTGTTGCCAGACAGAACTTTGAACCTCAAAGGAATTTATGATTTTACAATAACCCAGGCTGTGAGTTTCTCTGACCCATCAGAATTGCAACAGAGCACCACAGTTCGCCTTTTTGTGCTTTTCGCTTCGCAACACAAACGTGAAAAGCACACAAAGGCTAACTGTGGTGCTTTGTTGCAATTATGATGGGTCAGAGAAACACACAGCCTGGGTTATTGCAAAATGAGAAAATCCACAATGCTTTAAAAACATTAATTAAGCTTAATTTGCCCTGTGAATACACATGTCACAAATCTTCAGGGATTGATGTGAAAGCCTTTACGGAATGGTTACTTAAACTTAATTGCTGTATAATCACACAGCATCGTCACATTTTACTAACGTTTGATCACTGTGCTGCTCATAAAGTAGACGATCTGGTATTGTCTAATCTAAAAATCTACTTTTTCCTGCAAATACAACAAGTCGCCTCCAACATCTTGACCAGGGAATCATTGCTAATGTAAAACCGCCTTATATAACCAGATCAGTAAAATTCATTAGATCACTTGAAACTAATGAACAAGTTACCAACTGGGACTTATTACAGGCTGTTCATGAGACTGCTGCTGCTGATACAATTCGAAAATGTTTTGAAAAGCGTGGTCTATGCCAGCAATAAATGTCCCAGAAAATCAGAGTCACGAAGTTATGCTTTCCAGAGGAATGGGCTGTCCTCTCTTCAACCAATATCACTTTCAAAGACTTTATGCAGACTGATTCTGACTTATCAATTTGTCCAGGACCATTCCAACAAAACAAATTAGAAGAGAACCTCCATTCCTGAACATCAACATGTATCATCAGATGAAAGTAAGGAGGAAGGAATTATTAAACCATTCAAAGTGGAGGTGGTATGTCAGTTTTGTCGATATTACACAGATTTGCAGCCACAAGTGACGTCTCTGAGAAATTTCATTCGTATGTTGACTTGATAGACAGTGAATGCACAACAAAAATGAGACCAGTGATGGTCCAAAAAATATCCGTGACTTTTTGTGAAATGTTCTTATATATATATATATATATATATATATATATATATATATATATATATATATATATATATATATATATATATATATATATATATATATATATATATATATATATATATATATATTTAATGATTTATATATGTACATGCTTATTTTTATTGCTCGAGTTAGACTTTATATAAGTAAAAAAATCCTAACAAAACTACGCATTATATACATATATGATTTAATTTTTTGGCTACCAAATGTGATAGATACATATAATATGTAATATGTAAATTAATAGGTTAAGGCGAATTCCAATAACACAAACTCCCGAACAGCTGGTCCCTATGAGTTCATGTTAAAGAAGGTTAATTGGATCTTGGTTAAGGAAATGAATTAAAATAGAAAATTATTATTACTATTATACATGTTTGACACTCACCTATGATACCAACATATTCATGGATTAAATAAATTCAATTTAGTTATAAAATTTTTCGTACCGTAGTTGTTTTTTATTTTTCTGTAGTAATAATAATAATTACTAACAATAGTTAATTACCTGAACATGATAATATAAGGACTGTTTCTTGAGGTTTTAAATTTCCTATTTCAATTACAGCCAAATAAGCTGTTAAATAGTTGACAAACATGGCAGCGCCTTCCTCACAACTAATATCATCAGGCAGTGGAAAACATTTATCTTTTGGAACTCTAACTTTCTCTCTATACATTCCCCCATTATGATCATAACAAATTACTTTCTGTCCAACCTAAAACAATCAATTAACGAATAAAAATGTAGAAGCGTTCTTTTTGGCTTTAGAATAGCTTTCTATTTATTCTGTACGACATCGTCATACAGAATAAAATCGAAATTATTTATAGGCACCCATCACACCATCTGGATGAAGAAGCAAAAATACACGAAGTCACAACAGGCAACCAGTGCACATTTGCAGCAACATTCCGAAGATCCTCAATTCGAGGGCAACAACCAAAATTGCCACGGAGGCAAAGAAATCACCTGCATGAGCATCCGGAGCCCAGGAGTCATACTATTTATAACAGGATTTTTAACACTGCATTTCTGTATACTATACAAGGAGAAAGGTTAAGGACAAGGCCGCAAGGAGACAACCAACATGTGTTTCAAGCTTATTAGCTAGCATCAGTACGATATAGCCAAGTGATGATGGGAACACTCTGGATGAAGTAGCAAAAATACACGGAGTCACAACAGGCAACCAGTGCACATTTGCAGCCAACATTCGGAAGACCCTCAATTTGAGGGCAACAACCAAAATCGCCACGGAGACAAAGAAATCACCTGCGTGAGCATCCGGATGTTGCTGCATACTTAATGAAACACCCTGTATATAGTTTCAGTAAGTATTATTTCTATCACAATTTGTGTCTACCTACAGTGCCTCGTTAAACACATTAATTTTGATGTATATCAATAAAATTTAATATAAAATTTGAAATAACTTGTACAATTTGTCTCATTGTAATTTCGTGGTTCTACTTGTTCACAATCTACTTTTATGCTAATTTTGAAGCTCGATTTGTGTTTGCACTTAATTTTTATGCTTTGCTAATTACTATTTCATTACAATATATATATATATATATATATATATATATATATATATATATATATATATATATATATATATATATATATATATATATATATATATATATATATATATATATATATATATTATATATATATATATATATATAATCACTGCACCTTGAACTAGTCTGCACAGCGATCGGTAGGGTGAAGTTTTATAGTGCTCTGTCTCCGGTCTAGACTGACCGTAGATCAGTTGTCTTCTGCGGTCCAGAGCTTTACACTCGCACAAGATGTGCTGAGCTGATTCCTCCCCCTTGCCGCAGAGTCTGCATGCGAGGTCCCCCTCGAGCCGCCCCATTTTATGCAGATGTTTCTTGACGGCCATGTGTCCTGTCAAGAGACCTGTTATGTTTCTGAGCTGTCCTCTGCTAAGATTTAGCAGCTCCACAGCTCTCTTTGAACAGGGTTCGTCAATTATTGACTTCCCATGTCTGAGTCCTGGACAGTCTGCCCAATACACCTTGTGTTGGTTTCTCACCCAGGACTTAATGGTTCCCCTGGCAGTGCTCTTTGTCACGCCCAGAGCCGGTTCTGGTACCATAAATGGTTCTGCTGACCCTCTCTTAGCGAGACTGTCAGATTCTCGCTTGCCATTGACCCCCGAGTGACCCGGCACCCAGATGAGGGTGACCTCATTCTGCCCAGCCAGGTCGCTCGTCTCGTCTCGGCAGTCACTCAACAACCAGGAATTTACCCGTGGGCCACTTAGGGCCTTAAGGGCTGCCTGGCTGTCTGTGGCTATGAGGATCCGCTTGTTGGTGTAGCCCCTCCTCATGTTCTCCCGCACACAGTGCAGGATGGCGTACATTTCGGCCTGAAAGACCGTTGCATGAACTCCGAGGGAAATACAATGACTCACCCTCGGTCCTTCCGAATAAACACCTGCCCCCGTCCCACGCTCCCCGCCAGATCCGTCCGTGAACCAGACAAGCGCGCCCCGTGGTGTGCCCAGCGTCTCCTCCCGCCATGCCTCTTGGTCGGGGATTTCCACTGTAAAGTTGTTTTCCCTGCAGATTCGCGGGATCGCGAAGTCTGGCCTCATTTCAAGAATGGGCTGCTTCACGATCTCCTAAAGTTTGCAGTGGCCCCTGAAGCCTGGGTTGTCTACCATTGCAGGCTAGTCTGTATAGTCTTAGCCTGGCCTCCCCCATAATAACTAAGTGTAGGGGGGGGGGGGGCAGATCCAGCAACACCTCCATGGCGGCTGTTGGGGTTGAAGACATGGCCCCTGTGATGCCTAGGCAGCCATGCTTTGTATCTTGCCTAGTTTTTGTTTGGCACTGGATTGTGTCACCCTAGGCCACGAGACCAGTGCCGCGTATGTCAACGATGGTCTGACCACCCTTGTGTACAGCCAGTGGACAATACTAGGTCATAGTCCTCACGTTTTTCCATATCGCCGCCTAGTGACGGCTAAGGTCATGATTGCCTTACGCAGTATTTTTTCAATGTGACCATTCCAGGTTAGCTTAGAGTCCAATACGACCCCAAAATATTTTACCTCCCTCGCCATTGGAATGTTCCTACTGTATAGAGTGAGAGTTATGTGGCTCTCCCACTCCTCCTCGTAAACGGTATGACGGTTGCTTTCTCGGGGCTCACCACGAGCCCTTGACTAACCGTCGACCCTTCCACCACTTTCAGTGCTGTCTGCATGCGCTCCCACACTGACTGTGTGACCTTTCCTCGGACTATGATGACAATGTCGTCCGCATAGCCCTGTACCGCATAACCCCCCCCCCCCCCCCAGAGAGCCACCCCAGCAGGCCGTCCACGACTAGGCACCACAGCAAGGGAGACAGAACGCTCCCCTGCGGACACCCCGCCACGACCCCCGCCAGCAGAGTCGCTCCCGCGAGAGAGGTGAACACTACCCTGTCCCTGAGCATGGAACCGATCCACTTTCAGCAGGTCTCCTCTATTCCACGCTCCCTGGGAGCTACCAGAACCGATCTAAATGATGTGTTGCTGAAGGCCCCCAGCGTCACCTCCTTGTTCTCCAGCGTATTCTCCAGCTTCAGCACCAGTTGGTGCAGTGCTGTTTCTGTTGAGAATCCTGCTCTGTATGCATATTGTCCGCAGTGTAGGGGATATGCTTCCAGTACACCGCCCCTAATGTGCTGGCCAAGCAGTTTTTCCACTGTTTTTAGCAAGAAGGAAATGAGACTTATTGGCCTCAGGGACTTATGCCCAGTTTCACAAAGCTTGATTAAATATTTAACGGCCGGTTAGTTAATCAAGGATTAAGACGACCAATCACAGACTAGAATTCAGGTTGTTGCCATGACAACCAAATATTTTGAAGCTGTGATTGGTCGTCTGAAGCTCTGATTAACTAACCGGCCGTTAAATATTTAATCGAGCTTTGTGAAACTGGGCATAAGTCTGTTGGACGCCCAGGTTTAGCAATGAATACAACCCTGGCCAGTGTCCATGCCAGGCTGGCCCTCATAATGAGGGTAAGCGCCGGCGCCAGTATATCTATCCCCTGTTGGAGCATGATGGGCATTATTCCATCAAATCCCGGGGATTTGTATGGCTTAAAGCTGTTAATGGCCTATCTGATTTTGCTCCAAGTAACCACCTCTTTAGCGACTGTCCAGTCTACTCTAGATGCCCGCCTATAAGGCGCCTCTATTTCTGAGTGTTCTCAGTCCGGAGGTGATTGGTTTAGTATGTTACAGCCGGGATAGTGCGTTTGGAGTAAAATTTCCATACTTTCCTCCCCCGAACTTGTAAAGCCTCCCGTGGATGTTCTAAGGAAGCCTATGTTGGTCTGAGTGTCCTTGGACAGTATCTTGTGTAGTCGAGCGCTCTCGGACGTGTTCTCCACTTCCTCGCAGTGCCTCGTCCACGACTCCTTCTTGGCGTCCCCCAGTCTTTTGTTATAGATCGTTAGGGCCTGTCTATATTCATCCCATGCTCCCGAGTTTTGGGCCGCGTTAAACAGCTTACGAACCCGCGTCCTCCTTTGCCTGAGGTCCTCGTTCCACCACGGGACGTTCCTGGTGTATGTGTAAAAATTTTTTAAACCATAAATTTGGATATGGAACCGGGGGCCAGTCACGTGGCCTAGGAAGCCGCCCGACCAGGCACCATTAGATTATTTTTATAGGGGTTATATCAAAGATCTTTTTTACCTTAACGTCGCCCTATTTCCGCGACTATGGCCAACCACCGACGCCAGGGATCAGTTTCACCTCACTATCCTGAAAATTCTGCCAGACCCATGCCTTTCAATAAGAACGGTAGAGATCTTTAACGCGTCCACATCACATGGACACGGGACCGACGGCTTAACGCCCCTTCCGGAGGACGGAATGTGCAGACATCCAACTTGCTCAAATACAATGCCAGAACCTCGGGTGATGTTAATTTATTACAGTTTGTACTGAAAAAGTGAAAGCGAGACCCTGGGAACCGAACCCAATAACCTTCGGTCACAGAGGCACACGTTCTTACCCCTGGACCACCGAGGCTCCTATATCAAAGATGTCATCTATTTTGGTTAGCCAAGAAATTTCGCCTCAAGTATCAGAAATGTGGAGCTTATTAGAAGATATGGCGTCCGCCAAACAGAAAATGGTCGCCAGTTTGAGCATATTTTATAAGTTACTTTGTCATTGTTAGCATTGTTTATTAACTGTTAATTATATTTTTGTGATTACTTTTGAACATGCATTTTTTTTTTGGTTGGATTTTCTCGAAAACTATTGAAATGAGAAAAAAATGTTTAACACATTATTGGTTAAGCATGAAATAAGGAATCCAAATCTTAAAAATCTTTAATAAAATACAGGGTGCTCCATTGAAAAAATCAAGTTTATGTATATCTAACTAAAGTATTATTGAAAGCAGCTTTTTTACCCAACAAATTTTTGGTCTGAAACTGTTTCTTATAGCATGTACAGGGGCTGTGGTATGTAGCATCTAGATAGATCTGAAACACCCTGTACATATATACAGTAGAGACCAGTTATAACGAACGCTTGGTTTATATGAACAAAATCCGAAATCCCAATATAAACCCCATTTAAACAATGCACTTGGTGCTTCTTTATAACAAACCTTGGTTAATATGAACGCTCGGTTATAGCGAACCTGTTGACATAACAAAAATGATAATAGGATCGCTTATAACAATCAGTGAGAACGTGACAATGAGAAGTCATTCCAGGAATAATACATAACTCCAGACAAGTCAAGTCCCGCACACATTTTTTCACAAAGTCTGCAACATTCTTCTACCACTGCTATTAATTTATTATACCTACTGTTTATAGCCAGAGTAGAGTGCTGATTTGCGTCTGTGAGTTTGCAGTTTAAATAAGTGTTTAGTTGTAACCTGTAGTTCTACCTATATCATTGTATCCTGCCAATTATACAACATCCAAAACATTCAGTATGAATAATAAACCTACTTCTAGACGGAATGCAATATCGATTGAAACCAAACTTAAAGTTATAAAACAGCTGGAGAATGAAGTATCAAACATTGATGTGTGTAACCAATTCAAACTTTCAAAATCAACAGTTTCCACCATAAGAGGAAATAAAAATAACATAAGAGAAGCGTGTAATGCTGGAAAAATTGCAAAACTCAAGCGACTAAGAAAACCTACCAGACCGGATGTGGACAATGCGCTAATAAAATGGTTTTCAACACAGAGAACTCAAAATGTACCTATAAGCGGCGCTATGCTGCGAGAAAAGGCAGAAATTTTTGCCAAAACTATTGTTAATGTTGGATTGGAGAACAATACTGAAGAAAATAAGAACCCAATTGCCGTGTGTAATATGGAAGATAGCAATAGGTTCGTGTGTTCCAAAGGTTGGAGTGAACGATTTAAGAAACGGTACGGCATTTTAGCAGGAAGAATGCATGGCGAAGCTGCGAGTGTTGACAAAAACATCACCAAATCCCGGTTAGAAACTCAGTGGCATGACCTGCATTGTCATTACTCTCAAAATGACACTTTTAACGGAGACGAGATGAGATTGTTCTACAAGTTAACTCCAGATAAAACATTAAAATTTAAGGGAGAAAAATTTAGTGGTGGCAAGCAGGCCAAGGAACGGTTAACAGTGTTTGTGTGCGCTAATATGAGTGGGACAGAAAAACGTAAACTGTTCGTAATCGTAAAATCTAAAAGACCAAGGTGTTTTAAAAACTGCGTAAATTTACCGGTTAGTTATACCGCTAATCGCCGCGCCTGGATCACATCAGACCTGTTCGAAGCAGAGATTCGCGGTTGGGATGCTGATTTAGCCAGACAGAAGAGAAAAATTTTGTTAGTGGTCAAGAACTGTCCCGCACATCCACGTTTAGAAAATTTAGATTTTGTCAAGTTAGTGTTCTTACCTCTAAATGCAACAGCAATATTACAGTCCATGGATCAGGGCGTGATTCGGTTCCTTAAGGCTCATTACAAAAAATTAATGATTGTACGTCTCCTGAATAGTATGGAAAAAAAAAGAAACTTTCTGTTACCATATTGGATGCAATCACTATGCTACAACTTGGCAACGAGTAACATCTTTTACAATCAAGAATTGTTTTTGTCACGCCGGATTTATAAAAGAAAATTTACAAGATGATAACTGGGACCCTGCAAGCAACCTGTCGTTGATAGAGTGCTTAAAATAAACAGCACATCGAATGAAGCTGAAGAGAAATAATTATTGGTTTGGGCAAATAAGAACAACATTACCGAATGTAATCTTCCCGAACTCGATTTATATTTACAAGCTGATGACGACATTTTAACGACCCAGGCGACGTCAGACGCGGCTATAATTCAAAGTGTTATGGAAAATCACAGCACAAATGATGAGGAAGTAGATGATATTGTTCCATATGAATCACCTAATATTGACATTCAAGATGCATTAACATCTGTAAAAGTTATTTCCAATTTTCTAATAAGCAAGGAACGTGTTTCTCCCATAGCTCAAGAAGCTTTTGATGTTTTAAACCGTGAATTATAATTATTCTACCTAAAACAAAGGAAGCCACAAAAACAGCTGAAGATTACAGACTTTTTGTAAAATCAGTTGGATACATGTGTATGCATTTTATTTTATCTTCTAGTTTGTTTATGAATTTAATATAGTATAACACAAATACATATTTTTTACTTGACTGGTGCGTGTTTATTTCAAGTCACGTATTTTGTACATGACCTTTTATTACGAACGATCTGCTATAACGAACATTTGCGGCGGTCCCTTGAGTGTTCGTTATAACCGATCTTATATATATATACATATATATATATATATATATATATATATAACATAAAAATATAAACGGACTCTGAATTTGGGTTCTAGGGACTCTAATTCGCGCTAATTTAAAAAAAATTCAGACAATTCAAAATGTTACCTCTATTAGCGATTTTAAAAATAAAAGTTCACTAAAAATAGTGGCATACAACATTCAAATCAATTATAAATTTAATTTTAAAAGCAAACCTTTAATTCTGTGTCTTCACATTCAATAGCAGTTATGGTGCCAGCACATTCCATACCAAGTACGAAAGGTAGCTTCCTCTTGATCAGACCTTTTCTAGTGTAGAGATCGGCAAAGTTTAAACCTGCATATTTTACTTCTACTTCCACATTGTCTTTTAAAAGTGGTAGTTGGTAATTTTCCACCTATAAAAAAATCGATATATATTTTAAGCAGAGTATAAACTGGTTTTCAAACAATGTAAAATATAAACACTTATTTGGAACTAACAGTTAGAAAAATAGCTCCGTACATATGTTTCTGAAAACAATTTTCACAACTGCCTTCGGGAGGTTGTCTGCAAATGTACCATACAAATATACAGCAAAGTTTGTTACATATTGGTGTTCCCAAACTTTCTTCAAGAAATAAAGATTCTTTTATATGCCCGCATCTAGGACAAATATTAGAAGACATTCAATCTTATAAGTATCAGAAATGAGTGATTTACACAATATGGTCCATAAGACAGCAGACGTTATTTTAATATTTCTAACATTAAAACCATATGTATTGAGTTTATTATTAATTCAGTAATAATTTAGCTTTATTGTATTCACTTATTTTTTTTATATTTTATTTAGACCTTGCTATTGATTTTTGTTGCTCATATTTTCACTAAATTTAGGCATTACACCATTTTGAATACTTGTGTTAATAAGTAAATTAATGAAGTACTTCAATTGTCGTTGAAGTTTGTGCAATGGACTGCATGGATTATTAATCCATAAATATTTTTCATGATATACGCATTAATGACAACCTTTTAGTGAATTTTCTGTACAAAAATTTACTAATGAAGAGATCCCGACTTTTGAATTTTGAAAAAATTTCTTCAAATGAGCGCTAATTAGGCTCCCTAGAACACATATCCGGGGTCAGTTTCGATTTTTATATGTTTATATATATATATATATATATATATATATATATATATATATATATATATATATATATATATATATATATATATATATATATATATATATATATATATATATATATATACACACAGGGTTACAACTAATTAATTGCGCTCACTATTGGCATCTCAGTAATGGTAAGAGATACAGGGTTAGTTAAATTACAAAAAGGTTGCGTAAATTTTAGCTGATCGAATATATGAAAACAAATTTTGAATACGTCGATTCGTTCGTGAAATATCATGAAAAAACTGAAAAACTCTATTTTCAAAATTTTACAATAAATCCCTTATTATCAAAAATGGGCTCCTAATTTTAGCTATATGAGCATAATTTGATATGAGCAATCAACTGGCGGCATCGGAATTGACGAATCTGCTTTAATTTTTGCGCCGCGATAGTCAACTTTTTTTATCTTATGGCCGCTATATTGGATTTTCAATTCTTCAGATGGCAAAAAAATTCACCTTTCAAATGGTATAACACACTTCATATTTTTCTTCATAAACATTGTACAAATAAATAAAAAATAATTATGGTCGCAAATATCAAGTAGGTATGTGTCATTGTTTTGTAATTTGTTGTTACGATTTATTTGAACTGTCAGTTTGAAATCTACTTGATTTATGCATAAAAAACATTTTATTTCAAGACTTGTGTTAAATTTGTTCTAAAATTGTATTTCCAAAATGGTTCGCTTTACTGTGGAAGAGAGAAGAGATATGTATGAAGCATACATCAGAAGTTTTAGAAATTCGTCCCGTGCTTCCCAGTTATACTAAGAAAAATATCCAGAACGTGTGCAGCCAAGTCGGTATATCTTCGCCAGAATAGCAAGAGTGATGGATGAAACTGGTACTTTGATGAGAAAGCGTGTTCCCTACAGTGTGGAACCCAGTGCTAACGAAATCAATGCTCTTGCTCAAGTCAATATAAAGTCAAACTTATCCACAACACATATTGCGAGAGAATGTGGAAGAAGCCAGCAGGTAGTGTCAAATATTCTAAAAAAACACAAATATCATCCTTATAAATACACCATAGTGCAAGCACTTTATGGGGCAGATCACGACCGGCAGTTGCAATTTTGCCAATGGTTTGCTAGGAAGTTGCAAATATACAATGCTTTCACAACTAACATATTGTGGTCGGATGAGAGTACATTTACAAATAATGGTTTGTTTAATAGACAGAATCGCCGTTACTGGAGTACAGAGAGAATCCTTATCTTTTGTATGAGTCGCGACATCAAAATAGGGTGAGTGTAAACGTTTGGTGTCACCTTTAAACTATACAGTTATGGGACCATTTTTCATAAGCAATAGGTTGAATGGCGATGGATACCTTCATCTGTTAACTAATAACCTTATGAAAGTTTTTTTTAACCTCCCTTTGCAACACAGAGCCAACATATGGCAAGACGGTGCACCTGCACACAACTGCCGAGCCGTAAAAGCTTATCTACACCAGACGTTTGGAGATAGATGGATAGGCAATAATGGACCCGCTCGCATGACGACAAGATCCCCAGATCTAACTCCAACGGACTAATTCTTCTGGGGATATGTCAAAAATTTTGTTTACCTTGAGCATTTTGACAACGAAGAAGAGTTAAAGAATATTATAATAGATGAAATTTGCTCCACATCTCCTGCTATGATAAGATCAGCAACACAAGGTATGCGCGAGAGAGTTAGTCAATGCATAAATAACAATGGAATACATTTTGCACATCTTCATTAACATTACACACATTTATTATTTAGTAGGAAGTATTTGTTATGTATTGGTAGTTTGTTTATTCACTAGTTGTAAGTTTCGTTAGTATCTATGGTTAATATGATTTTATTCTTTTAATTTAAATCTTCTGTGCTGACATTTTGACAAATAACGAATGTTGATGACACATACCTACTTGATATTTGCGACCATAATTCGTTTTTAATTTATTTGTAGAATGTTTATGAAGAAAAATATGAAGTGTGTTATACCATTCGAAATGTGATTTTTTTTGCCTCTAAAAAATTACTAATCCAATATGGCGGCCATAAGAGAAAAAAAGTTGACTATCGCTACGCAAAAATTAGAGCAGATACGTCAATTCTGATGGTCAGTTGATTGCTCATATCAAATTATGCTCACATAGCAAAAATTAGGAGCCCATTTTTGATAATAAGGGATTTCTTGTAAAATTTTGAAAATTAAGTTTTTCAGTTTTTTCAGGATATTTCACGAATCAACATATTCACAATTTGTTTTCAGGTTTTGGATCAGCTAAAATTTACTCAACTTTTTGGTAATTTAACCAACTCTGTATCTCTTACCGTTTCTGAGATGCCAATAGTGAGCAATTAATTAGTTGTAAGCCTATATATATATATATATATATATATATATATATATATATATATATATATATATATATATATATATATATATATATATATATATATATATATATTTATATATATATATATATATATATATATATATATATATATATATATATATATATATATATCCGGAAATAACAAAGTAAGGGCAACCAAACTTGGTATATCGTTTTATATCGCTATAGGTAAATTACCTACCAAAATTTAGCGCTGTATGTCAAAAGAAAAAAAAGTTATGGGCATTTAAAGCAAAATAAATTGGGGTTTTCCTCAAAACGTCAAAGTGACAATTTAAAACGTCCAAATTGGCAACATTTAGGCAAAGAACTTGAATCTAATACCGGCTATGGAAAGAAAATGTCTCAAGAAGAATGTTTTACAAACCCTGAAGTCTTAGTTTCAACCGTCATTGTCATTCATTTTAATAAAATGTTTCCAGAAAATTCATCTCAAATAGACCCTTTCTCTGATGCTTGGCAGTAGTCTTAGCTATAGAGTTTATCGTTTAATGATGTATAACTTTGGTCGAATTTTCGTAAAAAATCAATAAAGCTCAATATATCCGTTATTCTACAAGATATGAAAAAAAAATTGTATACATTAATTATAGGGTGTCTGGAGCTACATCTTAAAAAATTATTTATACAATCACAGGGTGGCCCATAAGTCGTTGATGATACAAATAATCTTTTTTTAGTCAAACACGCCTTATGTTATTACATTTTTGCATTTTCCATCGAAATATAATACATGTTTGTATGTAAATAAATTTTGGACGCAGCAAGTGCGTTATGGTAGCGAATTTTGATTAAATGCTTCATATTTGAAAAGCTCAATTTGCTATTAACCTATACGGTTGACCAAAAAACGGATTTTTTCGGTTACACTTTAAGTTTACTTTCGGAAATTTTTGTACGTTTCCAAACAATAAAGTTATTTTGATGAAACATGGCACATTGTTTTTACTATATATGTTATACTGGTAATCAAATTTGATGCCTGCTTTCTGAAAAAAAAACACACATACTTATTTGCTATGAAAAACATTTTAATGAAAATTCACTACCATAACGCACTTGCTGTGTCCCGAACTTTTTACATATTATAGCTACCCTCTCTAGTAAATACCTACATACAAGCATAATTTACCAACCAAGTTATGTTACCTACTTTATCTATGGGTGATCGGTGATCCTAATCATATTGCTGTGCCTATACCACAACATAACAAACAATTAAGGTGTGGTAGGTGTAAGATTACCAGAAGCCATAAGGAATATTATTAGTTGGAAAATTTACCTTAGGGTAAGTTTGCAGCTTACCTCCTGAACACTTTACAAAAAATTGTTTTCAGAAACATACCTAGGAACCCTCCGCCCTGGATGCACAAACCACAAGAAAAATTTCTTGTTCACACCCCCAAGGAACTTACAGGACCAGGAGTGAATAGGGGTGCTGGGCGGGGTAGGTAGTAAAAAGGTAATATAAGCAGAAAATGCAAAGAAAACGGCTTGAAAGTTGTCTTTTTCACATCTTGAAGCCATATCTCCTGAAAGCCTGCCTACCCCGCACAGCAGCCCTATTCGTTCCAGGTCCCTTAACTACCTTGGGGGGTATGAACAGGAATATTTTCTTATGGTTTATGCAACGAGGGTGGTTGTATGCACGCGAGAGGGGAAGGAAAATCCCCAGGATGAAGCTCCACCACCCCCCGCCTCCACCTTGTCACAAGTAGAACGCTAGAGTGGAGGGGGTGCTTTGTCGTGGGCATTTTCCTTCCTTTCGCGTGCAATCGTTGCATAAACAACAACAAAAATTCTTGTTTATATCCCCCAAGGAAATTTCAGGACCTGGGGCGAATAGAGGTGCTGTGCGGGGTAGGCAGGGTTTAAGCGGGATATGGCTTCAAGATGAGATTTATTTTTTACTACCTACCCCGCCCAGCATCCCTATTGACTCCTGGTACCGTAGCTTCTCTGGGGGTTGTGAACAAGAAATTTTTCTTGTGGTTTGTCCATTATGGGGGGGAGGTCCCTATGCATGTTTCTGAAAACAATTTTTTGAAAAACGTTCAGGAGGTAATCTGCAAACTTACCCCTATTAGTTTTTAATATTACTTAGGTTGTCAGCAGTCTCAGTCTAGCACTGAGCAACATAAATATAGGTACCTACCTAATGCTTATTTATTACCTATTACATATTTGAAATATTGTAATTATGTGCAAATAGTTATACTTACGGAAAGACATTCATAGCCACCAAATTTCTTAACAAGTACTGATCTTGAAAAAGCCATAACTTATTTTCATAAAAAATTCTTGTAGGTACTTATAAAGGAAGAAAGACGGCAGTTTTACTTTTAAAAGTTTGAAAGATAGTTATAAATTTAATATCACAGCAACACATTAAAGGAAACTAAAAAAAAAACACGGTACAGTAAACAGATTTTAAATTAAACACAAGATTCTAGGTACTAATTTTACTTTCAGATAGTTAGGTACCACATTAAATAAACCTAACAATATACTTTTGACTCTTAGGTCATGCTTTTTATTTATTTATTATTAACATCTAATCCTAAACCCTAACCATTAAAACTCATTATATTGTATACATGTATTTTTTTCTTCTTCGTTCTTCTTCTGCTGTTTAGTCACATATCTGGTGTTACTACTTCATCTATGGCCTGTGGTCAGTTATCTACTGCAAAAAGGCAAGAAGAGGTCAAGGTCAAATCAGGTTATACATTAATGTAACAGTCATTAAGCTGTGATATAAATACTGACAATGACCTTACGATAAAAAGTTGCTTAAGTTTATTCCAAGAAACTATTATCATATTACACAATACCTATGTAGAATATCTATTAAAATAACATATTATATTATCCATTTATATAGGTGCATTTAAAAGTTTAAATTATGTTAGAAAATACACTAAGTGAAGACTTGGAGAACCCAAATCACCATAACACATATTTTTAAAGACCTGACGATCGTTTCACTAACCTAATTAACGTAATCAGAGGATGAAACATTCTAACTACTTACTACTAACATCACCTTTCATACGCTGAATCTTAGGTAAAGAACGATACCGAGAGGGAGACTAAATCGCAGGCAAATTTTTCAGTGTATTGTATTTTAATTGCCGGACGAGGTTTTTGAACTTCCTTTATCACTTTACCTGGCAGGTTTCGGAATGTTTATCTACATCAAAGACAGAGCGCAAACAGAGGACTACAAACAAAAGTGGCGGAGCTCGGTTTAAGGAAGTTTTGTTTTTTATTGCCGGCCTCGAAATTTAAATACTTTCGTACGCATCTAGCTTCGCTGGCTGTCTAACATTTTTGATAAGTTTCAGATTTTATTTATCAATGTGGTGGTTATTATCCCAAATATGTGGTGCGACGCATGAGTTGTATACACTAGCGTATCTCAGCTGTGCCAGATGTTCACGAAATCTAGTCTAAATGGTTCTCTGACAACGTAATTAAGATTACAATCTTTACAACCTATCTTATAGATAACCGACATTTCAGTGGCTTTAACTTTATCTTTCGTATTACCTAACAAATTTCTTAAATTATTTTTTGTCGAAAAAGCTAGCTGCAAATCGGCTTTCTTTAAAATGCTCTCGAGATCCCTTGTGATATGCGGTTCAAAAGGTAGGCAAACAAACTTTTTTCTATTTTATCTTTCCCGAATGTCGTGCATTCCGCTAACATTTTCTTTGCTCTGTGTTATGTTTGGCCACGTTTTTAGTGTACTCTAATTCTATACTATATTGTTACGTTCTACGGGGCTCTGGATTCGTTGACTAACAAAACACAGCTTTTCAAACTACTAATTTGTTATAAGCAATTATTTTCCAACACCAGTATCAACTAAAATGTTTCTCTCTATTATTAAATGTCCATAGAATTATATTCCACTATTCGCCTTCTATGATCGCTTCTTAAACACCAACACCTACCGTTGACTCGCTTAATACTCTATGATCACTTCTTCACCACACCGACTTAATACTGAACTAACTTACTCTGCGCACCGCTCGTCTATTTATACTGTCCATGGAGATTCTAGACCTTCTACACTTTTCTATACCTGTCACTTCTGGTCCGTTCTAGAAATATAATTCCAGAGTGTTCTCTCTTACCAACACACTTTATAATTGACATCTGACCATAGTATAAACAAAGTCCATAAACTTAATTCTCATAGACAAATGTGACACTGCCCCCCTCTTACATTCGATCGTCCCGATCGAATTCTGACACTTCTTGGAATGGCGTAAGTCTGTGGATATGGACCACCTTCATCTTGCTCTTCGGGCTCCTCTGAATTCGATAGACAATGTCATTGATTCTTTTGACCACCTTATAAGGACCTTCCCATAATTTCTGTAGTTTCGGTGATCATCCTTGCGTCGTACTGGATTGTAGAACCACACACGATCTCCTTCTTTACAACCAGCTGAATTAGCTCACACGTCATACCGGGTCTTTATGCGGTCGTTTTCTACTCGTATATGCATTCTGACAGCAGAGTGGATGGCTTCTATTCTTCTTTCCAAATCTTTTATGTATTCATCAGTTGGCCGTGGAGCATCTGTTGGTTTTCCAAATATAATATCAGGATGAAGTCTTAACTCTCGCCCAAAAACCACGCTGGCCGGTGTATGTCCGGTAGTCTCATGTACAGCCGAGCGGTATGCCAGTAGAAATAATGGAATGTGTCGGTCCCAATCCGTTTGGTGTTCATTGACAAATATTCTTAAGTGGGACTC
Organism: Tillus elongatus; assembly: GCA_964006375.1. Taxonomy (NCBI): domain Eukaryota; kingdom Metazoa; phylum Arthropoda; class Insecta; order Coleoptera; family Cleridae; genus Tillus; species Tillus elongatus. Next base: position 36,208,128 of record OZ023268.1, read on the forward strand.
TAAAGTAGCATTGAACCTTTCCACCATTTTGTCAGATTGAGGGTGCATGGATGTAGTTCTCGTTTTCCTGATTTCCATAAGCTCACAAACCTTCTGGAATACAGCCGACTCGAAGTTGTGTCATTGGTCAGAATGGAGCTCTAGTGATGCGCCAAATCTACAGAAAAACTGATTCACCAATACTTCTTCGACGGTGGTGACCTCTTGATTCGGGACCGCAAACACTTCTGGCCACTTGCTAAAATAATCCATGGCTACAAGCATATAGCGATTTCCTGCGTCTGTTCTAGGGAAATGACCAGCTATGTCGATTGCAATTCTTTCGAAAGGGGCTCCCACGTTGTACTGCTTCATTCGCCCCCTGGTTTTTGATTTAGGCCCCTTACTGTATGCACACGCTTGGTAGGTTTTGCACCATTCTTCCACATCAGCTCTACATCGTAACCAATAAAAACGTTCTCTGACCTTTTCCAAAGTTTTCTTTACCCCTAAATGGCCTCCACCTGCCCCACCATGGATCTCTTCGATTACCTCCCTAACTCTTGACCGCGGAGGATTATTTGTTGCAATATGCGGGTTCCATCCTCTGACTCCCAATTCCTAACCAGAAGATTACCATCGATTTCAATGGAGTCCCACTGGGACAGTAACTTTTGGTGGCAACGCTTTTATCACTAACTTCTGACCAAGTGGGTCTTTCGCGGCAAGTCTCCTTCCATCTGTAGATTGGTTTGATATCAGATTCTACGCTTTTCTATTAGTGTTGGGCGATATATCGATCACGGTGATTTTATACCGGTGAGCGGAAAATCACTGGAGCTACCGGTGATCGAAGTTTAACTAATGCAGTGAGTAGCGATTGTGGACTAGCGAAGCAATCACTGGCAACCGCGCAACCGGTAACGTAATAATAAATATCAGTATTAGATCTGATACAGCGCTTGGAAATAAATATCGAATATTAGCGTTCACCGGTTTGGCGTGTTGGCGATATATCGGCTCACAGTGCTCACTGCTCAGCCCAAGATTATCTAAAAAATTATTTGTTCGTGCATGCTCGATGCAGAATCGCCGAAGCGCTATGCCCGTGCCCTATCATTTCTATTCATACTTAGTTTAGTTTTTGTTTCATCTTTCATCTCAGCCTATATCGCGGCGTTGTGCAAAACATGTTCAAAAAACAAAAAACCAGTAACATTTGGAATTATTTTACACCCATTGACGGGGACAATTGCTATGCAACATGCAATATATGCAAGAAAAAATTTTAGTACAAAACAACTACCTCAAATTAAAAAAATATATAATCTCCAATCACCCCACGGTCTCTATGACTACATTACAAGTTCGCAAAAAAAATGATAATGCAGTTAGAACACAAATGACTTTCCAAATTTTGCATATTAAAATCTAGTTGTTTTTTCTTTTAGTGAATTTTCTTAAAAAAAATTCACTAATGAGGAGATCTCGACTTTCAAATTTTGAAAAAATTTCTTCAAATGAGCGCTATTTAGGACCCCGGAACCCAAATCCGAGGTCAGTTTCAGATTTTATATGTTATATATATATATATATATATATATATATATATATATATATATATATATATATATATATATATATATATATATATATATATATATATATATATTTATGTGTCACACCTATAACTTAAAAAATAATGGACCGATTTTGATAAAACTTGGTGAGTACCTTCCTTTCGCAAATGGCTTGGATAAGTTCGTTAGCCAGGAAAATCCGCCGAGGTTTTCCGGGAAAATTTTGTGTTTTATTTCGAAAAAAATCGATTTTTTTTATATTTTCAAAATTAACAAAGTAAGAGCAATCAAATTTCATACGCGGGTTTATATCACTATTGGCAAGTTACATATCAAAATTTAGCTCCGTAGGTTAAAGGACAAAAAAGTTACAGGCATTCAAAGAAAAATAAATTTGGGTTATCCTCAAAACGTCAAAATCGCGATTTTAAACGTCAAAATTGGTGAGTACCTTCGTTTTGCAAGTGGCTTGGATATGTTCGTTATCCAGGAAAATCCGACGAGGTTTTCCCGGAAAATTTTGTGTTTTCTTTCGAAAAAAATTTATATCTCCAAAATTAACAAAGTAAGGGCAACCAAATTTCATACGCGGGTTTATATCATTATAGGCAACCTAACTACAAAAATTTAGCTCTGTAGGTCAAAAGACAAAAAAGTTATAGGCATTTAAACAAAAATAAATTGGGGTTTTTCACAAAACGTCAAAGTTGCGATTTAAACGTCAAAATTGGCAACATTTTGGAAATAACTTGTATCTAATACGGGCTATGGAAATAAAATCTCTCAAGAAGAATGTTTTACAAACCCTGAAGTCTTAGTTTCAACCGTCATTGTCCTTCATTTTAATAAAATGTTTCCAGAAAATTCATTTCAAATAGACCCTTTCTCTGACGCTTGTCACTAGTCTTAGCTATAGAGTTTATCGTTAATGGTATATAATTTTTGTAGAATTTTCGTTAAAAAAATCAATAAAGCTCAATATATCTGTTATTACACAAGATATGAAAAAAATTTGTATATATTAATTATAGGGTGTCTTGAGCTACATCTTAAAAAATATTTCTACAATCACAGGGTGGCCCATAAGTCGTTGGTGATACAAATTTTCTTTTTTTTTTTTAATCAAACACGCATTATGTTATTGCATTTTTGCATTTTCCATCGAAATATAATGCATGTTTGTAAGAACAAAAATTCTGGACGCAGTAAGTGCGTTATGGTAGCGAATTTTAATCAAATGCTTAATATTTGAATAGTTCAATTTGCTATTAACCTATAAGGTTGACCAAAAAACGAGTTTTTTCGGGAACACTTTAAATTTACTTTCGAATTTTTTTTTTACATTTTCAAACAATAAAGTTATTTTGATGAAACATGGCACATTGTTTTTACTATATAGATTTTACTGGTAACCAAATGTGATGCCTGCTTTCTTAAAAAAACACATTATTGCTATTACAAAATAGTTTTATGAAAATTCACTACCATAACGCACTTGCTGCGCCCAGAGTTTTTTTCTTTTATGACAAATTAAACTACGCTAATTAATCTACAACAAATTATTTATTACTAATAGGCCTTATAGTTAATTATACAGAATAGTGAGACAAAATATTTAACGCATGGATATCCTATAATTACTGCACAAAAATACTAGAAACATCACTAGTGAAACCAATCATAACTGAAAACTTTATAATTGACATCTGACCATAGAATAAACAAAGTCATTAAACTTAATTCTCATAGACAAATGTGACAATCATAATAATAATAATATTTCTTGAGTAGTGTGTTCCGTTCTCGCCATATATCATATATATAATTATATATTTTTGTTTATGTTTCTTTTCTAACATAAACATAACCCAAATCAATTCAAATTTAAATTTGTTAAAATAAAATATTTTTTATGTTTACATGTACGAACTGTAAAACGCATATATATTTTACAGTTCAAATTCAAAAGTTGGTTCTTGGTCAAGTAATAAAGTACTAACGGTTTATAACATACTGAGTGAGGATAAGGATAGGTGTTGTAAGATTATATTTACATACAATATATTATTGAAGCCATGTCGTCATGTTCTGTAGCTAGTTGTAATAATAGGAAACCGAAAGACACATCAAAGCTTAGAGACCGAGAAAGAGTCAATAACGTGTCATTCCACAGGTTTCCTAAACCTCCCGCTATCAGAAATATTTGGATAGCTCGCTGTGGTAGGTCAGCTTTGGATAAGTTCAATCCAGATAATGCTTGTGTTTGTTCAGAACATTTTACTAAGGACGACTATGAAGGAGTGCTTAGAGCTGAACTTATGGGTAAGTTTTGCGACGATCCTTAAGTAGACGGGTCCCGTCATTTCATGCATTGCGAGAGCGACATTGTCGGACAGTGCTTATTGCTCTAGGGGCCTGCCTGAACTGACCTACAGGGCAGGTCAGGTCAGGCAGCCCTGTAGGTCAGGAAGGTCAGGTCAGGCAGGACCCTAGAGCTATAAGCACAAACACAAAATTAATTTATCCGCATTGTAAATTCAATTTATTTTTTCAGGCGACGTCCCCTTTAAAAGGTTGCTGAAAAAAACAGCCATACCATCAATTGGTATATATATTGATGCTATGAAAGCAGAAACAGTGATACCCGATGTTCTATTAGACGGAGAAAACTTAATGCTGACACTTGGCAATGATTACGCACATAAAATAGATGAAATGAATACAGGCGTGTTAAAACAAGAACTTAAAACAATGTACAACAAAACACGAATGCTAATGCTAGAGTATGAAAATTTAAAAATAAAAAACACAGAACATGACATCAAAATTAAAGAACTACAGAAAGAGAACAGCTTATTGAAGAAGAAACTATTTGAAGAAAAATAGTGTAACATCTGCTTTGCTCCACTGATGACAAGAGTCCTCTGATGGGTTTTGAGATGTTTCAGGAAAAATGTATAGTCAAGAGCCCATACTTGGGACAGTTTGTAATTTTAAAGTTAAAAACCAAGCACTAGAAATTAAAATTAAATAATAAATATTTATACATACTGGTCTCCACTACTAATCTAGCTCCACCAATTCTGTAATTAGCACTTGAAACACCATAATAAGTGTGATTTAAACATTTATAGAAAAACAAGCTTGAAGCTTTGGCACTTCATCTTAGAATCTGTAAAAATGTGTCATGGTGTCGTTTTATTAACTCAATAATCTTTTTATATCTGTTCATCTGCACTGAGTGAGGATTTGATTCTGTGATGAGCAATGATAAGTACAATTTGGAGAACCCAATTCATCACAATACATTTTTTCAGTAGCGGCTCGTGCCTTAATGCATTGGGGGTGCACAAGAAAAAAAAGTTCGGGACGCAGCAAGTGCGTTATGGTAGTAAATTTGTATTAAATGCTTCAAATTTGAATAACTCAAGTTTCTACGAACTTAGAAAGTTGAATTTTAGTGTACAGTAGGGTCTTATCCAGGGCAACATATCCACCAAATTTCATCAAAATAACTTTGTAATTTTCGGAGAAAAATGTTTTTTTTTTCAAAAGAAAACTCAAAATTTGAATAACTCAATTTTCTAAAAATGTAGAAAGTTGAATTTTAGTGTGTAGTAAGGTCTTTTACAAGGCAACATATCCACCAAATTTCATTAAAAGTAAGTAATTTTGGGAGAAAAAGATTTTTTTTTAAAACAAAACTCAAAATTTTCCCGGAAAACGTTATCCGATTTTCCTGACTAACGAACTCATCCAAGCCATTAATAAAAGAAAGGCACTTGCCGAGTTTCATCGAAATCAGTTGCTGTGCCAAAAGTCCACTACAAACTGGAAGTGTGTAATTTTATAGCGCACAACAGATTGCTTATTCGGTCGTTTTCGACGAAGATCATCAAGATTCGGCGATCATTTCGCACTGAAGTATCGCATTGCCTGAGAGCGCCGAAAAATACACACCGCCGCCCGCCTGCTTTATATGGATATGGATGTATATAACATCTGCAACGATTAAAACTATACTTATTCTGATTCTGTATTAATTGCTGCCGACTCTCTGCGATCCTCGATATACTAATTTTGTTTGTTGAATGCAGGAGGTAAAAAAGTAAATAAAAATTTATTAAAATATAGCATAGAAAAAAGATTATTTTTTCGACGGCAGGCGGCAGTGCGCGCGCACGGGCGCACTTATTGAGGAACCGCCCCTGCATTTTTCAGGCCTGACGATCATTTTGCTAACAAAGTTTGCATCATCATGACAATAGAAATGTTTGTGAGTTTTGCATTAATTAATATCGTCGGTTATTTATAAAGTATCTATACTAAATTGTCTTTAATTGTTGTACTCTGCAGCCTCAGATTAATCTTATTTTTTAAAAATTTCCAGGACGCAGCAATATACAATTGTGCTAAAATGCCAATATATACCAAAGTCTTAAACTCGGAAACCAACATTGCCTTTCACAAGCCTAACGATTTCGGGACGCAGCAAGTGCGTTATAGTAGCGAATATTCATAAGAATTGTACACTATTATTCCAAGGCATATATATGTATTTTTTGTTCCCTCAGGGCTCGTCCGCTGCCTTGCCGCCCCGATAGCACCGCAACCCTTGGTTGATTGTGCATACCCTTAGTCTTACTCCACCCATTCCAAAATCACTGTGCCTTGAACTAGTCTGCACAGCGATTGGTAGGGTGAAGTTTTATATTGCTCTGTCTCCGGTCTAGAGCGACCGTAGATCAGTTGTCTTTTCCGGTCCAGAGGTTTACACTCGTGCAAGATGTGTTGGGCTGATTCCTCCCCCTCGCCGCAGAGTCTGCATGCGAGGTCCCCTTCGAACCGCCCCATTTTATGCAGGTGTTTCTTGACGGCCATGTGTCCCGTCAAGAGACCTGTTGTGTTTCTGAGCTGTCCTCTGCTAAGGTTTAGCAGCTCCACAGCTCTCTTTGAACTGGGTCCGTCAATTATTGACTTCCCATGTCTGAGCCCTGGACAGTCCGCCCAGTACACCTTGTGTTTGTTTCTGACCCAGGACTTAATGGCTCCCCTGGCAGTGCTCTTTGACACGCCCAGAGCCGGTTCTGGTCCCATAAATGGTTCTGCTGACCCTCTCTTCGCGAGACTGTCAGCTTCTTCATTGCCTTTGACCCCCCGAGTGACCCGGCACCCAGATGAGGGTCACCTCATTCTGCCCAGCCAGGTCGCTCGTCTCGTCTCGGCACTCACTCACCAGCCAGGAATTTACCCATGGGCTACTTAGTGCCTTAAGGGCTGCCTGGCTGTCTGTGGCTATGAGGATCCGCTTGGTGTAGCCCCTCCTCTTGTTCTCCCGCACACAGTGCAGGATGGCGTACATCTCGGCCTGAAACACCGTTGCATGGGCTCCGAGGGAAATACTATGACTTACCCTCGGTCCTTCCGAGTAAACACCTGCCCCCGTCCCACGCTCCCCGCCAGATCCGTCCGTGAACCAGTGTCCAAGGCATATTACTAAAGTCCATACTTTAAACTTACACAGTCCTTGAAGGTCAATTTTAGAGTCCTAGTACGCACACAAATTAAGAATTTTTTCGAAAGTGTTATCATCGATATCTTTCTATCATCAAAAAAAAAAAAAAAATCTTGTGTTCTAACTCCTTTTGAGAAAAATGGCCAAAACACAATTTTCTATGAAGCTCAAGAACTAAATTTGGCTATATCTGTAGATAGTGTAAGTATCTTTAAAAAAAAATTTGTATTACAAATTTCAGTAAAGTTATACAAAAGATATCCAGAAGGAGACTTAATTCATATTTAGAAAAGTAAAGTATCTGCCAAATTATAAAAGTAGCAGTTATTTTTCCTTATTAATCGCCAGTATGATATCGTTTTAGTCAACCTAATCAAACCGGTTTTTTCAATATCTACAATAATAAAATGTCTGCTGAAAATTATAATTTCAGACTCAAAGGTGACCAACTTGTTCAGGCGTTTTAAACAAAAATGAGATATATTCAAAACGTATCAAATCTATGCACTATTGTTAAAATAAAACATAAAAAAAACATACATTCATCGAGCTGGATTAGATCCTGCAACTTTCTACGTAGCAGTCCAGCATGCTTCCAATGCGCTATCTGCTAATACGTCAACTAACGTTTTGTCTACATGATACTTGACACAGGCTTCATGCCCGGGGTAGTAACAATTAATTACAGAATTAGTGGAATTGCCATTGAAACACATTCAAGAATTGTTTCGGTGTTATATGACGTTTTATGTTCAAGTTTAAAGATAAAAGAAACTATTTTAGAATCATTTTTATACACTTGACTTGATTTTGTTTACATTTCTACTATATTATGCGAGAGCATTATATATATATATATATATATATATATATATATATATATATATATATATATATATATATATATATGCTGCGCTAAAACTGTATTTGGGGCCGCTCATAAAGCTACTTATATAGTGCATTTTAATCATTGATTGAATCCCCCAGTTAAATAACAATCACTTGGCAAATTTTTAATTTCATGTCTGTCATTTTCCATAATTGCGGCCGAGATTTCAAGATTGTTGATTCGAGTAGTATGTTTTATGCCTGGTATATATTTAGTTTGGTTACCGTTGAGGTATGGTTTATACCTGTTGTATGAATGAATCTACGTGTGGCAGTCTGTCAGGCATTGGACATTAACCACTAAGTCGTTTCTACGCGTGTCTTTCGGATTTTATTTTTAATTTGGAAAAAACTCTAAATATTGTGTACCAAATTACTTATAGATGAACAACATAAGTTTATTTGCACTATTTCTAGCCATGTGTAAAGTCTCATTCCAGTTACTCTGATACTTAAAAAATATAGCGTTCTCAAAAAGTTTTCCCCGATTTTCCAACGGAAAAACTTGATCATAAAGGCTGATTAACCAAGTTTGATTGAAATCAGTTTAGTATTTTTTGAGTTATCGCTCGGATACATACATACAAAATCCCATAGTTTGAAAATATTTTGTGAAAATTGACAATATTCACGTTAACTCCAATCTATGTAAAAAAACTCGGGACGCAGCAAGTGCGTTATGGTAGTGAATTTTTATTAAATGCTTCAAATTTAAATAACTCAATTTTCTATAAACTTAGAGAGTTTAATTTTAATACGTAGTAAGGTTTTTCCTAAGGCAAGATATCCACAAAATTTCATTAAAATAACTTTGTAATTTTCGGAGATAAACATTTTTTTCGAAAGAAAATTTAAAATTTGAATAACTCAATTTTCTCTAAACTTAGAAAGTTGAATTTTAGTACGTAGTAAGGTTGAGGCAACATATATAGTAAATTTCATTAAAACAGCTTTGTTATTTTCGGAGAAAAAAATTTTTTTCGAAAGAAAACTCAAAATTTTTCCGGAAAACCCCGTCTGATTTTTCTGGATAACGAACTCATCCAAGCCATTAATAAAAGACAGGCACTTGCCAAGTTTCATCGAAATCGGTTAATTATTTTTTGAGATAGATATATATATATATATATATATATATATATATATATATATATATATATATATATATATATATATATATATATATATATATATATATATATAAACATATAAAAATTAAACCTATTTACAAATGAACTTTAATAATACATATAATAATAATAATAATAATAATAATAATAATAATAATAATAATACTTTATTTGCCAAGTTTACAAATTACAGATTATAATCATACATAGTCGATATTATCCTAAAGATTTATTAATCTTTGTGCATAAATTAATTAAAATTTGTGCGCACATTTTTTATTCAAGTCCTTCCATTTTTACCCAGAATAAAACTATCAATGTTTCTCTATTACATCTAACATAAAAATACAAACTAAAATGCCTAAAAACTACCTAACCTACTTAATGCCTTACTAACCTACTTAGTCTATTTAAATTCCTATTCCCCTAAATTTTACTATATAACTCAGTTTACTAGTAATCTTATTGTATTGTGTGTGTTTTTTTTCATGCGAAAGTCGAAGTTTCACTAGTGGTCAGATCACAGCAGGTAGCACTATCCCTTAAAACCTGTCACACAGATGTTTTTTGTTACATTGAAACCACTTTAGCATACCCTTTAGACCTCTTGCTGTAGTATCATTTCTGATGTTTATGGGCACTTCATTGAAAAGCTTTGGACCTACATAAGACACATGGCGCTTGCACGCAGTTAGTGATTTATATGGGACTTTTAAGGAGTTGTCTGTCACTGCTCTTGTCTTTATTCTATTAGTGACTCTAGTTTTAAAAGAATTTCTTTTAAACATAAATTTTAATGTTTCCTGTACACATAATTCTCTAATGGTGTTTATGTTAGATTCCTCAAAAAGAATGTCACTAGGATATCTTCTTTGTTTATTTAACATTGTCTTTATAATTGATTTTTGTGTTATAGTCAACATATTGAGATGTGTATTCCATGTCATACCCCACGCTGTTATCCCATAGGTTAGAACTGACTCTACAAGGGCTAAGTAAATAGTTTTGATTGTACTCGTGTCTAGGATATTTCTTAAACCTAAAAATGTATAAATCGTTTTTCTCAGCTTTGCGTTAAGGTAAATTATGTGGGTATCCCATTTCATAAATTGATCGATAAAAACTCCTAAATATTTTATATTGTTTGTTCTATCTATGTTCACGTTGCATAAACAATTTCTTGGTATTTTGCAATGTGTCGCATGTATGTTGATTACATTTATGTTTGGCTTTGGCGAGTTTGTTGGAGAGAACATAATAAACTTGGTTTTATTGTAGTTGATAGTGAGTAAATTTTTATCTATCCATTTATTTATTTCAGAAAAACCTTCTGTAGCTGATTTTATCGTACTTTCCCACTTGTCTTCTGTAAATAATAAAACCGTATCGTCAGCAAAACAAATCGTACTGCCTTTTGTCTTTACGTTCATGATGTCATTTATGTAAATGAGAAACAGAATAGGTCCCAAAACTGTTCCTTGTGGCACCCCACAACAAATTTTCCTACTTTCACTAAAAGAATCCTCAATGCGTACCCTTTGAACTCTATTGGTGAGATAGGATTCAAAAAGCTCAATTGCAACACCTCTTACCCCTAAATGTTCTAACTTTCATAGTAATATATCATGTGACACAGTATCAAATGCCTTTTTTATATCCAGAAAAATTCCTACACACTTACGATTTTTGTTAAATGCTTCATTTACTATGCTTGTTACTTTTGTAATGGCGTCGTTTGTTGATGAATTTTCTCTAAACCCTAACTGATTTTCATTTAGAATTTCATGTTTTTGTAAGAATTTTAAAAGTCTCAATCTAATACACTTTTCAATTAGTTTACTAATGACACATGTTATAGTAATTGGTCTATAATTATTCACGTCCCTTTTATTGCCGTCCTTAAAGAATGGCAATACAGTAGACTCTTTCAGAATTTTAGGGAAAAGCCCTGACGATATTATTGTATTTGCAATATGTGTAATCGGTTTTACAAAGTAAATGCTGTATAATTTAATTATTCTGTTGCTTATGCAATCGTGACAATTTTGAATCGAGTTTTTTAACTGATTTATATATTTTAAAATTTCATCTTCGCTAACGGGGTCAAGAAAAATTGACGATTCATTTCGAGATTTAATTTGAGCATCTTCCATATCTAAGAAATGTTGTTTTGTTTTGTTTAGTTTCATACCTATTTCAGAGAAGAATTTATTAAACTCATTTGCAATACCATCTTTATTATTTATTATTTTATCAGTGCCATTTTCAGCAATACTTGTGACCGCGATGTTTTTTCTAACTGATCTATTTGTGGCCTCGTTTACGGTTTGCCAGAGATTTCTAGGTGAATTCTTGTTTTCTTATACTTTTTTTTTATAATGCATTTCCTTAATTTTACTTATAACTTTATTTAGCATATTTCTATATTTTCTAAATGAACTTAATGCGTTTGTATCATTGGGTTTATTTTGAGCTATAATTCGTAATCTATTTCTGGTTTTAATAGATTTTAACACTCCTCTTGTGATCCACGGTTTTCTTTTTTTTATTATCTGGATGTCAGTAGTTTGCGACGATTTTAAAATATAAGCTTTCAATTTGTTTAGAAACATTTCAGTACACAAACTGGCATCCGTGCTATCCAAAATATCTTGCCAGTTCTCAGACATAACTAATTGTTTTAATTTATTGTGGTTTACTTTGGTGTGATTCTGTGTAAGATTAGTTTTTATTGGTGTAGTTCTATTTACCACTACACTAAGAATAACAGGTAAGTGATCAGTAAAACTGTCATTTAGAATTATACTGGTTACATCGCTATTACATCGGTTGCGTATAAAATAGTGGTCAATGCATGAGCTTGATAACTGAGAGTGCCTTGTCGGTGCATCTATTTGTTGAATAAAACCAAATTCGCCCATCAAGTTTAGATAATTATTAGCTACACTACTATGTTGATTAAGGATGTCAATGTTTATGTCGCCTGTAAAAATTTCTATAGAGCACTGTTTCGCCTGTCGTTTACTTAAAACCGCTCATAAGTTACTAAGAAACTCATTGCTGTCAATCGCCGGTGATTTATATGTAGCTATAATCCCCACTTGGATGTTGTTTTTAGTTAAGACAATATTGAGAAATTTTGTGACATCCTCAGAAACTACATTACATACGGAATTTAAGGATGATTTGATGTAGGCTATGCAGCCGTCATTTTTATTATTCTCACTTTCGTTGTAATAAATATTATATCCGGCAAGAGTAAAGTCTGATAAACTTGTTATGTTCCAGGTTTCGCTCAACACAATTGCATCAAAATCGGCCCCGAGGTGTTCTAGAAATGCAATTAATTCATTATAGTTTTTGCTGATACTTCTTACATTAAAGTGAATAATGTTTAAGTGGTCATGATTACTTTTCAGCGATGGAATGTTATTGATATCATCTACCACAAGCGTGTTTTTCGAAATATTTTCAGTTATGTTTAGGATATCGTCTTCAAGCATGTCTGTAGACTAAAGAACTGGGTGTGTGACGATACAGATATGTCTTAAATGTCAACAAAGAAAACAAAAGGAATAGAAATATCAATAGTTACAAATCCGTTTGTGTGGAGGTTATAACTAAAATTGGATTTTCAAAAATAAAGATTATGTTGTCAAAATCCGCAGCAATCTCTTGCGTTAAATTTACTAATGTCTACGTTAGTTCCTAGTTAAGAATTTAAAACTATAGATTATAAAAATTAAAACTAGTGACACTACCTATACGCAAACAAAAAAAAAAAATCTGGTGAAAATAAGATACATACAAATTAAATAAAAACTAGTAATAGTAAAAAAAAATTGTCATACACACATATACATACACACACATATACACACACGCACAACAGCGTGCATATACACACATATATACAATATACACATATATATCATCCATACACAGTTATACCTATTTTTAAACCTTGCTTTGAACAATCTGATTATTCCCATTATTTAGCAGGTCACTGGCACCGGTTTGTGGCCTTATCTTCTGTAATAAATTTTCTCCATGTTGAGATGAAGTGAAAGTTTTTCAAAGAGTTGTCTGGTAATTTTACGGTGACAATTCCATCATTACTCCACACATTTTTGTACCCAAACTTTTCAGTTGCTTCCTTGATGAGCGACAGTTTGTTTTTAGTCAGGTCTTCTTTAATTGTTATTGCTGTTCCTACTAATTTTTTCTTGCTGTAAAATATGTTATTCCTCTCTTTCTTTGAGGCGAACCTAACAAATATTTGCCGATTTCTATTTCCCTGTTTCTTGCCCACCCGAAAGCATTTTTCAATTGTGTTAACATTTATGTTTAAGTTTTTATGGCATATCATTTTGATTACCTCTTGCGTGTTCTCTTTATCGGATTCTGGAGCGCCAAATATTCTTAAATTATTATTCCTGTTTTCCTGATCTAAGCTTTCAATGTTGCTTTCTAATTCTTCAATGCTTCTCCTTTGCTCCTCTATAATTTCTTCTTGTCTTGTAATTTTCTCAATACACATTGACATGAAGTCATTAATTTTTGACTCAATTCGAGAAAATAATTTGTTGCATATTTTCTCTATGAATTCTTCTGACTCAATTAACTCGACTATAGACGCTGCTGGGGTTTGCAATGAACTATTCGATTTTTTATTTACTCTCTCAGCATTGTTATCACTAAAGGATTTACGTTGATTACGTAACACACAATCACCAGACATTTTAGGTAAATAATTTCCCACACAAGGAGCACGTATATCAACACTAGTTAAGACAGATTTTTTATTTTATTTTACGACAGAGAAGTGTACCGGCACCAGCGACTAGCGTACGCGTCTACTCCGCACTACTGCACATTTGAGACATCTAAGATATAAGATATTAGGTATGCTGTGACAATACCTCTCTCAAGCACCCTAAAATATAATCAAAATGTGCACAGTTATATATGTTTTATTTCTTTTTCCCTTGTCTTAATACACTACATATTTTATGACAATCGATTTAATTTACTTATTTGATTTCATAAATAGTCGGTTAATAGTGACTTGGAATGAAGTAGACACCACATCTTCAAACATATTAAGAGAATATGAGTAAATCAACAGCAACTGGGAATGAATTCGGTCAGTCCCCCAGCCACGTGCTTAAAAAACACTGGCTGTATGAGTGGTTACAACTCTACCTCTAAATAAAAGGACTGTAACAGCGGCAGAAGCAGAAGACAATGGAAGCTGTGTGTATTCGGAAAGAAACTATTGACTACTAATAACAACAATTGACTAAAAACGCTGCGAGTTGTAAGGAAAAAATAATTATACTACAGAGGTGATAAATGATAATAAATTACAATAGGGTTATATATAATCGTAAATGCTTCCAATGATTAACAATCAGTGAATTCAGTATTATTGACATTTCTCGGAAACTTAAAAATGAATTTCATGAGTCAATAAGAGAAGCATTGACTAACCAACAGCAACCAGATACTTATGATTTAAACATAAATGTTTCAAATTTGAATAGCTCAATTTTCTGTAACCCTAGAAAGCTGAATTTTGGCACATAGTTAGCTATTTCCCAAAGCAATATGTAGATCAAATTTTATCGAAATTTTCGGAAAAAAAAAATTTTTTGAAAGAAAACTCAAAATTTTCCCGGAAAACCCCGTCCGATTTTCCTGGCCAACGAACTCATCCAAGCCATTAATAAAAGAAAGGCACTTGCCGAGTTTCATCTAAATCGGTTAATTATTTTTTGAGTTATCAGACGGATACATATATATATATATATATATATATATATATATATATATATATATATATATATATATATATATATATATATATATATATATATATATATATATATATATATATATATATATATTTATATATATAAACATATAAAAATTCAAACTGACCCCGGATATGGGTTCTAGGGGTCCTAATTCGCGCTCATTTGAAAGAATTTTTGCAAAGTCTCACCATCGATACCTCTCTATTAGTGAATTTTTTTAATAAAAAATTTTTTAATAAAAATTCACTAATAATAAAAATTCACTAAAAGAATTTAAATTTTCTGGAAACACCTCTTATTTACATTTCCATCTAAAAATAAAGCATCCGGCATTTACCTTAACTGAGAGGCTTCTCGAAGACTTCGAAGCTGAGGTGCTTCATGAATCAGGGATTGCTAATGAACATGGAGGTGACATAAGTGTAGAAATAACAAAGCCATCCAGATCCACTGATTTTACTGGTGAAAACGTTGTTCCTATTCCTCAAGCGCATAAAAAAAATTACAACAGACTTTACTTCCATTCAAAGCGACTCGTATGACTGAAATAAGAAAAAGGCAAATAGATAAATTTATTATTGAGATGATATATAAAGATTTTCAGCCTCTATCTGTTGTCGAAGATGTAGGAATCAAAAACTTAATTAAGGAGCTCGAGCCACGATACAATTTACCTAGTAGAAGAACGATTGGAAGAACCAATCAAAACCAAGCTGATGAATATTTTAAAAGGTACAGAATATGTCGCCGTAACAACCGACATTTGGACCTCTAGTAATACTGTGTCATATATGACATGAACTGTGTGCATCTCATTTTAAATAACTATTTAAAATCTTATGTCTTAACAACAGCTAAATTGTCTGAACAACATTCTGGTCAGTATTTAGCAGACGTTATGCGTAGTCATTTAAATGAATCGGGTATAAGCCAAAAAATTTCTGCAGTTACTGATAATGTAGCTAATATTGGAAATGCTGTTAAAATCTTAAATTATGATAACTTGCCATGCGCCGCCCACACTCTGACAGACCTATTGAAAGATGTTCCGGCTTTTGATAACCCGTTAAAACTTTGCCGGAATATTATAGGCCACTTTAAGATGTCTGTGGTAGCTTCGAACAAAGTAGCGAAAATGCAAAACCAAATGAATCCAGGATCCAATTACAAATTAAAACAGGATGTTGCGACACGATGGAACTCACCTTTGCTTATGATTGAGAGGATGGTTTTATTGAAGGAACCGTTATCGGCAACGATGGTATCACTACAAAATTGCCCTTACACTTTAAGTAATGAAGACTGGGCTGTGCTGAAGGAATTTGTGCCTATGCTAAAGCCTTTTGAGATCGTCACAGCCGAACTGTCGGCAGATACTTATGTGACACTGTCGGTTGTGATACCCCTTGTATGACCGCTGCAGACACACCTTTTACAACGAGCTAGTTGTACCAATACAGGTGAAGCTGTAAATAATTATCTTTTAAGAAGAATCGGCGATAAGCTTATTCCTTATAAAAGGAGAAATTTAGATCAGGCGGCGACATCTTTAGACCCAATGTTTAAAAAATGGGATTTGGAGTGGTAACAAGTGTAATTGACGCTGAAAATTTTGTCACGACATATATCAGAAGATTGCTTCGTTTTCAGTCTTTAAATGTGACAGAGGTAGTAATTGATGAAGTAACAGCTGTATCAGCACAGTGGGATGAACCACAAATGGCACAAAATTTTTGGGCAAGCTTTGATTCCAAAATCAAAACCCTTAAAACAGCATCCACTTCATTGTCAGACGCAATAGTAAGTAAATATATATATATATATATATATATATATATATATATATATATATATATATATATATATATATATATATATATATATATATATATATATATATATATATATATATAGACTTACCGTATGAAAATAGACAAAATAGTCCACTTGAATTTTAGAATAAGAACAGACAATTTTTTCCCGAGCTTAGCAGCCTGGATAAAAAATACTTAAGTATTCCAGCAACTTCTGTATCTTCAGAAAATTTGTTTTCGAAAGCTGGTTGGATTACAAAAGACAGGAGGAATAGAATAAAGGGAAAAAATTTAGACTATTTAATTTTTTTGAACAAAAATTATGGACTCCATTGTTAGTGTATAATAGCGTTAGTTTACTTTTAATGTTATGTTCATTGTGTTTATGGGTGATTATTGTATGTTTCGGAACCGTAATTATTTGTTTTTCGTGGTAAAAAATGTAATGTTAAATGACTGGGTACCTATTATTGTTCTAATAATAATTATCAAAATGAAAATAAGAAACATTATTTAATGGACCATTTCAACTGCATTTACCTATGGACCTATATGTATATAAGCAGACATAGGTAAGTTATTTATGTATATTCTTTACTCGCTTAAAATGTAAATAATACTGAAATAACAACTGTAAATTACTATAATTATAGTTATCTACTTGATTTTAATTAAACTTTGGAGGCAGCGAGTCTGTTATCATTGCGAACTTTTATATCACCGATATTTGTCTGACAGGTATCAGTACACGGAAATTAATAATGTAAATAGTGAGAACCAGCTTATTAAATACGGAGTGCCTCAGGGATCAATTCTGGGACCAATCCCGTTCTTAATTTACATCAATGATTTGGAGAAATGCAACTTATCCGGAAATGTACAACTCTACGCTGATGACACCATGATTCTCTACTCTGGGAAAATGGAAGAAATCATCTCAAAAGCACAAAGTGACCTGAATGTTATATACTCATGCACTTGTGATAATAGAATCAAAGTCGATAGTAACAAGTGTAACTTTGTTATCTTCAACAAAAAATGTAATTTCCAATATCAGCTTATAATTTGTGATGATGTGTTAAAAGTAGTACAAAAGGCCAAATATTTAGGACTAGTGATAGATAATAGACTAAATTTTGGGAAATATCTTGACAAGGACAAAAATTTTGAATGTTTGTTTGAGTTTAAGAAAAAAATGCCAGCTACTTCAACATAAATGTACAGTATAAGATATATTATGTCTATGTGCAATCACATTTAAGCTACTTAGCTTCATTCTGGAGACAAGCTAGATCTGTGGATCTAGAGAAACTACAAAGATGTCAAAATAAGGCAATAAAAACATTAAAAAAAAACAAGAACATCAACAAATATTCTAGATAATGAACTGAAATTTTTTAATATAAATTAGTTGATCTTTTTAGAAATGAAAACACGACTATGTTAAATTTAATTATAATTATGATATACATAATTATCAAACAACGAAACGACAGGACATTCATCTGCTATCTACAGCGACTAACATAGGAAAAAAGATGACCTGACCTGACCTGAACTTTAAGAAATGAAGTATTGTATGAATTAACGAGTTATAAAGTTGCTGTTTATATTTTACTTTGTTAGAATATTTGTGTGATGCCAAATTGTTTACTGGAGCTATATATTCCTGTTATCGATTTTGCAAATCTTTTTGGAAAATATAATAAATAAAAAACAACCAACATCAAGTACGGGCCTGCCTATTATAATTGCAAAAATCATGAGGGCAATAAAACTGAAATTCATTAGATTTGTTATAGATTGCTTATTATGTTGTGATGAATTCTTATTTATCTTCGAACGTGCCATTACAACAGGAACACTGAGAAGGATCCATATCCATGAATGTTTATGTCAAGCTCATAAATTGATTACTTGATCTCATTCTAAATTCCATTGGCGGCATGGCAGATAGGAACAAAATAAACAGTTCCTGAGAAAGACACAGCTGTGAAGCATTCTGTATATATATATATATATATATATATATATATATATATATATATATATATATATATATATATATATATATATATATATATATATATTATAAATTTTATTATGCTCATATATATTATCCGTGTTGCCGATCCACCAATTAACTCAGATAGTTGAGAGTATACTGTATGTATCGTTAGAAACTTGGAACAAATTTTGTCACTGCACTATATATAGTTGGGAACTTTGAGGATGGCAATACTGATAAAGTATATAATTTCCACAAGGCAAACTATTCTGCTCTATATAGGTCTCTTTTGCATGCTGACTGGTCTGGTGTTTATAACTGTCATGATATTAATGATGCATGTGAAAAATTGTATGTTATCTTCTATAGTGTCTGATGTATAAAATTTCGGGATGCAGCAAGTGCGTTATGGTAGTGAATTTTTATTAAATGTTTCAAACTTGGATAACTCAATTTTCGATAACCTTAGAAAGTTGAATTTTGCTATGTAGTAAGGCCTTTCTCAAAGCAACATGTCCGCCGAATTTCATTAAAATAGCTTTGTAATTTTCGGGAATTTTTTTTTCGAAATAAAACTCAAAATTTGAAAAACTCAATTTTCTATAAACTTAGAAAGTTGAATTTTGATATGTAGTAAGGCATTTCCCAAGGCAACGTATCCACTACATTTCATTAAAATAGCTTTGTAATTTTCGGAGAAATAAAATTTTTTCGAAAGAAAACTCAAAAAATTTCCGGCAAACCTTGTCCTATTTTCCTGGCTAACGAACTTATCCAAGCCATTAATAAAAGAAAGGCACCTACCGAGTTTCATCGAAATCGGTTAATTATTTTTTGTTAACGGTTTGATACATATATATATATATATATATATATATATATATATATATATATATATATATATATATATATATATATATATATATATATATATATATATATATATATATATATATATATATATATATATATATATATATATATATATATATATATATATATATATATATATTGAAACTGACCCCGGATATGGGTTCTAGGGGTCCTAGTTCGCGCTCATTTCAAAAAATTTTTGCAAAGTCTCACCATCACCACTCTCTAATGGTGAATTTTTTAAAATAAAAATTCACTAAAAATGCAATTCATCTTATCAGTTGCCGAGGTTTAGGAAGCTGGGGTAGTTAAATAGGCATCAGATAAATGAGGCATACAAAAATTCTATGTCAGACACTTTGCAATTCATAGCCAATCATCCAAAAAATTTCTGGTCTTTTGTGAACAAAAAGAAAAGGCTTATATAAGAATTCTTGATCATATGTTTTATCAAGAGACATAATTAGTAAATTCATAACAGATTGTTGATTTATATGCCACATATTTTAGTAGCTTGTATTTGAAAGAATTAAATAGTTGTAAGTGCTCCTGGGCATTGTCATTGTCACTTCCCAGATAACTTGAATATGTAAAGATCTAATCCTGCCTACAAGTTGATCCACTTGTCAGGGGCGGCTCCTCAATAAGTGCGCCCGTGTGCGCGCACTGCCGCCTGCCGTGGAAAAAATATTTTTGCTATGCTATATTTTAATAAATTTTTATTTACTTTTTACCTCCTGCATTCAACAAACAAAATTAGTATATCGAAGATCGCAGAGTCGGCAGCCATTAATACAGAATCAGAAGAAGTATATTGTTAATGGTTGCAGACGTTATATACATCCATATACACGAGTCGCGCGGCGGTGTGTATTTTTCGGCGCTCTAAGGAAATGCGATACTTCAATGCGAAATGATCGACTACCTTCGTCAAAAACGACCGAATAAGCAATCTGGTTGTGCGATTTAAAATTCCACACTTGCAGTTTGCAGTACACTTTTCGCAGAGCGTGTGTAGTAATTTTCGTGTAGTGGTTCGCGTCGGATTGATTTTAATTAGATCATTTCGTTGCTGTTTACATGTTCTTACAAGACAATTATTATTATTATGGCTACTACTTCGGATTGCTTAATAAGTGGACAAAATAATTGTGATACTGTGATTAATTCAGTGGAAAATATTTTAAAGGTTAACTTTTTAAGGGACTTTTTAACTACTATAACCTATAACTAACTAAAGGAAAACTTGGTAAGTAGTTAATAATTGAAGGGTCCAGGCTAAAAAGGGGGAAAGTCAAAAATCGTTAATTTTCAGGAAATCGATTTTTAATTTTAAAACCGTATAACTTATTAATTTATTAATTAGCACTGAATCTCTGAATGGATTTAATTTGTTATAGGTGTTTGGGATTAGAATGCAGAAAGTATTAATGACATTTCATTTAGAATTTTTTTTAAACGTAAAAAATATGAAGGCACTACGGATCGTAACGAACAAGAAGGGGGAATGTCATAGATTTCCACTGAAGTTTTGCAGTATTTTCAATTTTTTTTTACGAAAACCAGAAGCAAAATAGCAAAGGTTATGAAATTAAATTTTATTAAATTTCAGATTGTTTATTAATTATTGAATATACAGAATATGCTCAGACACTTTTTTTTGGGCCTCTTGTACGCTGAGGTTTTGGAAAGGTGGCCTTGTCTTTGACATTTTTGGTATGTGGTAATGTAGAAAAATATTTTCTAGCTGTTGGGTTGAGACAGAATTTCATTAAGCACTGCAGGTCGGTGAATTTGGCCAGTGTTATAGGCAGTAGTCCTGCAAATAGATAGAACATCGTTAACATCGGAAAATAATATTATGTGCATAGTTACCTTTGTATAACTGGCCTGGTAATTTAAACTCATTGTTTGCCAAAGTGTTGATACCCCTTTTTTTCTTCGGTTCAATCAAAACAGCAGTTTCCCAAATGCCATTCCAAGTTGAGCGATGGTAGACAAGTCTAGGATGTTCTTTCACGACTTTTAGTTCACGTATGGGCCGTACTTTCATTGGACACTTATGTTTGTAATGAAGTGTAGAAAAATGTGTAGTCCAGCATTTAAAAAAATCAAAAGTGACCTCCATAACATCAAAAGGATTTGGTTTAACTCTTGCAGCTCTAAAAACTTCAGCCCATTCATTTGGAAGTTCCACACGCGACTTCTGCTGTATAAGTCCAAAATCCTTATCGCATTCCATAAAGGAATGCCCTCTAATGGGGAAGCTGATCTTGACTTCGTCAAACCTTTTCTGCACATGCACTAAGTGATAGAGGTAACGGATGACAGTATAGTTCTTATTCTGACCCCCACATGAGTCGCAAAATATCTCGAGGACTCGAACACTGCTGGGTAGAAAGTTGTAAACGAAATGATGCAACATCGAACATACTTCATCACAGCCTTTTCGTCCATTTGTTTCAGGATAAGTATAAAAAATACTTTGGCTAGTCGACAAAACATGAATATTAAAAGAGAATATAGACAACTGTCTCTTATAATAAACATCATTTGTGCTTATGTTGGGCACTGGCAAATTTTTAGCAAAATCCATGCATATTGCTTCTTTGTTTTGATTTACCCGACAAGATAATTTTGCAGCCTTTTTTCTTGAATAAAACTGTTCAGCTTTATGCTTGTGCAAAAGATTTTCCTGTCGGAGTGTACTGATTTTGACATCTAGTTGGATCTTCTCTGTGACATTACCTGACACGTTTTTCATTTTGGCTTCTAGGGACCTAATATTTGCCAAGTATTCGTCACATATACTGCACGTATCTGACCTTGGGTATCCAAATGATATGTTGAAGTCTCGTGAGAAGATGGATCTATAAGTTTCATATGACACACAATATTGTTGGTCTTCAATGGTGTTTTGGTACATATTGTACATTTTTTTGATATTTAGATCTTCCGGTAGGTAGATTTTTGACGAATCCTTTAGGCTGTAATGGCTTTGACGTCCTTTGAAAGAGCGAATATGATTGACTACTAGATCTTGAGATTCCGGTTTCAATTTGAGAGGCCTGTTTAAGTGTCTTCCTCGTTTGTCAGTTGGGGCTTTGCCAGTCATTTTTAGAGATTTCTGGAGAATTTCAAGCTTTTTCTTGGTTATACCATGTAAGGAAAGAAAAGCCTTGAAACAAACAGGCACTTCTCTTGTCTCACCATCTACAGATACTCTGACACGATAAGCAAATGAACTGTCGTGTAGCATTGCGCCGTCTTCAGCGTTACGTGGGCGTCGCTGTTGTATAGGACAGACACTAATAAGTCCACACAAATAGATATTCTGCTCGTCCACGGATTTTAATAAATTAAACTCACTTACTATCTTTTGTCTTGCGTCAGCCGGAACTTTATCAAAACACTTGAGACGTTTACATCGGCAATCGCTTCCTGTCTCGTGACTTTACAGGTTAAGTTTTTTAGAAACATCGGTTATTCTCCCGTAACGTTTTCTTTTTTTCCCCTGAACGTGGGTAATAACAAAGTCTTCACTTACACTGACACTTGGGTTCATTTTACTGTTTATTAGCACTACAATCACGACTTTTACTTTTTAATCCAACAAATTTGATAAATAAACACGAGAACCGGTAAACAATCAGGAAGAACTGAAAGAAGCAACTGCAGCCATAAGAGCGTCCAGCAAGAATAAAGGCGCATTTCTGACGTTCCCCCTTCTTAGCATGTGGCGCGCTGACTCTCCTCCTTTTTAGCCAGTACAGCATAATTTAAATTATCGATATCTGGTGACTCTTCTCTTTTTTCGCCTGTATGATGTTACCTGATGATAGTTCTGTGTGTTTAAAATCGAACGGACTGAACAGCTCAAAACGAGTAAAAATTGACGTTCCCCCTTCTTAGCCTGTACCCTTCAATTGTTAAGTTTAGTTAGTTTAGTAAGTAGGTTTTTTATAACACATTTTCGGAGAAAAAAGAGGCGACCCTTCATTTTTGGTGAATTTTTATTTTAAAAAATTCATTAATAGAGAAGTATCGATGGAGAGACTTTGCAAAAATTTTTTCAAATGAGCGCGAACTAGGACTTCTAGAACCCATATCCGGGGTCAGTTTCAATTTTTATATGTTTATATATATATATATATATATATATATATATATATATATATATATATATATATATATATATATATATATATATATATATATATATATATATATATATATCTGTGTGTGTGTGTGTGTGTGTGTGTGTGTGTGTGTGTGTGTGTGTGTGTGTGTGTGCGTGTGTGTGTGTGTGTGTGTGTGTGTGTGTGTATGTATCCAACCGATAACTCAAAAAATAAGCAACTGATTTCGATGAAATTCGGCAAGTGCCTTTCTTTTATTAATGGCTTGGATAAGTTCGGTAGTCAGGCAAAGCGGATAAGGTTTTCCAGGAAAATTTTGAGTTTTGTTTCAAAAAAATCTTTTTCTCAGAAAATTACAAAGCTATTTTGATGAAATTTGGTGAATATGTTGCCTTGTAAAAGACCTTACTACACACTAAAATTCAACTTTCTACATTTTTAAAAAATTGAATTAATCAAATTTTGAGTTTTCTTTTCTTTTCCTCGAAAATTACAGTTATTTTGATGAAATTTGGTGGATATGTTGCCCTGGGTAAGACCCTACTATATGCGAAAATTCAACTTTCTAAATTCGTAGAAACTTGAGTTATTCAAATTTGAAGCATTTCATAAAAACCCACTACCATAACGCACTTGCTGCGTCCCGAACTTTTTTTTTGCTTGCGCACCCCCAATGCATTAAGGCACGAGCCGCTACTGTGACTTGTTTACCCCACCTGAGGTGTTTATTATGATGCCCAAATATCTCATATTTTCTGCCTGTTTATTTTTAGAACTTTTTGGGCCTCAGTCTTGATTATCAACAAGTTATTGTCATGTAATGTATTATTATACGTTGAAAATGACAAAGATTTATGCCCAGTTTCACAAAGCTCGATTAAAATTTAACGACCGATTAGTTAATCAAAGCTTGAGACGCCAATCGGTACCATTACCTTACATTATTTTGCAATTTGAATGACCATCAAAAGCTCCTTTGAGTTATCAGTTTATCTGGGAACATGCCATCCTGGAAACATCTTTTGTTGGAGATAAAAATGATGAA
Organism: Tillus elongatus; assembly: GCA_964006375.1. Lineage (NCBI taxonomy): Eukaryota > Metazoa > Arthropoda > Insecta > Coleoptera > Cleridae > Tillus > Tillus elongatus. The sequence continues at coordinate 36,232,918 of OZ023268.1, forward strand.
CATTACTTTTAAACAAAATTTTGTTTATTAAACATGGTTTCTAAATTTTCAACATCACAGTTAACATAATATAAAATGCATTCACAGCTACATCCAAGAAAAAAATGTTTAACTAGCCTTAAAAAACAATAACAAATGTAACTACAGTGTGGAATGTATTCACAAATATATATAATAAAAAGTAGTTTTAGAATAGATCATAGAAGTAATCTAAACCTTGACCTAGTTCCCACACAGACAACCCTGTTCCTAATTCCTTAGCCAACTCCATCCTTTTATGTATTGAATACAGTGTGGGATAATAGACCACATGCTTAAAATCATCTGAATCCTCGTAATGAAAATAGTGCTCCACTGACATTGGATCATATGATAACTTAATATTATGGTCTGTTAAAATTTGTATGTACTCAGGCCCTAAAACGGCTTTACTACCAAGAAAATATTCAGTACCATAGAAATTTAATCCAGTTAAAATTTTTTTCCGCTGTTCTTTTTTATCTGTTAACCGTAAAACACAGTCTTTTACCCATTCAATTGGAGCATTTGGGCCAGGTACTTGATGATCTGAGAAGTCATAAGTCATTAACGAGAAGGCAGCTACATAATCATACAGTTCCTGGAAGTGCTCACGATTAAATAGAGCATCACCCCTGTAAGGTGGTACCACCAAAATTAAATCAAGGTCGTTTAGTAAAAACTGATCTCCAATTTTCTTGATTAAATCTATTATTAACTTATTGGGTACAGCTTTAGCCAGCTGCATCCATATTTCAATTACCATTCCATTGAAACCATACTTTTTTGCACAACCTATAAACGTATTAATCAAAAAATCAACTTCCTCAGAATTAGAGAATAAGCGTTCAAAGTCACTACCCGACCAACCATCAAACAAGATTCTTGGTACTATTTTCAGATGTCTCTCTCTACCAGCGTTTTTAACATGTAACATCCACTCTTTGTCGATATCATGAGTTCCTGTAATTACATATTTTTTCTTTCCACTTCTTTTCACTTGTAACCAAACTGGACTGATGTGGGTGAACTTATTCCCAAAGATTTTTGCTATGTCGTATCCGTGGCTGTTCCATGGGGTTACATAACCCAGAACTATGCCACCAAAATTATAGTGATCTACTTCTTTGAAAAACACTGCATGATTGGTTAAAATGTCTTTTGTGTTCACTTTAGATGTTATAAGTTTTTTTGCAAAGACACTTTCATTTTGAGGACCGGCTAAAACGCTCTCTGATACCTTTTCATTTTTCTTAGGTGATTTTTTTGATAACGTTGCTGTTACTTCGGTGGCGAGCAAGTAAACATAGACTAAACTTAAAAGTGACATCATTTTATTAAGTACTTTCTAACATAACACTCAGAAAATGATTACATCTAAATTAGATTTTCGGTATAATAGAAGTTCCTTTAAACATTTTATAACAACTGCTAAACTTCAAGAAGAATACACATACAAAACCGGTACTTCAGTAACTCAAAAAATTCCTTAGATTATGAAAAAAAATCATTCGGAATCTAACCTCAGAATTATCTTCAGCTTCAGCGTTTCAGCTTTCAGCAAGTTTCAGTTGACAGTTGTTTCATATTTCAGCAAGCGACATGGTACAACGTACAACACCACCCAAAGGCAAAGCCTGAGTCGACAAAAATCTATGACGTCGCGACAAATCGTCCAGCGGTGCTAATTGATGATCATTGTGATGCGAGTACCACATTTATCGATTTACATTTATGTTTCTTGTGTAATAATTCTTATTTGTGGGCTGTTTCTAATTTTCATTTTGATAGTGGTTTGAAAAATAAATCTGTATAAAGGCAATTGCATAAATGGATTATTGGATTTTCGTATTAGTGGCTTATTTGTCAGAAACAAAAACCTACCAACACAGATAAAATAAAGTGCTGCAAATTGAATTATAACTGCCACATAGCTGTGATAATTTATTCTCTCCAGAAAGACATTCTCATGGAATGAATTTAGAGTGGCTTATGACCATGACTTGACCACAAAGAAAATATTTGTATTCCCATACCGGGTTCCTTTGTCGGGTTCTAATTGGATACCAAATTTGAAGATGATACCTCATTCGTTGGAAAGTTATTACGCCTATTGACAGACCGACAGACAGACAAAAAAAAATTCGTTCCAGAATCAATTTTTCTATATGTTTTGAGACTTAACGCCGTTTTAGCAAAAAAAAATCAACATTTCTGTCAACAATATTCCACCTCACACATCCAACCCCTAATTTAATTCAGCACAGAATACCAGAGGTTTGATGAAATTAAAAGTTTTCTAAAAAATAAACCCTAAAACGTTATATTACTCGAGTTTTAACGAACAAATGTCAATTTTCACCAAATCACCCCCCATTCATCCCCTACTCCCTAAAGCGATTTTATCCAAAACAATCCGAACCGTTCGTTTGTCGAGTGCTAACTGTACACCAAATTTGAAGACGATATCTCAATTGGTCCTAAAGTTATCGTGGCTACAAACAGACAGACATGAAGACCGACAGACAAAAAACATTTTCGTTCTCAAATCATACTTTCTATGTTTTGATACTTTTACGACGTTTAAACGAACAATTTTTTTTTGAAATTTTTGTCTCCGATGCGATACTTCCACACGTTGTGACGATGTGGAAGTAATAAAGAACTTAAGTATAGTGCGAAAAATAAAACTATTCCTCTAGGCTCTTTTGAAAATGAAATATTTGAAAACGGTAAGTTTTAATTTGATTCATAAGACAACGCTGCTCAGGTGAACGTCGGAATAAACACAATTTGTAATGGCGGCAAAATGACTACACAAAATTGAGTGATACTGCATACAGACTTGGAGACTACTTATCTGGCTTCATTGTTGGTTTTTCTAGGTGAAGGACGTAGCCAGGGCGTGAGCTAACTGGAGCAAGTGGCCCTTCGAATTCTGGAAGTTCTAGGATGTTCTTCAATGCTTCTATGACTATAGCTTCGCTGCTTGACAGCATTTTCAGACAGATTAAAATTGAATTAGTACGAAATCATGACAACTACAAATAAATATCTGTTGCTATGTTATGATATGATGTTTTGATTAACAAATTTTATCAAATTGAAAATAAAATGAAACACAGATGACAGATGAGGTTTTCAAAATGTCTATGTGATGTATGTCAATATTTAACATAAAAACTAGAACTAGTCTATAATAACTATGATAACAGTTACAACAATAAAATAACTAAACAATAACAGTATAAAAGTAGTCTCTATACAACGAAAATATCGACATACATCAACTCATTATTTTATTACAACTTTTTTGAAATAATAGTTAAATTTATTTTCTTTGACATATTTAATTAGAAAGAAGAATATCCACGAAAGGGGAATTCATTAAATCAGTTTGCTCGTTTAAAACAAGGTAGTTATTGTCGTGTGTGTGCCTTTTGACTTCTAAAGCTTCAAAAAAGTCTAGTTTACGTTTGTCATTATAAAAATGTAGTGGTTGTATGCGGTTATTTATTGTAGGTCTATGTTCGGTATCAATAATATGTTTTGCAAATGTAGATTTGTCAGCGTGGTTATTTCTAAATGCAGAAATATGTTCTTTGTATCGGGTGTTAAAATTTCTAGAAGTTTGACCTATGTAGATTGCGTTACAATGTGTACAAGCTAATTTATAAACTCCAGCTTTTGTCAGGAAACAAGATTATTCTTTCGCGTTAAATAACAAATCACGCGTCGTGTTGTAAGATTTAAAAGCTACCTTTGTATTTGTACATAGTAGTAGCGATTCATTTAATTTATCCAAATATTAGACACAAAGAATACAACAGATACGTTTCGATAACTTATTTTCGAACCATTTCAGAAAACATTTCAAAAATTTTAAACACCTGCACAATAAAATGGTCCCTTCAACCCTTAAAGAAGGGTGTGTGGGGGGGGGGGGTGTGGTGTGTTCCAAATAGGGGGGAAACATTAAGAGAAAGTGTTGATGCGAATTGTGAAAAAGGCTGCTTAGAGAGGTCCAACTAAGCTGTTTTTTCCGATGTTGCTACTATATTTCCTCGCCCCGCAATCCATTCGCACTGCTGAGCAAAGTCACTTGGGTGGGGGGTATAATATGTTCCTTCTTGCTTATGCTTAGTGGAGTGATTTTAAGCAGGTTTCTGCAAGAAAATGTCAAAAATGCCGTTTGCAGAATTACCCAAAATTGTTCTATAACTTTAAGGTTTATAAATGGCCAATTCGACACAATCGCACTTTAAAAACTAAAAATATGGAATTATGAAAAAAAGCAAAAAATCAGAATTTGACGCAATGGCGTGAAAGAAATTTCAACACCAACTGTTGAACTGAGCTAATACACGCAGTTTCTGGAGAACGAATTTTGTTGATTGCTAGTTACAACAATCGATTAAGACGCATTTATAAATCAATAGTAGCGAACGCGCACCACCTAAAGCAATTTTTTCATAAGAAATAAATACCTCTTGATAATAAAAAAAAACTCTGGACGCAGCAAGTGCGTTATGGTAGTGAATTTTCATAAAAATGTTTTTAATTGCAAATATGTGTGTTTCCTTTTTAAGAAAGCAGGCATCAATTTTGGTTACCAGTATAACCTATATAGTAAAAACAATGTGCCATGTTTCATAAAAATAACTTTATTGTGTGAAAATGTACAAAAATTTCCAAAAGTAAACTTAAAGTGTTCCCGGAAAAACTCGTTTCTTGGTCAACCTTATAGGTTAATAGCAAATTGAGCTATTCAAATTTGAAGCATTTAATGAAAATTCGCTACCATAACGCACTTGCTGCGTCCCGAATTTCTTTTCTTACAAACATGCATCGCTGAAAAATTCAAAAATGCAATAACATAAGGCGTGTTTGATTAAAAAAAAAAGAAAATTTGTATCACCAACGACTTATGGGCCATCCTGTGATTGTAGAAATATTTTTTTAAGATGTAGCTCAAGACACCCTATAATTAATATATACAAATTTTCTTCATATCTTGTATAATAATGGATATATTGAGCCTTATTGATTTTTTACGAAAATTCGACAAAAATTATATACCATTAAACGATAAACTCTAAAGCTAAGGCTAAATGAATTTTCTGGAAACATTTTAGTAAAATGAAGGACAATGACGGTTGAAACTAAGACTTCAGAGTTTGTAAAAGATCCTTCTTGAGACATTTGGTTTCCATATCCCGTATTAGATTCAAGTTCTTTGCCTAAATGTTGCCGATTTTGACGTTTTAAATCGCAACTTTGACGTTTTGAGGAAAACCCCAATTTATTTTTGTTTAAATGCCTATAACTTTTTTGTCTTTTGACCTACATAGCTAAATTTTGGTATATGACTTACATATAAGGATATTAACTAGCGTACCCTTACGTTGTTAATTCCGGAGATATAAATTTTTTTCGAAAGAAAACACAAAATTTTCCGGGAAAACCTGGGCAGATTTTCCTGGCTAACGAACTTATCCAAGCCATTTACAAAAGGAATTTTTCCACCAAATTTAGTCAAAATCGGCCTATTATTTTTTGAGTTATCGGTGTGATACATATATATATATATATATATATATATATATATATATATATATATATATATATATATATATATATATATATATATATATATATATATATATATATATATATATATATATATATATATATATATATATATATATATATATATATATATATATATATATATATATATATATATATATATATATATATATATATATATATATATATATATAAACATATAAAAATTGAAACGGACCCCGGATATGTGTTCTAAGGGGCCTAGTTCGCGGTCATTTGAAGAAATTTTTTCAAAATTCAAAAGTCGGGATCTCCTCATTAGTGAATTTTTTTAAAGAAAATTCACTAATACACCGAAACAGCCGTGGTTAAGAGATTTCATTATTTTTTTTTTGCTCTTGGTGAAACAGTTTCATACTAAATACAGACAAAACTACTTTTAATCTGGCTTCACAAATTCTTGTTTTTATCCTACAATCAGTTGCGCTTTCTACGGCATCGTCGGGCAGGAGAAATTTGCTTAATGATACCGTAAAAGGTGAAACTGGCTACTTTGAAGAAAGCAAGCATTTGTGAAGCCAGAGAAAAAAGTCTACGTTAGAGCATTAAGTTAACTACTTATATATCCTAAAATATTTGAAAGGAAATTTCACCTTTAGGAAGAAAAGAATCCTTTGGAATACAACAATCTCCCGTATCATCAACATTATGACAAAGGTCTAATTTAATTTAAGAGACATCAACAAGTACACTTTTAGCCTTGTGCCTATAATTCGCTGATTTCGCGTGCTTTTAGTGAGCGAAATTAGGCCCCCCAGAACACATATCAATTTCAATATATATATATATATATATATATATATATATATATATATATATATATATATATATATATATATATATATATATATATATCACACCGATAACTCAAAAAATAATGGCCTAGATTTTAATAAAATTTTGTGAGTACCTTCTTTTTGCAAGTGGCTTGGATAAGTTTGTTAGCCAGAAAAATCGGCCCAGGTTTTCTCGGAAAATTTTGTGTTTTCTTTCGGAAATAATTTAAATTTCCGGATATATAAAGTAAGGGCAACCAAATTTGGTACGTAAGTTTATGATATTAAAATAAACTATACACCAAAATTTATATTTTTATGCTGCAAGAAAAAAAGTGATATAAAATAATTGGTGCCAGATCATTTCTATGAAAATCCACTACCACAATGCATTTGCTGGGCCCAGACTTTTTGAAACATTGTATAATTGGCGGATTAAAAAATATATAAGAAGAAGTGCGTTCTTATGACAGTGACAAATGTGACACTGACAGTTTGCTATCTGACATTTGTGGGTGATTTCTTTTGCCCATATAAGGCAAACATAACCCGCTACGGTTTCAGAAAAACGGGTGTTGCTTTTTTATTTATCTGTGCCAAAGAATACATTTCATTTAGATACAATTATTGTTGGTTTGGAACGATCCATTATTATTACTGTTATTTCTGAATCAAAATCTTTAACTGTGTTGCATCTTTTACATTTATTTTTCTATTTCCGGCAAATAGTTTTTTAAGTTTTACAAAAAATGTCCTATGCAATAAGTAAGTAAAAATAAATTTACTTCCATATTACCAAATAGTGATTCATATTTCACCAAATATGTATATTATCAGTTCTTTACCGTCAAGTCTGTTACTTCCAAAATTGTTTTATTTGTTATCCAGCCACCGAAATCCATCAACGTGAAGTCATGATAAAAAGGTTTACAAAAAAATACAAATTTGTTATCCATAACCTTGCTGAATGTCTTGCTATTTTAAATCATGATTTAGTAAGATATCCACTATTTAATGTGACGTGTCTCATCCTAAAACTTTTTGTTTCAGAAAATATATATGCAACACTGCCTAAAACTCAAAGAGGTCAACCTTTGGTATTAGGTGGTGATCCAAAAGGGAAAAATTTTTTGTACACTAATGGACATTCAGTTATTATTAGAAATATTGCGGTAAGTAAACAGGATAATTCAAGTTAATGGCAAATGAGTTGTATTTGATGAACTAAGTGAAATTTTTGAATTGTTGACACCCAAAGTTAACTAGATGTACACATTTTTTTATAAAACCTTATGGTAAGGCTTTCTATTATAGACAGTGTCTTGTATTCATTCGGTTATTGTTAGAAATATCGTGGTAAGTAAACGGGGTAGTTCATGTTAATGACAAGTTAGTTGTATTTCATGAACTAAATGAATTTTTGAATTGTTGCCACCCAAAGTTAACCAGATGTACACATTTTTTATAAAACGTTATGGTAACACTTTCTGATATAGACAGTGTCTTGTATTCACAAACCGCTGAAGATTGATAACTCGATTTTGGATTTTTCTAATGAGTGTGTGTGTGTGTGTGTGTGTGTGTTGCATCATGGGATGGTTTTGAATGTGTTATTCATCAACCACAGACTTTTATCCTATATTTCGCTTCGAATCATAACCACACCTAGTGCCGCAAACCTATAACTAGATTTTCTTATGTGAACAGGAGATAACTATATTCGCAGATTCTTTGAATTATAAATGAAATCCAAATGGATACATATATCCACAATCTCACGTAAACACAATTGTTACATTAGTATTACCATTATGCTCCCACATGATATCTTAAAAACATACATACCTGCTTTCACCCACTGCTTCACTCATACAATCCAAACATACCTACCTAATCTATACATCAATATAAATATTACAATATAATTTTAATTACTATACTTTTTTTTAACCTGATGTTCAATTTCTATATATGCACATAATCTGTTTTTTATAATTATTCACCTTTTTTTTTGTTTTTTTTTGTTTTTTTTAAAGTTGGTTTTTTATATATATTTTTCACCTAGGGACCCGCCAAGGCTCATAGACATACTGAATTGAGCCACGGAAAGGCTGGGTATACAAAAGGACAGACATCAGGATCTATGTTCAGTACATTGATATAATTTTATTTTATTCTATTTATATATACACATATACACATCCATACATATATACACATATATACATACATATACACATATATACATATACATTCTTATAAACCTACATCTATGTTTATGAAAAATCTATCTATTAATTTATATACATCTATGTTATTTAAGCTAAGAATATAGTTTGTGTTTAAAGGAAGCTGGATCTCTGTTACTTGTTTTATTCCCGATAACAACTACAATCTTTGGCTCTCATAGTTCCTGCATGAAAACAATATGTGATCTATGTCACAGACCGTTTGTTCATCACAGCTGCAGTACGGTGTGGATTCTACACCTATTCTATATAAGTGGGATCTATATCTACAGTGATTATTCCTGAGCCTTATTATGGTGGTTAAAGCTTTTCTATGTAAACTGAATATTGTTTTTAGCTGACTTTCTTCTGGTAATTTGGGATTAAGGAGTTTATATCTGTTGGATGTTTTCTGTGTATATGAGAACCATTCTCTTTCCCAAATAATTTTTCTTTTTCTTTTAATGTCAAATACAAATTCTGTGTATGGTAGTTTTATAACCTGATAGTGCCCCTGAGTTGATGCTGTTTTCGATAGTTGGTCTACATCTTCATTTTTCTAATGAGTCTGCATTGGTTGGTGCATTCGATATTCATATATATTTTCAAAAATGTTTCTAGTTAAATTTTTGACAGCTAAACAAGAAGCAGCCCTGTGTGATAGAGTTCAGATTGTTGATATATTCTGTGAGGTTACTGATAATTATGTATAGTAAAGGTAGTCTATTTGATAGAGGATAATGTAAAATCACATCACATTGCATACTCACAGAAGCCCAGGGTAAGGAGAAATTCCCTGCAACCCACCTGGTGTTTCTCCTGAACTCTATCAAATATAGTTTTTTGTTTATCTGTCAAAATTTTAATTAGGAATATTAATATAAATATACTAGTGTAATGCTTTAGTACCATGTTTCACTGAACATATTCACTTTTCATGGTTTTCACGTTTGGTTTTTTTGAAAAATTGTATTACGAAATAACTTTTGCTTCTTGCAATGTCAAAATGTATGGCATGAAGTTGGTTTTATATGTCAAATGTCAACGTAAACGTAGGATCGATTATTGATGAAAAGAAGGGAAATCTACAGAGCCACGTAAACAGTGCCGGGCGTGCACTAAATATATGAAAATGAATTATAACAGAGGAAGACACCCTTCTTTAGCTTGATGTAAAATGAACGATTCCCGAAAATGTGTAAAATATGACAAAAAACATGTCGCAAAAGTGAGGACAACTTACGTTTTTCCTACTAGAAAATCCAAATAACTCCAAAAGATTACTTCTGCCCTCATTTTTGTTGTGATTTTCGTCATCTATACCCTAAAACACATATGTCTACAAAATTTCATAAAAATCGAACACATGTATGTACAGAAAGTAAACCTTTACCTTATTTTGTATTGAATAAATTAAAAATGTTGGAATTATATTTCACAGTAACTAAAATAATAATGCAGTTAACTATAATAAGCATGCAGTTGAATAAAATAATAACACTGAATAATATATTGCAATTCTAACATATTTTACATTTGAAATTAATTAATTAATTTTCTTTTGAGATTCTTATCCTTTATTTTATATTTAACAAATTAAAACCGTTGAAATTGTATTTCACAGTAACTAAAATAACAGTGCAGTTAACTAAAATAAGAATGCAGTTTACTAAAGTAATAACAGTGAATAATAAATTGCAATTCTAACATATTTAACATTTGAAATTAATTTTTTTTTTGAGATTCCTATCCTTTATTTTATATTGAACAAATTAAAACTGTTGGAATTATATTTCGCAGTAACTAAAATAATAATGCAGTTAACTAAAATAAGAATGTAGTTCACTAAAATAAGCACAGTGAATAATAAATTACAATTCTAGCATATTCAACACTTGGAATTAATTAATGTATTTTCTTTTGAGATTCCTATTCTTTATTTTATATTGCACAAATTAAAACTGTTGGAATTATATTTCACAGTAACTAAAATACTAATGCAGTTAAGATGGGGGTTCCTTTTTTTCCTCAGGGCTCGTCCGCTGCTTTGCCACCCCGATAGCACTGTAACCTTTGGCTTATTGTGCATGCCCTTAGTCCTTTTACTACACCCATTCCAAAATCACTGTGGCTTGAACTAGTCTGCACAGCGATTGATAGGGTGAAGTTTTATAATGCTCTGTCTCCGGTCTAGGCTGTCCGTAGATCAGTTGTCTTTTGCGGTCCAGAGCTTTACACTCGCACAAGATGTGCTGGGCTGATTCCTCCCCCTCCCCGCAGAGTCTGCGTGCGAGGTCCCCCTCGAATCGCCCCATTTTATGCAGGTGTTTTGTGACGGCCATGTGTCCCGTCAAGAGACCTGTTATGTTTCTAAGTTGTCCTCTGCTAAGATTTAGCAGCTCCACAGCTCTCTTTGAACTGGGTTCCTTAATTGACTTCCCATGTCTGAGCCCTGGACAGTCTGCCCAGTACACCTTGTGTTGGTTTCTGACCCAGGACTTAATGGCTCCCCTGGCAGTGCTCTTTGTCACGCCCAGAGCCGGTTCTGGCAGATCCAGCAACACCTCCATGGGCGGCTGTTAGGGTTGAAGACATGGCCCCTGTGATGCCTAAGCAAGCCATCATTTGGATCTTGCCTAGTTTTTGTTTGGCACTGGATTGTGTCACCTTAGGCCACCAGACCAGTGCCGCATATGTTAACGATGGTCTGACCACCCTTGTGTACAGACAGTGGGCCATACTAGGTCTTAGTCCCCACGTTTTTCCATATAGCCGCCTAGTGACGGCTAAGGTCATGACTGCCTTACGCAGTATTTTTTCACCGTGACCATTCCAGGTTAGCTTAGAGTCCAATACGACCCCAAGATATTTTACCTTCCTGGCCATTGGAATGTTCCTACTGTATAGAGTGAGAGTTCTGTGGCTCTCCCACTTCCTCCCCCTCGTAAACGGTATGACAGTTGCTTTCTCAGGGCTCACCCCGAGCCCTTTATCAACCGTCCACCCTTCCACCACTTTCAGTGCTGTCTGCATGCGCTCCCACACTGACTGTGTAACCTTTCCTCTAACTATGATGACAATGTCGTCCCCATAGCCCTGTACCTCATACCCCACTCCCGAGAGCCTCCCCAGGAGGCCGTCCACGACTAGGCACCAGAGCAAGGGAGGCAGAACGCTTCCCTGAGGACACCCCGCCGCGACCCCCGCCAGCAAAGTCTCCCGCGAGTGAGGTGAACACCGCCCTGTTCCTGAGCATGGAACCGATCCACCTGCAGCAGGTCTCCTCTATTCCACACTCCCTGACAGCTGCCAGAACCGATCCGAATGAGGTGTTGCTGAAGGCCCCCTCTATGTTTAGGAAGGCCCCCAGCACCAACTCCCTGTTCTCCAGCTTATTCTCCAGTTTCAGCACCAGTTGGTGCAGTGCTGTTTCTGTTGAGACTCCTGCTCTGTATGCATATTGTCCGCAGTGTAGGGGATATGCTTCCAGTACACCGCCCCTAATGTGCCGGTCGAGCAGTTTTTCCACTGTTTTTAGCAAGAAGGACATGAGACTTATTGGCCTCAGGGACTTTGCCTGGTCTGTTGGACGCCCAGGTTTAGGAATGAATACAGCCCTGGCCAGTCTACATGCCCCCGAAATGTACCCCAGAACCAGGCTGGCCCTCATAATGAGGTTAAGCGCCGGCGCCAGTATATCTATCCCCTGTTGGAGCATGATGGGCATTATTCCATCAAATCCCGGGGATTTGTATGGCTTAAAGCTGTTAATGGCCTATCTGATTTTGCTCCAAGTAATCACCTCTTTAGTGACTGTCGTGCCTACTCTAGATGCCCGCCTATAAGGTGCCTCTATTTCTGAGTGTTCCCTGTCTGGAGGTGATTGGTTTATTATGTTACAGCCGGGGAAGTGCGTCTGGAGTAAAATTTCCATAGTTTCCTCCCCCGAGCTTGTAAAGCCTCCCGTGGATGTTCTAAGCGAGCCTATGTTGGTCGGCATAAAATGTTTAAAATGCACTATATTTTTAGCTTGATTATCTCTCACAATTAAAACTTTAGACTAAAAATATAGTACATAGTAGAAAGATTAACGTTTAAGGAAGGTAATAAAGCAGTATTTACGGAAATATCGCTTTTATAAAGAAAATACGTTTTCGCCAAACCATGATTTTACCATTTTTTATCACAGAATTTGCTCAAAATAAGAATAAGTTTCCTAAATTTCAGGTCTTATAGATACCAAATAAAAACCTAAATCAAACTGAAATGTTATATATGACATTCGTTAATTATTTAGTCAATATGTCGGATGAAACTAGCGCGCTTCACCACCATATGTACATTAGCTAATTTATAAAAGATGGCGCCCTAAAAATTTAAATCTGCGAGTGCAATGACAAAACGTATTTCATTTTCATTCATAAATGTCATATCATGACAAGAATGAAATAAATATTGTAAACAAAATCGGCTCACATTTCTGTGGAAATTATTTCGAAGCTGTTTTTTTTTACCTTTGAACTTAAAAATAAGAAGCAGATGCTTCAATTGAATAGTATGTACATTATCACAACTAAGCCATTAAAATTATTGTTTTGTTTTACTATAGAAATATCAAACTGGCAAATCAACTGAGTTAGCGCTCAATAACCTCGTCGAGAAAATCACACACTCTCTGGAAAATGGAGAGGTTGCGGTGGCGGTATTTCTCGACATCGAAGCAGCATTTAATAATGCATTACCGATCTCCCTCTACGAGGCCACTATCGCTAGAAGGGTGGAACCTACCGTCTGTGGCTGGATCGGAAACATGCTGCACAATCGGACCATTATTACCTCATTGCGGGGAGAGGTGGTCGGCGTCAGGGCCGCGAGGGGGTGTCCTCAGGGGGGCCTTCTATCCCCCCTGCAGTGGTCCCTCTTTGTGGACGATTTGCTGGCTATCCTCGGACTCTGGGAGGTTGAGGTCCAGGCGTATGCTGATGATCTTGTCATAATGGTTAGAGGTAAATCTGAAGAGGAACTGGCAAGTACTCTTCAAGAGGCACTAAATGTAATCAATGATTTGTGCCGGAGGGAACAGATGTCTGTGAACCCCCGCAAAACGATCATTGTACCTTTTACCAGAAGAAGAAGGTTGGACAAATTAAAACCACCTATTCTTATGGGGGAAACCATTCCATTTTTGGACCAAGCAAAATATCTGGGAGTTACCCTAGATAAGCAGCTCAATTGGGACAAACAGTTAGAAAATGTTATCTGCAGGGCTAAAATGTCCCTGTGGACCTGCCGGAGAATCTGTGGTAACAACTGGGGAACAAACCCCCAACAGATGTACTGGCTCTATGTAGTGGTTATCAGGCCAATGATAACATATGGAGCCATAGTTTGGTGGCCTAAGGCACTTCGTGGTATCGCGAGCGCCAAACTGGCTCATCTACAGAGACAAGCTTGTCTGATGATAACGGGAGCGATAAGCACCGCACCATCAGCCGCTCTGGAGGTCATCCTTAATATTCCCCCTCTTCACATATGGTTGGAAAGGGTGGCGAGGTGGACAACGTACAGACTAAAACAAACGGCAGACAGCATGCCGAGGGAAGTCAGTCTGGGAGGGTCCGGTCTCCTTGATGACAGTGATTGTCATAGGATTCTGGGAATGGTCTCAGAGTTGATGCCTGCAAGGATCAGCAGAGATCTGTCTTTCAAGATCGTCCTCCCGGAAAGGGAGGACTGGGACCGAAACCAAACGACCCTGTTGAGAGCGGACCTCTGCTGGTACTCTGACGGCTCCAAAACCAATTTGGGAGTAGGAGCCGGCGCATATGGGGGCAGCACCCATGCTAGACTATCAGCTAGCCTCGGCAAGTACGCAACCATACACCAGGCAGAAGTGTATGCCATCGAGATGTGTGCAAGGGAAAGTATAAAAGACCTGTGCACAAACAAATCGATAAAGATATATGCAGATAGCCAAGCTGCAGTAAAGGCTCTTGGTTCCTACCGGTGTAATTCAAAGACGGTATGGAGTTGTAAATCTGCCCTTAACGAATTGGGCAGCTGTAATGAGGTGTCGCTGGTCTGGATACCGGGTCACTCGGACCATGATGGCAACGTTGCGGCCGACGCGCTTGCCAGGAGTGGTGCCCAGAGAGACTTTGTTGGACCAGAACCGGTGCTGGGGATAACATCTTGCACAGCAAAGTGCACCTTAAAGACCTGGACAGAAAGAATGACAATCCAATATTGGCAAAATCTTCCAGGATTAGCTCACTCTAAGGCCTTCATAAATGGCCTGTCTGAGTCAAGGGCTAAAAAACTTCTAGAGATGAACAGACAACAACTGAGTACTCTAGTCGGCCTGTATACAGGACACTGCCGCTTGCGGCATCACATGCACCGTATTGGGGTTGGTCAGGAGACCGAGTGCCGGCTGTGTATGGAGAATGACGAGACAGCAGAGCACGTGCTGTGTTCCTGTCCGGCAGTGGACAGGACTAGATACCTGCTCTTTGGCAAGGTAAAGCTTGCTCCAGAGGATCTGGATCAACTTTCGCCCACAAAGGTTGTCAACCTCTGTAGGAGGCTTGATTTGTTGGGCGAAATATAGACATTAGGCGTGAGTCACAATAGACCTTATGGTCGCGGTGGAGGGACCGATATGGACCACTCACATTCAAACCTAACCTAACCTAACCCTACTATAGAAATAATAAACAGAAACTACATGCCATTAGTGAAATTTTAATGTCATCTAAGACCGAAATAGTCTACAGTCAAATATGCTTCAGCGACTGAAAGAAGTCAATCAATTCTGCAATTAGCTATTTACCTTGTAACTTTCATTTACTTTCCGATAACTAGGTACTTATATAAAATTTCCTGACACAGCTATCGTTTGTTTAAATTTCCGTAAACAAACGATTATCAAATAGCGTCCGGGTCGATTCCGGCATTATCCACTTAACATTTTGTTTTGACTAACTTTATTATGTGATGAGAACAAACAACTGTCCAAATTTTCTACGCTTGCACCCAGACATTTTTTTTTTTTTTCACCAACTTTAATAACGAATGTATTTTTGTGCCAAAAATTAAAAAGAAGCAGCTAAAAAATGTCAGAATAGTTATGCCAATCTGGTTGGTTCTTTAATCATCTGAGAATAAGTCAGGTCAAGGCATTTAATCTTTAGAGTTATTGTGTTTACATAAGCATCCTATAGTATACATTAATATTGTTTTTAGCTATGCTATTTCATAGCTTAACACTTTCTGGAATAAATATCAGTGCAGAACTTTTAAAATTGTAGATATTACCTACGTACCTACGACACAATAAAAGGAAATCAAATAAAAAAGATGTCTGTTGCAATATACTTACCTATCTTAATTATGTCTTCGTCAAATATAAAATAAAATGCTTATTCTAGTGAAAGCTAGAGTACAACCTCGCCTAAAATTGATGTCGACATAAGGTGGGGAGGGTATTGTTTAATTTAATCCATCCATTTATGATTGGAATAGCGAAATGTAATATTTATAACATTTGTTTTAGGTTTTTCTAATTTATTAATTATATAATTTGTTTAACAGACGTCTTAATGATAAGAACCAAAATTTACAAGCATTTAAATACTTATTTAATTACGGGATACTAAACAGTATGTAATGAGAAGGTTGAATCTCCCGCCACATGCGTCGTCTTATATGATTGGTTCCTCTTACTGTTAGACTTGAAGCGACAACCCGTCGAATTTCTCGTTCGTGCTGTAGAATTAAAATAAGTTTATGTAGTGATATTATATGAATCTTTGTAAACCGGTAAAAGGAATATGGGTTACGAAGTTACGGCTCATGTCGCTAAGTAATTTATGAGTCACCTAGCAACCTACGTTACACACAATGTAAATTGCTCTCTCATTCAATAAACCTTTGTTACTAAGCAGTTTGTGTTAAAACCTATTGAATAAGCACATTCTCTCTCGCTTCTAGTAGTAGTAGTAGTAGCAGTGGCGGGGAAAACTAACGCCAAGCAAGTAGGCCACAATAGACCCTTTTTGCCAACCCCAGCAACTCAGCAACCATGCTCTACTCCTCCTCGGTTCCGTCGCCAAACCGCCTCGACCTCGAAATGAAAGCCGTGACGGTCTTCAATTGGACGGTACTTACCTGAGTCCTCGAACCGAACAATTCTGCTCGAAGACTCCCAAAAGCCTCGCATTCACACAGGTAGTGGTAAGACGTTTCTTCATCCTCACCGCATTCCTGGCAAATGGGATCCCTCTCTACTCCTATCAATGTGAGGTGTCTTCTAAGCGCGCAGTGGCCTGTCAGCACCCCAAGGATGCGTCGAAGCGTAGGTCGACTCCTACCGAGTAGCCAGACAGCTTTATCTCTGTCCGGCCCCTCCACGAAGTCCTTCGCCTGCCTACAGCCACCAACCGACCCCCAGTGTCTCTCCATGGTTTCCTCAGTCCACCTGTCTAAGACGACAGAGACCGTCTTCCTACTTATGCCAATCGCAGGCTCCGGGCCACAGAACACCCGCCGGGAACCAAGCCTTGCGAGATTATTCGCTACCTCATTCCCTGCTACGCCACAGTGTCCCGGAAACCACACCAGTTGCATCTCCTTTGTCTTGGCTAGTCCTTTGAGGGCGTCAGCGCACTCCTGAACCAGTGTTGACCTGATTCTGGCCGCGCAGACTGTCCGGAGGGCCGCCTGGCTATTCGAGTAAATGTATACACATTTCTCGGGGCTCCTCCTCACATCCTGTCTATTGGCCACAGACAGAATAGCGTACACCTCTGTCTCGAATGCCGTGGTATATGCGCCCAGAGCATAACTCTCGCGCACCCCCAGGCCCTCTATGTATATTCCTGCCCCGGAGGATTGCTTATCCTTTAGCAGTGATCCGTTGGTAAAACAGACCAGGCTTGCGGGCTGGAATGCAACCTCATTTTCCCTCCACTGGTCCCTGCTGGGGATCCTGAGGGTATATGGCCTAGTCAACCTAATATCGTCCTCGGCATTCCGTACCTTGATGGCGGAAATCGGAATTTTCTTTCCACCTCCTTGGCGACTCTTGCATGCCCTATTACTGCTTCCTCTTCGCACCAGTTTCTGGATTCTAAGTTGCGACGCCATAGCCTCCCTTCTGATACATATGGGAAGCGATGGCAGCATCAACAAGACCTCTAGCACTGCTGAGGGTGTCGTCCTCATAGCGCCTGTGATACCCAGGATTTCCAGCCTTTGGAGTTTGGCCAGCTTCCTGGTAGTAGTTTGGTTCACACCACACCACCAGACCAACGCCCCATAGAGGAATCTCGGCCTAACGATTGCAGTGTAAATCCAATGAAGTATTAGAGGATTAAGTCCCCAGGTCCTCCCTATCACTCGACGCAGCTGCCAGAGGGTCGCTACTCCCTTTCTCACTACTCGTTCTATTTGCGACCCACCCTCATGGTTCTAAGTCATGCTAATAATTTAAAAATATTCAAGTAATGATAGAGTAGCCCTCCACACGGAGATTTATACAACTACCACTTTCGAATCCTGCTCTTAACTAAACTAACAACAGTGAATAATAAATTGCAATTCTAACATATTTAACACTTAAAATTAATGGATTTATTTTCTTTTGAGATTTTTATTCTTTATTTTTTTTATAGAATCCTGCCATTGCAGACATCTATACTGAACATTCATGTCAAGTAAATGTAGCAAAGTACTCACCAAGTGGTTTCTATATCGCTTCTGGAGGTATGTATGTTTTAGAAAAAACCTTAGTCATAGGTTTACCCTTTAATCTTTATAATTAAAATAACTTTTTTTTTAAGGGAGGCAAATTTTTATGAAAACCATTTTTAACTTGCACTGTGACCAACTTTCATAAAAAATCGAGTTATTAAGTTAGTAAAACTTAAAAAATATAAGTAGAATGATTTAAAACGCTTTTGTAGAACCAAATTCACAACACATTTTCTTGACCCAAAAAAAAAAATCCTCATATAGCCAACCTTGTCGCACCAACGATATACAGGGGGAGGAATTTTGAGTGTCAACAACATTAGCATCTCTGAAACTATGGGATATATAAAGTTGCTGAAATTAGACGAAACTTGTACAATTATAAGGGTATCTTAGAAGTCCCTCCAGATTTGCAATTTTTTGGTAAATCTCTGGGGTAAATTTGCAGAAGAGCTCACAGGGGACTTTTGTAATTTTTTTTTAGAAATATGCTTAGAACACCCCTCGGATGCATAAATCACAAGACAAATTTCTTGCAAACAACCCTCAAAAAAGTTACAGGAACAGGAGTTAATAGGGGTGCTCAGCAGGGAAGAAGGTAAAAAGGAAATATAAACGAAAAATACGGAAAAAACCGTTTAGCCGAAACTATATAAGCTGCCTTTATCCCATTTTGCAGCCGTATCTCCTTAAAATCCTGTTTACCACACAGAGAACCCCTATTCACCACAGGTCCCGTAACATTCTTGGGATTGTTCCCAAGGAACTTTTCTTTTCTTTATGCATTGAGGGTTGTTGTAGGCATGCAGAAAGGGGGGGAGAACTCACCACGTGGAAACAGACCCACCCCCTTCCACCTTGTCCCGACCCCCTCGGTCATAAACACGACGGAGTGTAATCTGAGAAATACATAGTAACTTCCGGGGAAGTGGTGTACTGGGAAAGAAGCATGTAACAGAAATTCACACTTACCTTTTTCTTGTCACCAAAGGCAAATGAGTTACGTTCAGCCCTTGGCTGCACACGCCCTGGGGCCTCACATTTTCCCCATTATAAAAGCAATATAATGATAATAATAATAATAATTTTTCTTGTGTCACCAAAAGCAAATAAGTTCCTAAGGAATTTTTCTTGTGCTTTATGCATTGAGGGTCGTTGTGGTATGCAGTGTGGTATTTCACCTTGTCTCGACCCCCTCAGTCATAAACACGGCAGAGGGTAATCTGAGAAATACATAGTAACTGACGAGGAAGGGATGTTCTGGGAATGAAGCATGTAAAAGAAATTCACACTTACCTTTTTCTTGTGTCACTAAAAGCAAATGAGTTCCCAAGGAATTTTTCTTGTGCTTTATGCATTGAGGGTTGTTGTAGGCATGCAGAAAGGGGGGGAGAACTCACCACGTGGAAACAGACCCACCCCCTTCCACCTTGTCCCGACCCCCTCGGTCATAAACACGACGGAGTGTAATCTGAGAAATACATAGTAACTGCCGGGGAAGTGGTGTACTGGGAAAGAAGCATGTAACAGAAATTCACACTTACCTTTTTCTTGTCACCAAAGGCAAATGAGTTACGTTCAGCCCTTGGCTGCACACACCCTGGGGCCTCACATTTTCCCCATTATAAAAGCAATATAATGATAATAATAATAATAATTTTTCTTGTGTCAACAAAAGCAAATAAGTTCCTAAGGAATTTTTCTTGTGCTTTATGCATTGAGGGTCGTTGTGGTATGCAGTGTGGTATTTCACCTTGTCTCGACCCCCTCAGTCATAAACACGGCAGAGGGTAATCAGAGAAATACATAGTAACTGCCGAGGAAGGAATGTTCTGGGAATGAAGCATGTAAAAGAAATTCACACTTACCTTTTTCTTGTGTCACTAAAAGCAAATGAGTTCCCAAGGAATTTTTCTTGTGCTTTATGCATTGAGGGTGGTTGTAGGCATGCAGAAAGGAGGGGAGAACACACCACGTGGAAGCAGACCCACCCCCTTCCACCTTGTTCCGACCCCCTCAGTCATAAACACGGCGGAGTGTAATCTGAGAAATACATAGTAACTGCCGGGAGAGGGGTGTATTGGGAAAGAAGCATGTAAAAGAAATTCACACTTACCTTTTTCTTGTGTCACCAAAAGCAAATGAATTCCCAAGAAATTTTTCTTGTGCTTTATGCATTAAGGGCGGTTGTAGGCATGCAGAAAGGAGGGGAGAACTCACCACGTGGAAGCAGACCCACCCCCTTAGTCATAAACACTGCGGAGTGTAATCTGAGAAATACATAGTAACTGCCGGGAAAGGGGTGTACTGGGAAAGAAGCATGTAAAAGAAATTCACACTTACCTTTTTCTTGTGTCACCAAAAGCAAATGAATTCCCAAGGAATTTTTCTTGAGCTTTATGCATTAAGGGCGGTTGTAGGCATGCAGAAAGGAGGAGAGAACTCACCACGTGGAAGCAGACCCACCCCCTCAGTCATAAACACGGCAGAGTGTAATCTGATAAATACATAGTAACTGCCGGGGAAGGGGTGTACTGGGAAAGAAGCGTGTAAAAGAAATTCACACTTACCTTTTTCTTGTGTTACCAAAAGCAAATGAGTTCCCAAGGAATTTTTCTTGTGCTTTATGCATTGAGGGCGGTTGTAGGCATGCAGAAAGGAGAGGAGAGCAGACCCCCCCCCCCAGTCATAAACACGGCAGAGTGTAATCTGAGAAATACGTAGTAACTGCCGGGGAAGGGGTGTATTGGGAAAGAAGCATGTAAAAGAAATTCACACTTACCTTTTTCTTGTGTCACCAAAAGCAAATGAGTTTCCAAGGATTTTTTCTTGTGCTTTATGCATTGAGGACGGTTGTAGGCATGCAGAAAGGAGAGGAGAACTCACCATCTGGAAGCAGACCCACCTCATGGGTCATAAACACGGCGAAGTGTAATCTGATAAATACATAGTAACTGCCGGGGAAGGGGGGTACTGGGAAAGAAGCATGTAAAAGAAATTGACACTTACCTTTTTCTTGTGTTACCAAAAGCAAATGAGTTCCCAAGGAATTTTTCTTGTGCTTTATGCATTGAGGGCGGTTGTAGGCATGCAGAAAGGAGGGGAGAACTCACCACGTGGAAGCAGACCCACCCCCTCGGTCATAAACACGACGGAGTGTAATCTGAGAAATACGTAGGAACTGCCGGGGAAGGGTGTACTGGGAAAGAAGCATGTAAAAGAAATTCACACTTACCTTTTTCTTGTGTCACCAAAAGCAAATGAGTTCCCAAGGAATTTTTCTTGTGCTTTATGCATTGAGGGCGGTTGTAGGCATGCAGAAAGGAGGGGAGAACTCACCACGTGGAAGCAGACCCACCCCCTCAGTCATAAACACGGCAGAGTGTAATCTGATAAATACATAGTAACTGCCGGGGAAGGGGTGTACTGGGAAAGAAGCATGTAAAAGAAATTCACACTTACCTTTTTCTTGTGTCACCAAAAGCAAATGAGATCCCACGGAATTTTTCTTGTGCTTTATGCATTGAGGGCGGTTGTAGGCATGCAGAAAGGAGAGGAGAACTCACCATGTGGAAGAAGACCCACCCCATGGGTCATAAACACGGCGAAGTGTAATCTGGGAAATACGTAGTAACTGCTGGGGAAGGGGTGTACTGGGAAAGAATCATGTAACAGAAATTCACACTTACCTTTTTCTTGTGTTACCAAAAGCAAATGAGTTCCCAAGGAATTTTTCTTGTGCTTTATGCATTGAGGGCGGTTGTAGGCATGCAGAAAGGAGGGGAGAACTCACCACGTGGAAGCAGACCTCCCCCCTTAGTCATAAACACGGCAGAGTGTAATCTGAGAAATAAGTAGTAACTGCCGGGGAAGGGGTGTACTGGGAAAGAAGCATCTAACAGAAATTCACACTTACCTTTTTCTTGTGTCACCAAAAGCAAATGAGTTTCCAAGGAATTTTTCTTGTGCTTTATGCATTGAGGACGGTTGTGGCATGCAGAAAAGAGGGGAGAACTCACCATGTGGAAGGAGACCCACCCCATGGGTCATAAACACAGCGAAGTGTAATCTGAGAAATAGGTAGTAACTGCCGGGAAAGGGGTGTACTGGGAAAGAAGCATGTAAAAGAAATTCACACTTACCTTTTTCTTGTCACCAAAGGCAAATGAGTTACGTTCAGCCCTTGGCTGCACACACCCTGGGGCCTCACATTTTCCCCATTATAAAAACAATATAATGATAATAATAATAATAATAATAATAATAATACTTTATTTGTCAAAGATGTGTACATAATATGTACTCACATGACACAAGAAACAAATAATATCACCGATCACGAAATCGCGAACATACACGCCACAACCACTGCAACATAAAAGTCATTATAAGAAAACAAGGTAAACAATGCACAAGTTCAGAAATAAGGCTTCGGGACACATGAGTAAATAATAAATCGATCACCCCGCTGTTCATACTAAAAGCGAAGTGGTAATACAAGCCAATAGCACAGCATAAGAAATATGCTGTGCCATAGCCCAAAAAATAAGAACTGGCGAATGCCGAGCCAATGAGAAGCCCCACACGTATAGGTCTGGAATATTCCAGTGAATTCCAATTTTTGATCAAAATATTCCAAAGTAGCTACCTATTGTAATTTATATTTATCATTGGTATGTATAGGTGAAATCAATTTTATCTTGCCTGACGATGCTGTAAAGGGCGAAATTGATTACAGAGAAGAAATGAAGTATTTGTGAAGCCAGAGAAATAGTCTCTAATCTGTATTTAGTATGAAATTAAGTGTTCTCTCGTTCTGCATTTACGCAGCTCTTCTTTCACTTCCATCACTCGCTTACTGTCATTAACCACTGATTTTCATATCTTTGACATTTGTTTCTCATATTTAACACTTTGTCTTTTATCTTTTCACAGACCAATCCGGAAAAGTCCGTATCTGGGATACCGTCAATAAAGAGCACATTTTGAAGAACGAGTTCCATCCCTTTGGAGGTCCAATAAAAGATATAGCTTGGTCACCGGACAACCAGAGGATGGTAGTTGTAGGCGAGGGACGCGAACGTTTTGGACATGTATTCATGTCTGAAACGGGCACTTCTGTGGGTGAAATATCGGGACAGTCTAAGCCCATCAATTCTTGTGATTTTAGGGCTGCCCGACCTTTCAGGATCATCACTGGAAGCGAGGATAATACCATTGCAGTATTTGAAGGACCTCCGTTTAAATTTAAGATGACCAAACAGGTTAGTCAAAATACTATTTTAATATATTCAAGATTTCACAAAATCTATCTTACATAAAAGGTAAAATAATGTACAACAGTGTTCTACAACCTTTTTTCATGGCGTGCCCTCCTTAGCAAGGAAAAATATTTCGCGACCCGCTACCCTGTGCTAGTTACATGGAGGGGAAAGAAAGAGCGACACACATGCGCTGCTTAAGGAGCGGAGGATAATAAGGGATAATTGATTTTAACTAGGATAATATGTCGGATGGCCCTTGTATAATATGTGGCCTCCATTTTAGCCCGTACCTGAATCTGACCTGCATACTCCACTCCAGTGTGTAAATACCTGGGTGGTTGTACTTCTGGCTGTTCTCAATTTACCCATCAACTGTTTCGCTATTTCTTCTTTGAAAGCATCGGTCAAACCATGAGTTCTTACTTTTGATGTTGTTGCTGTTTCTTCCCACCTTGGTATTATTATTCCATTAATTATCGGACTAACCTGAATACCTGTCTTCTGCCTGGTAGCGGGTACTACTTCGTCCCACCTTGGTATTGCTATTCCATTGATTATTGGACTAACCTGAATACCTCTTTTCTGCCTGGTAGTGGGTACTACCTCATCCCACCTTGGTTGATTCATCCATAATTTGGGTATTTTCAGCTTGGCTTCCATTACCACCGGCGATAGCCGCCCTAATGGGTCAAATAACTTGGCTATTGGCGATAATATTTCCCTTATTGTTACCATTTCTGCATATTTTAAGTCTAGTTTCCATTTGACTGTATATTCCCTTGGTGTTCAGTAGATACCAAGCGATTTATCTGCCCCATTGCTCGCAGCTGCAACACTTTTTCTTTCTGCACTTCTTTTGGCAATTTTTCAATACTTTGTGATTTGTTGCTGGACAATTTACTTAAATTGAACCCACCTGATCTGATCATTTCGTTGAGTTCTGCCTGTACTAATTTTGTTTGTTGCTTTGATTCCGTTCCAGATTAAATATTCTCCATATAAAAATCTTCCTTTTCTACCTTCGTTTCTATTGGAATTTTTTCTGTTTTTGCTTGTTCTACCTCTTGTACCTCTTTCTTCACTTTTGTCATTGATGTCTCCAAAATTGTTTTGTCCACTTACATTTGTTTTAATCTCCGCCGCTGACTCGGCTCCAGATAGAAGATTATCTGGATAAATTTTTAAATGAAATATTTCCTGCTCGTCTTTGGCTTCTTCTACCTTTGGTACCTCTTTACTTAAATTTAAATTAAATCTTTCTTGCTCGTTTGTGGCTTCTTCTACCTCTGGTACTTTGTTTTCGAATGGAACTTCAACTTTTAAATTAAATGTTTCATGATTGCTTCTTGAGGCTGTTTTAGTGTAGAATTCCTCAACTGTTGAGTCTATTGCCTTCTGGAATCGCTCTTGGAATACTGTCCGTTCCTTGTACTTGCATGTGAAGATTGGTATTTTTATTTTTGGCAGTTTGAATGCTGGAATCCTAACCCCTGAATCGTGGTGTGTTTGTTTCTTAATTGCTCTTTTCAGCTTGACCATGGCGTTATCGTACCATTGGCTTAGCGTCAAATGAGCTTCATCTAGAATTTCTGATTCTGTTATTCTATTTATATCCATTATGTTGTCTTCTAGTTTTTTCCATTGCATATCTAATATTTCTATCATGATTTCATATTTGATAACTATAGTGTTATCGTCTATCATTTCTGCTTCTTCTAATTTTAGGATAAATCGGTTTACCCGTAATTTTAGTTCTCTCGAATGTCTTGTGATTTCTATTTTTAGTTCCTCCATTGTGCTTCCTTAATTTTATTTGTTTCAATAAATATTTGTAGCTTTTTTGTTACCTTGTCTGATGCCTTGCGTTTAACCCTGTATTTATGCTTTTTGTGGACGCTTGTGTCCTTGATTCTTTTGACTTTGACCCTGTATAGGTGCTTGATTTGGAACTGATCTTATATTGGTTCTTTCCTGGACGCTTGTGTCCTTATTTGACCCTGTATAGGTGATTTATTTGGAACTGACCTTATTTTGGTACTTTCCTGGACGCTTGTGTCCTTATTTGACCTTGTATAGGTGATTGATTTGGAACTGACCTTATTTTGGTACTTTCCTGGACGCTTGTGTCCTTTTTGACCTTGTATAGGTGATTGATTTGGAACTGACCTTATTTTGGTACTTTCCTGGATGCTTGTGTCCTTATTTGACCCTGTATAGGTGCTTTATTTGGAACTGACCTTATTTTGGAATTTTCCTGGGCGCTTGTGTCCTATATTTGCTTTGGATTTGGACGCTTCTGTCCTATATTTGCTTTTACCTAAAATAAAAAAATCTCGGGACGCAGCAAGTGCGTTATGGTAGTGAATTTTCATAAAACTATTTTTTAATAGCAATAATGTGTGTTTTTTTAAGAAAGCAGTCATCAAATTTGGTTACCAGTATAATCTATATAGTAAAAACAATGTGCCATGTTTCATCAAAATAACTTTATTGTTTGAAAATGTACAAAAATTTCCGAAAGTAAACTTGAAGTGTTCCCGAAAAAACTCGTTTTTTGGTCAACCTTATAGGTTAATAGCAAATTGAGCTATTCAAATATTAAGCATTTGATCAAAATTCGCTACCATAACGCACTTACTGCGTCCAGAATTTTTGTTCTTACAAACATGCATTATATTTCGATGCAAAAATGCAATAACATAAGGCGTGTTTGATTTAAAAAAAAAAGAAAATTTGTATCAACAACGACTTATGGGCCACCCTGTAATTGTAGAAATAATTTTTTAAGATGTAGCTCAAGACACCCTATAATTAATATATACAATTTTTTTTCATATCTGGTGAAATAACAGATATATTGAGCTTTATTGATTTTTTTACGAAAATTCTACAAAAATTATATACTATTAACGATAAACTCTGTAGCTAAGGCTACTGCCACGCATCAGAGAAAGGGTCTATTTGAAATGAATTTTCTGGAAACATTTTATTAAAATGAAGGACAATGACGGTTGAAACTAAGACTTCAGGGTTTGTAAAACATTCTTCTTGAGACATGTTCTTTCCATAGCCCGTATTAGATTCAAGTTCTTTGCCTAAATGTTGCCAATTTTGACGTTTAAATCGCAACTTTGACGTTTTGTGAAAAACCCCAATTTATTTTTGTTTAGATGCCTATAACTTTTTTGTCTTTTGACCTACAGAGCTAAATTTTGGTAGGTAACTTGCCTATAATGATATAAACCCGCGTATAAAATTTGGTTGCCCTTACTTTGTTAATTTTGGAGATATAAATTTTTTTCGAAAGAAAACACAAAATTTTCCGGGAAAACCTCGTCGGATTTTCCTGGATAACGAACATATCCAAGCCACTTGCAAAAGGAAGGTACTCACCAATTTTGACGTTTAAAATCGCGATTTTGACGTTTTGAGGAGAACCCAAATTTATTTTTCTTTGAATGCCTGTAACTTTTTTGTCCTTTAACCTACGGAGCTAAATTTTGGTAGGTAACTTACCCCTGATGATGTAAACCCGCGTATGAAATTTGGTTGCCCTTACTTTGTTAATTTTCGAGATATAAATTTTTTTTGATTTTTTTCGAAAGAAAACACAAAATTTAACATATAAAGTCTGAAACTGACCTCGGATTTGGGTTCCGGGGGTCCTAAATAGCGCTGATTTGAAGAAATTTTTTCAAAATTCGAAAGTCGGGATCTCCTCATTAGTGAATTTTTTTAAAGAAAATTCACTAAAAGGTATTTGGAGACTTGGGTTAAAAGATGTTTGATAACGATAATTGATTTTAGTGAGCACTGTATTTCCAATGGCACTGGTTACTCTTTCGTCGCAGGACCATGTTTAAGGAGCGGAGGATAATAAGGGATAATTGATTTTAACTAGGATAATATGGACCTGGTAACGTTATAATTTGTAATAAAATTTAATAAACAATAAAAAGAATTAACAACTTTTTAAAATTAACTTAACCGAATAAAATCTAAGACCAAATCTGTACATAATTAAATTAAAAAGTCTCGCGTCTTTACATCTTAAGAATCTAATCAACAATCTCTGATATTAGTCAAAAGGCCCTGCATTATTTACCAACACTGCTATTTATCACCTTGTATGTGACATACTTCACAAATTGCAAACCTCATCAGTCAGCATTCCTTATACTGTACTCTGCAATTTCAACTTCTTTATTATTTATCTAAACATGTATTATGAGCAATTCCAGGTCAATAATTATTTTATTTTTATTTTTATTTTATTTTATTTATTCATACACCATCCAACAGCTTAAAAGCCAAATTAAGGATGGGCCAACACACAAAACATAATAACTAACAATAATTAAGCTAACAATACAAAAAAAAGGTTAACAAATTAGATCGCTTTGAAAAACAGTTTTATCTCTGATATGTTACATGAGAAGATATCTAGTCGGTCTTGCAGTACAGAGTAATCATTGCACATCTGGTAAATTGGAGACGATCGCAGCAATCGTGTACGAGCAGTCGGGAGATAGAATGTGCCTGGAAAACGTGCTGCAATACGAGGCACATTGAAATTAAGTTACTAAAGCAGGCTAGGGCAGTCGAACACAGAATTAACCAGTTTATATAAAAATATAATAAAACTGCACTGCCTGCGTATCGACAGACTCTGCAGACCAAAGCGAAGAAGTAAATTTTCCTGAGGAAAACCAATAGATGGATATCGACCATCCTCACGAAAGCTAAGAAATTTTAGAAATTTCCTTTGCACTGATTCCAGGCTTGCCACATGTATCTCATAAGTAGGAGCCCACACAACTGAGCCATATTCAAGTCGGGACCTAACCAAACAGGCAAAGAGCAGGAGGAGGGTGTCAGCCTGGGAGAAATTTTTGATGCTTCTTATCAGAAACCCCAGAGTTTTGTAAGCAGAACTGACAGTCTGCTCATAGTGTGGTTTAAAAGATAGAGTACCATCAAAAACAATTCCAAGGTCCTTAACTGTCCCGGGGCGGTCAAGTGGAAGCCCTCTTATATTGTACCCGAAGGTGATTGCGTGCCTGTTTCGAGTAAAGGACATCACACAACACTTGGAAACATTCATAGAAAGACCACTCCGACAGCACCATTCATCAAGGATCTGAAGACAGTTCTGGAGCCGCAAACAGTCATCAATACTCGAAATATTTGCGAAAATCTTAATATCGTCTGCATACATTAAAAAAGGAACATGTAAAACATGTTTAACTGGGTCGATAAATATATTAAATAGTAATGGACCGAGTATGGAACCCTGCGGCACTCCCGAAGTTACGTGATAGGTGTTAGATTTGAAGCCCCCAACCTCAACAAATTGCCTCCTTCCATCCAGGTAAGATCTGAACAAGCCAAGCAAGCTCTCGGAGAATCCGATAGTCCTCATCCTGTCAATCATATCAGAGTGATTTAGACAATCGAAGGCCTTAGATAGATCAGTATACACAACATCAACCTGTGAAGAGCGGTCAAGAGCGGACGCAATGAACTGTGTAACGTCAACTAAATTCGTTACAGTCGATCTACCTGGAATGAAACCATGCTGTGAACTAGAGAGTCAGTTCTTGATGTGAAACAGTATTCGCTGAAAAAGGCAGGCCTCGAAAATCTTACAGAAGACACATAGTATGGCTATTGGTCGATAGTTTGATGGATCACAACTATCCCCCGCCTTGAAGACAGGGAGAACCCGTGACAGCTTCCAAATCGCGGGGAACGTTCCAGATCTAAGAATCAGTTTAAAAATTTTCTTAAGTGGAGTCAGAAGAGCATATAAGCAGTCGCGCACCAAGAAACCAGGAACCAGATCAGGTCCACAGGACATGTTAGCCTTAATTCTCTTAGCGGCTGTAATAATTTCGTCATCTGTAAAGTCATCAACAAAGAACATTGTGATGTCACCCGAAGCCGAGCTGGCGGCTGTAGGCGATGAGGTGGGGGTGGAACCAGAACATCCCGCAAAATAAGAAGCAAAACTGTCATTATAATTTCTATGCAACCTACTTAATTATAAAAGATATTACTTGGATTTATGCAAGCAAATTTTCGTATAACGTTTATAATATAAAATTAATATAAAATATATTTTCACGATTAGCTATGGATAGTTTTCTGTTCTTTCATGCGCTCTGTGCGAAGGGCGTAGCACTTCTCTGTGGTCGTAGCAGTCTACCATTTGCGGTTTGCGAGTGCAGGTTATGTTCGAATTCTGAACTCGAGTTAGGATTTGATTACAATTGTTAAAAATGGATAAGTTTGTGAAAACATTCACACAACCATCAACTTCAGGTTCCAGTGAAAGTAGTGGTAGTGGAACAAAACCAAAGAAAATGTCTCTGTATGATGACAATTATTTAAAATTCAGATTTACTGTTAACTGAAAATAAGCCACAGTGCGTTATTTGTTTTGAAACTTTATCACGCGAAAGTATTTAAGCTGTCCAAGCTAGTACACCACATTAAACATCCAAATGAAAAAACAAACCGTTGGAATTTTTTGAGAAAAAATTGAATGGCCTTAATCATAAAGAAACTGATGTACTATAGATGTCCAACCTAAATGAAAAAGCGTTGCTAGCTAGTTATCCAGTAGCTTTTGGTGTAGCTAAAGCAGCGAAACCTCATACGATTGCCGAAGATTTAATTCTACCAGCGGCTTTAGATATAGCAGAGATTATGTTTGGCAAATAGGAGATGGAAAAATTCAAAAGTATACCTCTCTCTGATAATACCATTCAACGCAGGATAAGCGATATGGCGACTGATGTTCACGATCAAGTCATAGAAAAAATAAAAGGAAGTACTTTTGTATCCTTACAGTTTGATGACTCCTAGGATATTGCGGGTTGTGTGCAGTTTGTAGCTTTTGTGTGTTTTGAATCCAATGAGGTACTGGTGGAAGAGATACTGTCTTGTAAAGCTCTTCCCACGAATACAACAGGTCAGTGCTTATATAGCATGTTCCTTGAAGCTACACAAGACTTGGAAATCGAATGCAAGAAATGCATAGCAATTTGTACTGATGGAGCAAAAGCTATGACTGGTTAGAAAATTTATTTATTTAAATTTTCACCTACAGAATTAAACAATTCCAAATGTTACTTAAAAATAAAACCACCCGAAATTTTTTAAAATAATAACTCAAAGAACAAAATCACTGACTTAAGACAGTTTTCATCCTAGACATAGCAATATAAAATATATCACAATTAGATAAATTACCATTATAATTATGCAACAATCTGCCCATGAAACTGTTACATCCATAGTTGGTCCTGTGTGTTCGCTCAAAAAAAAGTTGCTGTTGGCGAGTTGAGCGTGGTGGAACATGAAAAAGGACCAACTCGAGCAGATCATTACAGTCAATGTGACCATTAATTAACTTATATATAAACATCAATGAAAGATACTCATGTCACGCTTTGAGACTGACCATAC
The DNA here is from genome assembly GCA_964006375.1 of Tillus elongatus. NCBI lineage: Eukaryota > Metazoa > Arthropoda > Insecta > Coleoptera > Cleridae > Tillus > Tillus elongatus. The sequence continues at coordinate 36,264,058 of OZ023268.1, forward strand.
CACAAAAAGCAATCTGACATCATACCCAATATCATGGCAAGGGAAGTGATGCTTATAAAGAAGGTACTTAACAAATTTGTTTTGTATCCTTTCAATACGATTAATATGGCAAGCATAGAATGGAAACCATACAACACAACAATACTCAATATTACTTCGAACCAAGGATGTATACAAACTAGTGATTGCCCTTGAGTCAGTCATGTGTTTAGTGTGTCTTTTAACAAACCCCAAAAGTCTGCAACATTTAACAACCACAGCATCAATATGCAGATTAAATGACAAATCATTTTTGAAAATTACACCAAGATCTGCAACTGAAGTGACAACGTCCAACACCGTGTTATAAATGGTATAGCTATGAACAATCCGATTCTGACCCCTAAAATAGCTCACAACCTTACATTTACCCACATTAAGCAACAACAAGTTTGAACTGCACCATCATGTTACAAAGTGTTGACACCATGGACAACTTCCGAAAAAGACTTCAAGTCATCTGCATACAATAAACATTTCGATGACTCAAAACAACTCACAACATCATTAATAAAAATTTTGAAAAGAAGAGGACCTATATGTGATCCCTGTGGTACCCCAGACAAGACGAGGACCTCATCTGATAGAGCACCACCAATGCTAACAAATTGCTTTCTGTCAGACAGGTAAGATCGAATCCACGAAAGATAACAACCACAGATGCCCATTGCAAACAATTTTTGCAGAAGGGTATGATACACACTATCAAAAGCCTTTGATACTTCAGTGCATACAACATCAACTTGTTTACAAGCCTCCAATGCATCTGTCACGTAAGATTGAAAAATGGCGAGATTAGTGACCGTTGACCTTCCACTACAACCATGCTGCTCTCCAACAATACTGTGTTTCAAGGTATTGGAAATCTCATCCGCAATGATAGATTCAAATAGTTTCGGTATTACAGGTTCAATTGAAACACCTCTATAATTGACAACTTGTGTCTTGTCACCTGATTTGTGAATGGGGATCAGAGTAGACAACTTCCATAGCGAGGGGCAAAAACCGGCATTGAAAAACCTTTGAAAGATACTACACAAAGGGCCGCTCAAAGAGTGTCGACAATTTTTCAAGAATGAAGAAGGAATACCATCCAAACCAGCTCGTTTTTTGCCATCTAGTGAGTCAATTTTATCCTCGATTTCTTCAATTGTAAAAATATGCATAAAAAGGTTATGTGCAGTCCGTATATTAGATACATTACAAAAGTCAACATCAATGGAACCATGGTCAGAATAACAGGATTGAAAAGGCATCTGCTATATCAGACTCATTATTATAGAGTACATTATTAAAACTCATTCTGTTCGGAATTCCAGAGTCCTTCCTCAAGCAATTAACGAAAGACTAGCAGCTTTATTACCAGACTAAAGGCGTTGGTGCCAAACGCTTGTTGGATGCATTGCTTCCTTCATCGCCAAGCTCTTGCGACCAAAACATTGCCACAGGAATACAATGAAGCTCTTAATATAATCATAAAAATAGTAAATTCTATTAAAGGTAAAGTGTTACAGATATGTTTACTTACAAAAATTTGTTAAGATATGTGTTCGCTGCATCAAAATTTGCTTTACCATACAGAAGTTAGGTGATTTTCGAAAGGCAAAGTACTGACAAGACTTTTTGAACTGCATTCTGAACTTTTGATGTATTGATAGCAGAACAAGTCAGAGTAAATTAAATTTATCTGTGACCTGGGATTTCTTTTAAAATTGGCTTTTCTTTCTGACGAATTCGAGCATTCCTTGAACAAAAACCTTCAAGGGTGGGATGAAAAGGTAAATACTGCTAAGGACAAAATATAGGGGTTCATGAAAAAAATAAACCTGTGGTCATTATCCATAAACGAAAACAACTTTGATTCATTTCTTTCGACTCATTTTTATATTGGAGAAGTAGGCCCTGAGATAAACATGAAATCATATACGCCTGGCATGAAAATTGTCTTGCAGAACTTGGAAAAAGAATTTCTCGGCACAAGAACTTTCAGAAAATACTGGCCAAAGGTGGATCATACATCCATTTTAAATGCAGCTACTTCTTCTTTTTCAAGTGCCGTCTCCTCTTAGAAGGTTGGCTATCATCATGGCTATTCTCACTTTTGATGCTGCAACTCTGAACAACTCAACGGAACTACAGTTGCACCATTTTCTCAAATTATTCAGCCAGGAAATGCGTCTTCTTCCTCTGCTTCTCTTTCCCTGTATCTTTCCCTGCATAATATTCTGCAACAATACATATTTCTCTCCTCTCATCACGTGGCCCAGATATTGCAGCTTCCTTATTTTAATTGTGTTCAATAGTTCTTTTTCTTTTCTCATTCTTCCCAGTACCTGCTCATTTGTTACCATGTCTACCCAACTTATCCTTAAGATGTTTTTATATGACCACATCTCAAATGCCTCCAGTCGATCACTTATATCTTTCTTTAGCGTCCATGATTCCATCCCATATAGCAACACCGAGAAAACATAGCATCTCAATATTCTGACTAAGTTGTAAGTTAAGATCTCTACTGCATAACACGCTTCTCATTCTGTTAAATATGGTTCTGGCTTGTCCAATTCTTGATTTAATTTCTTCAGCGTACTCATTATTTTCATTGACAGTTGTTCCCAGCTACCTGTACTTACTGACTTTCTCTACTAGTTCTCCGTTGATCCATAGGCTTTCCTGTTGCTGAACTGATTTTGTAATGGTCATTAATTTGGTCTTTTTGATATTTAAGGTAAGTCCGCTCTCCTCTCTACTCGTCACTACTTGATCTACTAAGTTCTGTAAATCTTCTATTGTTTCGGCAATGAGGATGGTGTCGTCTGCATACCGGATATTGTTAATGGGTATTCCATTGACCTTTACTCCTATTGTTTCTTCCAGCGCTCTCTGAATGATTTCTTCCGAGTAAAGATTAAATAATAGCGGCGATAGTACACATCCTTGCCTTACACCACGTTGTATTGTGGTGTTCATTGTCCACCTTAATATTAGCCGTGTGGCTGTAGTATAAATTATTTATTATTCTAATATCTTTCATGTCTATATTTTTACTTTTAAGTAACTGAATGAGGTGGTTGTGGCGGACTCTATCAAATGCTTTGTTGTAGTCAAGGAAACAGACATACATCAGCTGATTGATGTCCATGCATCTTTGAGTCAACACATTGAAGGCAAACAAGGCTTCTCTTGTTCCCATTGCATTTCTGAAGCCAAATTGGGTTTACTAATATCTTGTTCTAATTTCCTAAAAATTCTCTGGTATATTATCTTTAGGAATATTTTGAGAGCATGACTCATTAGACTGATGGTTTGGTGGTCACTACATTCTTTTGCATTAACATTTTTTGGTAATGTAATGAAGGTCGATCTAAGCCATTCGCGGGAATGATTCCTGTGTTGTATATTGTGTTAAATAGTTCCACCAATATGCCCATTTGATCTTCTGTGATTAGTTTAATTATTTCTGCTGGAATGTCGTCAGGTCCTGGAGGTTTATTAGACTTTGCCATTTTTACCGTGTGCATTACCTCTTCCTTTGTTATTGTTGGGCCCAAATCTCCTTCTGTGTCCTCTTCTACCATTTCTTGTTGTCTGTCATCGTCGAATAGTTCCCGGATATACTCCTTCCATCTTGCCAGCTTCCCTGCAGTGTCTGGGATTATTTTGCCATCTCTGTCTAGCAAAACATTGCTTTGGTTTTGCCTTTTTATACCAGCCACCTCCCTAATTTTTTTATAGAGTTTAAGGTCATCGTGTTTCATTGTCAAATCTTCTATCTTCGCACATTTTTCTCTGTACCACTTTTCTTTGGCTTCACATATTCTTTTTCTTATCTCACCATGTATATGAATTGTTGTCTATATTTTTGTACGTTCTTCTTTCTTCCATTAGTTTTAAAACTTCGTCAGTTATCGATGGTTTTTGTTTGTGAACAGTATTCTTTGTTTGCAGTAACTCTTTTGTTGAAGTCGTTATCGTGGTTTTGATGGTATCCCATATTATGTTTGGATCTTCATTCGGTTCAGCTCTCATCTTACTTAGTTCGTTGTTAATATTCTTGGTCAATTGTTCTCTCATTATTGGGCTTTTAAAGTTTAAGGTTTGTAGATGTTTTTTGTTTTGTTGGGATTTTGGCTTCTTCAGTCGTACTCTGAGCCTTACTATTACTGGATTATGATCTGTTGCTTCATCTGCTCCAGGATAAGTCTTAGACGACATTATGGAGTTTCGGTACCTTTTATTAATTAAGACGTAATCAATTTCATTCCTAACTACGTGTTTGGTGTTATCAGCAGGTGATTTCCAAGTATAAAGCCCCCTATCAGGCAGTTTAAAGTATGTGTTTGTAATCACCTTGTCTTGCTCTTGACAGAACTGTGTCAATCTATCCCTCCTTTCATTTCTTGTGCCCAACCCAAAATCACCAATAAGATCTTCTACTTTCCCCTTTCCAACTCTCGTGTTGAAGTCTCCCATTATTATCATTATGTCCCTGTTCTTTGTGACATCCAGAGCTTGTTGAATTTCATTATAGAATTGTTATATTTCTTCTTCACTCTTATAGGAAGTGGGGGCGTATACTTGAATGATGTTCAGTATTCTTTGGGTTGTTGTTGTTGCTCTTATCATCATTACTCTATCTGAGATGGGGATGAAGCTAGTTATAGCTTGACAAAAGTTACCTTCCACCACAATCGCTACTCCGTTTTGGTGATTTGCGTCATTGTTACCTGAGTAGTAAATCTTTGACTGATCAATCTTCATTTCGCCTGAATAAGGCCATCTAGTTTCACTGAGTCCTATTATGTTCACATTGAGTCGTTGCATTTCTTGAAGCACGTTGTGAATTTTACCTGCTTCGAACAAGGATCTGATGTTCCATGTACCGATCCTCGTGTCTCTTTCCTTTTTCTTAGCTGCATTCAAAACTTATGTTTTTGATTATGTAAGTTTTTTCATAATTTTTATTTATTTTGTTTTTATTAAAAAGTATTCAGGTATACGTGTTTTTATTTAGAGTATTATTAAAAATTTACTCGAGGGGCCTGGAAATGTCAGGGAATTTGATTTGTGATTGCTACTGGGTACCCTGGATCTACAAAGTATCTCACATAAGGGTCATGCACTATTTTGGAATGTAAATGAATTTAGGATGTGAAAATTGGAATTCTCACATTATTTTTGATTGGAAATTTAATTCTCATCTAATCCTTAAAATACTGCTGTTGATGTACAGAGTGTGCCAAATTGCTTATTTCTAAATGAGATAGGTGAAAACTGTGGTTGGTGTCTATAGCTCAATTTTTATGGCAAAGTTAGTGGTGAAAACCACATCTCAATATCTATCACCGTTTCACAGATTTTTTCAAAACTGTGCATTTTTGAAAGAGGCAATAACTTTTTTGCTATTGAAATTTGCAAATTTAAATGAAACCGTTTCTAAAGCACTTTTTACGTAGAATTCAATGATGGAGCTTACATTTTTTTCAAAAATATTTTGGTAGTTGTAAACAAAAAAATCAAATTTTTAAATGGGACATCCGGTATATTTTTGCATATTTGAGAAAGCTTAAAATTACCATAGGAAAACAAAACATAATAGATGTGATCTTTTGCACAACTCTTTGAAAAATAGAGCATTAAAGTTTTTTATGTATAACTTGTAAAAAGTGCCATTTGACAAGTAGCCTTTGGACGAAACGCCGACAAAATAGAGTAGTACTGTTTATTGCTAGCTATCAATTCTTGAATCAGATGAGAAAGACGCTGTTTTTTTTTGTTTTCGTCAAAGTTTTTGTTCAATTTTCGAACTAAATTTCCCATGAAATTCGAAAATTATGAAAGATGGGACATGATTGTTTGTTTCATACAAGCAATTGAGAATTCAGAGGATGCAAGCTATTTGTAAGCGTTATTTAGAGAGGAGTTAACCCTTCAAAGATATTTTCACAAGATTACGACACAATCCAATTAACAGTGGTCAGCTTGAGAAGAAATTTTGAAGCATCAAATAGAACGTGTTGTTGACGAAATGCTGCTAGTTGAACTTAGGAGCTTACATTTTCAGCAACAACACAGTAATTGTTTCCAATTTTTTGAAGGCGAATTTCGGCAATTATTGGACAGCTAATCAAGGTACCAGCTGTTGGCCGGCGAGGTCCCTGGACCTAACGCCTATGGACTTTTATCTTTGGGGAAGGTCGAGAGACCTACTTTTCAAATTGCTAACGAATTCTATACAAGACTCAGAACTCGCAGTGTTGCAACCTTTTGCACTTCTCACCCGCAATAAACTGATTAATTCCGTAAGATATGTTCAGAAAAAGTGCCGTTTTTGCATAAGCAAAAACAGTCGTAATTTTGAAAACCTCTTGAATTAGGTAATTATTTGGCAATTCCCTTAAATTTGTTTAATAGCTTGGATGAGTTCATTAGACGTTTTTGGCACTCAAATACTTTTAGAAAAAAATGCGAAAAACTGTTGGAAACCGCGTCCTATGTCACTTAGTAAAACTTGACAGAGTGGACTGCTGCCTTTTGCTATGCGACGGTGGCCACTGCTGAGCTATCGCTAAGATAGGATTGGTGTGGTGGATAGTCTGGCTACTGGTTTTGTTCAGGTAAATTTCAACTAAATCTTGCAGTTACAATTTTGATCATCATCAATATATCTGCAACCAGCCAGCATATTAAAACTCAGCTTCAGAATACAGTTTTTCCAAATAACTATACTAAATGCTAAAATTTCTACTATAATTTTTTCTGTACACTTTTTCTGTAGGTTCTTAATCACCACTCTCTGCTCGATTTTTATCATTTCCAACTGATAAGTCAGTGCAGGTTGATTAGAATCTGCATGGAAATATTATATTTTGACAGAAATGTCAATACAGACCGAGCATTGAAATATCAAAATATGATAACTATACAGTACTTTTCAGGTGCAAAGCATAATAATTCATCCTCGTATTGTAAGACATATTTTTTGTATACATTTCTGAAAAACTACTGCTACTGGCGACTAGAAATTTGATATTTTCAGGAAGATATAATGAGAATATTATTTTCAGGACCACACTCGTTTTGTTCAAGCCGTCCGGTACTCTCCTAGTGGTAACCTCTTTGCCTCAGCTGGATTTGATGGTAAGGTGTTCCTTTATGACGGCATCTCGTCGGAGTTGGTGGGTGAAGTTGGTAGCCCGGCCCATTCCGGTGGTGTGTATGGAGTAGCATGGAGTCCCGATGGCAAACAGCTCCTCACAACTAGTGGTGACAAAACTGCCAAACTGTGGGATGTCGAGACCAGACAAATAGTCTCTGAGTTTGTTATGGGAACTACAGTAGAAGATCAACAGGTAGGTCTAAATCTAACTTTTAATGTTTGCAGGTAAAGTAATTGGTGAGAAATGAATCTTATGTTAGCCATTTATATTGATACGTTGAGGTTTGTAAGTTTAAATTGTCGCCACAGTCTATTTATTTATTTATTTATAGAATACATGCCCAACAGGATAATCCCATTAACAGGCCACCATACAAAAGAACAATATGTTAACAACATGAACAAAAAATATTCCTAAAACAAAACTAAAATGCTGTGCAATACATCACAAGGCAAAAATTCCACAAAACAGTACATATAATGGTCCTAATAACCGACAGAGTAAGATATAGCCATCCTACGAATAACCGCAGCCTTATACGAATAGAAGTCACACAAGTTTGCAATGTCATTAAAGTCAGAGCTCATTGTATACACAGGTGATTTCATATACGAGTTAGTCCTTGTTATTGGAGGCTTAAACACTGTGACCACTCTAGATGCAGCCCGTGGAACTAAGAAATTTAATTGCATCAATAAGTCTGGACAATTAACTTTTATCATGAAACAAGTTATGCAGGAACATCACAGATGCAACTTTTCTACCCGAATACAAACTGGGTATGCCAGCTTGCATCAGCAATTGGCCATCATCGCATCCCCTCTGTGGGTATGTACCAGATGCCCTATATACAAGGTGTTTAAAAAACTTAGGCTGAACATGTTCCAGAGCACCAATATGCACACTATAAAATGGATCAAAAACCAAGCTACAATATTCAAGCCTTGATCGAATGTAGGCAAAATAGAGAATTTTCAAGCTATCCCATCAACTTCAAACAGGATGCTGTAATTGTTTGAATATGTTTTAATTCAGTTTTGGTCTAAGAAGATTTCTAAGTATGTAACTTCATTGAAAAATTGTATCTGTGTTCCATTCAGAGTGGGAGCTTATAAATTTTAGGTTTGTTCTAATTTAGCAGGTGGTAGTGAACTTTTCCTTTACGTGATAGTAAAGGATTTTTTCACGCCCGAGGAGGTACCACCCCTTACATCAAGTCCCAACGGACGTTTCCGGTTCTGTTGTATCAGTCAGTTTCCCTTATAAACAAAAATGATGATGGCTCCTTCATGTACAGAAGATTTTGGAGATAAAATACCCCTCCATTCGGATCTCCGGGAGTGGGGTGTACAGGGGGCCCGGCATCAAGATTTAAAATATCCTTCTCGAGTATATACTTAAATTCTAACCTGAACTCCGTCCACTATTTCCTCCAGGCTAATAGGCCCCAACTCCACTTCCTCACCGAAACCCAAATCAGTGCCAAAACAGCCACTAATCACCTTAGTTTCCCGGGGTATGAGCTCCTTAGTTCCATTAGATTTCATGGAGGCGTGTGCACATACGACCATAACAATCTACCCTGCCCCAGACTCCCCAATTTAGAAGCTGGAAGAAAAGACATACTTTGGATGAAACTCTCTCTCAGGGCTGCATCTAAATTCATCTGTTGCATTTACCGGTCATCTTCTGACAACAACTTTGTCCAGCTCTTCGACTACCTTTCTGAATAAACAGACCATCTGATTTCTGAATATCCTTCTTCCGAGTTCACTATTCTTGGTGACTTCAATATCCATGATAAGGAATGGCTAGGATCTTCAAAAACGGATCCACAAGGGAGAGCAGCGCAGACCTTTGCAGTCAGCAATCCTATAGCCAATATGGTTCAGCAACCTACTTACTTTCCTCGCATCACAACACACAGCTCAAATCCCTTGGATCTCCTTCTTAGTACAAAACCTGAATGCTATAAGACCTCAGTCACCGCCCCCCTTGATCGCTCAGACCACGGCGTGGTCCCTGCTTCCTGTGCAATGCAACCCGAGGTCACACAATCATCACACCCACGTATCGTTTGGCACTACTACTCAGCGAACTGGGAAGAAATGCGGGATTACTTTTCCTCATTTCCATGGGCGTCTGTCTGCTTCTCTCATCCTGACCCCTCTGATATCTCACAAAACGTCACCGAAACTATCCAAGCTGGCATGGAATTATTTATTCCACATACACAGAAAACCTCTTTAGCCACTCAAAAGCCCTGGTTCTCTAAATCCTGTGACAAGGCCCGACTTGAAAAGGTCAAAGCTCACAAAATGCTTCTACACAATCCCAGTCAAGAAAACCGTCAACCATTTAACGACGCAAGAAACCGCTATGTCCGCATTCTTTCTGAGGCAAAAAACTCGTTTAATAACCACATCAAAAACAAGTCCTCTCAAACTCCAAACAAGTCCTCTCAAACTCCAACAGCAGCAAGCCTTTCTGGCTTCTGACTCTTGTTAAATCTATTGGGAATAATTTCTGCAAGAGCATGTTCCCACGTCTTGTTTCAGGGGATGAAATTGTTTCTACCGCCTTGGGCAAGGCTGAACTCAACCCACCTCAAAATGTTCAACCACCAACAGTCCCCAATATTGCGCATAAAATGGCGGATATCATTTTCAAAACTAAAAAGGTACGACAGATGCTCTGAAAAAGTGAAAGGAGTACACTGGGATCGAACCCAGTACCCTTCGGTTCAGAGGCACACGTTCTTACCCCTGAACCACCGAGCTTCTGAGAATAATTTATTTATCCCTTTGATTTACTAGTTAGAAACAAGAATATTAAAAAAATTTCACCCTTACAGAAATGCATGTTATTTATGTTATTATGACCTATTTATAAAGACCTGACCTGACCTGACCTGACCTGACCTGACCTGACCTGACCTGACCTGACCTATTTATAATTATTTACGTAAATACAAAATAATTTAGTCAGAAGATGTTGCCTAACTATAAGTTATTTATTAAAAATCAAAAATCAAAATTTACTAACTTAAGCTAGGTTAAGTCATGAAACTCAACTGTCAGACGCCGAACATCATACAAATCCGGTACAGAAGACTATCAGAGAACCGTTCCAACTTCGTGTTATTTCCGTACCAATATTAAACCGTGCCTGCGCATGGAATCGATCATATAATTCTGAAATCAGTTTTATCGCGATACAAAACTGCTGATGGGAACAAACCTTTAGTTCCGTTCTGTTCGTGAATGGGACAAGAATTGTCCTATGATAATTGACATTAAGTCCCTTTGCCTCAGACCAGTTCTTTACTATATTTAGGGCGGTTTGCATTAGGCTGGATATTAGAGCATCGTGCTCTCCCTTTACTGTTCTAACAATCCAAGTGAAGATTGGAACCTGTGATGAGCACTGATAAGTACACTTTGAGAACCCAAATGACATAGCGTCATCAGAGGATGAAAAATTCTAAACTGCTTACTAATAAGCAACACCTTATATACTAAGTTTTGGGTAGAGACTGAGAGAGACACTAAACTGCAGGTAAATTTTCTGTGTATTGTATGTTTTATAACTTTACCTGGCAAATTTCAGAAAATTTTATCTGTATCAGTGACAGAGAGCAAACAACGGACTATAAATCAGTGGCGGCACTCGGTTTAAGGAATTTTTGTTTTTTATTGCCTTAGAAATATAAATACTTTCGTACGCGTCTAGCTTTGCTGGCTGTCTAACAAGCTAGACGCGTATGAATGTATTTATATTTCTATGGCAATAAAAATAAAAGTTCCTTAAACCAAGCGCTGCCACTGATTCATCCTCCTTTGTTTGCACTCTGTCTCTGATACAGATAAAATAGTCTGAAAATTACCAGCTAAAGTTATAAAGGAAGTTCAAAAACCTCGTCCAGCAATGAAAATATAGTACATAGAAAATTTGCCTGCGATTTAGTCTCCCCCTCGGCATCAGTCTCTACCTAAAACTCAGTATATAAGGTGATGTTGATTAGGAAGCCGTTTAGAATTTATCCTTCCCTGATGACGCTAACCTTGTCAGTGAAACGATCATCAGGTCTTTAAAAATATGTGTTGTGGTGTTTTGGGTTCTCCAAGTATACTTAGCAATATCATCTGTGTATCCTTGGACTGTATATCCGGCTCCACTCAATGTAATCATAAGTTTGTCAACAACGAGCGACCACAGCAGAGGTGATAGCACTCCTCCTTAACAACCTTTTGCCGTCGTCACTGTTGCATTGGTTTCATTTGTGGTGGCTGTGATGACACTGCTTTTTAGCACTGATTCAATCCATCTTATAATGGGGATTTCCACCTCATTTTCTTATAGAGCCCATTTAGTGAATTGATGAGGTGTTGCCAAAGGCACCATCTATGTCAATGGATGCGCTCAGGGCTCCTTCTTTGGCCACAAATTTTTTTCTATCTCTCTCACTAGACAGTGTAGAGCGTCTAATATGGATTTGCCCGCCTGATAGGCGAATTGTTGTACAAAACACTTCTACACAATCTCAGTCAAGAAAACCGTCAAGCATTTAACGACGCAAGAAACCACTATGTCCGTATTCTTTCTGAGGCAAAAAACTCGTTTAATAACCACATCAAAAGCAAAGTCCTCTCAAGCTCTAACGGCAGCAAACCCTTCTGGACTCTTGCTAAATATATTGGGAATAATTTCTGCAAGAGCACGTTCCCACCTCTTGTTTCAGTGGATGAAATTGTTTCTACCGCCCTGGGCAAGGCTGAACTTTTTTGCCTCGTTTTTCACCGACAATTCTACTCTCAACCTACCTCCAAATGTTCAACCACCAACAGTCCCCAATGTCACACATAAAGTGACGGATATCATTTTCAAAACTAAAAAAGTACGAAAGATGCTCTCTTCTCTTAATACCAGGAAAGCCTCTGGCCTTGACGAGATCCCAGCAATTGTTCTAAAAAAATGCGCACCAGAACTTGCTCCTGTCCTGACTAGTCTGTTAAAGACATCTTACAATAGAGGCATATTCCCTGGTAATTGGAAAACTGCTCGAGTACAACTTGTCCTCAAGAAAGTATCCAAAGCGCTTCCTAGCAACTACAGGCCTATTTCTCTCCTTTCGGTCATCTTTAGAGTGATGGAAAAGTATATAAACACCCAATTACTAAAATTTCTTGAAAAACACAGTCTAATCCAGACAGGCAGTATGGATTCCGTCAGCACAGATCAACTGCCGACCTCCTTTCCTTTGTCACCCATTCTTGGAACAAGTCTATGGAACTACACGGTGAATCCCAGATTGTCGTTCTAGACATACCCAAAGCATTCGACCAGGTCTGGCACGCAGCGGTGCTTAATAAACTTCCGGCCTATGGCCTACCACCAAAAGTCTGTACCTGGACAGCAAATTTCCTCTCCAGTCGGAGAATTTTTGTTGTCGTGAATGGCCATTTCTCTAAACTGTATCGAGTTAATGCAGGAGTCCCTCAAGGTTCAGCTTTAGCCCCTACTTTGTTTCTTCTCCACATCAATGACCTCCTTTCTAGCACATCCAACCCAGTTTACAGTTACGCAATATTCTAAGCCTGCCTCTTTAGCCTAATTAGATGAGGATCACAGACTCATGGAGTGTTCTGTCTCTGTGGATCTCCAAAAATATTAGGCTGGAGAAGTATAAATGTTGTACAATTCAACTCCACCAAATCTCAGTATTCCTTTCTATCTCATAAGAGATACACCAGCCCCAGACCCATCACAATGACCAACCAAGTTATTCAAAGTAATGAGTCCTTTTCACTTGTTGGCATTTCTGTGGATCGAAATCTCAATTGGCACCAACATGTCACATCAATTGCAGAAGTGGCTGCTAAGAAATTAGGTTTCCTCTTCCGGGCTCGCAACTACTTTTCACTAGCTAATCTCTATACCTTATATACTTCACAAGTAAGGCCAAATCTTGAATACTGCTTCCACATCTCGTGTGCCGCTGCCGCTTCTACACTCGCTATCCTGGACTCCATTCAGAAGAGAGCTATACGTCTCATCGGTGACCCTACCTCACCCAAAGGCTGCCATCCCTTGCCCACCAACCGTTGGTGACCTTTCTCTCTTTTATAGATATCTGCACAGGCACTGCTCAGAGGAGTTTTCTTTCATAGTTCCTCCACCTGCTGCCCCGAGCAGATCTACCAGGGGAACAGAGCGAATGCACCCTTATACTGTCCAGGTCATCAGACATAGAACATCTTGTTATACCCGCTCTTTTGTCCCGAGGACTTCCAAGTTGTGGAATTTCTTGCCGGCACATGTTTTTTCTTCTCCTCTGAACCTCCATACCTTCAGGTACAGAATTAACAAGTTGCCTCTTTCCTCCTTGTCGACACCCACGGTATGATAGTATTTAGCCTGTAAGCCCTCGTGGTGTGTTGTTGAAATATAATTTATAAAAAACATGGAGCGGTTTCCTTGTTAGGGTTTCCTTTCTAATGTATTGGTCTAATACCTTCTCCATGGTCTTTAGGAGAAAGGATGTCCGGCTAATGGGGTGGTAGGACTTTGCTTTGTCCATAGGGCAACATCCTGTTTTTGGTATAAACACCACATTTGCCGTTCTCCATGCTTGTGGAATATAGCCTCGGATTAAACTCGATCTAAATATTCATTGCAGGTGGGGTTTCAATATGTCAAAATCCCTTTTTGCAATGCCGGAAATATGCTGTCTCTGCCAGGGGGTTTATAGGGTTTGAAACTCTATTGCCTATTTAATTCTGTAAATATTGAAAAGCTTACTTGTCAGTGTCTTCCCAACTTTCACTGAGTTTCTCAACCCTTCATCAGCCGGGCTGCCCTGGTGCAAATTATCTTCTGCATTTTGTGAGCGCCTGAAAATTGAGTCTGTAGGAGAACACCAGTGCTTTCCTCTGGGATGTTTGTATATAAGTAGACCAATGCTGTTTGAATAATCCTTTGATATGATTTTCTGTTGACGTTGTGCGGGGGCCAGTTCATCATCTAATTCACTAATCTAATCAACTTAATATTTATGCTGTTTTTTTTTTTAGGTGTCATGCCTGTGGCAAGGTGAATATTTATTAACCGTTTCATTGTCTGGTTTTATCAGTTATCTGGACATAAATGACCCAAGTAAGCCACTTCGAATTACCAAAGGCCATAACAAACCAATAACAGTATTAGCACTGAGTGAGGACCGCAGCAACATATTTACAGGCTCACACGATGGGTTTGTCACCCGGTGGAATGCTGAAACTGGAGAGAATGAAAGGATAGAGGGTGCCGGGCATGGTAATCAGATTAATGGCATGAAAGCTCATGATGGTACATTGTATACCTGTGGTATTGATGACTCGCTTAAGCAAATTGATATAGAAGGTGAGTAAAATAACAAACATATAAGTAAATATATACGTAAAAAAAATTTTAACGTGTGGATTTCAAAAACTGTTAAAGGTGCAAAGTTATTAAATAAGACGTGCAGTTTAAAGTCAAGAATAATAGTACTATTTAGGATGGTTCATGATCTTCCTGAGGCTATGTATTATGATGATGTTGGGAGTGATTCTTTGCATGATTCGGTGGGTCTTTTGCTAGTTTTTTCTCATCTGTGTATGAGGGTCAAGCTGGGAGTGTCGGTCCCGATCCTCTTTTGCATGGGTCGGTAAATATGACAGTGCCTAGTGTTACTTCTGCTGATATCATTGATCGTATTTGTAGTTTGAAAGATAAATTTACTTACGGTCCAGATGAAATCCCCTCTCATCTGTTAAAATCTTGTGCCTTCACCTTGGCAATTCCACTGAGGATTCTCTTTAACAGGTCTTTGTTGTCTGGCGAGTTTCCACATGTTTGGAAACATTCTTATTTGATGCCGTTCATAGGCAGGGACCAAAGCATTTGGTTACTAATTATAGAGCTGTTTGTATTCAGTCAGAGATACCCAAACTTCTTGACTTTTTTGTCTCTAGACATATAACTTAGGAATGCAGTTATGTTTTTGTCGAACAGCAGCATGGTTTTCTTAAAGGAAGATCTACAACAACCAACCTTCTTCTTTACCAGAATGTATTGGTCTCAGCTTTGGAGGATAGGTTACAGGTTGATTCGGTGTATACAGATTTCTCCAAAGCATTTGATAAGGTTAATCACGCCTTATTATTGTCAAAACTTGCATTGTTGGGTTTTAATGCCAATTTGTTGTCTTGGGTGCGCAGCTTCCTTAAGGGTCCCAGAGTGTAAAGATCAGAAACTTCATTTCTGATAGTATTACTGTTTCTTCAGGAGTTCCTCAGGGTTCACATTGTGGACCAGTCCTCTTTAATCTTTTTATCAATGATGTCATACATTCACTTAAGCATAGTCAGATTTTGATGTTTGCTGATGATATCAAAATTTTCAAGATTGTTCGTTCCAGACAGGACGCTTTACTTTTACAGGAAGACTTCAATCGTTTTACTCGGTGGTGTGGTGACAATCTTCTGACTGAATGTTGATAAGTGTTTCTGCATTACATTCACTAGAGCTCAGTTTCCCATTGACTTTGTGTACTTCATGGGCTCTAATGCTTTACAGAGGAAGAAAATGATTAAAGACTTGGGCATTGTATTGGATATGGAATTATCTTTTAAGGATTACATAGAATACATAGTATCTAAAGCATATAAAATGTTAGGATTTATTCATAGATCAACTCTGGATTTTTCATGCAATAGCTTGAGAAGACTGTATTGTGGACTGGTTCGCTCTTTGTTGGAATGCTCTTCTGTAGTCTGGAGTCTGAATTACAATATTTATATCAATCAGATTGAGGCCATACAAAATAGATTCTTAAGAATTTGTGCTTACAGAATGGGCTTGCAGAGAAATGATCTTAACTTTTCTTATTTGCGGAATCGGCTGCACTTGCAGTCACTCAGTGGTAGAAAGATTGTCAGTGATGTTTGTTTTTTGCATAAATTATTAGTGAATAAAAGTGATTGTCCTTCTTTGCTTGAGTTAGTCTCTCTAAGGATTCCGGACCCGACGAGAGCAAGGGAGGTTTTTGTGGTTCCCTTCCATCGAACCAATTATGGCTTTTTGGATTGTAGATTGTTTAATGAATCATATAGGCCTTTGGCCTCTCAGCAATGGGTCTTTGGTGCATGAATCTTTTTCCTAATAGTTGCCCAAAAAGTTCAGACTTCTTATGTAGTCTACTATCTTCTTATGTAGTCTACTATCTTCTTGGGAGCTATTTTACCTATTTCCTGGGGTGTTAAGGTCACCCCTCCAAGGTATTTGAGCCTTTTGCAGAACCGAGGCACACAGTCACATTGCAAATGTTCCGCTGCTTCTGTTGCTTCAGTGCAGTATCTGCAGTTTTCACTTTCTAGTTTTTTCTTCTCCCTGAGGGCTCGTCTGCGTCTTTGCTGCCGCAGCCTTTGGCTTATTGTGCATCCCCTCTGTCTGTTCTACTCCACTGATTCCAAAATCACTGTGCCTTGAACTAGTCTGCACAGCGATTAGTAGGATGCAGTTTTACATTGCTCTGTCTCCGGTCTAGACTGTCTGTAGATTAGTCGTCTTTTGCGGTCCAGAGCTTTACACTCGTACAAGATGTGCCAGGCTGATTCCTCACCCTCCCCGCAGAGTCTGCATGCCAGGTCCCCCTCGAATCGTCCCATTTTATGCAGGTGTTTCTTGATGGCCATGTGTCCCATCAAGAGTCGTGTTATGTTCCTGAGCTGTCCTCTGCTAAGATTTAGCAGCTCCACAGCTCTTTTTGAACTGGGTTCCTCAATTACTGACTTCCCATGCCTGAGCCCTGGACAGTCTACCCAGTACACCTTATGTTCCTTTCTGACCCAGGACTTAATGGATCCCCTGGCAGTGCTCTGTGTCACGCCCAGGACCGGTTCTGGTCCCATAAATGGTTCTGCTGACCCTCTATTCATGAGACTGTCTGCTGCTTCATTGCCTTTGACCCGCGAGTGTCCCGGCACCCAGATGAGGGTGTCCTCATTCTGCACAGCCAGGTCGCTCGTCTGGTCTCGGCATTCACTTACCAGCTTGGAATTTACCCGTGGGCTATTTAGGGCCTTAAGGGCTGTCTGGCTGTCTGTGGCTATGAGGATCTGCCTGTTGGTGTAGCCCTTCCTCTTGTTCTTTTGCACACAGTGCAAGATGGCGTACATTTCGGTCTGAAAGACTGTTGCATGAGCTCCGAGGAAAATGCTGTGACTTACCCTTACTCCTTCACGATCTTCTGAATTTTGCAGTGGCCCCTGCAGCCTGGGTTGATCTGCAGTCTATCATTGCAGTCTCTCATTGCAGGCTAGTCTGTATAGTCCTAGCCTGGCCTCCCCCATGATAACTAAGTGTAGGGGGGGCAGATTAAGCAAACCTCCATGGCGGCTGTTGGGGTTGATGCCCAAGCAAGCCATCCTTTGGATCTTGTCTAATTTTTGTTTGGCAGTAGATTGTGTCACCATAGGCCATCAGACCAGTGCCGCGTATGTTAACGATGGTCTGACCACCCTTGTGTACAGCCAGTGGGCCATACTAGGTCTTAGTCCTCAAGCTTTCCTATTTAGCCATCTAGTGACGGCTAGGGTCATAACTGCTTTATCCGGTATTTTTTCACCGTGACCATTCTAGGTTAGCTTAGAGTCCAATACGACCCCAAGGTATTTTTCCTCCGTGCTCATTGGGATGTTTCTACCGTATAGAGTGAGATCTGTGGCTCTCCCACTTCCTTCCCCTCGTAAACGGTCTCTCAGTCTTGTAGCTTGTTAGGGCATGTCTATATTCATCCCATGCTCCCGACCTTTTGGCCAAGTTTAGCCATGTCTATATTCATCTCATGCTCCCAACCTTTTAGCTGTATTGAACAGCTTATGAACCAGCAACCTCCTTTGCCTGAGGGCCTCGTTCCACCATGGGACGTTCCTGGTGGACGGTCTCATTTTCAGTGGGCAGTTGGCGTTATAGACCGAGGTGATTGCGTCTCACACTTGGATTGCCGCAATCTCGAGGTCTATTGAATTGTCTATGGTACTTTTAACCCCCCGCAGTTCCACTGCTAGGTCTGCTCTGTAGCCTTCCCAGTCCGCCTTGCGAAGGGCCCGGTACCATACCGTTTGTCTTTCGACTTTGGTGATTTTAAACCGGATGTATCTGTGGTCTGAGCTACTCACTTCCCCAAACACAGCCCAGTTCTTAACAAAGTCACCCAGAAGCTGGGTGGAAAATGTGAGATCTAAAACTTCGTCACGCTGTTTTGTGACGAAGGTCGGTTTATTAACTCTATTTAATATACTTTCTACCTTACCCATCTTCATAAAGTCCCCTTATTGGGGAGCGTCCTGTGAAAAATCCTGTAATTATTCTCAAATTGTTCCTGTTCAATTAAAAAAACAACAGGCTTCTCTGTTGATATGGTGATGAACCGTTTTGCCTGCCTTAAGGGTGTGATACTCTAGAAGAAAAATGACCCATCAAGGGAGATGGAGAATATGATCCTGACAAGTCGCTATAGAGTTGTTGAACTACTAATTTTCTTGAGTAGTGTATGATTATATTGAAACTGTCACTAAGTTAAACTACTATACACAAGGTGGTGTTTTATTCTAAATGAATTTTGCAGAAATCTTGTTAAAGCTTTGCTCACAACTATTTAATTGACGTTTACAACATTATTGTTTATTTCCCCTTTGTCTAACCCGCCACATGGCAGACCGCCGGGGGAAAGGGAAGTTCTAAACCCGTCCTATGCGTGATGAATAATTCTATTGTTGTGTTTTCAAAGAACCAATCTTCTTCTTCAAGTGCCGTCTCCTCTGAGAAGGTTGGCTATCATCATGGCTATTCTCACTTTTGATGCTGCAGCTCTGAACAACTCAACGGAACTACAGTTGTACCATTTTCTCAGATTACTCAGCCAGGAAATGCGTCTTCTTCCTCTGCTTCTCTTTCCCTGTATCTTTCCCTGCATGATATTCTGCAACAATACATATTTCTCTCCTCTCATCACTTGGCCCAGATATTGCAGCTTCCTTATTTTAATTGTGTTCAATATTTCTTGTTCTTTTCTCATTCTTCCCAGTACCTGCTCATTTGTTACCATGTCTACTCAACTTATCCTCAAGATCCTTCTATATGACCACATCTCAAATGCCTCCAGTCGATCACTTATATCTTTCTTTAGCGTCCATGATTCCATCCCATATAGCAACACCGAGAAAACATAGCATCTCAATATTCTGACTAAGTTGTAAGTTAAGATCTCTACTGCATAACACGCTTCTCATTCTGTTAAATATGGTTCTGGCTTGTCCAATTCTTGATTTAATTTCTTCAGCATACTCATTATTTTCATTGACAGTTGTTCCCAGGTACCTGTACTTACTGACTTTCTCTACTAGTTCTCCGTTGATCCATAGGTTTTCCTGTTGCTGAACTGATTTTGTAATGGTCATAAATTTGGTCTTTTTGATATTTAAGGTAAGTCCGCTCTCTTCGCTACTCGTTACTACTTGATCCACTAAGCTCTGTAAATCTTCTATTGTTTCGGCAATGAGTATGGTGTCATCTGCATACCAGATATTGTTAATGGGTATTCCATTGACCTTTACTCCTATTGTTGTTTCTTCCAGCGCTCTGAATCATTTCTTCAGAGTAAAGATTAAATAATAGCAGCGATAGTACACATCCTTGCCTTACACCACGTTGTATTTTTACTTCTTCTGAGAGTTCATTGTCCACCTTAATATTAGCCGTCTGGCTGTAGTATATATTATTTATTATTCTAATATTCATGTCTATATTTTTACTTTTAAGTAACTGAATGAGGTGGTTGTGGCGGACTCTATCAAATGCTTTGTTGTAGTCAAGGAAACAGACATACATCGGCTGATTGATGTCCATGCATCTTTGAGTCAACACATTGAAGGCAAACAAGGCTTCTCTTGTTCCCATTTCATTTCTGAAGCCAAATTGGGTTTCGCTAATATCTTGTTCTAATTTTCTAAAAATTCTCTGGTGTACTATCTTTAGGAATATTTTGAGAGCATGACTCATTAGACTGATGGTTCGGTGGTCACTACATTCTTTTGCTTTTTTTGGTAATGTAATGAAGGTCGATCTAAGCCATTCGCGGGGAATGATTCCTGTGTTGTATATTGTGTTAAATAGTTTCACCAATATGCCCATTTGATTTTCTGTGATTAGTCTAATTATTTCTGCTGGAATTTTGTCGGGTGCATTACCTCTTCCTTTGTTATTGTTGGGCCCAAATCTCCTTCTGTGTCCTCTTCTACCATTTCTTGTTGTCTGTCATCGTCGAATAGTTCCCGGATATACTCCTTCCATCTTGCCAGCTTCCCTGCAGTGTCTGGGATTATTTTGCCATCTCTGTCTAGCAAAACATTGCTTTGGTTTTGCCTTTTTAACCAGCCACCTCCCTAATTTTTTTATAGAGGTTAAGATCATCGTGTTTCGTTGTCAAATCTTCTATCTTCGCACATTTTTCTCAGTACCACTTTTCTTTGGCTTCACGTATTCTTTTTCTTATCTCACCATGTATATGGTTATATGCATTGTTGTCTATATTTTTACATTCTTCCATTCATTTTAAAACTTCGTCAGTTATCCATGGTTTTTGTTTGTGAACAGTATTCTTTGTTTGCAGTAACTCTTTTGTTGAAGTCGTTATCTTGGTTTTGATGGTATCCCATATTATGTTGGGATCTTCATTATCATTATCATTATCATTATCATTTATTAACCATCAATAAAAAACATTACATGGGAAGTCAACAAGCAAAAAGAGGGCACAATCGACACATGAGACCCAATAATTACATACTGATCAAAGGTCACGCAAAACAGAATTGGATATATACACTTTAAAAACCACTGTATAGTTAATATAATCTACTCTCTAAATAAAACCAAATTAAAATCCTTGTATAAACAAAACAAGTTAAAAGCGATCAAAATACTAGGCAAATGAAATGGTTAGATATTCTTCTATCGTATAAAATGAATAATCCATCAGGAGGTTTTTTACACCAGACTGGAATAATCTTCTGTTGGCAATGTTTTTCAAGTCTTGAGGCAGACTGTTGAAAAGCTTGACTCCCATATAGGTAGTCCCGTGTCTTGTAGCACTGAGTCTATTAAATGGCACAGATAGCTCCCCTCCGTGACGTGTGTCGTAGTTGTGATACTCATCATTTCTCGTTCTTGAGCCTCTAGTATCCCATACATGTAAAGTACAGGCAAGTATATATTCACTGACAACTGTTAATATACCATGCTCTCTAAATAGTGGCCTGCAACTCTCTAAGGGTCCCACTTCGCTTAATGCTCTGATGGCTTTTTTTTGCTCAAGTAACACACTAGACAGCCCACGTGAGCAGCCCCAGATGAGAACTCCGTATGTCGCCAAAGAATGGAAGCTGGCAAAGTACACTGCCCTAGCCGCAGGATAGGTCGAACACTTCACCACCCTCCTTATTCCATATACAACACGTGACAAACGTGTGCATAATGCCTCTGTGTGTGCGTACCATTTCAAAGATGTGTCCAAGGTAACACCCAGAAACCTTACAGACTCTGACCGGCCATCAGCTCCTGTGGCAAAGTTCATTATTTTAGTCTTTTCCTCATTCATTTTTAATGTATTGCAACCAAACCAATGTTTAGCTTGTTCTAAACTGTTTTGCATCTTAAGCTGCACCCCTCGATCACCACTGGCTCTGTTAATGAAGCTTGTATCGTCTGCAAAGAGATAGGTCCCATAAGCATCTATATTTTGAACCAAATCATTCAGATATATGACAAAGAGGACAGGCCCCAACACCGATCCCTGAGGCACACCGGCATCAAGATGAACACTACCAGACATTTTATCATTCCACTGCACCACCATTGATCTGTTGTTTAAATATGATCCTAGCATGCTTCCTGCTAGACCCCTCACACCATAGTAATAAAGCTTCTCAAGTAGCAATCTGTGATTCACTGAGTCAAAGGCTTTGCTCAGATCTATAAAAGCAATTTGTACTTTGTCCTTCTTTTCGAAACCATCCAATATGTCTGTCACGACCTGCACAAGGGCTGATACAGTGGATTTTGATTTTCTGTAACCATACTGATTATCATTTATCAGTTTATTCTTTTCAAAAAAGTCCACTATTCTGTTTTTTAACAATGCTTCAAAAACTTTTGATAATACAGGTAGGATAGAGATGGGTCTATAGTTGCAGCATGAATTTATATCACCTTTTTTGAACAATGGTATCACCTTAGCAATCTTCATCAAGTCTGGGAATATACCAGCTTCAAAACACCTATTTATTATGACAGTCAAAGGTCCTACTATCACTTCAATAATGCACTTCAGAAACCTTGTCGAGAAGCCATATATGTCTTTGGAATCTTTAGCTTTTATCTTCTTGACTATTTGAAGGACCTCCTCCTCAGTAACCGGGCTAAGAAACATGGAATTCCCGCAGCTCTCACTTCTCCTCAACATGTCGCACGGATCCAACGAGACAGTGGAATCTCCAGAGTGAGCACCCACACGCGAAAAATACCTGCTGAAGTCCTCTGCAGAGAGCACAGTTTGATTGTCGCATTTTCTCCTTTGTTTTGAACCTATTTCCTGCTTAATTATTCTCCACATTGCCGATGATTTGTTCGTTGACCTATTAATGTAGTCTTCATTAGATCCTCTCTTCAGTTCATCTAGTCTATCACTATATATTCTCTTAAAATTTTTATAACATTGGTCAGACTCTTTATCTTTTCGTACTCTTCTGATTGTGTCAAGAGCATCCAGGATGTTTTTCATTTTCACCACTTCTTCACTGCTACAACGGAACCTTTCCCTTTGACCGCTTCTAACTCTAATTACTTTTTCAGGAAAACACAAATTAAATTCTCTCTCCAAAATACTATGGAAACTAACAAAACACTGTTCTGCATTGTCCCCCTCCAATACTGGCGTCCAATCAATTTCTCTCAATCTATTCATATATTTATCTGTGTTAATTCTATCTATGTGTCTAACTTTGATGTATTTTGTTTCGGGAAGTAACTGTACATCAGCCTTAAGCTCTACAATCTGTCCATAATGATCGGACAAGTGCAACTCGACTGTCCGAGCACCAATAACCCCCACTGTACCAGCTATGCAGATGTTGTCGATACAGCTCGCACTATTTGCTGCCACTCGGGAAGGCTCTGAAAATTTGTATCCAATATTATACTCGTTCAATAAATTGACAAAACTAGTCTTGTCTTTACTATTATTCAGCACATTTATGTTAAAATCACCAGCAATGCACAGTCTTCTATTGGGATACTTCTTTTCCAACATGTACAACACTTGCTCCAGTTTTTGTATAAAGCACTCTATGCTACCAACCGGTGGACGATAAACCCCCAACACTATCAGTCTGTGATCAGGTAAATCAATTCCCACACATTCAAAGTTTTTTTCTAGAGACATCTCCTCTATTCAGTTCAGCTCTCATCTTAGTTAGTTCGTTGTTAATATTCTTGGTCAATTGTTCTCTCATTATTGGGCTTTTAAAGTTTAAGGTTTGTAGATGTTTTTTGTTTTGTTGGGATTTTGGCTTCTTCAGTCGTACTCTGAGCCTTACTATTACTGGATTATTATCTGTTGCTGCATCTGCTCCAGGATAAGTCTTAGCCGACATTATGGAGTTTTGGTACCTTTTATTAATTAAGACGTAATCAATTTGATTCCTAACTACGTGTTTGGTGTTATCAGCGGGTGATTTCCAAGTATAAAGCCTCTTATCAGGCAGTTTAAAGTATGTGTTTGTAACCACCTTGTCTTGCTCTTGACAGAACTGTGTCAATCTATCCCCCTTTTGTTTCTTGGGCCCAACCCAAAATCACCAATAAGATCTTCTACTTTCCCCTTTCCAACTTTTGCGTCGAAGTCTCCCATTATTATCGTCATGTCCCTGTTCTTTGTGACATCCAGAGCTTGTTGAATTTCATTATAGAATTGTTCTATTTCTTCTTCACTCTTATCGGAAGTAGGGGCGTATACTTGAATAATGTTAAGCATTCTTTGGGTTGTTGTTGTTGCTCTTATCATCATTACTCTATCTGAGATGGGGATGAAGCCAGTTATAGCTTGACAAAAGTTACCTTCCACCACAATCGCTACTCCGTTTCGGTGATTTGCGTCGTTGTTACCTGAGTAGTAAATCTTTGACTGATTAATCTTCATTTCGCCTGAATTAGGCCATCTAGTTTCACTGAGTCCCATTATGTTCACATTAAGTTGCTGCATTTCTTGAAGCACGTTGTGCATTTTACCTGCTTCGAACAGGGATCTGGTGTTCCATGTACCGATCCTTATGTCTCTTTCCTTTTTATTAGCTGCACCCCCACCCCCCCCCCCCCCCCCGAGATCCGAATAGGGGACTTGAAACTCCGGAATTTTTCGCCTTGAACTCAGCCATGTTGATTAACTAGGGATATCCATTTGGATCTTTACTGCAGTGGTTTCCCGTTGCCTTCTGCATCTTCCTGCTGTTCACCATTCATTGGTTTCTCCACCATTAGAGATGATTTCTCATCTCAAGGGCAAGAAGGTGCCCTATCTCTTAGTAGAGTTGGTTACTTATACCGGTAACTGTTCGGTCAGTGCTAGTTTTGGTCCGCCCCGAGTATTTGTTTTCCTCGGTACCACCTATATCTAGGAGGCGTTCCCCTATCCGCCACCTGGGAGGCGCCCGATGGAGGACTAGCAACCCCACACGGGAAATAACCAATACTTGGCAACAATATTTGTGCATATAACTAACAACCAGGTCATTGGTCAGTTTTCAGAAAGGATGGAAGACTATTATATTACGCAGTATACACACAGCATAAGAAACAAATTTCTTACCCTGTGATATAGAATTTATCAATTTCAGAACAGAGGATCAATTCACATTATGGATTTATACTTGAATTCTGAACCACAGCATAATAAACAATTCTTATGCTGTGCCTAAACTCTGGACTTATTTAAAACACCATCACTTTGTTTTGGCAAATTTTCATTTTTTATATATATATATATATATATATATATATATATATATATATATATATATATATATATATATATATATATATATATATATATATATATATATATATATATATATATATGGTATTTGTTTGTAGTTGCCATATAAGTGAAGGGGAAGCCTGTGTAATTTTTGTCAAAATAAACATTATTATTATTATTTATATTTAAAATAAAAACACTTGACCATCTGACTTTATATATAGGTAACAAGTACAAGGGTATTGATGTGAAACTGGGCTCCCAGCCTCGTGGGATGGACATTTTAAAAGAAAATGGCACTGTGGTTGTGGCCAGCATCAACGAGGTCACGGTAGTCCAAGACAATAAGAAGGCCAGCGTAGTCAAGGTCAGCTATGAGCCATCCAGTGTCAGTGTATCGCCTCAGAACCACGTGGCAGTAGGTGGTGCAGTGGACAATAAGGTAGTTATTCTTTGTAGGCAAAATCTATTATACAAAACGTGTTTTTTTAACGGGTGTTCTTTCTAATGAATGGAGACATAAATAGACACAATTGTCGGTCTTGGAGCAATGAGAATCCTCATTTATTTAGTGAATTTTTTGTATTTTAAGTAACAGGTGGGTTTGAGTGACAGGAAAGGAAAGGCTACTCAATTCTTCATTCAATCGAGTACTCGGTTTTGAAAATCCCTGAAAATCTTAAGCAGAGAATTTAAATGCAAAATTATTGGGATTATTTTTAGTTAGTAAATTTTGATAATGAGGGTATTTTATCAGTGTTTTCAATTTCACTTCAGTCGAGGCCAAATAAAAAAAGTCTGCATGCAGCAAGTGCGTTATGGTAGTGAATTTTCGTAGAAATGATCTGGCACCAGATATTTTTTTAAATTAAATGCCTTTAACTTGTTTTTATTGAAACATACAGATCTAAATTCTGGTATATGGTTTACATTTTATATCTTAAACCTACGTACCAAATTTGATTACCATAGCATTTTTATTTTCAGAGATATTATTTTTTTCGGAAAGAAAACCCAAAATTTTCCTGAAAAATCTGGTACGATTTTCCTGGGTAACGAACTTATCCAAGCGACTATGGGTTCCAGGCGTCCTAGTTCATGCACATTTGAAGACATTTTTTCAAAATTCAAAAGTCGGGATCTCTCCATTAGTGAATTATTTCTACAAAAATTCACAATAAACAACCAAGTTATTCAAAGTACTGAGTTCTTTTCACTTGTTGGCATTTCTGTGAATCAAAATCTTAATTGGCACCAACATGTCACATCAATTGCAGAAGCGGCTGCTAAGAAATTAGGTTTCCTCTTCCGGGCTCGCAAATACTTTTTACCAGCTAATCTCTATACTTTATATACTTCACAAATAATACCAAACCTCCAATACTGCTCCCACATCTGGGGTGCCGCTGCCGCTTCTACACTCGCTATCCTGGACTCCATTCAGAAGAGAGCTATACGTCTCATCGGTGACCCTACCCTCACCCAAAGACTGCCATCCCTTGCCCACCGACGTGCCGTTGGTGACCTCTCTCTCTCTTTTATAGATATCTGCACGGGCACTGCTCAGAGGAGCTTTCATCCATAGTTCCTCCACCTGCTGCCACCAACAGATCTACCAGGGGAACAGAGCGAATGCACTCTTTTACTGTCCAGGTCACCAGACATAGAACATCTTGTTATGCTTGCTCTTTTGTCCCGACGACTTCCAAGTTGTGGAATTCCTTGCCGGAACATGTGTTTCCTTCTCCCCCGAACCTCCAAACCTTCAAGTCCAGAATTAACAAGTTGCTTCTCTCCTTGTCGACACCCACAGTACGATAGTATTATAGTATTTAGGCTGTAAGCCCTCGTGGTGTGTTGCTGAAAAAAAAAAACCCAAAACAAAACAAAAAATGAAATTCAATTAATATTCAACACAGTATTGATTTGCTTTGTTTATGGAGTAGTCTGTAAATCATATGCAACTGGATAGTTTCTGATAGCTGATTACTTGGCAATTCAGACAAAATAACTCTGGCTTTGCACACACTAAAATATCAGTAGCTGTGCAATTATCTTGCTCACATTTAAATAAAGCTCGATGAGCTGTTTATCAAGGCCCATATGTGCTCCTTAATAAATCTATAGCATCCTCCAGGATGTCGTAGAAGCTTTAACTCTTTGCCAACAGATACCCGCGAGGCCATCCAGTAACATAGGTAATGGAGGGCATTTGAATAAGATACAGGCAAACCATCTTTATAAATTTCAATAAGTCAATAAATGCATTAACATCTGCTTCCTGGCTACCATCAAATTTTGCAGAACAATTGGCGACGTTTCCTTTATTTCGCTGTGAAGCTGAGTTTGCATTAACATGGATGCTATGCAAGCTTTGTATAAGAATATTAAACTGCTCACTGGCTAAAGTCACCATCTCTGATGAAGGCTGTTGCTCTGTCTCCATTGGAGTCAGCTGTTTTGTAGAACTTCTCAGCCAATATGAGCAATTCTTGTTTGCCGTTATGGATGCAGATGACTTAAAACATGCAAGAGAAAAAGTGTACCCACCAACTTTCCTGATAGCTGTCAATAATAATGTAATATATAATAATGAGTCTGATATAGCAGACGCCTTTCCTGCACATTTTCAATCCTGTTATTCTGACCATGGTTCCATTGATGTTGACTTTTGTGATGTATCTAATATACAGTCTGCACATAACCTTTTATGCATATTTTTACAATTGAGGAAATCGAGGATAAAATTGACTCACTAGATGGCAAAAAACGAGCTGGTTTGGATGGTATTCCTTCTTCATTTTTGAAAAATTGTCGACACTCTTTGAGCGACCCTTTGTGTAGTATCTTTCAAATGTTTTTCAATGCCGGTTTTTGCCCCTCACTCTGGAAGTTGTATATTCTGACCCCCCATTCACAAATCAGGTGATAAGACACAAGTTGTCAATTATAGAGGTGTTTCAATTGAACCTGTAATACCGAAACTATTTGAATCTATCATTGCAGATGAGATTTCCAATATCTTGAAACACAGTATTGTTGGTGAGCAGCATGGTTTCTGTAGTGGAAGGTCAACAGTCACTAATCTTGCCATTTTTCAATCTTACGTGACGGATGCATTGGAGGCTGGTAAACAAGTTGATGTTATATACACTGCTGTATCAAAGGCTTTTGACAGTGTGTGTCATACGCTTTTTCTGCAGAAATTGTTTGCAATGGGCATCTGTGGTTGTTATCTTTCGTGGATTGGATCTTACCTGTCTGACAGAAAGCAGTTTGTTAGCATTGGTGGTGCTCTATCAGATGAGGTCCTCATCTTGTCTGGGGTACCACAGGGGTCATATATAGGTCCCGTTCTCTTCAATCTTTTTATTAATGATGTTGTTAGTTGTTTTGAGTCATCGAAATGTTTATTATATGCAGATGACTTGAAGTTTTTTTTCTGAAGTTGACCATGGTGTCAACACTTTGCAACATGATCTCGACAACTTGACTCGCTGGTGCTGTTCAAACTTTTTGTCGCTTAGTGTTGGTAAATGTAAGGTTGTGAGCTATTTTAGGGGTCAGAATCGGATTGTTCATAGCTATACCATTTATAACACGGTGTAGGACGTTGTCACTTCAGTTGCAGATCTTGGTGTAATTTTCAAAAATGATTTGTCATTTAATCTGCATATTGATGCTGTGGTTGTGAAATGTTGCAGACTTTTGGGGTTTGTTAAAAGACACACTAAACATATGACTGACACAAGGGCAATCACTAATTTGTATACATCCTTGGTTCGAAGTAGTATTGAGTATTGGTGTGTTGTATGGTTTCCATCCTATGCTTGTGATATAGTTTATATTGCTATGTCTAGGATGAAAACTGTCTTAAGACAGTGATTTTGTTACTTTGAATATATATATATATATATATATATATATATATATATATATATATATATATATATATATATATATATATATATATATATATATATATATATATATATATATATATATTTGGTTTCATTTTGAGGTACCATTTGGAATTGTTTAATTCTGTAGGTGCAAATTTAAGGATGTAATGAATGTTGAAGCAGTGAAGCTGGATCTTGAAGTTTTCTAATTTTTCACTTGGCTCCAACACACTGTTCTAATGACTGCAAATCGGTTAATAATGATATCGAACTTTTGGAGGGATACCCCTGAAGTAAATAAGTCCGAGAAAGTGCTTCGCCGTCAGCTACTGAAAAAAAAACACTAGTTTAATGAACAATTGTCCCTAGAACAAGGGACAGTCTCCGCATATTTTGGACACGAAAAAAATGAATGTTTTAGATTGTCCACCAACCCAAGAACTGTCTACTCTGAAAACAAATTACCGAAAACGTAAATGACCTATTCACCTGTCAAACTAATTGTTCCACGACCTTAACCCATATAAGCCCAATGTACGTGCCACTATACCATGGTAATAATCGTGACTGGTTTATTACTGGTTCTAATCTAATATTTATAATTATAATTATTTAAGGTTTATGCTTAACATGAGTTATTTTAAATTTATTGTGGAGTAAGTTTTCTATGATGAACACTCCATTATTATCTAGTCAGCACTGCTAACCTTCTTGTCGAAAATGTCACCAACACAACAACTGCACCGTCCTGCTCTGACCATGGGCAGCACGTGGATGACATGAACAGGGATGGGGGTTAATTATAGTAGCATTGCCAATGATGTGTCACTGAACCCTGTTTGCTATTCAAAATTTTAAAGAGGGTAGCTACCCCGTTTAGGGGATGAAGTACGTAGTAACGTTGACATTTGCATGAGAATGTGTTCCATCAAAAACCTGCTTGAATAGTTTTTGACGGGCCGCCCTATATATCAAACTAATTTGATCATCTAAGTAAAAAAATACCAGAACACTTTGTAAAACCTCACAGAAGATTATTTATTAAGCTCAAACACAGTTTTTCGGTTTTATGACCATTCTTGATGAGCGCTAGATACAAAGTTTAAAAACATTTTATCTGAGCTAAATAAACTATCTCCTTTGAGGTTTATCGAAGTGTGTTGGTTGCTTTTTTTACTTAAAACAAGATGCTCCAGCAAGAGCTAAGTCAAAAAACTTTCATTTAATTATTGTTATTTTAAGGTGCACATATATGAACTACAAGGTAGTAACCTTGACCACATAAAGGAACTGGATCACCTAGGACCCATTACTGACGTTGCCTACTCGCCCGATGATAAATATCTGGTGGCTTGTGATGCCAATAGGAAGGTTATTTTGTACACTGTACCTGAATATGAGGTAAGTTCTAAATTTTGCAGCAAAAAGCATTTAAGCTCAATGATTATATAGTGTGTTCAGTGTACATGGGGATCTTGGAAACTGTAAGAGATGCGAATTTGGTTAAATTAGACAAAAGCTGCCCAGTTTTGTGGACACTTCATAACTACTTTCAGATTTCAAAGAAATATAAAATTTGTCAATTTTGTTTTTCTTCCATATCTTTTTTTTATTGACAATACATCTGCCTAAAACTCTGTACACTATGTCGTATGCTAGCACGTGTCATCAGAAATTCTCTAGGCCTACTAGGTTTCGTAGAGCGATAGTCAACTTTTTTAATTTCTATGGCCGCTATATTAAAGGTTTACACCTTTGAAATGGCTACAAGAACAGTTTAAAAAAAAATGTGTAAAGTGTTTATGTTTAATTAAGTAAACCATGAAAAATAATAAAATTAATGTTTAGGAACAATACAGCTTGCTAATTTTACACCACTTATTATCTACTTATAACACCTACTCATACTTACCTACTGCCCTACTCACCTTTTTTTTATATACGGAAGGAGGAAATCTTCAAAAGACAGCCGTGGTTCCTTCGGTTTCTGTTGGATTCACTCCCTCATAGAAGTCCCTACCAACTAAAACCCCTCTTTTGGTGCTCCACATTTCAGTTCAGAACTGCATAGCATAACTTCAAACTGACATGTATATTTTCTTTTATTCTACTATTGATCTTATCCGTCTCTTTAAATCCGCTTAGTCTTTTTCCATCTGTTTTAACACTGCCTTTATGTACCTGTGTATTGTTTCCCATTCCTCTCTGGCCTTTAGCATGGTGCTTACAATATTTTCAACTGTCACTGGTGTTTTGACTATCAAGATTATCGCATCTCTCTGCCCTTTCATCAAAAAAGTGTATTCTAGTGCATGTACTGCTCAACAGCACCAGCATTTGTTTGTGTATTTGAGCTTAAACTATTCTAAGTATTACATATTACATATAATGACATAAAACAAAAAAAGTTGCTGGAATAGCAGCCGTGTCCACTTAGGAATTGGGTAATATGGTAGTCTATGGATGTTTCCGGTCCTGGTGTATGAGTCGGTTTCCCTTAAAACAAAAATGATGATGGCACCTCCTTGTACAAAAGATTCCGGAGATAAAATACCCCTCCATTCGGATCTCCGGGAGAGAGGTGTGCAGGGGGCGCCGGCCTCAAGATTTAACATATCCTTCTCGAATATATGTGGCCTAAATTCTACCCTGAACTCCGTCCACCATTTCCTCCAGGCTAATAGGCCCTAACTCCTCTTCCTCACCGACACCCAAATCAGTGCCAAAATAGCCACTAATCACCTTAATTTCCCGGGGTATGGGCTCCTTACTTCCTTTAGATTGCATGAAGGTGTGTGCGCATACGTCCGTAGCAATCTACCCTGCACCAGTCTCCCCAATTTAGAAGCTGGAAGAAAAGACATACTTTGAATGAAACTCTCTCTCGGGGCTGCAACTAAATTCATCTGTTGCATTTACTGGTCACCTTCTGACGACAACTTGGTCCAGCTCTGCGACTACCTTTCTAAAAAAACTCTGGACGCAGCAAGTGCGTTATGGTAGTGAATTTTCATAAAAATGTTTTTTATAACAAATATGTATGTTTTTTTAAGAAAGCAGGCATCAAATTTGGTTACCAGTATAACCTATATACTAAAAACAATGTGCCATGTTTCATCAAAATAACTTTATTGTGTGAAAATGTACAAAAATTTCCAAAAGTAAACTTAAAGTGTTCCCGAAAAAACACGTTTCTTGATCAACCTTATAGGTTAATAGCAAATTGAGCTGTTCAAATATGAAACATTTAATCAAAATTCGCTACCATAACGCACTTGGTGCGTCCAGAATTTCTTTTCTTACAAACATGCATTATATTTCGATGGAAAATGCAAAAATGCAATAACATAAGGCGTGTTTGATTAAAAAAAAAGGAAATTCGTATCACCAACGACTTATGGGCCACCCTGTGATTGTAACAATATTTTTTTAAGATGTAGCTCAAGACACCCTATAATTAATATATACAATTTTTTTTCATATCTTATATAATAACGGATATATTGAGCTTTATTGATTTTTTACGAAAATTCGACAAAAATTATATACCATTAAACGATAAACTCTATAGCTAAGGTTACTGCCAATAATCAGAGAAAGGGTCTATTTGAAATGAATTTTCTGCAAATATTTTAGTAAAATGAAGGACAATGACGGTTGAAACTAAGACTTTAGGGCTTGTAAAACATCCTTCTTGAGACATTTTATTTCTAGAGCCCGTATTAGATTCAAGTTATTTGCCTAAATGTTGCCAATTTTGACATTTTAAATCGCCACTTTGACGTTTTGAGGAAAACCCCAATTTATTTTTCTTTAAATGCCTATAACTTTTTTGTCTTTTGACCTACATAGCTAAATTTTGGTAGGTAACTTACATATATGGATATAAACCTGCGTGCCAAATTTGGTTGCCCTTACTTTGTTAATTCCGGAGATATAAATTTTTTTCGAAAGAAAACACAAAATTTTCCGGGAAAACCTGGGCAGATTTTCTTGGCTAACGAACTTATCCAAGCCATTTGCAAAAGGAATTTTTTCACCAAATTTAATCAAAATCTGCCCATTATTTTTTGAGTTATCGGTGTGATTCATATATATAAATATATATATATATATATATAAATATATATATATATATATATATATATATATATATATATATATATATATATATATATATATATATATATAAACATATAAAAATTGAAACTGACCCCGGATATGTTTTCTGGGGGGCCTAATTAGCGCTCATTTGAAGAAATTTTTTCAAAATTCAAAAGTCGGGATCTCCTCATTAGTGAATTTTTTTTAAGAAAATTCACTAAAAACTGACCATCTGATTTCTGAATATCCTTCCTCTGAGGTCACTATTCTTGGTGACTTTAATATCCATGATAAGGAATGGCTAGGATCTTCAAAAAGCGATCCACAAGGGAGAGCATCGCAGGCCTTTGCAGTCAACAATCCTCTAGCCAATATGGTTCAGCAACCTACTTACTTTCCTCGCATCACAACAGCTCAAATCCCTTGGAGCTCCTTCTTACTACAAAACCTGAATGCTATAAGACATCAGTCACCGCCCCCCTTGGTCGCTCAGACCACGGCGTGGTCACTGCTCCCTGCGCAATGCAACCTGAGATCACACAATCATCACACCCACGTATCGTTTCTCACTACTACTCTGCGAACTGGGAAGAAATGCGGGATTACTTTTCCTCATTTCCATGGGCGTCTGCTTCTCTCATCCTGACCCCTCTGATATCTCACAAAATGTCACCGAAATTATCCAAGCTGGCATGGAATTGTTTATTTTACGTACACCTAAAACCTCTTCAGCCACTCAAAAGCCCTGGTTCTCTAAATCCTGTGACAAGGCCAGACTTGAAATCCCAGTCAAGAAAACCGTCAAGCATTTAACGACGCAAGAAACTGCTATGTCCGCATTCTTTCTGAGGCAAAAAACTCGGTTAATAACCACATCAAAAACAAAATCCTCTCAAGCTCAAACGGCAGCAAATCCTTCTGGACTCTTGCTAAATCTATTGGGAATAATTTCTGCAAGAGCACGTTCCCACCTCTTGTTTCAGGGGATGATATTGTTTCTATCGCCCTGGGCAAGGCTGAACTTTTTGCCTCGTTCGCCGGCAATTCTACTCTCAACTCACCTTCAAATGTTCAACCACCAACAGTCCCCAGAGTTGCGCATAAAATGACGGATATCATTTTCAAAACTAAAAAGGTACGAAAGATGCTCTCTTCTCTTAATACCAGGACAGCCCCTGGCCTTGACGAGATCACAGCAATTGTTCTCAAAAAATGCGCACCAGAACTTGCTCCTGTCCTGACTCGTCTGCTTCAGACATCTTACAATAGAGGCATATTCCCTAGTAACTGGAAAATTGCTCGAGTACAACCCGTCCCCAAGAAAGGATCCAAAGCGCTTCCTAGCAACTACAGGCCTATTTCTCTCCTTTCAGTCGTCTCTAAAGTGAGGGAAAAGTATATAAACACCGAATTACTAAAATTTCTTGAAAAACACAGTCTAATCCACGACAGGCACTATGGATTCCGTCAGCGCAGATCAACTGCCGACCTCCTTTCTTTTGTCACCCATTCTTGGAACAAGTCTATGGAACTACATGGTGAATCCCAGATTGTCGCTCTAGACATATCCAAAGCATTCGACCCGGTCTGGCAAACAGTGCTGCGTAATAAACTTCCGGCCTATGGCCTACCACCAAAACTCTGTACCTGGACAGCAAGTTTCCTCTCCAACCGGAGCATTTCTGTTGTCGTGGATGGCCATTCCACTGTATCCAATTAATACAGGAGTCCCTCAAGGTTCAGCTTTAGCACCTACTCTGTTTCTTCTCCACATCAATGACACCCTCTCTAGCACATCCAACCCAATTCACAGTTACGCGGACGACAGCACCATTCACTCAATTATACAATATTTTAAGCCTGTCTCTTTAGCCCAATTAGATGAGGATCACAGACTCATGGAGGGTTCTGTCTCTGTGGATCTTCAAAAAATATTAGACTGGGGAAGTAGAAATCTTGTACAATTCAACTCCACCAAATCTCAGTCTTGGTTTCTATCTCATAAGAGATACACCAGCCCTAGACCCATCACAATGAACAACCAAGTTATTCAAAGTAATGAGTCCTTTTCACTTGTTGGCATTTCTGTGGATCTAAATCTCAATTGGTACAAACATTTCACATCAATTGCAAAAGCAGGTGCTAAGCAATTAGGTTTCCTTTTCCGGGCTCGCAAATACTCTTCACCAGCTAATCTCTATACTTTATATACTTCACAAATAAGGCCAAACATAGCATACTGCTCCCACATCTGGGGTGCCGCTACCACTTCTACAGTCGTTATCCTGGACTCCATTCAGAAGAGAGCCATGTGTCACATAGGTGATCTCTCTCTCTCTCTCTCTCTCTCTCTCTCTCTCTCTCTTTTATAGATATCTGCACGGGCACTGCTCAGAGGAGCTTTCTTCCATAATTCCTCCACCTGCTGCCCCCTCAGTGAGTGGTGGACGTGCCGCCACCTAGTTGCAGAACCAAGTAGTATGTTGTCACGCCAGCTCCAAATAACACAGTGTTATATTTTCGCTGCAATTAGTCTGCTGTACTGAAGAGCTCTATTGAGAGCAAAACCGGTCTACGGTTCTATTTGTTGCGAGCATGCATCTAGCCTTACATACTTTGTCCCTATATTAGGGTAGAAATGGGCCAGGGCTAACAATTTACAAAATTGTTAGTTGGTTGTATACAGTCTCTTTTTTTTTAACACTTTGTGTTATTTGGAGCTGGCGTGACAATATACTACTTGGTTCCGCAACTAGGTGGCGACATGTCCACCACTCACTGAGTGTTGAAAGGCTGGCTACTATAGCCGTATTACTTTATAGGTGTATTTTCGTTGCCCATTAGTATGCCATACTGAAAAGCTCTAATGAGAGCAAAACCAGTCTACGGTTCTAACTGTTGCGAGAATGCATCTAGCTTTACATACTTTGTCCCTTCATTAGGGTAGAAATGGGCCAGGGCTGACAATCTACAAAATTGTTAGTTGGTTGTATACAGTCTCTATTTTTTAACATTCTGTGTTATTTGGAGCTGGCGTGACAACATACTACTTGGTTCCGCAACTAGGTGGCGGCACGTCCACCACTCACTGACTTTCAGAGCTAATTTAAGCTAACATCCTTATAACATTTATTGCCAATTGCACGAAGCTTCTTAAACGTAGTTTAAGTTAATTTAGGTATGACTTCGACACTATAATGATAATTGAAATGCCAAGTGTCACAATCACTTAACTTAAGCAATGCTTAAATAGCCTCAGTGCAGAGCTTTGGGAATTATTTTTCACATTTTTATCAATAACTGGATAAGGAATAACAATCAGCCATATGCTTTGTAAGAGAAAATTTACATTTGCTCTACGAATATGTAGAAACACACTCTTATGACACAAGAACAAAAAAGAACTTAGTTCCTTCAATACCAGACAAGTAAAATAAAACGTAATGTGCAATTCATTGATTGTTGTTGCCCTTACTTGGTGAAACTTGTCCATACTACATACAGACTTGAAGACTACTTCTCTGGCTTCACTGTTGCATTGAAGAACATCCTAGAACTTCCAGAATTCATAAGGGCCACTTGCTCCAGTTAGCTCACGCGCTGGCTACGTCCTTCACCTACAAAAACCAACAGTGAAGCCAGAGAAGTAGTCTCCAAGTATGTATGTAGTAATGTGCAATGTAGCCTGATCAAAATTTATAACCATATCCCAGATGAAGTTAGGAACAAGCCGCTGGAACAAACCAAACAAAACATTTAGGTTTTTTGTTAGACAAATAGAGCTTACTACAGACTGGATGAGTTCGTCAATGATAAATTTGGCATTTCTGATTTTTTATTTTTCAATTAAATGTACGAGTGCGGGGTATAAGTCCGTGACTTTTTGAATGAAACACAGGTTTTTTGACAAAAATCATTTTATTTCTCAACATAGTCTCCTTTGTGCTCCATACACTTCGTCCAAGGTTTCTCAAATTTTTTTTATCCCTTCCAAAAAATAAGATTTGTCGAGGTCCTGAAAATAGGTATTTGTTTGTGAGATGATTTCATCATTGGAGTCAAATCTCTTTCCGCCGAGCCATTTCTTTAGGTTTGGAAACAAGAAATAGTCACTCGGTGCTAAATCCAAAAAATGGGGCGAATAAGGGAGCAA
The DNA here is from genome assembly GCA_964006375.1 of Tillus elongatus. Classification (NCBI taxonomy): domain Eukaryota; kingdom Metazoa; phylum Arthropoda; class Insecta; order Coleoptera; family Cleridae; genus Tillus; species Tillus elongatus. The sequence goes on from OZ023268.1 coordinate 36,301,528, forward strand.
TTTGTAGCCCAATTTATGCAATTTCACCATGGAGACTACGCATGTGTGCACCCTTGCATTATCTTGGTGGAAAATAACTTTTTTCTTGGGCAAATGCGGTCGCTTTTTCTTCAAATCGTCATTGAATCGGTCCAATAAGTTGGTATAATATTCGCCATTGATTGTTCTTCCCTTTTGAAGGTAATCAATGTGGATTATACCGTATGCATCCCAAAAAACGGGTGCCTTGACTTTATTGGCTGACAAACCCACCTTGGCCTTCTTCGGTGCCAATTCGTACAGAGAAACCCACTGTTTTGACTGCTACTTGGTCTTTGGTGTGTTGTGGTGAATCCATGTTTCGTCCACGGTTATGAAACGGCGCAAAAACTCGTCCCTACTGCGGTTGAACAACTCCAGACTCCTTCGAAGTTGTCACATGATTACGTTTGTGGTCGATTGTGAGCAAACGCGGCACCCATCTTGCAGATTACTTTCTCATACTCAAGTGATCATGCAAAATCGAAACCACTGAGCCATGTGATATGCCTATGGCTTCCACAATCTCCCACACTTTCAATCTCCGATTGGCCAACAGCATATCGTGGATTTTTTCTATTGTTTTGGATGTAGCGACCTCAACTGTGCGTCCAGAACGTTCGGCGTCATTTATGCTTGTACGGCCCCAACGAACTTCAGTAAACCACTTTTTTACCATGGAAATTGATGGTGCAGAGTCCCCATAGTATTTATCAAGCTTAGCCTTGGTTTGAGTGATGGTTTTTTTCGCAAAAAGTAATGTTTGATGAGCACACGAAATTCACTTTTTTCCATTTTCCTTATAACTCAAGAAGTTGTCTGCTTTTAATGGCTATCCAACACAAACTAAATGACACAGCTTGTTCCAAAATTGACATGAGTCAACTGACAGATTCTTGTTGACAGGAGCAGTGTTGCCCTTCCTGTGAAGAGGCGGGAAATTAAAAAAGTCACGGACTTATTGACATGCCTTCATATGTTATATCATGTTTAGGTGATCTGTGTATATCTGTGTATAAAATAAAAGTCTTGTTTATTGTATGACATGTTCAAAACCCAGTGGGTATATGGAACTAATAAATTGATAATTATTTTTAAATCCATTTTAGTTTTGTAATTTATTCCCTAATTACTTTGTATCAAATAAGTAGTATTTTACAAGTTGCATCTATATATTATTTTCTTTTTGTGCTCTCGTGGAACTTTTAGTCGGTAAGTATAATTATAATAAAAATAATATAGATAACTTTTTTATAATGGGAAGGGTTGAATTCAGAAATAACACATGGCATGATAGCCCTTTCATTTATGTGACCCTGTTCTTTGTTTATGTAAATAGAGTGCACATTTATAATAATTGATAAATACTGCTAAATTTTATTTTAATACTTAAACTTAAATTATAACAAGAGAGATCAAATGAAGTTAATGACATACTGGTAATAATAAGACAACAAACAAAAATATTTACAAACTCATGGATAATATATCTGCCCAAAACAAGATAAAAGTTTGGGACGCAGCAAGTGCGTTACTACGATAAGATATTAGTGATTTAGCATTATATTAAAAGTTCTAAAAATTACTTTATTTAACCCTACGTTAAGCGCATGGTATTTTGTGACAAGTTTAGTCGTGCAGTCTACATATGTAGACCATTTTGTTTTATCAACATATGACACCTTATGACACAAATTATTAAAAAACATTGAAAACTGTTTTTATTTATATATATATATATATATATATATATATATATATATATATATATATATATATATATATACACTTTCGTCACAAATGTACTTTTTTAAATATTTTTATATAATTGTTTGGAAAAAAAAGAAATACGAGAATAACACTTTTTTATACATTTATTAGCATGTATCCAGTTTGAAACAAACATAAAAATTGATATACAATAAAAATTTAAAAAAAAATTCTGGTAGGAACATATGACAATTTAACATAAATGCGCTAAATGCAAAAAATAAACTTATTAACAAACAATATAGCGGTAGATGAAAAATGGCAATATTTTCACTCAGATAAACAGGTTGTACACATATCCGCCATGCGTTCCTTGCAAGCATAATGTCCGCACTTTACGCCAGCATTTCTTGAGGATTTGTTGCGGTTTCGGGGACAAATATGACATCGTCCGACATAATTTTTGATTTCTGCTGAAGAGGGGGGGGGGGGTACAAGCGCTTCAAGTCCAAGAAGAATTCACACCCGCCTTTTCAGTTCTACTGGCAAACAGACAATATTTGATCTAGCCTCTATCTGTGGCTTGATGAGTTCCCAAGAGAATTTTTCAATGAACTCACTTTTGGCAACTTTTTCTAAGGGATGATTTGATTTATACATGCAAAGGGCGTTTATGCCAGATATATTCAAGAGGTCATAGAATATAACCATTGGCCAACGACGCGAGTTTCTTACGACATATATTTCGCCTAACTAATCCACCCAAGTCTACACCAATTTTAGTTTTATTATATTGGGTTATAATATCTGATTTTTTGGCATCACCTGATTCGGGATCCATTCCATTGTCGTGGTGCATCGAAGACACCAAAATAACTGATTTGTTTTTCTTTGGACAATGTGAGACCATTGTAATATCTTCTTGAAAGCCAAACAATGAGGTTTTTTCTTCTCTTTTCTTATTAGACAAGAACTCTACGGGAATCTCACGTTTATTCTTGCTATACGTCAACTTTTTTTGTACTAATCGTAGTACAACATCCTCAGTGGAGTTGCTTAATTTATAAGGAACATCTGGCTGGGTTCCCATGTATGTCTCGAGATTGAAGGTATATGAAGTTTTGGCATCGACTAGAGCGAACATTTTTATACCATATTTGGCTGGTTTGTTGGGTATATACTGTTTGAATGAGCAACATACTCTGAAAGCCAGTTTGCTCGTCTATAGTAAGGTATTCGCTGGTTGTGAAGTTGTTTTGAAAATTAGTCAGGAAAATTTCAAAAATTTCCCTAATGGGGGCTAATTTATCTATTTCTCTTCTATCTCTTTTCACTCATTGCGAGGTAACATGATTCAACTCCGTTGCCTTTGGAATTATCCCATTTTTTTTTGGCGCTTTTCCTTGAACTTCACAATGTTCCTATCAAAAACAAAATTCCTATCAAAGCTCTTATTTCCGTTTCATGGGTCAGCCTTTTTTTTTTTTTTTTGTTCCCTCAGGGCTCGTCCGCGGCCTTGCCGCCCCGATAGCACCGCAAATGGGTCAGTCTTGCATCACGATCTGTTTCGAAATTATTTCTAATTTTTTTTTTCAATATATATATATATATATATATATATATATATATATATATATATATATATATATATATATATATATATATATATATATATATATATATATATATATATATATATATATATATATATATATATGCATTGAAGTAACTATTATGTGGATGACTGCATCACTACTAAAAAATTTTATACAGTCAATTTCAGACACAGCGTTGCCGGCCTCAGGTTTTGATCCTGGTAAATGTCTTATTATATTATCAGCTCGCAAACGCACTTGTGTATTACCACACTGTTCTCTCCACTTAGTTATTTTGTCCTTCCCCGTGTAAAATGTACCACCAATAATTTGTTCATCATCAGTATCTGATAAATGTTCCTGTTCATCCGATATTAGTTCTAGCTTCGAGTCCGTGTCTTGATCGCTTTTTTCCACAACATTTTTATTTTCTGGTTCTTCGTCTTCTTCATCTTGATCTAATGGACTTTCCTCTCTGCTAGATACCTCTACAAACCATCTTGCCCATACATCTGGATCTCTGTTACTTTCTACGTGCCTTTTATTTTAGTCAGACATACTTCTCTGAAACAGGTAAATAATATTAGCTATAAAATGATAAACTCAAAATAAAGTCATACACTAACAATAATTTACACGTTTTAGCAATCAATTATACTTAACTAATCACTATAACTAACCAACAAAATATAATTATTAACACTATGCTGTATATTAATATGCAAGATAAGCACCACTTACCTGCTTTGTGCTAAATTATCAAAACAAGAAGTTTGGTTCTCCACAAAAAAGTGGCCGGCGTGCGGTCTACGATCGTAGACCAAACCTGTTTAAACTTGCGTAACTATCGACACCACTCTATTCCGCTTTAGTTTACACACTGAATCGTCAGAGCCGCATGTAGCAAACAGCTACTCAAAGACGCGCTTGCGTAGTAGATAGTTTACTGAGATTATAGTTGTTTATTTGGGTGTGGTATACGATTGTAGACCGTGCGCCTAATGTAGGGTTAATTAGGAACAGCAAAAAATAATGTAAATGAAAACAAGCAAAAACATGATATCTAACATAAATATTTATATAGTAATTTGGATATAAAACCCAAACAAAGCAATTGATAAACAGGCATTATACTCAACAAAAAATACACTAGAAAGCTGAACATAAAAAAATGCCTGTGGTTCATGCAGTCAAGGTAATTGGATGCATGCAGAAGGGGAAGAAGAACTCCAGGAGAAAGAGGATTTCTGCCCCCTCACCCAAAAACATGGGTTCTCCTTGCCCTTGTGTATGCATACAACCACCTTCAAAGCATAAAGAAACATTTCTTGGGCACAACCCCCAATATGGGTGTTGTGCGGGGTAGACAGGGTTTCAAGGAGATATTGATGCAAAATGTGAAAAACGCATCTTTTCAAAGTCCAACTAAGTAGCTTTTTTAACTTTTTAGCGCTCATATTTTGTCCCGCACATCACCCTTATTCATTCTTGGTCCCTTAACTTTCTTGAGGGTTGTTTGCAACAAATTTGTCTTGTGGCTTGTGCATCGAAGGGGGGGTTCTGAGCATGTTCCTGAAAAAATCTAAAAACCATCCGTGCCGTAAACTGCAAATTTACGGAAATTACATTCCATCGTCGCCGGTAATGTCTTTTTCAGATAATATAGAATACAGCACCAAATTAAATAGGTTAACTTGCATTTTCATAAATTTGTTATTTTTATATTACATATTAGCACAAGATATGTATAATTAGGGGGGTGGGGTGGGGGGTGATTGTCTTAATTAACATTGTGGCAACACAAATTTGAAAAGTGGAGAAGTTATTGATGGCAAGTTAACAGTCATAAACTTGATTTCATCATCATGTCACAGTAGTATTCTGGTCATAAAAAATTACTTCTAACTGTATACACACAAAAATTAGTAGAATACATTTATAAAATCTAATAAAAAAAACAACAGATTCGTAATTTGATAAGAGGTTGTGAGATGTAATGAAATGTCAAACTCACTGTACCACAGCATAATATTATTATGTTGCGACTGTACTCACCCCATGTCGTATGCATGTGACAGTGCAAAAATAGGTAGCCGCATTGTCATATCTCTTTAGTAATTGTATCATGTCTAGAACCTAAATTTGAGGCTGAATTTTCAATTTGATATTGAGAATTGACAATAAATGACATTATCACAGAATGACAAATGACAGCGCAGCTCCAGTCACGCAGTCTATCAACGTTGTCAGATAAAGTAAATTAGGATGGGAGGAATAAATTAAAAATCATGAGAAATGGCTAATTTGAAATTTGCCGGTATTAAATACAGCTATGGATTACCATATTTTTTAACTGACTAATCAAATTAAGTTTTACAGATGCTTATACATGAAAGGTTTAACTACATGAAATTTCTGAAGACCTGGCAATCCTGGTAAGAAACCATTGTAACTTCCATTGTTTAGATTTTTATCTACGATTTATTTAAATAACATAGCAATACAGGTAATGTCATCTGTCTTTGCTCAAGATTGTAGGTATTGCATTACAGAATTTGAAGTGATGTCGAGGATTATTTTATTATTAATTCTGAATAACTTTATTTTTCTTTGATCAAAAGGCTTAAAAAATTGGTACAGAACCACGTATATCTATGTTCTTTTAAGTTGTAAACTTTAGTGTCAATCACTTGAACAATTTGAACGATATTGCGTTTAAAAAAATATTTTTTAATTTTTTGTTAAAAAAAATTGGGCGTTAAGATTTGGTGAACAAACTCATCCACACCATTAACAAGGGTAACTCCTAAATTTGGTCCAAATCAGTCAAGAATTTTTTGAGTTATCGATTGGACACACACACACACACACACACTTGCTAGCATTTTTGTTTGATATATCGTTTTTATAAATTATAGTACTGCCGAGTGTTTGGAAGTTTTCAAAAAAAAAATTATATATAATTGGGTTCTTTTGATTTTACTTTTAATTGACAGTGAAAAATAGCCTTACTTTATCATATAGCTAGTATTTGTTTCATTTGAGGTCAAAATTAAACAGATTATGTAAGTACAATCTAGTATGTTTTATTTCTGATTGATTAAATTCACAAATTTCCATTAAAAAAGGTTATTACAAATTTTTCATCGCTGATTGTCGATAAATCAATACAAATCAAATTTATTTAAAACAATGAATTACCTAACTATGATCTAGTGATTCGGCCTTTATCTAATATCCCCCTTAGTGAGCTATATATACATTAAATTCATCAATGGGACAAAAATATTCTTAAAAACTACTCACACTATAGAAAAAAGTCTGCACATTTATTACGATAAAGTATATAAAACGACTTACTGAATGTTGTCTAATTGCTTCTTCCATTTGATGTGCACTTATTGCTTTCCATTTGATCTACTGTTTAGATTTTGTAGCTTGCCTGTGATTACTAATTAATTTCCATTTTATTTAAAACGGTCTTAACAAACAGTGTACCAGATACTCATTTTCATTTTCCCCATTTCAAACTGAATATGATTTTATTATGAGGCACTTGCCTTTCACGTTTAATTCTCAACTTCCATATTTACAGTGTCGCTGTACGTTAAACGAATCAAGTTTCACTTCCCGCAGTTCAATTACGAATCGTCCTCATTGACCTGCCGCCGTCCCCTTAAACTACACCTGTGTTACAAAAAATCTTTTCTTGCTGTACCTGGGTAAAACAAAGTTCATAGTCCTTGCATTTTCCCATTGTTCAACTTCTTGTTCGTTGCACTCTTTTGAAACAACCACAAAAAAAACTATCCTTATCAACTAACACTGTGTCTTTTCTTATAATTGGTATTGACAAAAAAACTCATTTTTAACTTAATACTATACATTTACTTACTGCCTAAGGATAAAATAAAATAATTATATTCTGTTTAAACTCTATAAATAAAAACAAGGCTATTGTTCTGTGTTCTATTGTATTCCAACGACTTTTGCTTAGTGAACTTAAAATGTACTACATGTAAAAAAGAAATCATTGTTCTATATAAACATATAAAAAGTGAAACTGGCCCTGGATATGGCTTCTAGGAGGGCTAGTTCACGTTCATTTGAAGACATTTTTTCAAAATCCAAAAGTCGGGATGTCATTAGGGAATTTTTAAAATAAAATTCACTAATAAACGATACAATTTGGTTTTATACAATATTGAAGTGCCAGACTGCAGGTTTGCATGGAATAGTAGTGTGACTTCTGACAACTCCGATTTGCTTGCTTTGTTAAGTTATTTTGGTATAAGTGCCATTTGTGAAGCCTAATGTCAATTTTCATTTAAAATTCACTAATAAACGATACAATTTGGTATTATACAATATTGGAGTGCCAGACTCTGCAGGTTTGCATGGAATAGTAGTGTGACTTCTGACAACTCCGATTTGCTTGGTTTGTTAAGTTATTTTGGTATAAGTGCCATTTGCGAAGCCCAATGTGAATTTTCATTTATTCACATTTTGGTGTTTAATTTTCTGCTAAGTGGAAAATTTTTGTCATAAAGGATACATGACATCTGTCGAAAATTCCATCCTTATGACGGTGTAAAAATAAACAGGTTACAACTATAGTCAATATTTCTCTTATGCCATGTTATTTTGTTCTCCTGATTAGAAATTTGGAGGCTACTGATAAAAACAAGTGTGTCCAAAATTGCGTTTGAAATAAAAAAGCATGATAAGCATGGGGGATACAGCCTGTATAGAGTGTACCATTAAAAAACACTTTGTCACACATTATTGATCTTACATCATGGTACATTTTGGCATATTTAAAAAAGAAAAACTCTGAAAAACTAAATAAGAACACACTTTTTAAAATTATTTTATTTTTTAAATGTATAAAAGTTAAGGGAATTAAGTTGCTCCACTCTCTACATTTTGTATTTGAAACATGTGGTAATTTAATCATTCTGTTCATTTTAGCTTGCCAACAAACATGAATGGGGATTCCACAATGCCCGTGTAAATTGTGTGGCCTGGTCTCCAGATTCCCTCCTTGTTGCTAGTGGTAGTTTGGACACCAGCATCATTATCTGGCATGTGGAAAAACCTGCCAAACACATAATAATAAAGAGTAAGTGCTATTTATTATTTTAATTTGTAAGTTTCTTTAAGGTGGCCAACTGTTCCGCTCTGGCAGTTGTAATCCCATTGCAATAATTAAGAAAATAGTGCCGGAAAATGTCTCATGTGTCCCGCATGTCTTACATTCATATATTATTAAAATCGTAGATTTCCAAGTCTAACGCATCCAATCATACATGTAGAAATTTTCAAAAACTGCAAAAGAAAAACGACCAAATGACGAACTACTTTAGTACAAGTCTACACAGTAGCATCTTTGTTGTGCATTTTGGACCTCTGCAAGTGGTATGTGTGAGAGTAGTGACTAATCACAGAAATATGTTCCGTCATAAATAATCTGTATTTTGCCGTCTTACGAAATAAAAGGGCCTGCCTGAGGTGCTGTTTAATCATAATCTTGCCTGAAGTGACGTTCCCCACCCGCCCTGACATCTGTTTGCCTAATTAAATGGTAAAAGGGGAAGGAAAACCATGAGGTGATGTTCTTGTCATATGGCAGGGTTTGTGTTCCGTTTAATTAGGCAAACTGATGCCAGGACAGGCCAGGAAGGTCAGCTCAGGCAGGATTATGATTAAACAACACCTCAGGCATGTCTGTTATTTAGTAAAATGGCAATTGAAAAATATATATTTTTTACGATGGAACGTGTTTCTGTGATTAGTCGCTTTTTGCGTGAGTGTAAGGCGAGTGTTGTTTAGTTTCAAGCACAAGTGTGTGCAAGAGTCAAGGTCAAAAAGCGCCAGTAGTGTTTTCGTTGATGAATGCCTTATGGACATCGGAAAAATCGTCACTTAAAGTTGAAACATTACATGCAATGCTTGTTGTAATATTTAATATGGGCAGTTGTAAAAACTTGTATGAAATTCTAGACATAAACCCAGAATTACAAAAAAAAAAGTATGTATCTTTTCGAGTCAGAGTATTTGTGTTTCGCTGGGGATATATAGCCATGCTGGTTGATGTCTGCTGTTTTTGCCACAAGTAATTGCGGAAGGTTGTCCATGCCTCTTTATTTTTTTCCCTTTTTTAGATATGTTGTGCCCAATTTGCATTATAGCACTAGTGTGTTACTTTTTAATCGTACATACAAGTTTTAACTTCTTTATTTATTTGTTTGTTTATCATTGTTGTTATGTTGCATGCCCGTTACGCCACCGGTTCCTTGACATAACCCACTTAATTTTCGCATATATAATAACTGGATTCTCTGTCTTGTACATACTTTGTAAATATCTTCCTAGAAGCATTTCGTAAATAGACTGTAAATATCCGGTATTTTATTTGGCTCTTCCACGTTATTTACCCAAACTCTTATTAATAACAACTTCTTCTAATAAAGGCCACACCTAGAAGTCACGTGTGACTGCCGTACAACTTAGGGGACCCTGTCTTCACCGCAGCTTACTCTGGGTCTAAGTAGCTTGACAGCGGCTTAGCGAGGACACTCAGTCGAACGACAGCATGTCGACTCCTAGAGAAACTCGGTCGACACTGGCGCCTGAGCATAATACCCGTAGGAAATTCCCCACACAAAAAAAGGGAATAGTACTAGTCATAGCCTTAGTGGGGGTATCCGTTGTCAAATAGCGTCCCAAGTAAGCAGACTCGTTACAACTGTTGCTAGTGAATTTATACTTGCCTGTGTTTTGCACAGATAGGATACCAGAGCCGCAAGGGCCAGGATTGGTGATTTTCATGTTCATGGCACACGGAGAGACGATGAACTGTTAATTCTGTTGCATCAAATAGAAGCCTTAAAAATGGAATCAATTATTTAGGTGTTAAAATGTTCAGTAAGCTTCCTGTCCATATAAGATGTGTTACAGACAGAGGGAGCTTTCACAAAAGAGCTTATTTGTTGGCCCAGACACTGTATAGCCCAAGTGAATACTTTGGTATCATGCCACCCTAGAGATCAGTGTGTTCAGCTTGTTTTTTGTGTTGTTCTTTTTTTTTTAGTCTGGTGTCATTTTATTTTGTCAATTTTACTTATATGTTTTATTTAAACAAATTTACGTACACATATTTACTTAAAATACTCAGTAAGTGGTGGACGTGCCGCCACCTAGTTGCGGAACCAAGTAGTATGCTGTCACGCCAGCTCCAAATAACACAAAGTGTTAAAAAAATGGAGACTGGATACAGCTAACTAACAATTTAGAAAATTGTCAGCCCTGGCCCAATTTCTACCCCAATATAGGGACAAAGTATGTAAGACTCGATGCATTTTCGCAACAATTAGAACCGTAGACCGGTTTCGCTCTCATTAGAGGACTTAATGGCTCCCCTGGCAGTGCTCCTTGTCACGCCCAGAACCGGTTCTGGTCCCATAAATGGTTCTGCTGACCCTCTCTTCTCGACAGTGTTAGCTTCTTCATTGCCTTTGACCCCCGAGTGACCCTGCACCCAGATGAGGGTGACCTCATTCTGCCCAGCTAGGTCGCTCGTCTTGTCTCTGCACTCACTCACCAGCCAGGAATTTACCCGTCGGCTACTGAGGCCTTAAGGGCTGTCTGCGGCTATGAGGATCCGCTTGTTGGTGTAGTCCCTCCTCTTGTTCTCCCGCACACAGTGCAGGATGGTGTACACATGTTTGGCATTAAGTTTATGTGAGTATTTCATATTTTTGGTTTAACCAACCATGTATATTTGATGGTATGTTATTTTGTTTCACAGATAAATATTTTGCAATAAATGTTTTATAAGAGTAAGGTTTTTTCTGGTACGCTCTCAGGCTATAACTATTATATTCAGACTAAATACAGATGTACAGACTTCTTCTCTGGCTTCACAAGTGGTTGTTTTCTTCTCTAACTGGTTTCTCCTTCCTCCTTCCTCCTTCCCTATGGTATTGTCAGGCAGGATGACATTGTATTTATTCTTGCCTGGCGATGCCGTAAAAGGCGACACCAGTTACATAGAAAAAAACAAGCACTGACTCAGAGAAGAAATATCTGCATCTGTATTTAGTACGGAACTGTTTCCCGAAGTAAGAACAACAACAATGAATTAATATTACATTTAGAATTTTTTTTCTTTACAGATGCCCATGCCCAGAGTCAGATTACAAGACTGGCTTGGGTTGACAACCAGACTCTAGTTTCCGTAGGGCAAGACTGCAACACCAAGCTGTGGACTATAACCCCGTTCTAAAGATCTATTTTTGTAGAACAATCTTCGAATTGGTTCCTACTGCACAGGAAGTCATTCTATCACTATATTTTGCCTTTAGTTGTTTGATGCATTTATCAAAAGTTTTGTGTGGTCTCATTACACTAACCTTGTTTATACCATGTGTTGTAGTGTCCAATGTCCGACTGAAAAAAAAAAAAGATTTCATAGCTGAAAAATAATCTAAATTCTTAGGTCAGTATTAGTTAAAATTAAAAATTTATTAAATATTAATGCCAAAAAAGTTAAATCTATTACTTTAAATCACCATTCAAAATTATGTTAGGAAAATAATTTGTCATTGTGTAAAATAAATTAACAGCCAATTTTTTTGTTCTGTAATACAGTCCTTGGCCAAATTATTATGACCAGTCAATTTTGTATTAAGAATTCTTGAAAGATTGGTATTTTGGAGTGATTTGAGCGGTTTTTGGGGAATTTTAAATATGTGAGGAATCAGTCACATCTTAAGCTTAAATAAAATAAGGTTTTAATTACAAAATTTTAGTGTTCTAATAATTTATTTAATATTTTGATGACAGCTCAAACCATCTTTGGCATGCTTTTAATGGAATTTAAGGCCATTTCACATAAATAAGTGGTCATTGTGGTTCCACTGTTAATTTTTTCTATTAGCTGTGTCTTGTTTGGCACTTTTTTGTTTGATATTTTCCGTCTTAGAAGTATCCACACATTTTCTCTTAGATTAAGGTCGGGAGTTTCCCGGCCACTCAGTAAGTTAAACGTTGTCCTGCAAGAATTTTTTGGTGGGTTTTGCCATATAGGATGGTACTTCATATTGTATGAAAATAAGATCCTCGTCTGGGGAAAACCACTCATGCAGTTGATGATTCAGTCTTCTATCCAGGACTTGCATGTACTGGTCCTATCTTATTATCCCTTGGATAAACTAAAGTCCCATTAGTCTTTTTCCACTAATGACGGACCATTGTCACAGATGTTGGGTCATGTCCTAATGATGAAATCTTGATAATATTTTTGTTGTTGTTAGTCTCCTCACGTAGTGAGTCCTATCTATCATACTTCTGAGTGTGGTCCCTATTGTATGAAAATAAGATCCTCGTCTGGGGAAAACCACTCATGCAGTTGATGATTCAGTCTTCTATCCAGGACTTGCATGTACTGGTCCTATCTTATTATCCCTTGGATAAACTAAAGTCCCATTAGTCTTTTTCCACTAACGACGGACCATTGTCACAGCTGTTGGGTCATGTCCTAATGATGAAATCTTGATAATATTTTTGTTGTTGTTAGTCTCCTCACATAGTGAGTCCTATCTATCATACTTCTGAGTGTGGTCCCTATTGTATGAAAATAAGATCCTCGTCTGGGGAAAACCATTCATGCAGTTGATGATTCAGTCTTTTATCCGGGACTTGCATGTACTGGTCCTATCTTATTATCCCTTGGATAAACTAAAGTCCCATTAGTCTTTTTCCACTAATGACGGACCATTGTCACAGCTGTTGGGTCATGTCCTAATGATGAAATCTTGATAATATTGTTGTTGTTGTTAGTCTCCTCACATAGTGAGTCTTATCTATCATACTTCTGAGTGTGCTTCCTATTGTATGAAAATAAGATCCTCGTCTGGGGAAAACCACTCATGCAGTTGATGATTCAGTCTTTTATCCAGGACTTGCATGTACTGGTCCTATCTCATTATCCCTTGGATAACATAAAGTCCCACTAGTCTTTTTCCACTAACGACGGACCATTGTCACAGATGTTGGGTCATGTCCTAATGATGAAATCTTGATAATATTTTTGTTGTTGTTAGTCTCCTCACGTAGTGAGTCCTATCTATCATACTTCTGAGTGTGGTCCCTATTGTATGAAAATAAGATCCTCGTCTGGGGAAAACCACTCATGCAGTTGATGATTCAGTCTTCTATCCAGGACTTGCATGTACTGGTCCTATCTTATTATCCCTTGGATAAACTAAAGTCCCATTAGTCTTTTTCCACTAACGACGGACCATTGTCACAGCTGTTGGGTCATGTCCTAATGATGAAATCTTGATAATATTTTTGTTGTTGTTAGTCTCCTCACATAGTGAGTCCTATCTATCATACTTCTGAGTGTGGTCCCTATTGTATGAAAATAAGATCCTCGTCTGGGGAAAACCATTCATGCAGTTGATGATTCAGTCTTTTATCCGGGACTTGCATGTACTGGTCCTATCTTATTATCCCTTGGATAAACTAAAGTCCCATTAGTCTTTTTCCACTAATGACGGACCATTGTCACAGCTGTTGGGTCATGTCCTAATGATGAAATCTTGATAATATTTTTGTTGTTGTTAGTCTCCTCACATAGTGAGTCTTATCTATCATACTTCTGAGTGTGCTTCCTATTGTATGAAAATAAGATCCTTGTCTGGGGAAAACCACTCATGCAGTTGATGATTTAGTCTTTTATCCAGGACTTGCATGTACTGGTCCTATCTTATTATCACTTGGATAACATAAAGTCCCACTAGTCTTTTTCCACTAATGACGGACCATTGTCACAGATGTTGGGTCACGTCCTAATGATGAAATTTGGATAATATTTTTGTTGTTGTTAGTCTCCTCACATAGTGAGTCCTATCTATCATACTTCCCAGTGTGCCTTCTCACTAAAATACTTCTGAAATAAAACTAAAGGAAGTACTGGTCTTATCTCATTATCCCTTGGACAACATAAAGTCGCCCAGTCCACTAATAACAGACCTATCACAGATGTTGGGTCCTGTCTTAGTGATGGAATCTGGTAATATTTTTTTGTTTGTTAAGTCTCCCCACATAATCTCAGTGTGCTTTCGTCACTAAACCATGTCTGAAATGAAACAAAATGAACTCTCTGAAACTCTTATCTGGCTTACAAACGCCATTACTGAGATTTTTAACCACTCTTCGTGTTCTGACTGATACAATGGGCGAGCTCACCAGGCACCATCAGCTGAATTGTTACGTCAAAAACATTTGTCAACATTTTTTGACATAACAATTCACCAGCTGGCAGGGGCACCTGACAGTCCACCAACTAACGCCACTATCCTTCAAGATGTTGACCTGTGTTGTTATTCCTCTATTTTCCAGTATGAATTTTTTGCTAGTCGCTTGACTTAAGGTGTTATTACTTGTTGTCTGCCACATTTACCAATAAATTAAGGTTTAGGGACACAGACAAATCAGGTTATTTTTATATTGGCTATGTTTGTTTTGGACTATATCTCATTGGGAAAGGCTGCCTGCCTCTAATGAAGCCTTAACTATGCCAACTTTACCTGCAGGAACATGTTTACTTTTGCCCATAACCTCAAAAGAGACAAAAAACATTCATTTTCCGAACAGTAAATAAAAGTAACATTAGAATTTTAAATTGAAAATGATCTACAGATAAATTAACTCCAATTTATACATAATAAGGTATGTTTCTTAGGTATTTACGTAGTCGTTTCTCTATAAACAATGACATTTCAAGTCAATCGATGCGCCAAGAGTTCAGAATGATGACACTGTGAATTATAAAAATCACAAAATTTAATGGTGGTCATAATAATTTCGCCAGGAGCTCATTGATGTTTTCTTTGAAATTTAGTATATAAGCCTAAGTATGGTGGCATAAGACATTAAATAACACCATTTATTTCTTGTCACTTGCATGAAGTACAAATATGATGTTTTTTTTTAAGTCGTTAATACTAAATTTTTGAAAATGTTTCATCATGATCAAAATATTTTTGGCAATAATGTATAGATAACTTTTGGTTGGACACTATTATGTTGTTGAAAGTTATATTAGCTGTTTATATTTTATTTCATTTTATTTAGTTCTTAGATAATGTACTATGTTGTGTTTTTTTTTTTTGTACTTCCCATAATGAATGTTTTGTGATGTTTAGTAAAAAAAAATGTTATATTTTGATCTTTAAACCATCCATTATAATTTCCATTAGTACTCTTATGTTAATTTTGACAATAATTGGCCAAACAGAAAGTAGATTATAAAGGCCGGGACACCTAAGATATCCCCCCCCCCCCAACTTTTGCATATTTTAAAATAGTAAAGTGTAATTTCTATGAGTGTGATTGGAACCTGTGATGAGCACTGATAAGTACAATTTGGTGAACCTTATTCATCATAATACAGTTTTCAGATCTGATGATCCTTTCGCTAACAAAGTTAGCGTCATCAGAGGGATGAATAAACTAAGAACGGTTTATTCATTCCTCTGATGATGCTAACTTGGTTAGAGAAACAATCGTCAGGTCTGATAACTGTTCATTGATTGTTGTTGCCCTTACTTGGTGAAACTGATAACTGTATTGTGCTGAACTGGGTTCTCCAAATTGTACTTATGTAATTTCTATGTAGCTTTGTGTGTGATTTGACAAAGATGATTTTAAAGGCTCTCTGACCTAATACATCTAAGTCTGCCAAAGTTTTTTTTTTCAGTAGAACGTGCTTGGTATTTTAGTGTCAAATAATATACTATCATTTAATGCCAAAATAGTGAGCTGTAACAGTTAAAGAAACAGCCTCATGCATAAAACCTTGTAGATGTCATATTTAAAATATTCAGAGAAATTTACACAGAATACCTAAGCTTTAAAAGTTTTAGATTTAAACAAGAAGTACTGGGCTTTCGTTAATTCCCGAACCCCCGGTGACCGCTTAAGTTAGGCAGCTCTGCATACATGGTTGTACAACCTGAATAAATGAAATCCCTAAGTTGCCAGTGTCGTCTCCTATTTCCTTTGGGGTTTTATAAAAAATATAAAAATTAAATTATAATAAGGCGAAACAGTAAATGTCTTAAACATATTTATTATTTAGTATTTTTAACAGCAAGTCTGTTCATGTATGTTTTACTGTTATTGATTGTTTAAAAAAAATTAAAAACATAATAAAATATTACTTTTATTTTGTATAGATATCAAAATTTTGTAATGTACATAAACAAATTGAGGTCCGATTATTTAAATTTCTAATTTATGGTTTTAGGAATGTGTATTGTGTAACATGTAACAAATATGTACCTGTTTGGGCAGATTACCGACGAACAGATTTGGTAGGGCTTCGTTCCATGCGATGTCGAATATCGTCAACAACATAACCTTAACATACCTACACTTTTAACTTACGTAAAAACGCAATGAAAATGCTAAGTTTTGATAAAAAACTGTTTATTTTTATTGTCCAACAGATAGAAAATTATTTGAAGAACGTAAACACTGGTCGAATTTGGAAAATGCACAATATACATACAAAATAACCGTCAAAAGGGAATTGAGCGCCAATGGAGTGAACTGCCAATTGTCAATTGATTTAGTAACTTTAGGGTCCCTAGTCTAGTGATTTTTTTTGGTTACTTTTTGACTGCTAACTCATAAAATTATATTCCACTAAGAGAGAGACAGAATCCGGTCACGTAGGGTTCGGGAATTAATGAAAACCCTGTATAAGTTACAGTGCGGTTACATTTTAGCGTACTCACACTGTGTACAATGTCCCAGTAACAATACATTCTCTTTTTTAGGGGTAACTATAGCTTTCTTTCTTGTCCTCCCTGCTTGTGTACATAGGTAGATTTATTCTTATACAATAGAGGCAAGATTTGAAGCTGCAGCTGTTTAAAAAGAGAGTGGGGAGCACTCTTACATTGCATCGTTGAACACTGCATATATAAAAGTTTTAATTAAATACAAAGTTCGGCTCTATGAGTCACTTGGTTGGATACTAAGAACAAAGTTTTCTGTCAAACAAATACTTCATATTTTGACACTATTCCTTCAAAATTTAACATACTTTTTCCAGTCTTTGTCAAAGTTCTTGATTCCTTTGAAAAAGTTAGTTTCTTCGAGTCCTTGAGATACATTTATGCTTTCTTTGACATTAAGTGTCCCAGCAAGGTAACTTCACAGTTTTGGGAACAGATGGAAATCTAGAGGGGGTGAACTAGGAGAATAGGGAGAATGTGGAGTAACTTTAAACATTATCTCAGCCCTCAGCAAATTGTATCGAGCAGCACACCTTAAATGCAGAGAAGCGTCATGATGAAACAGCACTTTTTCTGGTTATTCTGGAGTAATCGCTGCGTTTAATTTCACGTAATATTTCCCAGTAATAGTTTTACCCTTCATGAGGTAGTACTTTTGTGCGCTAAAATATTGAATTTACATCGATTGTTTGAATTGCTCTTCCGTTACCATCTATAGTGATAAACTACCTCTGATCCATTGTCAGAAAGTGTCACAAACTTTCAAACAGTTAACTGATCTTCGAATGCGAATTCACTTTGCTCTGGCATGAGCAGATGTAGTACCCGTTTTGTCCTTAGCTTGTGCTAACTTGCACAATTTTATGATTCTATCTACTGTAGATGTCATTCTATAACGAATTTCCTGGCTGTTTTCCTTTCCAGAAAGAACAATTGAATCACACCTTGAATTCCATTTTTTTTCCATTTTCAAGTCGTACTTAACATGTGTGCTTTTAAGCAACTGTTGAACTAACTAGTATTGTCAGATTGACTAGTAGCTACAGAATGTTCTTGACTTGTAGCTACAGACTGTTCAACCACAGAAATAAAACTTTCTTATACAAATTCACATACACAGGTCTCACAGTGACCATATACAAGACAGCGGCAACAATTGTATGTGCTATTTTCTATTTGTTGTAGTGCTCACATGGTACCCGATGGACATTAGTTGTCGAAATTCATAGAATATTGTTATGGTTTTGCTATAATATATCTATGTATATGTCAAATTCATATTTTTATTATACTGATGCATTTACATCCAATGCGATGTTTGTTTGACATCATAGAGAAATTTATATTCCTCCTTTCTCCATGTTTTTTGACAACTAATGACGGATCGGCTGGGCTTAGGTCATATTGTCGCCACTGTCTTGAATACAGGCACTGTAATATTAGTATGTGTTCCAAGGTATTCTTCAAACCACCCTCTTAGTAAAATGATACATAATTATTAGAATATATATTTTTTTACATGATAGATGTCATCTTCGGTAATGCTGAAGGGAAGGCCTCTTATTAATATTGTCATATTTTCATAGTTACATTTTTGTATAGTTTAGTGTGTCCCATATTCATTTGTCTGGTTATACAAACTACAATTAACCTACATCTAGCCTTACATACATTGTCCCTATATTAGGGAAGAAATGGGCCAGGCTGTCAATTTACAAAATTGTTAGTTGGTTCTACACAATCTATATTTTATAACATTTTATGTTATTTGGAGCTGTCATGACAACATACTACCTGGTTCCGCACCGAGTTAGCGACCCCGTCGTAAATCTCACAATGTCCTAGGAGGCTGGCTACCATAGCCATATTACTTTATAGGTGTGTTCTCGATGTAGTTGGTATACCATACTGACGAGCTCTAATTAGAACAAAACTGGTCTGCGGGTCTAATTATTGTGAGAATACATCTAGTCTTTCATTCTGATGAGTTTATTTTAGGTTTTGAGTCATACATGTCAAAACGTTAGATCGACTCAATTTACCTTATAAAAGATAACTGGCATCTGTCAAAACAACTAAATAAATTCAGCTATTCAAATAGCTGCAGAATGCACCAACTATAAGATTAATGAGGCGTCTAGGATTAAAACCGGATATGTTACATCAACCCTATTTTGAGAAAAACGCAAAGTTCAAACTTAAATTCCTATGTTTATGACCAAAAAAATATGAAGATCGTTATCTACCTCATTTTTCTTGATTATAATAGCAATTATGTAAGCCATGCCCGTCTCAGTACAAGCCAAATTAAGGTGAAACTGCAAAACACTTAAAATCTGCTATGGTTCTTTATATCGTATTTGTATTGACTTGGGTAACTCTGGTAATTTTAGAGCTAATACGATGCATGTTTTCCAAGTAAGTACCACTTTGAAATCTTATTAAAAAAAACGGTAAGCTTTTTAAACATTTTTATTTTTACATGAAAGCCTGTACCTTAATTTATTTTTCCACATAATTTCCACCAATATTAAGACATTTATCATATCGTACAATTGGCTTTTGAGTCCCATTCTCATACATGTTTGTCGCCTGATTTGACAACCACTGCAATGTTGAACTCACCATCTTCGTCATGGTGCCGACCACCAAAATGCTTCTTCCAATGCAGAAACAAGTGGCTATTACTGGGGCAAGAATCGGACTGTATGTAGGGTGATCAAGTTGTTCCCAGTGAAAAGATGCGATAAAGTCTTGAGTTAGAGAACCTGAGTGTGGACGGACTTTGTCATGAAGCAAAACGATCTCCTTACTCAACATGCCTCGCCCTTTATTTGGGATTGCACAGAGCAGTTTTTTCAAAGTCTCACAATACGTCGAAGAACTTATTGTGTCACCACGAGGCTAAAATCCACAAGCAACACCCCATTTCTGTCCCAGAACACAGTACACATGATTTTCCGTGCTGAAATTATTTGCTTGAACCTCACGTTCCTGGATGATGTTGAATGCCGTCATTCCATGGATTGCTTCTTCGATTCCAGTATAACATAAGCCACCCATGTTTCATCGCCTGTGCAATTTGGCCTAAGAAATCATCACCGTCTCTACTGTACTGCTCAAGGAAAGTCCATGCACTGGCTACACGTTTTGTTTCAATTATATTGGGTGTGCCAATAAGAATTTAATTTTTACAGACTCTTTCAGAAGTCTTTTATGGGAGGTACTTGTGGTAGATGCTTTATTTCTTCAGTAGTCGTGTAGGGATGGGTAGAAACGAATGCACATGTTTAGTTTAGTGTATTGATCATAAAGTGCAAAATTACACAATAAAAACACACATCTTAAAAACCGTCTAAAATGTGTGATGTTCCAGGAGTTGGTTCTGGTGTAAGTTCTTGCTCAGCTTGAAAACCATTGTTCCCATTGCGTTTTGGTGTAGGATTTCGCAATGAGAGACCTCGTTAATCAGTTACTTTGGAAGATCTTTATCAAGAAACAGATGCTCATTAAATACCAGCTCGTCAAAAGCTCTTCCAACAAATTTTGCGATATGTTTTAAACTGCACTATGTAGTCGTTGCATGCCTTGTTAAAAAATGTTTTAAATTGATGATTAATGACGACATCAAGTGGTTACCATCATTGACTGGTGTGTGGAGGAATGATTAGAAGTGTAATTCCGTTATCCTTGGAGGTTTTATGGCTGTTATGGTTATGCAAAATTAACAACACTTTTCTATTTTTATTACAATTGGTAAACTTAACGAAATGCAAAAGATAACATTAGAAATTATCCATTGTTATCCAACTGCTTGAATGAGTTACATCTTTTTACACCGACAGGACTCTAATCATCATATAATGTTCGTAAACCTTTGGGTAAACAAAAAATAGATGATTAATAGAACATTTTTCATTAGATCGGTAGATGTTTGATAGAAGTGGTTTTTCTGACTTGTTTTTGCATCTTGAAATATTATTTTACTTGGCCAATGAACAGTAGGCATCCCGGTTTCATCACAGGTTTAAATTGATTAGGGTTCAAAGGGAAATCTGGTTAGCACTTCTGGAAGTAAACCGTGAAATTCCCCATGGTATGTTGGTCAAAAGCAGTTCCACAAGCAAGACTTATAATAATAATATATAATAATAATAATAATATTTATTGCACTCACAGTACAGATGGACATGTTCAGTGAACTGTTTTTCAACATATCCAGCTACAGAAAAAAATTAAAACAGGGTAATATCAAGTTCATGTGTCCCAGCTAACAGACTGTCCCAAAGCATATTTTACAGCCCTTATTGAAAGGGAAGCTATACCCTTTCTATGCAGATAATTGAATAGGTAAGATATTAAGTAACAAAAGGATCTTTTAAAACTTGCAGCTCTATGTATAGGAACAGTCAAGTAACTCGTGCCTCGCAGGAGTCTGTCATGTACATCAGTTTGAAGGCTGACACAGTCATATGGATAATCAGGTTTCCTTTCCTGAATAACCTTGATTACTAAGGTGGGATAGTGAACAAGTATCCTTTCTTGCATGTTCAGCCAGTCCAGTGCCCACATGTACGGCGTAACGTGAGCAAAACGGGGTACGTGGAGAACAAATCTCACACACCAATTCTGCACCTTCTGGATACGGTACCAACCCAGACGCGTCAGGCAAGGACCATACACATAATCACCACACATGAACAGTGATAGGATTAGTGAGTTCACCAAAAGTTTACCTGCATCTTGGGGAAGACAATCACGGTACTGATACAGGTGTCGCAGTCTATAGAACGCAGAGCGGCAGAGATGGTCCACATGTCTGGAGAACTGCAGGTTCCCTTCCAGTATCAATCCCAGATTTCTGGGATTATCCGAATGGGACAAGGCATCAGACCCAAGCAACACAGACAGTCGAAGACTGCGGACCTATTGAACATTATAGGAGGTGCCAAGAATGAGAAAATTGTACTTCTCAGGATTGAAGCTCAGGTTGCTGCTTCACGCCCACGTCTGAACTCTCTGCAGGTCTCCATTTAAACGCCCAATCTGTTCATCAGCATTAGATACACTAAGAGGAATATATAATTGCATATCGTCTGCAAAACAGTGAAGAGTCGACAGTAGAGGAATGCTATTCACATCAGCGGTAAACAAGTTGAACAGAATTGGACCAAGTATTGATCCTTGGGGCACCCCTACCGATACTGGGCGGAGCTCAGAGAGCAAACTCCATCATCAAGTCTTACCATCTGCGATCGACCACTAAGGTAGCTGGCAAACCATTGTAAAAGGCGACCAGAAACTCCGTAACTCAACAATTTAGCAAGTAAAAGAGAGTGGTCAAAGGCCTTCGTTATATCCAGCATAACTAGAGCAGTAACATAGCCCTGATTCTGATGAGTGAGTATATCATTAACTACAGAGAGTAGGACAGTTGATGAGCTATGACCGCGTTTAAAGGCAGACTGTTGAGAAGGTATAATACTTTCAGCAAATTCCGACAATTGTTTGTTAATCACAGCTTTAGCAATTTTAGAAGGCACAGATTGCAAGTTTATATTACGAAAGTCACTTAGTGACTTTGAAGAGTTATTCTTCGGGATCGGTATACCCACTGAGACCTTCCACAAGTCAGGAAACACATCACACTCCACAGAGTAATTTATAATATGTGTCAAAGGAGCAGCACAGAAATCAACAGTTAACTGTCACATCCTTCCACTGACACCATCAAACCCAATACAAGATGACTTCTGCTTGATGATAAGGTCTCGCACCACCTCACACGAGACAGGAGAAAAGGTTATACAATCATCGGTAACATCGTCTGTAAGACATTGATAGTCAGTTACCAACAGTGAGGGAAGGCCCTCAGACAGAGAGGTAAAATAGTTATTGTGTGCTCTGGTGTTTGTAATTCTAAGTTTTTTAATTTCTACCCACAAATCCTCGAATCCACATAGGATTTTCATTCTTTCTCCAATTTGGAGGAATATTATCAATTTTTTTAAAGCATACTAATTTTTTGGTCTCCTTGATTGTAAAACCATAATTCATTTTGGGCAGCAGTTTCTTCTGTTTCGTTAAATATCTGTGAACTAGAGAAGTTTGGAACAAATGTAGTTGTAATTGCTTGATACCTGTGTAAAGTGATTTGGTCTGAATTTTATTTTGTAGCAGTAGTTCTAAGGCTGTAACACATTGACGACTTCTTGCACAGCTCTTTCATGTGCTCAGAAGACGCAAGTATCCTTGCAGTCTTCTTTTTTCATTAAAAAAAAATGAAACATACACCTTTACAATTTATGAATTTACATTTTGGGGGGCGTGACATGTATCAAGATCACTGTATCATTCCTCCCATTTACACCATGTGTACAAAACACTTGAATAAAAAGAACTTAAGCTAGACTAATGAAATGATTTTTAGATATAATTGTAGCTGAAACCATGCACAGTGTCATATAAAAAACGACTATTTAATAGTGTTTTATGTATAATCCATAGAATGCTTACACTCGCCTTGTTGAAATATACAATATATGCGCCAAAAACAGACGTTCCCAAGATTTTCAAATGCACACAAAATGACGTAACAGTTCTGCGCTAACAAATTTTGGCATCAAATTTAAAATGGTATCATACCTTCTAGTCTCCCATACCTGAACTGGATTTTTGAAGAGTTTACACCCATAAAATGTATGTTCTGTAAAAAGTAACACATTTTTTAAATTAGCACAGAAGAATACAGGTGAGGAAACTTTTTTATTGGCTCTAATTATATTGTTCTTCAGCTAATAAGAAAAAAAATAAGTTAGTTGTGCCAAGTTATGAATGAAATGGTTCATAATTATAAGCAACTTTTACGTACCTAAAAGAGAAAACAGTTAGTAACCCTTTTTATCTTATGTCTTCTTCATCCAAGTTATTATCAAAATTCTAATGCGGCTTAAAAAACTTTACTTTATTTTAACTTTAAAACTGGTTTAAATACTAAAAGAAAAATGATTATGTAAAGGTTTAAATTTAAATTGTTGATAATCTATCATGATTCTTAAACAACAGAAAAGCACTGTCTTGGTAGTTTTGACAATGCTCATTCTGTTTGATTGAGATTGACAGAAAAATATAACCTATTAGAAATTAAAATTACGTTCTGAACAGACTAACTTCCCACTAAAAAAAACTGGCCAAAATGTTGTGTGAGGACGATTATTGGGTAGATTTTGGCTTTCCCACTCAGATTTTATGGATTACAACAGTTTACAAATATTAACCCTTCTCAGTGCTGTAACAAATTCTAAATATGTGAAGGGTTTACTTTTATAAAACATATAAGTGCACACAAAACTTTATTCAGTTCCTTTTAAAGTCGTTTTTATGATGCTTTTATTATTTTTTTCTATAGTGTTTTAAAATGTCATATTTTTACTATTATTTATATATTATATTAGTATTAATTTTATTTATTTATATATTATACACTAAAATATTGCCACTGTTATAAATGTTCATGGAATGTTGTTCTGCTTTGATTTAATGAGAAATAAGATCATATTTGAGTATTATACTTTCTATTTATTCAATAAATGAACATAATATAAAGTTTTTCATTTTTTTAAAATTATTTTTCGACCTTCCTCATTAAACTCCTGATTATGAATATCCAACTGTTTTGGGCCATTTGTTACCTCCTTCAAATACTTTATATTTGTGACGTGGTATATTGTGATTGACCTCACGTGGATATGGATCTGCTCAATAGTGAGGTCACGATTGCCTATAAAACCATACCCTAAAATATATATTTATCAGATTATCATTATTATTAAGATTAGCAATAGTTTTAGGAGGTTGACAGGTGTTGATATAGTTTGATACTCACGCTCTTTTTTGTTTTTGCACTGCCTGGGGTCCTATATTTGTGGGCGCCCCAGACTAGTGCCAGGTTATATAAAAATGTAGATATCTAGATAATCGATAGTTAGAATTAATTATTTGCGCTGATGCCAAAAGAAAGGAGATATTAGGGAGGAATTTCTCTTCAATCAAACAGATTTGTAAATATTAACAATAATGTTAAATTTATTCATATAAATTAATTTGGAATAGCAAGCAAAATTGAATTAACAAGGTTGGTAAATTTTAAATACATTGTTCCATACACAAATAAAAAATCGAATAAACAGCAATAGTTTCAAGAAAAGGAAAATTATCATTACATATGGTATGTGACAAAATAATAAGATAAACATGGTTATATGTTACATAAAAAATTAATATTACATACTAGAGGTATATTAAAAATCAAATGCTATATTTTACAGCCCAGAAACAAACAAAAATTAATATGCAAATGATTGGACATCTATCAATCAATTCTGTTGATTTTTCAATGAAATTTTGAAATGGGATCCCTGAATATTTAACGGACCAGTCCCTTGAGTGAAATTGCATTTAAGAAATACATTCATGTAAAATTCGCATCTTAATGATTGTAAATGTAAATATTAAGAAATGTACAGGTTGAAATATTCCACAAGCAAAGTCTGTTGGTTACAATTGAGTATCATGTATTTAAAATCACAATATTGACAAAATTCTAGAGAATGGACAAGAAATTTAGGGTTGCCTTAACAAACAGCTCTCTGACATGAAAAATACATAAATTTGATTAAGTTGCCTTGAAAGGTCATGTTAGAAATTTTCAAACGCTAAATTGCTGCTTAAAAAAAAGTTCTGATTGCTCACACTAGTAAAGTTTTTTATGGACTCACCAAGCTTCGTCAGCTGGAAATACCTGCTAAGCCTTTGAAGAGTGCTTCCCAAGGGAAGGTCAAATATCAGTACCCAGGATAGGCTTACCCATTACAATGCGAGAGGTAAAGGCTGGAGATAATGCGTGGTACTATTCATTAATCTTTATAGAGCAGGTGCTTCTGGCTGCTCGACTGAAGGAGATAACTTGGCCCTTAGCTTTAATTCGACAGAACTTTTCCACAGCAATTACGACAGAATTTGGCTCGGATGAAATTTATAACGCCAATTGTTTCAGAGCTCGGCAGTAAACGGAAACTGTTTATGATTAATGTTGGGGATTTACCGGGTCATGAACAAAGGATCACTGTTAACTCGCGTTTTTCTGTTAAATACTTCGTTAATTTAAATTCAGAATCCAATCAAAAGACAAAATCATCACTGACAACTGTTATCAGATATTATTGACAACGAAAAAGGATTTTATGACCTATTTTTAAGATAATTATAAGTCACGGTAACTAACGCGGTCTTTAATCAAAAAGCGTTCAGTCGAGACTCCTCTAGAGGTAGCGTTCTGTCAGTTGAGATCTAACCCTTTCTTCCTGACGTCTTACCTCCCCGCGTCTACAATTCAAGGTTTTCTCGGGAATATTTGTTGAACGGTTCAAACGGTTGTTTTTAGGTGACATCATCGATACGAAAAAATACAGATAAAGTCACAACGTTATTAGTTATGTATTTCACAGCTCTAGCATAAAAAAAACGTAAGATCTTTTCACTAGTGGAATTTTCCTTGCCTCCGTATTGCTATAAGTTCTGACTTGTTCAAGGATTTCTCCTGACAAAGATAGTATCGCGCCTTCAGATACTTGAATTTTAACGTAACCATTTGAGAGGCAGTGAAGGGTGTGTGGTGCCG
Organism: Tillus elongatus; assembly: GCA_964006375.1. Lineage (NCBI taxonomy): Eukaryota > Metazoa > Arthropoda > Insecta > Coleoptera > Cleridae > Tillus > Tillus elongatus. The sequence goes on from OZ023268.1 coordinate 36,328,344, forward strand.
AAAGGTTTAGTGACTTTTCATAGAGTAATGATGCAACGAAACTTTAAATGTTCAATGCAGATAGGGTTTATTTCCATTATTTATGATACCTGGGGGTCTCTAAATGTCTTTTATTAAAAACAAAGTAACGATGCTGGAAAAGACAGGGTTTCTAAATGTCTTTTATTAAAAACAAAGTACTGGAAAACACAATCGTTACACATTGTGAAATAAAGCATGTTCAATTTAGTGTTGTCGGAAGTCATTATCGTCATAGATGATGGAAAACTGTATTTCCTTTCGCTTCCGTGGACTGCTATCATAATGTTGTAACCAAAAAAGGCCTTGGGTCGCTAGGATATATAGAAACTATTCTGGGATTGTTAAATGGCTCTCAGGTCGCAATGTGTTCCACCTACTGTCAAAAATACGCATGAGTGAAATCTCAAATTGAACAAGCTCAGTGGGACCGATGCCATGTTTAAAGCGCTGCGAGTTACAACTTTGTTACTTTTGGCAGCACTGAATGTCTATAAAGTTAAATAGCAATCATCATGTAATTGAAAAAACTGTTGTTAATTCCCCAGAACCTCAACCATGAGTCTATTATTTCGACGAGTTTAATAAGTTTAAAATTCAACTTGCAATGCAGAGTGCTCGAGATCCTGTATGGTCAGAAAATCAAATGTTTAGACTATAATGACACACGACCCCACCAACCACCTAGGGACTATGATGATATTAACGAACCCAGTCCTGCTATCACGGCAGAGGAAGTGAGACGTGCTATAAAACTTCAGAAAAATGACAAGGCTGTAGGACCAGACAATGTTCACGTGGAAACCTTGAAATTGCTCGTCAGTACAGATGATGGAGGCCTAAAACTTCTTACATAGTGGCTCAACTCAATATATGAAACTGGGAAAATACCAACGGACTGGCTGAGGTTGACGTTCATTGCTCTGCCAAAAAAACCGAACGCTTCTCAATGTGACGACCACCGAATGATAAGCCTGATGTCTCACGTCCTCAAGGTATTTCATCGCATCGTTCACACTCGCATATACGCCAGGTGTGAGGGACAACTGGGGAGATGCAGTTTGTATTTGAGAACGGAATGGGCACGCGCTAAGCTCTATTCTCTATCAAAGTTCTCACACAGCGATGCAGAGACATGAATGTTGATATATACGCCTGCTTTATTGACTACTTATTGAGATCCTAAGATACACCGGAGTCGATGCGGGAGATCTGAACATTATCACGCAGCTGTACTGGCATCAGACTGCGGAGATTAGGATAGAGGGCATAGCATCCAAAGAAACAAAAATCAGAAGGGGTGTTAGAAAAGGATGTGTCCTGCCCCCTTTACTGTTTAACATATATTCGGAGGCGGTGTTCCGTGAGGTACTGGTGAATGTGAAAGAGGGCGTTAAAGTCAACGGCACCCTTATTATTAATATACGATTCGCCGACGATACGGTCGTGGTCGCCAACAGCCTACCACGTCTCCAGAATATGATGGACCTCAACGTTGAGCATAGCACACAGTATGGTTTACACATAAACGTTGCCAAGACCAAGGTCGTTATGTTCTCCAGGGCACCAAGATGGTCGATCCTTCAAATTAACAACCAGGTTGTGGAACAGGTGCTGTCCGTTAAATACCTTGGAGCCCTCGTCAACGAGAACAGTGACCCTAAAATGGAAATCAGATCAAGGATAGAACAGGCCAGAAGGACATTCATCTCCATGAAGAACCTCTTCACCGGTAGATACCTAAACCTACAGCTCCGCATACGTATATTGCGCTGTTATATCTTCCCAGTGCTACTCTATGGCTCCGAGAGCTGGGCATTCTGCCAATCAGTGGAGAGCCGCATTGACGCCTTTGATATGTACTTGTATTGCAGTATACTGCGTATATCCTGGGTAGACAGGATAACCAACGAGGAAGTGCTAGGGAGAATTGGTAACGGCAAAGAACTGCTGATAACCATCAAACAACGAAAGCTTCAATACATCGGGCACATTATGATGGAGGAGCGGTACGAGCTCATCCGACTCCTCATCGAAGGAAATATCGAGGGCAAACGATCTGTGGGCAGACGGCAGAACGCATGGCTGAAAGATCTGCGTCGATGGTTCGGACGGACATCTGTGGAGATTTTCAGAGGTGCGGTATCACGCACCATTATAGCCAGTTGGATCGCCAACCTTCGTAAGGAGACGGCGTCCTCAGAAGAAGAAGACTATATAGACGGAGATAAAGATTTGAGTGATTATATAGCAAGTGATTGTAACAGTGCAGAAGTACCAAAAAATCTAATGAAAGAACCAATGCCAAATACGCCAAGAGGTCGTGAAATCAAGAATACTGATAGGTTAAATTTATGAATACGTTTAAAATAAAAAAATGGAGATGTCAGGTATTGTAATAATTTAAAGTTACCGCGTATCCCGTCTTCTACCGATGTATGACGTCGGGCGCATGACTGCGTGTGGCGGCAGCGCTCGACATTAGAATTGAGTGGTGATGGCTGTCAAATGGTCGATGATAATTCTGAAGTTATTTGTTACTTCGTTACGTTAATAGAAACTCTAAAAAACTAACTACGAGCCTTAATAAATTACCCCCTGTGGGTCCGGGGAGTAACTAAAAGAATAGCCCAATGTAACTCCTGCCTGTCGTAAGAGGCGACTACTCGGAGTCAAACACTGGCGGGGGTCTTGTCCAGGTGGGCCTGGATGGAGGCAGATATCTCCGGGGAGTGATGTGCACCCGGATTTTAAGGCCTCCACTCTGAGCTTAGAAATGAACAATTCACCTTGGTTGTTACTCGTGGCGACGTTCCAGATGATACCGCCTTGGATTGAGTGCTGGCGGGTGTCGTGTGTCCAGACGACCCGGAGGGGGTTGATGAGTGGTATACACCCTCACTGTGTGCTTCAAAACGGACGGATGGCCACGCTTGGGCGATGCTCGGGAGCGGGACTCGATGGAATGTCGCCTTGAGTCTAGCACTGGTGGGTGTCGAGTCTAGGCGAACCTGGAGGAGGTTTTTTTAGGGGTGGATTACAACTAGAGATTGAGGCCTCTTCTGTGAACTTCGAAATGGGAAAACGACCTCTCTTGGATGCTGCTCGAATGCGGGACTTCATAATACTGCTTCGAGTCTAACACTGACGAATGTCTGGTACAGACGAACTCGGAGAGAGGTTATCTCTCTTTGAGCTTTGAAACGGGCAAGCGGCTTCGCTCAGATGGCAGTACACCTGTCAAACAAAGTTTCACCTCACAAATATCGTCTCCTGCAGGAAGCTCGATTTGTTGGGTGAAATTTAAGCAAACGTTGGCGGGTATCGGGTCTGGACAAAGCCGGAGAGGGGCTGAGATCTCTAGGGGTGGATTACACCTGGAGACTTAGGCCTACTCTGTAAGCTTCGAAACAGGCTAATGACCTCGCTTGGATGCTGCTCGAGTGCGGGACTTCATGATACCGCCTCGAGTCAATGGAACATGGGCGGGGGTCTGGTGCAGGTGAGCCTGGGAGGGGGGTGGGGGGCGGATATCTCTGGGGAGTGATATGCACCCGGATTTTGACGCCTCCACTGTGGGATTAGAAATGGACAATTGGCAGCGCTTGGTTGTTGCTCGGGAGTGGGGTTCCAGATGATACCGCACTGTATTAAGCGCTGGCGGGTGTCGTGTGTCCAGACGACCCGGAGAGGGCTGTGATCTCTGATGAGTGGTATACACCCGGAGTCTGCCCCCGCCCCCCACACTGTGTGCTACGAAACGGACGGACGGCCTCGCTTGGGTGATGCTCGGGAGCGGGACTCGATGGGATGTTGCCTTGAGTCTGACACTGTTGGGTGTCGGGTTTAGACGAGCCTGGGGGGAGCTGAGATCTCTAGGGGTGGTGTAAGCAAGGTGCTTACAGTTTGAGTATCTAGATTTATGATATTTCTACATACATAAATGTTGCTTTGATCTCAGAAAAGTTATGAAAAATCGCCACAAGTAATTTAAATATCGTAAATTTATCTATCATAAAATGCATAAAATATGTAGGCCGTGAACAGGAGGAAATTGAGTGTATTTAATTACGTGTAATTAGAACACCTTACCAAGCGCAAAACGCGCGGTACAACGGTCAATTTAGTGCAAAAGAAAAGGAATTGTAATTCGAAAGGACACCGGCGATGATAGGACGGGTAGGTAACCGCTAAGGAGGCCACTTAAGTTGCAACAGAAAATTTCCGCAAACTAAGTCGTTTTGGAGACTGCAAGAATGAGGAAATAATTAGACGAGTGGCAGTGTTCAGGCGGCTGGCCTCCGGGCTAGGCAGTTGCCGCCGCAGCGATAAATGTCAAGGGTTTCGGTTAAGTAAATTTGAAGAAGTAAGTGAGATTTCAGTGAGAGAATTAGCTTTTGTTTGAAAGGGCGGTTATCGCGAAAGATCGTGGTTCAACGGCGCTAGGGGCTGGTAAGGCAGAGTACAGAGCTGGTGTATTGCCTAGTATTTTTCTGGGTGAGTTCGTTCCAGTTGATATTTTTGTTAAATGTTCCCTAATTTTTTAAAATTAAGAATGGGTCAGCTGTCTCGAGTACCGAATTAATTTTTAAAACTAAGATTGTATAGACATTTTAAACGATATGGGCTGTAAGCTAAATTAGCATAGATGATTTAGCCGTAGGGCGCTGGACTTATAATAAGAGTCAATGAAATCAGATTAAAATGTAGGTGTTGTTTTATGTTAGGAATTTTAATGCATGGGGAAATATTTGTGAAATTTTATAATACGAGGGAGAGATGGGGCTTTGAGTCATGAGAGTTTAGCTGGGAGCTATAAGGGGTAGATAAGTGAGAGCTATAATTAAGCTAAGAAAGTGGAAATTATTAGACTAGAAAAATTATACCGGGGACAAGAACAATGTAGTTTTAACCGGTATCAACTTTGTATAACATTTAATCCATTATAAGGTTTGGAAAAACCTCCTACACCCCTCTGTTTAGATAACTTTTAGGATTTATACTATTAGAATTTCGAGTTTTTAGTATAAATTTAATCAGACAGAAACCTTTGGAATTAAGGAATTTATTTAAAAAAAATTGTGAAAGTTTTCTTTTGTTTAATTTTAATCATACGGAAACCTTTGATATCAAAGGGTTATTAAAATTTATTGAGCTGTTTAAAATGTTATCTGTATCAATTTTGTTTTTTGTATTAAAGTAATTTTAAAAACTAGATGCTGGATTTCATTATTAGCTTAGGAAACCCTAAACTAGAGTTCATTTTACCAGTTTTCTTATAGGGTAACTCTGATGTACTGGGGTCACTAGGTATACGCTAAGACTGAATATATAGTAAAATTCTGGGAATTTGACCCAGATGCTCGGTTTTAGTGTTCCAAATAAATTTAGGCACGACCTCCCTTGAAGGTAGGAAAACTTAAATATTAGGTTCAAGGTAATAAGGGGTAAATTTTGGATACGCATTCTGCCGCTCGAACGTTGCCGATTCTAAAATATAACTAAATGAGGAGAGGAGAGGGGTTATCTCTCTGAGCTTCGAAACGGGCAGGTGACTTCACTCAGGTGGCAGCACACCTGCCAAACAAACTTTCACCCTCAAGAAAGGATCAACTCCCGCAGGGAGCTGGAATTGATGGGCGAAATTAAAACAATTAGACGTGAGCCACAATATAACTAAGGTCGCGGTGGAGGGCTGGAATAGCCCACTCACAATATATGTAATCTAATCTAAAAAATTACCTTACAAAAGTCAACGATTACACCTACAATGTTTCAACTTTATTTAAAGAAAAAGCTACTATACGGAAAAGAGACTGGAATAAGGGTTTTAATAAATTATATAACGTTTCTAGAGCTCGAATCATTGAGCAATCATATTTATTTATATTTTGTTTAAAATTGAACATCTTTTCTAGAATAATTATGTACATTTTTGAATATTATGCTTTCACTTATCAAGTATACACTATGTACATTTATTCAATATTTAACGATTTGTACAATATTTTATTTGTACCACAATTTGTCGCTTTGTAAAATACTTTTGTCAATATCTTTTCTTCATACGTTTTCGGTTTTCTTTCGTTTTCTCGTATGATACTCTTCAGGATGTCGATAAGAAACGTGCTTGCGAAGTGCGTCTCTACTTCTAGAAACATGTGGACAAGACTGGCAAGCGTGGTATGCTTCCTCATGTGTCTCCATATGGACACGAAGATTATACTGGTTGCTTAAATATTTTCCACAAAGAAAACATTTGCAAGTTTCTGGTGTGTCCTTTGGAGACTTTTTCACAATTGGTAAGGCGTAGTTCTGGTTTTGATCATATTCAGGTTTCAGCTGTATTGCGTCAGGTATAACTGTAACAAATAACAAATTATTAGCAATATCACTAGGAGTAGGTAGGGCAAGAGGAACCATACGGGCAAAAGGATACCATTTAAGTTTGGTAATTTCGATCTGGCAACAGTGTGAGCAGGGATGCCAGATCTCACGACTTATCGTGAGATTTCACGATTTCTTACTTAATCTCACGATCTCACAATAAATGACTTGGATCTCACGATATTTTTATGTAGTCGACGGAAGTCACAATTCACATAATCTCTAGTTTTTATTTCATATCTCAACATAGGTACAGAAGTGCCCAGCTATGTTTTAAATATCGCGCCACTGCCTAAACTGCCTTCCGCCCCGAACGGGAAAGCATGTAGCTCATGCGTGACGAAACCCGTGATTGCCCGTTCACCGCGGTAATTCCTCTCTCGCGTTCAATTTGCAAGTTAGACAAATCTGATTATTAGCCCTTACGTCTTACACCAAGCAGTTTGTATTATCAAGCGATTAACAAATATTATAGTTGCAAATCGGAAACGTGTCGACTTCTGAAAATAGTGACTTGGATAATCCATCTACATCGACTCCAAAAAAAGAAGCAAAAATTATCATATCAACAGAAATACAGGAAGGATTGGGAAACAGAATTTAAGTGGCTTACACATAGTTCAAAATATCCGCTTTTTGTCTGGTAAGTCTAGATTTAAATTTATTAGTTGCCATCAACAACTATAAATTTTCTAGGTGTAAAACATGTAAAACTGACCTTAAAATAGGCCATGGAAAAAATGAAATAACAAAACATGAGGGAACAGCAAAACATAAAAGATTGTATCAAACTTCTACTGGGCAAAAGACTATATCGACAATGTTTAGGCAAAAAAACAATGAAATAATTGTAGAAATGAAAGCAAGAGAAGCAAATTTACGAATTGCGGGCTTCATTGATGAGCATAACTTACCTTTTAAATTAATGAAACATTTTCCGAATTTAATTCGTTCTTACTGTAGTGACGCTGCTATTGCCAAACAAATTAAGTGTAGCCGTACAAAAATAAAATCTTTAACAACTAACGTAACTGGTACATCGGAGAGGCAAAGGCTTATAGGCCTAATGAAAGCCAATAAGGTTAGCATTATTGCAGATGAATCAACCGATCGTTCATGTTCTAAAAAATTTGCATTAATAGTACGAATAGACTAATAATGAAAATATAAAAGATTATTTTTTGGCATTACTTCCTGTACAAGATGCTACAGGCCTAGCTTTATTTGATCTCATAATTAGTTTTTTCAATGAATATGGAATACATATAAAAATACTTGTATCGGCTTTGCGTCAGATGGGGCAAATAATATGATGGGGGCACAAAACTCGGTAGTTAGCAGAATGAGGGAAGCAATACCAAATATATTTATAATGAAGTGTATATGTCATAGCTTCCATTTATGCGCATCATATGCCTATGAACAGCTTCCACAAGAGATTGAGAAGTTTACTAGGGATGTGTACAATTACTTCGCTAACAGTCCTAAGAGGTCAGGAGAATTAAAACAATTTCAAGAGTTTGCTAATGTCTCTCCGGTGAAAATTTTACACCCAGCAACGACGAGATGGTTATCCCTAGAAGCTGTTGTTAAGAGATTGCTTGCACAATATAATGCATTAATTTTGTATTTTATTGATCAGTCAGCCCAAAATAATTTGCAAGCCATCTCCATATTGAATCAGTTGCAACAACCTGAAACCAAATTATACTTGGAATTTTTATCATATCTGTTACCATTTTTCACATGTTTAAATACTTTAATGCAAAGCGAAAAACCTAAAATCGATATCATATACAAAGAAGTATCAAATGTAGTTAAAACTATCTTGGGATGCTACATTCAAGAAAATATTTTAAATAAAAGCAGTGTATATGACATAGTCTTTAGAGACCCTAGGAACTTTTTAGAAATGGAAAATATGTATTTTGGGGCCATTGTAAATACCAGCACTTGTGTTGCAAATGTTTTAAATGGCGTAAAAAAGAATTGCCTTGCCTTTTACACATAAAGTGTAAAACAAATTCTGTCAAGATTTCTTTTAAAAAATTCAGTGTTTTCAAAACTTGAATTTATTGATCCACAGGTAGTTACAACTAAAAGAACTAAAACTATTTCAGATGTTGTAATTCATTTCCCAAATTTAGTACCTGAAGCGGAAATACAACGCAGGTAGATAACGAATGGAGGATGTTAATAAATTTTCAATTTTAATGACTTTGAATTAACTAGTCAAGATGACGTTGTCGAATTTTGGCAAAAAATATCAAAAATCCAGTATGGTGATAGCGATCCTAAATTTTTTAAGTTAACTAGTTTTGTTTTCAATTTATTGTGTTTACCGCATTCTAGTGCCAATGTAGAACGATCATTTTCTCCAATTAATCTTAATAAAACGGACACTCGAAATAGATTGAAAAGTGCAACTTTGGGATGCATTCTGTTAACAAAAAGTTTTGTAACAAATAACGGCCCTTATTGCCACAACTTAAAAATTTCACCTGAATTGATTAAATAAATGAACAGTAAAATAATATATTCGAATATATTTTTTATTTCTTTAGATCTAAAGAACCAACCATTACTAATCCCTCTGGATCAGATTCAGATTCGTCTTCAGATGGTTAGATCAGATGCCATGATTTTTTTGTGTTTATTTTTATTTATTATGTTTATATTTTGTTAATTTGTCTTATGTTTATGTTTTGTTTATATCTGTGTTAATTTCTTTTGTATCTATTATTTTCTTATATAATATGTTTATTTTTTGTTTATATCTGTGTTAATTTCTTGCGTATCTATTATTTTCTTATATAATAAAATTATGATTTAATAGTGTTTCAATTTTTTTAATGCACACCTACATATACAATTTTTAAATCTCACATAGGATTCCAAATTATTGTAGTAATTGAAAAAGAAAATAAAAATGCGGGAAAATTAAAAAAAACGAACTATTAAAGCAGTCTTTTATTATGTCACATGTATAATCACAAAAATCAGGTAGATAAATTCATATTACACTCTCATATAATATGATCAATAAAATAAGGAAAATTTATATATCACTAAGAATTATAACAAATTTCACAAAAATACATTTTAGTTTTCAGGGTGTTCTTGCTTTTTGGAGCACAATGATAATGTAACCACATCAAACAACCATCGCAGCATATGGATTGTTCATATTTTTCTATAATAGATAAACAACTCTGGCAGCTCCATGTATTTTTTCAGGTTTACTGCCTCAACAATTTAGAGAAATGTTTCGGTGGTGAAAACATCCCTGAAATATGTAATTGTGAAATAAATGAAAAAACGAGAGGGCAATCACTGTAAAATAAAGTGTACAATAATATCAAAGTAATTTCCAAATAATATTCAAGCATTAAAATAGCGAGTATAGTAGCTAAACATCTAAATTTTTTGAGTAATATTATACTTAATTATTTTAGATTAGATAAATTTAGGCTTATTTTGTTTTTATCATTACACATTAGCACAGTAGGTAGCTATGTTATCAATTTTAAATATATATTTACCTGGTTTGTCGTTGATTATTCCCTTTTTTTTAAATTTTTATCCTCCGTGTATGCAAGAGTACATCAACTTGTAATAAAAAAGATCTTCTTTAATTTTCCGCGAAACATATTTTTTACTTGCTTCAATGGTTCTTGTCTCTCTTTTCCAAAACGTTGAAAATGTTTTATTAGCAAAATCATTCATTTTTTTTCTTGTACTTCTCCATATGATGAAAATGTATCACCAATCTTGAATTCAGACATTTTATATTTATATTATAACTCACTAATAATTAGAAGAGACAACTGACCATTCTCCACACAAAGTTGTTGTTTGAGGTTGTGAGTTGTGTGCGTTTTGTTGTTCTGTGAACGATCGCCACGGTTTTTATGACGTCATAGTTGTTAAGGGGAGTTCATTAAATTACCGTTTGACGGGACTCTAGACACGGCCTGTGAAGTATGTGAGGTTATGGTTATATTGTATTCCAACTTTACAACTAGAACTAAAATTTCTTTCAAATGTCGGGTAAGAATTTGTTTTTATGTAAATAAATTAATAAAAAAAAAGTTCTGGACGCAGCAAGCGCATTATAATAGTGAACTTTCATAAGAATTGTACACTACTACTTAGGTATATTCTTAAAACTAATTCTTTAAATTTAAATGGACCTGGGAGACCGGTTTAACCCGTTAGCGCCCGGCGTCCTATTTATAGGACAATGCATTCTTGAATTTATTACCGGCACTTACCGATACATGATGAATACCGGGTATTCCCCGACTAAGAATAGATACACAACAGCCTGCCAAGCTTGCATTAGTTTGCCCGCATTAGTTATTACAGCTCGGCTCTTGCTGCCTGAACATTATCGTTTTTTTATCACTGTGCACCGTGTGTTTGTAGATAATATACGAGGTAAGTAACTTTTTATTGTGACTTTGTCAAGGCATTAGGTCAAGTTTACTATGGAAAATATAAATTCTATTTGTTTGTGACTTGATTTTTGTGTGTAGGCCTGGAAATCCTGGTGTCATATAAATATGACGCTGGGCGTTTCAGGCAATATTTGACCATCTTAGCCATTATCTCATAATATATGAATTTTATTTCAGGTTTCATTCTAAATCAACAAAAATAAGAAGGGTATTCAAAACCATGGAGGAAGCCTGGGAGTATGCGCTTTCAGCGGAATATGAAGCAGAAATGTTAGCTCTACCACCTGAAGTCGATGAATTGACCGATGAGGAAGAATTTGATGATGGAGATCTTGTCATACCTATGGTCACTGACATACCAGGAAATATAGAGGTAGATATCAACAGTGATGAAGAAGACCCAGATGAAAAAAGTGACACAATAGAAAAAGACAATGATGATGAAGACAGCTTGCCATTAGCATCATTGGTAACCAAAAGTCAAGCTTCAACTTCAGCTAGAAGCTGGCCGTCATCTCCTTTCACAAATAGCCCTTCCACTTCAGCAGATTGCCACCTGCCTGCAAAGAAAAGAAGACTTGCCAAACCAACTATCACAGCAGACTGGAAAAGAATTTCTCCAGAGTATAGATTTGATCCAATACAAGACATCCCATGTCACATGCTTCATGAACTGAAACTAGTTTTACAAGAAGCAACTCCTGTTGGTATTTTTGAACATTTTTTCGATGAAAATGTTTATAATATGATCGTGGAAGAAACCCTGAGGTATGCCAGTCAAAAAAATAAGCACTCATTTAGTATATCTATAGATGAGATCAAAATCTTTCTGGGATTTCTAATATTTTCTGGTTATCACACTTTACCAAGTGAAAGCGACTACTGGTCCGAGAGTGAGGATTTAGGAATACCTTTGGTTCGTAATGCTATGAGTCGCAATGCATATTAAGAAATTAAATCCCTAATTCACTTTCAAGACAATACCAAAGCCGATGAAAATAAGCACGATAAATCTTTCAAAATTAGACCTCTTATTCAAATGGTAAACTCAAATTTTTCTAAATAAGGAGTGTTTCAGTCAAATCTATCCATTGATAAAATGATTGTTCGATACTATGGACACCACCCACTGAAGCAGTTTATAAGGGCAAAACCTATCAGATTTGGCTATAAATTATGGACTATGTGTGAAAACGATGGCTACTGTTTCAATTTCTCCCTATACTGCGGCAAAGACCAAGCAGAAATATCGATGGACTCGCTTGGAACCAGAGTAGTTACCAAAATGTTGTATGTGGTTGAAGACCCTAAAAGTTATTACATTTATTTTGATAACTTTTTCACTAGCTATACATTATTGTGTAGACTAAAAGACCTAGGTTTTCGAGCGACGGGGACCATTAGGGAAAATAGGACGCAAAAATGTCCACTAAAGTCGACTAAAGAACTTGAAAAAAAACGGCCGTGGTTCATATGATTATCAGTTCGATCAAAAAAATAAAATCTTTGCCGTAAAGTGGAATGATAATAAGTGTGTAACACTTGCCACAAATTTCGATGCAATTGAACCAATAGCGTTTGCTCCTCGGTGGAGCAAAGAAAAAAAAAGAGCGAGTTGCTCTTCCCCAGCCAAGACTAATTTACAATTATAACCATTATATGGGCGGTGTAGACCAGCACGATTGGCTGTTGGAAAAACAATATTTAAGTGAGGGGAAAAAGTGGTATTGGTCCCCAATTACACGCATTATTGATATGGCCATGGTGAATGCTTTTCTTTTATATCGAAAAATTCATGGCAAGAAATCAATTTCCATAAAGGAATTTAGGAGATCAATTGCAGTTGAATACCGAAAAATTGGGCATGGTAAACGTGTTCTAAAAGGTAGACCCCTAAGTTTCCCTTCAACTTCCAGGTCAAAGGTTTCTGATGGTGTCAGGTATGATAAAAGAGGACATTTTCTGGAAAAACGTGAAAAACAACGGCGCTGTCAGTATGCAAACTGCTCGGGTAAGCCGACTACTTTCTGCAGCAAGTGCAACGTTACTTTATGCACTCAATGTTTCCCTAAATACCACCTCAAGCCATGAGTAATTTATTTTATACATCTTGTTTATTCCTTATTTGATCATTTATACTATGCTGCCTTATTTTTTCTCTGTATAATCGACCTATGTTGTTGTAGTTTTTGAAAAATAAATATTTTAATCATCTTTCAAATTTTACTTTCATTCCGCAAAACTATTCATATCCTCTCCCAGTGTCCTATTTATAGGACAGCTTTTTTGAAAAAAACTAAATCTTTTTGATCATTTTGATCACTCTTACTGACTTTAGGTGCAATACAGCAGCAACATGTTAAAATTTTATAGAATTTTGATGAAAAAAAAAAAGAATTTGGGCGTTAATGGGTTAAGAGATCCCAGTTAGCGATTATTTGAAGAAGTTTCTATTTTCTATAGAGCTCGATATTTATAATTTGGTAGAGATATAAGTACTGCAAGTCCCTTTAAAAAAACTATGTAACAAATTTCATTAAAGTCACAAAAGTTTTCTGGAAAAAAATTAATTATTTACAAAGGGTCTGTACCTGCCAAAGGATAAATATGGCAGGCATTTTTCCTTTTAATTGCTTGATTGCTTGGATGGTTTTGTTTTAGCCAACCCAATCGAACTAGTTTTTGCAAACACAACACCAAAAAATGTTTTTTAAAACCAACTTGTAGTTATCCGCGAAGCTCATTATGTTATTTTTCTTTAACTTAGTACCCAGGCTGCGTTTACATAGGTGTTACGATGGTTAAAGATTGAAGATTCTAGCTTAATAGGAAATTAAGTATGGATGTTAATTGCACTTGTTGATATTAAATCCATACGTAAACATTTAATATAACTTTATTACTTCGCTAACTGAATAAACTATATGATACATTTAAGTATAATACACTTTATAACAATTACAACAGTACACGAGTACATAGCAGATAACTGACCGAGCGTGGTAGAGAGCAGAGAGAGAGAGAGATCACCTGGTGTCTCTTATATATCGTAGTTCTTGACAGCTGGCTGTCGCATAACGTAACGCAACGTTTAACTGGATTCATTCGGATTTCCGCATTCGTAGGTGTCGGACGTCCCGCTTAAAGATAGTAAACACGCGTTTGTTTACATTGTAGAAGCACGTGGTAGCTGTGTATATCTTGACTGGTAAGGTGAGTCCTTTCCTTTTTTTTCCTCTCTTTTGTTGTTCATTATTTGTTTTATTCCCTGACTGCTAATCTGAAAACACGAATAGAGCTATATAAATAAACGGGTGATACATCCGGGAGGCTCATGGGTGCCCCCGACCCTAGCGATCATAAAATGAAAACGGCGACAGATAGCGGTTCAAGTCAACAAATTCAAATAAACAAATATGAGAAGAGCGATTCGAGCCCATATACAATTATTGTAGAAAGTACAAATCAAAAACATGTGGGAAATCTCCACCCAACAGACCTGGGGAAGCTATTATTTCAAAGCAAAATTAAAAGCATTACAGACATTAATAGAAAAGGTATGAATAGAATAGCAATCAATTTTGATTCCTTTGAACAGGCCAATGAATTTTTAACTAATGAAGAATTTAAAAACCATGGGTTCAACACATATATACCGTCAAGGGCTGTAATATGCAGAGGAATAATCAGGGACGTGGGTTTCCTAACAACCGAAGAAGACATCGTCAATTATGCAGAGTCTAATGTGAAGATTCTGTCATGCAGAAGACTGAAACGCCGATCTACAGTAGATGGCAACACAACATATGTGCCTACGAAAACCATTCAAGTAACCTTTAGAGGTAAAATACTCCCAACATACACGTATATATTTGGAAATAGGAAAACAGTAGAACTGTATGTAAGTCCAGTCGTACAGTGCCTAAAATGCTTAAGATTTGGACACACCCAAAAGCAATGCAGGGGAACAACCAGATGCCCCTGATGTGGTGAAAACCACGACACCTGCGACCAGCAACCCAAATGCATTTACTGCCAAGACAGTCATCTAGCCACAGACAGAAGCTGCCCAGAATATAATAGGCAGAAAAGAATTAATGAACTAATGGCAATGAACAATGTATCCTTCTTTGACGCCCAAAAAATGGTACCGAAATGCTCAGGATATAGCATAGTAAGCAATGCTCAGGAGTTCCCTCCATTACAAAATAAAGAACAAACCAAGTTCGATTCAATTAGCATAGAAAACCGGAAATATCACCTACCTAAAACGAGCACTCCCAAATTACATTTCAAACAGGCAATTACGACCATACCGAAAAGAAGAAAACTAAACACTGAGGGTGTATACGACGAAGAGGCACACAAGGCAGCATTAACCCCTGACCCGTGCCGACTAAACGTTAAAACCTTATTGCCCAAGCAGAGTCCCGAAATAGAAGTAAACGATGTAAATAGCCTAATTAATCTAACTTCAATTCAAAACATTTTAAAGAAAGATGACCTAACCGAAATTGAGAAGAATAACCTCAACAAACTGATTACCTTTTTCTTAAAAACATCTAATAAACCAAAAACTAACCAAACCAAAAACAAAGCGGGGTAAGCAACACCTTCAACCTAACCCTAAACCCACCCATCAATAGATATGAATATTCTGCAATGGAACATTAGAAGTTTTCAGAGCAATAAAACCAATTTAATGCAACTAATACAGGAAACTGATCCGGAAGTCATTGGTCTCACAGAGACGTGGACCAAAACAACAGACAATATTAAACTCCCAAGGTACAACAGCGCTAGCCAAGATAGGGCCGATGGTAGAGGAGGTGTGGCACTATTTATAAAACATAACATACCATTCACAATCATTAGAACATCAAGACAACACCACAACAGGTTCCAAGTTCTGGCCATTGAGATGAAAACGGTAGTCATAGTAAATGTGTATAACCCTCCAGATCTACTTCTGGATCCAGATTTCTTTAGAGAGGTGACAGCACTAACATCTAAACCCATTATAATCATGGGGGATTTAAATGCACAACACCTAATGTGAGGTTCCGGCAGATCAAACAGAAACGGAGAAATAACAATTAATAGTCTTGATGAACACAATTTAAGCATTCTGAATGATGGCAGCGAAACAAGAATAGGTGCCCCAAATGCTAATAGAAGCGTCCCTGACCTGACTATCTGCTCTCCGCAACTTGCCACCTCAGCAATGTGGGAGGTAGTGAATGACCCGGGAAATAGCGACCACTTGCCTATCTTAATCCAGCTAACCGACACCAACCCAACTATAATAAACACATCTAATACTAACCCTAATCCACAAAAAATGTATTGCACGCGAAAAGCCGACTGGAATAAATACGCAGCGATGATACGCACAATAGCAACAAATTGCAAAATAAATGAATTCCATGATATGGTGGAGGCTATACACCTAGCGGCAGCCCACAGCATCCCACTTGTAAATACAGGCCCAAGACAACAGCGATATCGAAATCCTTGGTGGGATGAAGAGTGTGCTCAGGCAACACAGAGCCGAAGAACAGCCTTTCGAAATTATAAAAACAATAGCACTTTAGAAAACTACATAGAGCTCAAGCGGCAATCTGCAATAGCAAGAAAGAAAATAAAAGAAAAGAAGAAAGATAGCTTTCGGAAGTACTGTGAAGGATTGAACAGAGAAACTCCAGTGTCTCAGGTGTGGAAGCAGGTACTAAAATTAAAAAACAATTGGGTCAGGAAATCCTGGAAGACTTGACTATTCCCTACATCCCAGACGAACCATCACCCTCCCCAGACTTCAAGACACTCCAAAGCGATCCATTCACAAGAGACGAATTAATTATCACACTCCAATCCAAAAAAGACTCATCTCCTGGGTATGATGGCATAACGTACAGTAAGTTGAGAAATCTGCACCCAGCAGCTGTAGAAAGACTTTTTCACCTGTATAGCAACTGCCTAGCGGGGCTGATATCCCTACCCGATGACATCAAAACACACATTGGGGTAACCTTTTTAAAGCCTGGAGGATGTGAACAAAACCGCAATAGCTTCCGCACTATCATGTTGTCCCCAACGATGCTGAAAACTCTTGAAATGCTCATAAAACAGAATAGAATGGAGCATAGAAAGAAGCAATGTACTGCCTGCATTGCAATTTGGCTTTAGAAGAGGGCTTAGCATCTATGACAACGTAGCCCTGATCACAACGGACATACACATAAACATCAGCAAAGGAAACTACACGGTACTGGTTCTGCTGGATATCAGAGCGGCTTATGATAATGATAACTTAAATAAACTAATTTATAAACTGTCTCATTATGATATTGCGGAAGATATGTGTCTCTTGATCCAACAAATATTTTCACAAAGAACCATCTACATAAAAGATCCACGATCAGCAGGATATATCGGCACAGGACAAGCTATGAAGGGAATCCCTCAAGGTTCCCCATTAGCTTCTCTTCTATTTAATATTTATACCGCCACCTTAAGCACTCTATCCACTCCGCAATGTAAAATCATACAATATGCAGATGACATTGCAGTTATTTCAAGTGGAGCTAACTTAAACGATCTAATGATCAATATGAACAACTCCTTGGACCGCATCAGTAGATGGCTCAGAGATCATGATCTCCCAGTCGCTGCGGAAAAAAGTGAAGCCATACTCTTCCCTCCCACAGGATCAGTGAGCACCCCCCGAACACTTCTACGGATCAACTCGTGTGCAATACCTTGGAAGGAACATGTAAGATATCTGGGTGTTACAATAGACCAACGGATGTCATGGAAAATGCACATCCAAAATATGAAAGCAAAAGCTCTTCAAGGCATCAATGTGATGAGAAGTCTTTGCTGTGTCTGGTGGGGAACAGATCCACTAACACTACTTACAATATATAAAGCCATAGTGAGAACCCACCTCACATTCGGAATGCAATTTACATGCAGAAGCAAAACCATGGACATGGCTGTTTTTGACCGTACTCAATACATGGCGCTCAGAATCATTACCGGAACGATGAGATCAACCCCGACTAACATAGTGCTAGGACTGACAGGGGAACAACCGGTGAGTCTTCTATGCGCCAAGTATGCCTATGTATGTGGCCAAAGTTTGTGCTACTTCCAACAACCCAATCTTTACACTAATGGAATAACTGAGAGCACAGTTTAACAGAAATGTTCAGTATTGGAGAAACCCAAACCTCCCCCATTGCTACAGGCTGTTGACTTCTTGAATGAACATAAAGACAATTTAAAAACATTCCCTGCTAACCCTTGCTTCCAATATAGCTACAAAAGCCAGATGCAGATTATAAAATATTACTCAACACCACTAGGCAAAGAGAATGACAACTGCACGTTGTTCAATGAAATCTGCGAAAATAACTGGCCTGCACACATTTCCCTATACACTGATGCTTCAGTCGACCCTGCAACTAAAACAGTAGGTTTCGGGGTCTTTAGCACCCAACTAAATCTAAATATAGCAAGAAAACTCCCCCCGGACACCAACATATACTCAGCGGAATGCATAGCTATCTTCCATGCAATTCAAGCTATTCACAGAACAAATGCTCCAAATTAATATATAATCTTTTCAGACTCCAAAAGTGCGCTGGAAGGTATCTGTCACAATGGTATACGGAAACGAAAGTATATCACATTTGAAATCCGAGAACTATACACCCTTCTCAAAGAACATGGCTTTGAAATAGTGTTTGCCTGGATACCAAGCCACACTAATATTATAGGCAACAACAAAGCAGACCATCTCGCTGCCGAAGGGAGAATGTTAGAAAGACACACGAACACACAGCTGGACTACACAGATTCTATGCCCTTAGTATCTACTTTAATTTACCAAAAGTGGATTACTATCTGTCAAGAACAAGGCAATGTGAAAAGGAAAAGGTTCTACGAACATAACAGACTGCCTCCAAAAAGACCTTGGTTTAAGCAAGTCACACGCTCCAGATATACAATATCCACCATAAACAGATTGAGAAGTGGACACTGCCTAATTCCAGTTCACCTACACAGATTACGAATAATAAACAGCAATTTATGTGTTTGTGGAAGGATCGGAACAATCGAACACACGCTGTTAGAATGTGAAAACAACTGGAACCACTGCCAAACGTTGTACCGCAAACTGACTGAATTAGAAAAAAACTAACCCCATTCACCCATATAACTTCATATTTTCTGACAACAAGCACATTATAGATGCACTCGAGAATTTTATACGATCCTGCAGGCTAAAACTGTAGGCAGTATTACAAATATGCTCTTTTTCGTGTTTTCACGGCTCCCTTCAATGTATATATGTGTATATATATATATATATATATATATATATATATATATATATATATATATATATATATATATATATATATATATATATATATATATATATATATATATATATATATATATATATATATATGTATGTATGTGTATATTAGTGATGGGTTGTTATTTAACAGTCTGTTATTTTTTAACTGTTGTCGAGCCGCAACAGTAACAACCTGTTATGGATATATACAAATAACAGGTACAGGGGTGGGGATGCTGTTGCGCTTTACACTAGAACTCGGAGTCGTATCTGTTTCTGTTGTCGTATCTGTTTCTGTTGCACTGCAACTAGCTACGATGAATCAACTTCGGTTTTCATCCGCAACTGTTATAACAGGATGAATGGACATGAGACTGGGAATGGGGTATAGAGTATAGAGCGGACTTTTACTTCATAACATATTACTTTATACTAGTGTGCTCACAGCTTTGGGAACGTAGGGTCGTCGGTACAATGAAACTGTTAAATTTTGACAGGTTGTTGATTCACACAAAACACACACATATATTTACAATTTATAAACAAACACAAAATATGAAAAATGTAAATAAAATCAACGATGTTTATTTTTTTCTTTGAGAAAAATTGTCACACTAAAAAATACTTTTCTAACAAAACACTTTTAAAGTTCTGACTTTTTGTTGGTGAACATTATTTGACTGATTTTGGTCGACGAAAGTCTGTTACGGCGGTCACTTAAAATTTGTCCTGTTTTAGAAAAAAGTCTTTCGCACGGAACAGACGTAGCGACAGTCCCAAACTTCTCCTGCACCATTTTACTTAAATGTGGATATTCATAAGAATGAATTTTGCATCATTTAAGTGGATCTCCATTTCTAGGCAAAAGGGGTTCGTTGTTTGCACAGTTTTTAAAAGCGTACTGATTAAGATGACCGGTGAGTCACCGGCGGTGAACCGAGAATCGAAAATGTAACTAGAGATCCTTCTAACAAAAAATAAAAGCATAATGTAATGAAGAACCATATGTGCAGAATAAAGGCAAATTTCTTTACCGAAATTTTATGAGAGGTGCAGCATGTTGGAGCTTCCGGTTTTGCGGAAACTCCATCAACTTTCATTATTCAAATGGAACACCTTTTATATTACCTCATTTTATTAATATTACAAGTCATGCTTGTAAAAAGTGAGCTAAGTTTCCTTCACTTCTGACATTTATGGTCGCTAAAAAATTCGTTCTTAATTTTTCAATATGTGAAAGGCTGTATATGTAGCAACTGAAAATTATTAAAAATGAACTATATCACTGTAAAAATAAAATCAGGTCACCGCGTATATAAAAAAATTATCACAGTCGTTGACGTAAACTCAATCTTCATTAGATAACTCGATATGCAGATGGCATTTTTGTTTGAAGAAAAAACTTATATGTATACAAATGTACAGTTATGCTTTAACATGAGTCCTTAGGTATTATATTATATTAGGTAGTTTCTTTGCTCATTCTTCTTTGCCTTATGTAACTAATAAATCAAATATTCCTTTTTACTTTTCACTTTGGAAATCTAAGAAATAGGTCCGATTTTAAACATCTTTTTTTATTACTACTGCAAAATAAAAAATCGCTGAATCTTAAAAAATCTCAGAAACAGCACCAATTTTAATGAAATTATAAAAATATTCCCTGTACCCGGTATAGTTGAAACCAGACACACTTCGCCCTATAGGTAGAGAGAAAAAATTAGTTTTATTAAAAAAAAATATTTATTTTATTTTTTGCTTACAATAATTCATGTATTTCATATAAGTCTCATTTTCAAGGAAAAGATGGCTATAGAGGTTTTCAAGCTCAATGCCTAACTAATACTTAATTAGTAAAGAAAATTCGAAAGAAATTCTGCTTTGTTGAATTTTTACCAAATTATTATTAGTGATGAATACCCAAAAAAAAAAACCTCCATCATTTTTTTAAATAAAAAATCAATTAATTGTTTTAAACATAATACAAGAATATTTTTATTTTAAACATTACCCAACTACACCATCGGACGGGTTCAGCTACTGTTACTACGTCTACGTGGAATTCTTAATAATTCATAGTTCATACTGTTATTTTCAACCTGTTATATTTAACTGTTATTTCTAAATAACAGTAACAGTTGCGACCTGTTAAAGCAATATAACAGTTTTTCCCATCACTAGTGTATATATTTTACCTCTTCAAGTACCGCCTTGTGTACATATTATACATAACCCTTTTTACTTTTTTACCCTACCAGCCAGTCCGTTCTATGACAAATGACATTATGCTTAGTGACAGTTGACAGTGAAGCAGTGAATAACGAGTAACAGAACAGGATAGATAATAGTGAGGTGCAAACAAACTGTGATCCTAATAACTTCCCTTATTATAGAGTATAAAAACATTACCGTGAAATAAGAGCCAAAAAAGTTTCAGCGACAAATGAACTGTGGGGTTATAGGGATCTCCTAGACACGCGATGTCGGCGTGACCTCATGCAAGATACGATATGGCCGGATAGTCTGCGTAGCTCAGGCCAACTAACCTTGAGAATAGAATAACGTTTAACTGTCAAGAGTATTTATGCAGAAACATAGAGTAGTGTTGACGGAAACACTGCGGTCGGAACCACCGCCACATTGAGTTATGGGATTTCAAATATTAAAAAAAAAACTTTACTATAATATGTTTGCTGCACCCAGTCCTTTTTCAACACTTATTTACTGTTGCTGTATCCACACTTTTTAAAAATGATGAAATATTGTAGCTCTCGATGTAAGACTGACAAACAAGGCAACCTAAATTTCATTTTTGGAAAAATATTTTAAACAAATGAAATGGGGTAACAATTGAAACATAAATTGAAAATCTTGGTTTTCTGCTTTGTCGTAGAGGTACCCCTTCCCCTTCTGCATGCATAGAACCATCCTCCATTCATAAATAAGAACAACGTAAACAAGAAAAGTTTCTTGGGAACAACCCGGAAGAAAGTTACGGGACCTGTGGTAAATATAGGGGTTCTGGGCGGGATAAATAGAATTTTAAGGAGGTATAGCTGCAAAATGGGATAGATAAATCCTTTCTTGGGGGCTGTTTGCAAGAAATATTTCTTGTGGTTTGTGCATCCAGAAGGAGATCTAAGCATGTTTCTGAATTTTTTTCTAAAAAGCTCCCGTGTGCTATTCTGCAAATTTACCGAAAATTTAATTTTTATTAGCAAAACGAATGTCCCTGCCAAATTATAAACGTGGCAGGTATTTTTCCTTATTAGTCGCTTGGATGATCCGTTTTAGTCCACTCAGTCGAAACAGTTTCTGCAAACAAAATAACAAAAATGGTTTTATAAAACAAATTTATCGTTGCCTGTGAAGCTCAGTGTGTTATTTTTTAAAATTTAGTGCCCACGCTACTTTTATATAGGTTTTAGTATGTATCAAAACTGATGATTCTAGTGTTATCTATATGACAGTGTGAACCCACCTTTAGGAGGTGTAAACAGGACTTTAGAAAATCGGACAGGCAGTTGACAGTTGTAGAAGGGGAGGTGTTCTTGTGACTGATGTAGCAGCGAGTCTTAACAATAAAAAGTTCGGGACGCAGCAAGTGCGTTATGGTAGTGAATTTTTATTAAATGCTTCAAATTTGAATAACTACATTTTCTATAAACTTAGAAAGTTGAATTTTGGTATGTAGTAAGGTCCTTCCTAAGGCAACATATCCACCAAATTTCATTAAAATAATTTTGTAATTTTCGGAGAAAAAAATTTTTTCTAAAGAAAACTCAAAATTTGAATAATTCAATTGTTTATAACCTTAGAAAGTTGAATTTTGGTTCGTAGTAAGGTCTTTTGCAAGGCAACCTATCCATTAAATTTCATTAAAAAAGCATTGTAATTTTCGGAGAAACAAACTTTTTTCGAAAGAAAACTCAACATTTTCCGGGAAAACCTTGTCGGATTTTTCTGGCTAACGAAATCATCCAAGCCATTAATAAAAGAAAGACACTTGCCGAGTTTCATTGAAATCAGTTAATTATTTTTTGAGTTATCGGTTGGATACACACACACACACACACGCACGCACGCACGCACGCACCCGCAGCTGCACCTACGCACGCACCCACCCACACGCACACACACACACACACCATCTCTCGCTCTCTCTCTCACACACACACACAAATATATATATATATATATATATATATATATATATATATATATATATATATATATATATATATATATATATATATATATATATATATATATATATATATATATATATATATATATATTGAGACGGCCACTTGGGGTGGCCGGGGGTTAATACTAGTTTTCCCTAATATGGGGAATTTTCGGGCGGATTTCCGGGACACAGCTTCTGGTCGGGCGCGAGCGTCTAGGATTCCTCAGAGAGTAGACGCGCTCTCTTTCGGGATATTCACCCCTTCCCCAGCCACAGTCAGGGTACACACAAGCCCAGGTTAGTTTCTAGTGGAGACAGGGCCCTTCTAAGTCAAGACAAAGTCCCCCGGGATTTCTGGTTATGGTCTTTATTAAAGAACTGGAGTCAAATTGTATTTGGGAGGATATTCTGGGAGAATAAATGAAATATCGAGTAAATTAAAATAAAATTCTATTCACTAATTATATACATAAGGAAGCCTAGCAATTATGAGCGGCCAGAGGCAGAGGTGGTTACTTGACTTTAAATTATTGTTACGCGCGGATTGCACGGGGACGGTGAAGCGACAACGTTTAAGCGGTGCAGGGTAGTGGCAGGATAGCGATTAATAGCGGGTTCACGCCCCTCCTGAACGGGGCCGCGGACGGCCCGGGACGTCAGGCGCCGCCTAGCTGTTTCAATCTGGACCGGCGCAGTCGCCACTCTGTCCGAATCTACTCCAGCCAATGCAGCTCCTAATGCCCAGAGCAGCCCGCCAGCGGAGACAGGGAAGAAACGGTCCCCTTTGAAGGTTCCCAGTGTTATTGTGGGGCGTTCCACATTTCGACCACAGGTAATAGAATCAGGTTTTCACCTACCTGGGGTATTCTCCGGTGACGAGGTTCACTAAGCAATCGCTGCGGTGGCGGCGGTGGGATGCGGCGGTCTCGCTCGGCTTACTGGTCTTCTCGTAAACCTCACGGGCTTTATAATTTCACTTCTTTGCGACGGACGCACTAGCTTGTTCGCGGTCACTACTCAACTGGGAATGTTGGGAATATTCCAACCTTCGCAAATCTTTCGTACATTACTCCACGGAAAATGTTGGAAAATATTCCAACCTTTATGGTGTAACATAATGCAGTGGTTACGACGCTAAATGAAGCCGGGTAATCTATCCCGGATTAGTCACCCCGTGACAATATATATATATATATATATATATATATATATATATATATATATATATATATTATATATATATATATATGTATATATATATATATATATATATATATATATATATATATATATATATATATATATATATATAAATTGAAACTGACCCCGGATATGGGTTCTAGGGGTCCTAGTTCGCGCTCATTTAAAAATATTTTTGCAAAGTGTCACCATCGATACCTCTCTATTAGTGAATTTTTTAAATAAAAATTCACTAAAAACGCAAATGCAAAATCACGTAAAATTTAGTGTAAATGTTTATTTTTTTTTAGAAATTTGCGTAAAAAGATTTTTATGTCATTTTTGTGCAAGATTACTCAGACAATTTTTGTAAAAAAATTGCGTATTTTCATGAAACAAATTGTTTGCAGATTTTCATCAAAACATTTTTCTTTAAATTTCTGTCAAAAAGCTTTTTGTGAACAATTATAAATATAAATATCTTGGCTGGTGTAGTTTTTGTGTAAATTGATTATATATGTTCGTTGGCCAGAAAAGTCTGACCAGTTTTTTTGTAATAATTTTAAGTTTATGTGCGGAAAGTTTGTGTATTTTTTTGATGAAATACGGTACATTGTTTCTACTTTAAAGGTTATACTATCTACTAGATTTGATGTCTTTCCTAAAAAAACACATATTTAACATTTAAAACGTTTCAATTTTTGCCAGCGTGAACAACTTCGTTGCTATAGCAACTTTTTTTTTCAATAGCAAGATATGATCTTTTGCATTTTCGGAAAGAGCATCTCTTTCTTAATACAGGTAACATTGAAGATCGTCAGTTTGTAGCAAAAAATATGTCGAAAAATAAAACAAATTTTTGAATAACGAATAAAAGGATCTGGCACAAAATATTTTATTACAACTTTTTTTTTCTTGTGAGACAGAAATCTAAATTTTTGTGTATAGTTTGCTTTTTATATCGTAAACCTACCTACCAAATTTGGTTACCATAGCTTTTATTTTTTGAGATAAACATTTTTTTCGAATGAAAACTCAACCATTTCCGGAAAACCTCGTTCGATTTTCCTGACTAACGAACTTATCCAAGCCATTTACAAAGGGAAGGTACATGCCAAATTTTATCAAAATCGGCCCATTCTTTTTTGAGTTATTGGTGTTATATATATATATATATATATATATATATATATATATATATATATATATATATATATATATATATATATATATATATATATATATATATATATATATATATATATATATTTGACCCCTCAACACTTATTTTGCAAGTTTTCGTGATTTCATTGGCATCTAAATTTTTTATAAATTATTTCAATAAATAATTATTATACCACAAGTGCAATGCTGATTGAAAGTTTATATCTTTGTATTTGCTACGCCCTGTATAAAATAGAAATTAAGCTACAGCTGGTGCTCGATCTAGACGAAGTAATTTAAAGAAAAAGAGGTTGTTTCACGTAAATTCATATTGAGAATGCCATGCTTTAGGTCACACGGTCCTCTCCTGCAGATACGATAATTTATTGGTCTGGGTCTAATTATTCTTGAAAGAACATGACAAAGCGAGTGTCGATGTGTATATTTGTACTTATATCTCAAGAGTTTGAGAGGTTTAGACCATTAAGCAGAAACAGACACCCCAATATCGTGAGAAATTCTTATTCCTGTGTCATCTAGATCGAGCATCGTTACATAAAAACAAAACAGATAAGAAATTGACAATGAAATGTAAACCTTCATGCCACCAATATGCAATAATCAATGCAAGTTATGAATATTATAATTATATACACTATTCCTTGGGAAGTAACGTAATTAATTAGAAATAGATGTCAGGCGACTCGCAAAAAAATATGTATTTGCACATTCTCGTCTTATTTTAACTGCAGTCGTTTTTGTTTTAACTATGGTAATTGTTACACATGCTTTGCATAGAGAATCTCGTGGCTGATTAAATTTTAAGTAAACTTAATATGTTGTAAAGTAAAAATCAAGTTTCCACCTTACAAACGGTATTGAGAATTAATTGTCGGCTGTATATGTGAATTTTTAAACTGGCAGACATAAATACATTTTATTTGCAGCTTCGTGGCAGGCAGGTATATTATCTTGGTGATATGGAAAAGATGCACACAATATTTCCTATGCAATTGGAAAGGGAATTGCCAGAATAATTCGGCACTGTTTTAAAAAAATATATAATGTTTTACGTAATATCGCGTACCCGGCACAAATAAATATTTTTGTAATATTTCTAAATTGTATTTAGATTACCACTACTGTTCGGTGACTAACAAGTACCTGTAGTAATGCAACTTGTGTAAATGTACCGATAGCAATAAAAGGGCAACTAACAAAGCAGTGATGCACAGGTACACTTACAGAATAATTGTCATAAATGAAGTAATTGATTGGTAAAGTTAAGTTTTAATTCAAACAGGACGTATTGCGGCGTCCATAAAGTTCTCTTGTGTGGGGTATGTGATCAGGCCGTGTAAACTGGCACGTACGCAGCGTTAGGTCGATAATTGTGTACATAGTAGATGACTCGTCAACCATAACGACTATGTCTGTTTTTCATTGTTCCACGCGGAGGTGGAGCGAATTCATATAAAAGAAACGTGGATTTGTACAGACGGGGCAGATCTAGTTTGAGCTTTCAAACGGTCTGATCTCCCCAATCCTCCCTGACCAGCTAAAAGAACTTGTAGTAAGCATTAAGCGCCAGACTTGCGAGCGCGAATGCCGAAACAAGGGAAATCTGCTGGTAACATCGCGGTTTCTCCTCCCTGACCAACTGAAAGAACTTGTAGTAAGCATTAAGCGCCAGACTTGCGAGCGCGAATGCCGAAACAAGGGAAATCTGCTGGTAACATCGCGGTTTCTCCTCCCTGACCAACTGAAAGAACTTGTAGTAAGCATTAAGCGCCAGACTTGCGAGCGCGAATGCCGAAACAAGGGAAATCTGCTGGCAACATCGCGGTTTCTCCTCCCTGACCAACTGAAAGAACTTGTAGTGAGCATTAAGCGCCAGACTTGCGAGCGCGAATGCCGAAACAAGGGAAATCTGCTGGTAACATCGCGGTTTCTCCTCCCTGACCAACTGAAAGAACTTGTAGTAAGCATTAAGCGCCAGACTTGCGAGCGCGAATGCCGAAACAAGGGAAATCTGCTGGTAGTATCGCAAATTCTTTAACGTGCTCTCTGACCAACTGAAAGAACTTGTAGTAAGCATTAAGCGCCAGACTTGCGAGCGCGAATGCCGAAACAAGGGAAATCTGCTGGTAGTATCGCAAATTCTTTAACGTGCTCTCTGACCAACTGAAAGAACTTGTAGTAAGCATTAAGCGCCAGACTTGCGAGCGCGAATGCCGAAACAAGGGAAATCTACTGGTAACATCGCGGTTTCTCCTCCCTGACCAACTGAAAGAACTTGTAGTAAGCATTAAGCGCCAGACTTGCGAGCGCGAATGCCGAAACAAGGGAAATCTGCTGGTAACATCGCGGTTTCTCCTCCCTGACCAACTGAAAGAACTTGTAGTAAGCATTAAGCGCCAGACTTGCGAGCGCGAATGCCCAAACAAGGGAAATCTGCTGGTAACATCGCGGTTTCTCCTCCCTGACCAACTGAAAGAACTTGTAGTAAGCATTAAGCGCCAGACTTGCGAGCGCGAATGCCGAAACAAGGGAAATCTGCTGGTAACATCGCGGTTTCTCCTCCCTGACCAACTGAAAGAACTTGTAGTAAGCATTAAGCGCCAGACTTGCGAGCACGAATGCCGAAACAAGGGAAATCTGCTGGTAGTATCGCAAATTCTTTAACGTGCTCTCTGACCAACTGAAAGAACTTGTAGTAAGCATTAAGCGCCAGACTTGCGAGCGCGAATGCCGAAACAAGGGAAATCTGCTGGTGATAACGCGGTCCAAACATCCTCCCCAACTAACGGAGAAGATCTGTGGCAAGCACTGAACGCCATAATCTCGCGCGCAGACGGGGACCTTCCCCCGGAAGTTTTCACGGTTCCCCAGAGCGGAAAAACCCCGCACGCGGGCTCATTTCGAACTCGCCACGCTTTGCCAGGAAATCCAAGATGTGGGAACCGTCCACACACCTAAATGAGACCCCGGAGCAGCAACCGGTCATGACGGGAGGCAGTTCAACAAACGGTGAGTGTACCTTTAAACTGACATATGCTATCGGGTGTCTCAAAATTGCACGGCCAAGTAAATGCTTTGCGTGCCTCAACAGTGCTATTCAAGAATATGGGTAGTATAAGTAGCCACCCGTAATATGTTGCCAAATTTAATATATTTAAACAGAAACTTGAACCCTTGAAGTTTATTTGTCTGCATATTATTTAAAGAAATTATTTGTGCATTTGAATGTTGCCCAATTTGATATTTATAAGCTAGACTTGAAACCGGAAATTTTATGTTGTTAAAGAGATTGTTTGTGCATTCAAATGTTGCCACATTTTATATACTTGAACAAAACTTGAACCGCGGAAGTTTAATTGTCTGCGTATTATTCAGAGAAATTATTTTAAATGTTGCCAAATTTGTTATATTTACACTGAACTTGAAATCTAGAATTTTAGTTGTTTATAGATCATGTAGAGATATTATTTGGGCATATAAGGTTGTCAAATTCGATATGCTTAAAAACTTGAGAGCTGGGACTTTGTTTATCTGCATACTGTTGTAGGGAAATCATTCGTGCGTTTAAATGTTGCCAAATTCTTTTTTTGAACCAAACTCGAAGGCTGGAATTTTATTTTTGTTTGCATATAGTGTAGAGAGAATACCTGAGCATTTAGGCGTTGCCAAAGTTAATATATTTAAACTAAACTTGAAATTTGGGATTTTGTTTGTTTATATTGTATAAATAAATTATTTTGTGCAGTGAAGTGTTGCGAAATTTGATATATTTAAACTGAAACTAGAAGCCTGGAATCTTAATTTATTTGTGTATTATTGCTTTCGCCTCTGAAAGTTGCCAAATTTAATTATACTTAGACTGAGACTTGAAATTAGAAACGTTACTAGCTCATTCAGTACTTAATGAAAGTCCGTTGCATTTGAAAATGAAATCTTGTTCCCATTTAATAATATTTAAACTGAAACTTGGAGTCGGGAATATTACTAGCTTTTGTATTATTTAGTGAAATTATTTTTGAATCTGAAATTTGAAGACAGAATTTTGTTGCTCCTAATAGTACAATTTAAGTCTAAATCGTGAAACCAGAATTGCGTAGCTCCTTATGATATAGTTTAAACATTAATCATGAAACCAGAATTACGTGGCTCTTTATAATATAATTTAAATGTGAATTGTGAAACCAGAAGTATGAAGCTTTTCTAATATAATTTAAATCTAAATCGTGAAACCAGAATTACGTAGTTCCTTATGATATAGTTTAAATATTTATCGTGAAACTATGATTGCGTAGCTCTGTATAATATAATTTAAAGTTGAATTGTGAAACCAGAAGTATGTAGCTTTTTATAATATAATTTAAATCTAAATCGTGAAACCTGAATTACGTAGCCCCTCATAATATAATTTACTTCTTGATCATGAAACCAGAAGTATGTAGCTTTTTATAATGCAATTTAGGTCTAAATCGTAAAACCAGAATTACGTAGCTCTTCATAATTTAGTATTGAATTGTCAAACCAGAAGTATGTAGCTTTTTATAATATAATTTAAATCTAAATCGTGAAACCAGAATTATGTAGCCCCTCATAATACAATTTAAATCTGAATCATGAAACCAGAAGTATGGAGCTTTGCCTAATTTAAATCTGAATGGCCAAACCAGAACTATGTAGTTCTTTATAACATAATGCTAAATTTGAATCATGAAACCAGAAACATGTAGCGCATTTATACTATGAATTAAATCTTAATCGTGAAGCCAGAATTATGTAGTTCATTATAATATAACTTAAATCTGAACCATGAAAACATAAGTATCTAGCTCTTTATAATATAATTTAAATTCGGACAGTGAAACCAGTAACATGTGGCTCTTTATAGCTCAATGCTAAATTTGAATCGCCAAACCAGAAACATGCAGTTCGTTATAAAATAATTTTGAATCTGAAATTTGAAGACAAAAGGTCCCTAGCTCTATATAAGATAATTTTAACCTGAAACTTGAAATTGGAAGTAACTAGCTCTACATAATGTAACTTTAAACCTGAAACTTACAACTGAAAGTATGTAATTCAATTTTTGTGTGAATATTGAAAATGAAACTTGAAGTTAAAACAATGTGGCACCATTCTAATGCACTTTGAAACTGAAATTTGAAGTTAGGAATCTCATTGTTTTGTACCTGAAACAGACATCTTGGCTCCCCTTTGTGTATTAAACTGAAACTTGAAATGTGAGTGTATGTGGTGTGCGCTGGACGGTTCGGAAAAGAAAGGAAAGGAACATAAAGTAAATGAAGTACTTCCCCTGGTGTTCTGACAAATTTATGTAATTATTCTCTTGATGTCTAGAATGGCATTCAGGTGAAGTCTCGCTCCATGAAGTGCCAATTTCCGAAATAAAAGACCTGAGATGTCAGGCCAGCCCTGAAGGCTTCGCGATATATATATAAATTCGGCATGAGTGCTGTGAGAGGGCAACCTGAAGGTCAGTAGTTAGTTTAAAGCCTTGCGATATACGTCATAATGTTGGGTGAAGTAATAGTAGGTTTGTTTTCGTTTCCGCTTAGTCAGTAAACAGTAATCTGGCCTAAATGACAATGATACCTTTCCCTTGCGTCTCGTACAGCCTACAAGTCATAAACAAGATAATTTGCAAGCGGTATTTGGGTGAACCTTCTACTTCTTGACATGCCAAACCTCCGAAAATCAAAGACCTCCAATTGAGGCTATAGTCCAAGAAGGGCTCGTGAAAACCTTAACTATGGCACAATGGTTGAGGAAAAGGCAACCCAAATGCGCAATGCGTCATTTCCTAGTGATTAATAACCATATGAGAGACGTAGAGGAAAGTGTCGGTAAGCCTAAAATATATGCCTGGGTGTGGTGTCCTGTCCTGCGGTGTTGCTCAATCAGTCCCACAGTAATAAAGCAAAGACAAACCAAAACTGAAATGCGAACCATGAAACCAGAAAAATCTAAACAATGAATATTGAAATGAAAATATCAATCTTTTATTCTACGCCACTGTGGAGACTGAGAGTGACGTCGGGGATCTCGATACACACCAAGTCATCTACCCCCACAAGCGATCCAAATTATTTATGCTAGTGCACTCCCCATATGTTTGAGATTAACCCCAGCCGTGTGATTTTTCGTAGCGAACGGTGCCTAGATGTCTGTGCCTTCTTGTCCGTTTCACTGTACTGGTCAAATTAGAAACATTGTCAAATAAATTAAGTATTTACGAATTATAGCGTTTCTCTCACAATGTTCCAACTCATAGCCTGAACAAACACAACCTGGTCCTAGCCCTAGATTTTCACGCCTTAATCCATCCTGGTAGCCCAGAAAATTAGCCATCCTTAGTAAGCAAATGTAGAGGCCTTTAAAGTAAGGTAAGTGAATATATTTCAGGTCACCTGTAGTAATTTAATGAAGTTAGGGATTTAATTGCATAAAATTTAACATTACAAACCAGACTAATATGCCTTTTTCTTTGAAATACAAAGTGTTTAAATTGGGCATTACAATACATGATGTAGCCTTTGTATACCATACGTCTGTCAATATGTCAATAGGTATTTGATTTTGTTTAAAAATAAAAGAAGGGGGGGGTATTACAATATATATATATATATATATATATATATATATATATATATATATATATATATATATATATATATATATATATATATATATAAACATATAAAAATTGAAACTGACCCCGGATATGGGTTCTAGGCTCCTAGTTCGCGCTCATTTGCAAAAAATGTTTCAAAATTCAAAAGTCGGGATCTCCCCATTAGTGATTTTTTTCTACGAAAATTCACTAAAAAGTGAAATTCATAAAACTAATGGAACCCGATTAAAATTTTATACCGCCTTATCTTTCAGAAAATACCAAGTGGATCATATCTTACCACTTGAAAAACAAATTTCAGTTATCATAGCAACGAAGTTGTTTGCGCTAGAAAAAATTGAAGATCGTCACTTTGTAGCAAAAAAATATGTCAAAAAATAAAACATTTTTTTGAATGATTAATATCAGGAAAAAAGTGCCTTTTAGTGAACTTTCTTTAAAAAAAAACACTAATAAGGAGATCTCGACTCAAAAGTGACTTGGACAAGTTCGTTAACGATGAAAAGCGGCTCAGTTTTTCCCGAAAATTTTTAAGTTTTCTTTCGGAAAACTTTATATCTCAGGAAATAACAAAGTTAGGAAAACCAAATTCGGTACGCGGTTTTATGTGATAACATCTAACTTATATCCCAAAATTCAGACCTGTTAGTTGAAAGGAAAAAAGTTATAGGCTTTTAAAGAAAACATTTTTGTGGTTTTCCTCTTAAAACGTCAATGCCGCGATTTGAAACGTCAAGATTGGTAACATTTAGGCAAAGAGGCCTTACAGCCTAAATACTATCGTACCGTGGGTGTCGACAAGGAGGAAAGAGGCAACTTGTTCATTCTGGAGAAGGTTTGGAGGTTCGGGGGAGAAGGAAACACATGTGCCGGCAAGGAATTCCACACCTTGGAAGTCCTCGGGACAAAAAAGCGGGCATAACAAGATGTTCTATATCTGGTGACCTGGACAGTAAAAGGGTGCATTCGCTCTGTTTCCCTGGTAGATCTGTTGGGGGCAGCAGGTGGAAGAACTATGGAAGAAAGCTCCTCTGAGCAGTGCCCGTGCAGATATCAATAAAAGAGAGAGAGAGAGGTCACCAACGGCACGTCGGTGGGCAAGGGATGGCAGTCTTTGGGTGAGGGTAGGGACACCGATGAGACGTATAGCTCTCTTGTGAATGGAGTCCAGGATAGCGAGTGTAGAATCGGCAGCAGCACCCCAGATGTGGGAGCAGTATTCGAGGTTTGGTCTTATTTGTGAAGTATATAAAGTGTAGAGATTAGCTGGTGAAAAGTATTTGCGAGCCCGGGAGAGGAAACCTAATTTCTTAGCAGCCGCTTCTGCAATTGATGTGACATGTTGGTGCCAATTGAGATTTCGATCCACAGAGATGCCAACAAGTGAAAAAGACTCATTACTTTGAATAACTTGGTTGTTTATTGTGATGGGTCTAGGGCTGTGTATCTCTTATGAGAAGGAAAGCAAGACAGTGATTTGGTGGGGTTGAATTGTACAAGATTTCTGCTTCCCCAGTCTAATATTTTTTGGAGATCCACGGAGATAGAACCCTCCATGATTCTGCGATCCTCATCTAATTGGGCTAAAGAGACAGGCTTAGAATATTGTATATTTGAGTGGAGGGTGCTGTCGTCCGCGTAACTGTGAACTGGGTTGGATGTGCTAGAGATGCCTGAAAGGAATCCAGGTTATGTGGAGAAAATGTTGCAAGAAGTGTGTTTTACAATCCGTTAAAGTTCAGCTTCAACCGTCATTGTACTTCATTTTACTAAAATATTTCCAGAACATTCATTTCAAATAGACCCTTTCTCTGATGCTTCGGCAGCAGTGTTAGTTGTTGAATTTATGGTTTTTGTGTGTATTTTGAAAATATTTCAACAAATGAGCGCGAACTAGCCCCCAGAACCCATATCCGGGGTGAGTTTCAGTTTTCATGTGTTTACATATATATATATAGGATGCGATCAAGCTCAAATATATTCGTTATTATACATGATACGAGAAAACATTTTATACGTTAATTATATGGTATCTTGAGCTGCATCTAATAAAATTATTTTAACAATCACAGGCTGGCCCATAAGTCGTTTCACCTCTTATATCATTACATATTTGCATTTTTTATCGAATTATAATGCATGTTTGTAGGGCAAAAAAATTAATACCGTTTGTTTTCAAGTTATTTCAATTGTTTTGCAACTTTTCACATTTTTGGCACATTTAAAAAATTATGATACGGCGTTTTAACAGAGCCCCATAACACTGACGCATTCAGAGACGTCTTCGATTATATTATTGCTCGAAAAAATCGAAATGCCGTATACAGAGAGCTCTCAAATAATGACTGAATTTAAAAAAGGTCAAACTGCCGTAACTCAATTGGTTCAAATGTAACATCCTGTATGTGGTGTTTCAGAAGTGAAGGACATAATCATATAATATAAAAATGTTTAATAAGTTATTGAAAAAAAAAGTTTTCGGATTTTCGTGGAAAAATTAAATTTTCATGCCAATTTTTTTTGCGTTTTGTCGATAAGCTTTTTGAGATTAAATAACTTGAAGAGGCTCGTTGGCCAGGATAATCGGACCAGTTTAAGTTTATTTCCTGAAAAGTTTGGTACTTTTTCAAACAAAGTTATTTTGATGAAATATGGTACGTATATAGGTTATACTGGTAACCAAATTTTGATGCCTGATTGCCTTAAAAAAAGACATGTTTGCTTTTAGAAACGTTTTTATGAAAATTCACTACCATAACGCACTTGCTGCCTCCAGACTTTTTGATGTTCAAAATATTTATTACCTGATGATTACCCACTAATGTTGGTTAAGCGGAAGTCATTTAAAGTGCTTATTATAAATCCTTTTGTTCTCATATAAAAGTGGTCATAAATAATTTTTCAGTTTCTTATCTGTTTATAATGGTTTTGGGAAATACTTAAAATGTCCTTTTGGGCTTCTTACTCAAACCGCAAAAGTTTATTCTTATTGCTTCTAGTAAATTCTACAATAGAAATATTTACCCGAATTTGACGACTTATGATAATTAGTCCCTATAAATAGTCGTGTCGAAGCCCTTGATTTAACAGTCTTCAGTCATCGAGAGCCACAAGCAAGTGTTTTTAAGAGTTACAAGAGTTCTAGTTAACATTTCTTAAGGTTAGTAAATGGTACCTAATAGTAATAGTGAAATTCAACTAACACTCTTTTTTGTGCTAAAAATCTAAACTAATAGCTTTAATGTGTGTTTTTAATTACTGTAATACCTTTCTTATGTATTCTGTTTCTACTGTTTATTTTAACGAGTCAAAATTATTTGTTATTATAGAATATGGAAAAGTCATTTCGTTACTTGTCAGCGTGGTTCATAAGTTTATGACCAAAAAAACAAAGATCCGACAATACAGAGAAAGACACCTACCAAAAGTCAACAACAACCGAAAAAAGCTTGAACAAACACAACCAATTACCAAATTGCTAAACAACTGGTCGTGGCGATCATTAACTGGCGTCGATTGGGCACCAATTGACATTATTTTTCCAGCACACTTAAAATTTAGTAGATGTAGACAACCCACAATCTCCGATGAGGAATTTGATTTGGAGATCGCTAAATTAAAGCGCTAGGATAAAACTAAATCAGACCTTCAAGATCAATAATTTATTGATGCGAATATTCAAAAACACAAAGGTTTCACATAGCGAAGATCAGAAAATGCTAATTCTATTTTATTGCTGTAACGTAACACCTGGATGTAGATACATAAATTAAAATGGGGTTTCATAAAAGTCAGATATTCAAAAGCATCCTCTGCGGATGCTGTCAAGCAGGGAAATCGGTTACAGAACCATGAAGAACACCTAGAAAAAGTTTCAGGAAATAACTGAAGTTGCCAGCATAGGCGGCTATTTAGTATACATTTAGTATATATTGTTCCAGAATAATAACACACATTATTGTTTTAAATAGAACAGCCTGTACATTTTTGGATATGATATTTAGTTGTAAATAAAAGAGTCAAAGCCGCATGTCAGTAGCTTTATTGGTTCAATACTTACAGCTGATTGGAAGTGAACAATTAAAAAATTCTGGACGCAGCAAGTGCGTTATGGTAGTGAATTTTCATAAAAATGTTTTTAATTGCAAATATGTGTGTTTCCTTTTTAAGAAAGCAGGCATCAATTTTGGTTACCAGTATAACCTATATAGTAAAAACAATGTGCCATGTTTCATAAAAATAACTTTATTGTGTGAAAATGTACAAAAATTTCCAAAAGTAAACTTAAAGTGTTCCCGGAAAAACTCGTTTCTTGGTCAAACTTATAGGTTAATAGCAAATTGAGCTATTCAAATTTGAAGCATTTAATGAAAATTCGCTACCATAACGCACTTGCTGCGTCCCGAATTTCTTTTCTTACAAACATGCATCGCTGAAAAATTCAAAAATTCAATAACATAAGGCGTGTTTGATTAAAAAAAAAGAAAATTTGTATCACCAACGACTTATGGGCCATCCTGTGATTGTAGAAATATTTTTTTAAGATGTAGCTCAAGACACCCTATAATTAATATATACAAATTTTCTTCATATCTTGTATAATAACGGATATATTGAGCTTTATTGATTTTTTACGAAAATTTGACAAAAATTATATACCATTAAACGATAAACTCTATAGCCAAGGGTACTGCCAAGCATCAGAGAAAGGGTCTATTTGAAATGAATTTTCTGGAAACATTTTAGTAAAATGAAGGACAATGACGGTTGAAACTAAGACTTCAGAGTTTGTAAAACATCCTTCTTGAGACATTTTATTTCCATATCCCGTATTAGATTCAAGTTCTTTGCCTAAATGTTGCCGATTTTGACGTTTTAAATCGCAACTTTGACGTTTTGAGGAAAACCCCAATTTATTTTTCTTTAAATGCCTATAACTTTTTTGTCTTTTGACCTACATAGCTAAATTTAGTATACAAAACTAAGCCCCTCAACTAAGATGACTTAAAAAGACGAATCACGCTTGCGATTAGATCAGTCACGCCTGAGATGTTGAGTAATGTTAGAAGACATTTCTATACCAGATTAGCATGTTGCCAAGATGTTCGTGGCGAGCATTTTGAACATTTACTACATTGACATTAATTTTTTTTTGTTTTTTTAAATTATTAAGAAATAATCAGTATTTCTTATTAGAATTTGTGAAATAAAATAATTTTCTATTTTTAATGTTAATTTTTGTAATAAATCTGAAAATACTTAATATTTCCGAAACAGTTGAAGATAGGTATAGAACATTGTACATGAATTATGTCTAGAATTTTCTGAAGAATCCAAAAAATTAATAATATACAGGGGCTTGTATTTAAAATAAGAAAGTTGGTATTGGCCACTGTCACATGACGCACCCTATATAATTTTTTTTTCTTGAAAAAGATGCGCAGTTAAAAATACAAATCGACGTGTCCAAGCGTTTTTCCCAACACGCCCTCATTTTACAGTGTGGAACAGCCAAATGGAATAAATTGGATAACGGATAAATGAGGGCGTGTTGGGAAAAACGCTTGGACACGTCGATTTGTATTTTTAACTGCGCATCTTTTTCAAGAAAAAAAAATTATATAGGGTGCGTCATGTGACAGTGGCCAATACCAACTTTCTTATTTTAAATACAAGCCCCTGTATATTATTAATTTTTTGGATTCTTCAGAAAATTCTAGACATAATTCATGTACAATGTTCTATACCTATCTTCAACTGTTTCGGAAATATTAAGTATTTTCAGATTTATTACAAAAATTAACATTAAAAATAGAAAATTATTTTATTTCACAAATTCGCTACATTGCATTCAATACTTATTTCCCATTCAGCTCTTGATAATGAGAAAGTAAACAAAAACCATTCCTGCGTTTCTTTTTACTGATATGAAATGAAACAAAAACAAAAACAGTTTTCTTTCTGTTCGTATAAAACTCGTAGCCTTAGCAACTTGTTGTCTGCCTGCATGACAGTAGTGATTAGTGTCAGTGCTATTGTCGTTTGAATTTCGTTAACTGTACGTAATAATATCAGAAAAATGGTTCATTTAACAGAAATGCACAAAATAACCATTCTACAAATGATTGGTTATGGAGATAACACACGGACACAGATGGAAGTGTCTCGCTTATTTCACGAAAAATTTCCAAATTTGCCGCCTGTATCCCAAGGAACAATTAGCAAAATAGAAAAGCAGTTTCGCGAGCTTGGTCATGTGAGACAGATAAAAAAAGTAGCTGCCAATGCAGTAAGTGATGATACGAAATTGGATATTACGCTTGAGTTTCAAGAAAACCCACATACTTCTGGTCGACAAGCAGCCCAACTATTCAACGTTAGCCACACAGCAATTTTTCGAACATTAAAGGAAAGTAAAATACATCCCTATAAAATGATACCAACTCAGGAGCTCATGGAGGACGATTTCGATAGGAGAACGTATTTTTGTGAACAAATGATGGCAATGTTAGATAACAATGTGATCCAATTAGAAGATGTTTTGTTTTCTGATGAGAGCACATTTACACTTCACGGTCATGTTAATCGTCAAAATTGCCGCTATTGGTCTAATGAGAATCCTCATTGGATGAGAGAGGAACATACGCAATATCCTGAAAAAGTTAATGTTTGGGCAGGAATTGTTGGAAATCATATCGTAGGTCCCTTTTTCATTGATGGCAACTTGAATGGGGATAAATATTTAGAACTGCTCCAAAATAATGTCGTGCCAACTTTGACAAACTTATATCCAGATCCAGCAAACCCACAAGTTCCTGCCAATAAAATATGGTTTCAGCAAGATGGAGCACCGCCCCATTACCAAATCAATGTCCGGCAGTACCTGAACCAAATTTTTCCAAATCGGTGGATAGGGAGGCGCGGATCGATAGAATGGCCAGCACGATCTCCTGATCTGTCGCTATTAGACTACTTTTTGTGGGGATATGTCAAAAGTATTGTATACAAAACTAAGCCCCTCAACTTAGATGACTTAAAAAGACGAATCACGCTTGCGATTAGATCAGTCACGCCTGAGATGTTGAGTAATGTTAGAAGACATTTCTATACCAGATTAGCATGTTGCCAAGATGTTCGTGGCGAGCATTTTGAACATTTACTACATTGACATTAATTTTTTTTTGTTTTTTTAAATTATTAAGAAATAATCAGTATTTCTTATTAGAATTTGTGAAATAAAATAATTTTCTATTTTTAATGTTAATTTTTGTAATAAATCTGAAAATACTTAATATTTCCGAAACAGTTGAAGATAGGTATAGAACATTGTACATGAATTATGTCTAGAATTTTCTGAAGAATCCAAAAAATTAATAATATACAGGGGCTTGTATTTAAAATAAGAGAGTTGGTATTGGCCACTGTCACATGACGCACCCTATATAATTTTTTTTTCTTGAAAAAGATGCGCAGTTAAAAATACAAATCGACGTGTCCAAGCGTTTTTCCCAACACGCCCTCATTTATCCGTTATCCAATTTATTCCATTTGGCTGTTCCACACTGTATATATATATATATATATATATATATATATATATATATATATATATATATATATATATATATATATATATATATATATATATATATATATATATATATATATATATATATAAATATATATATATATATATATATATATATATATATATATATATATATATATATATATAAATATATATATATATAAACATATAAAAATTGAAACGGACCCCGGATATGTGTTCTAGGGGGCCTAGTTCGCGGTCATTTGAAGAAATTTTTTCAAAATTCAAAAGTCGGGATCTCCTCATTAGTGAATTTTTTTTAAGAAAATTCACTAAAAAGTGCGTTATGATATCAAATTTTCATTAAATACTTCAAATTTGGATAACTCAATGTGCTATAAGCCTAAAAAGTTAAGTTTTGGTTCGTAGTAAGGCCTTTACCAGGGCAACATACGTTCCGAATTTTAATAAAATATTTTTGTTATTTTTTGAGAGAATTTTTTTCCAGAAAAATCTCCTTTTGTCAGAAAAACTGGTCCGACCGCGCTGGCTATCATTTTTTCGACTTTCCAGAATTTAACGAGGATGAAAGTTTCTGTAAAACTAATCAAAATCAACAGGAGGGAAAAATCACTATCTTAAGTAATGTTTTACTAAATCAAGAATCAGTAAAAGATCAGGTTGACAATGGCTTGAAAAATACAGAAACTGGTGTTGAGGACAACATTTACCCAAACTTAAGTGAAGAAATAAAGAACAAAGAGGCTGTTAATATAACATTATTTCCTGAAAGTATTAATAGTCTAAAAGCAGAATCGGGGTTAAAACAAAAAGAAAGAGTTACACATATAACAGATAGTCAAAAGAGTGTCACAGACGTTTTGAAGTCGGTTGTGTTTTGGCCTCAACTGAAGCAAACACCGAAAAAGAAGCGCAAGACAGAACAATTGCCATCTGTAATAACGTCAGACAAGTGGATAGAAATCATCCAGGCTAAAGAAAATAAGGAAAATAAGAAAAAACAAAAAATATGAATAAAGGAAAAAAGATAACAAGTAATAATAAAACTTCTGGACGCAGCAAGTGCGTTATGGTAGTGAATTTTCATTAAAATGTTTTAATAGCTAACATGTTTTTTAAGAAAGCAGGCATTAATCTATATAGTAGAAACAATATACCATATTTTATCAAAATAACTTTATTGTTTGTAAATGTACAAAAATTTCCGAAAGTAAACTTTAATTGTTCCCGAAAAAACTGGTTTCCTGGTCAACCTTATAGGTTAATAGCAAATTGAGCTATTCAAAGTTGAAGCATTTAATGAAAATTCGCTACCATAACGCACTTACTGCGTCCCCAATTTCTTTTCTTACAAATATGTATTATATTTCGATGGAAAATGCAAAACTACAATAACATAGGGCGTGTTCGATTAAAAAAAATTTTGAATCCCCAACGACTTATGGGCCAGCCTGTAATTGTTGAAATATTTTTTAAGATGTAGCTTAAGACACCCTATAATTAATGTATACATTTTTTTTTTCGTAACTTGCATAATAACGGATATATTGAGCTTTAATGATTTTTTACGAAAATTTGACAAAAATGATATACCATTAAACGATAAACTCTATAGCCAACACTATTGCTAAAGCATCAGAGAAAGGGTGTATTTTAAATTAATATTCTGGGAATATTTTAGTAAAACAAAGGACAGTGACGATTGAAACTAAGAGTTCAGGCTCTGTAAAGCATTCTTCTTGAGACATTTTCTTTCCATAACTGATATTAATTTCAGGTTCATTGCCTAAATATTACCAATTGTGACGTTTTAAATTGCGACTTTGACGTTTCGAGGAAAACCCAAATTTATTTTTCTTTAAATGCCTGTAACTTTTTTGTCCTTTAACCTACAGTGCTAAATTTTGGTAGGTAGCTTACTTATGATGATATGAACCAGCGGACCAAATTTGTTTGCCCTTACTTTGTTAATTCCGAAGATACAATTTTTTTTCGAATGAAAACTGAAAATTTTTCAGGAAAACCTCGTCTGAATTTCCTGACTAACGAACTTATCCAAGCCATTTACAAAAGGAAGGTATGTGCCAAATTTTATCAAAATCGGCCCATTATTTTTTGAGTTATCGGTGTGATACATACATACATACATACATACATATATATATATATATATATATATATATATATATATATATATATATATATATATATATATATATATATATATATATATATATATATAAACATATAAAAATTGAAACTGACCCTGGATATGGGTTCTAGGGGTCCTAGTTCGCGCTCATTTGCAAAAATTTTTCAAAATTCAAAAGTCGGGATCTCCCCATTAGTGAATTTTTTCTACGAAAATTCACTAAAACTACTGAGTAGTCTGAACAGTCACAAGTGGAGAAAATAAAGAGGAAAATAGAAAAGTTTCAACGCAGAAAGCAAAAACTGAGACTATCTCAAAGGAAAACAATTATGAAACTAAAAATATCACAGTCGGCTCATACGTAATAGTTAAGTATGAAAATAATTTTTATCCAGCAAAAGTTCTTGTGGAAAATAAAAAAGAACAGTCATTTTATTGCTGTGCTATGCGAAAGAGTGTCGACAATTGGAAATGGCCAGATAAAAATGATGTTTTGTGGTATAAAAAGGAAGACATCATCCGAAAAATCAAAGAACCACGCCAAATTAATGCAAGAGGAATGTATGAAACCCCAGAAATTGTAGATTTTATGTGAACTGGAGTTCATCATTTCGTTGATTTATTTTCCTTGTGCAGTATCTTATAAACGTTTAGTACAATTTAACCAAATAATAATTTGTAGAGTTAATTTTTATTTTTACTTTATAGAAAATGTAATAATTTTTGACTTTCTCATAAAATTATTTTATTCATTATTTTGGAGTCGTATTTAAATTGACACCAAAGACTATGTAAAGACTCGTAGAGTTAATTTTTTTTAATTTTTACTTGTTTGAAAATGTAATAATTTTTTACTTTGTAATAAAAATTATTTTATTTATTATTTTAGAGTCGTCTTTAAATTGAATAAACATTTCTTACAATCCAAATTTTAAATAATTTAGTTTTAAAGTTGCAATATCCACCTATAATTTAAGCTTATTAAAGATGGCCACAACTAGTGCATGCCACGACCGCAAATGGTGCCGAGGTGGCCACAACTGGTGATGTACGGTCTGACAAATATTTTTCTGGATTAAACTATTTCACTGCAATCTCTGTTTAATTTTTGTTAAACGAATCAGAAAAATATTTTAATAAATGAGGACTCAAGAAGACTAATGTTAATCATTCTAACCTCATTTCATTTTAACACAGAGCTACTGCAGTTAGGAATTTTGCTTAAGGTGGCTACATCTGGTGCTTCTACCTTACCTAATAGTAATAATGAAATTCAACTAACACTTTTTTTTGTGCCAAAAATCTAAACTAATAGCTTTAATGTTTGTGTTCTTAATTACTGTAATACCTTTCTTATGTATTCTTTTTCTACTGTTTATTTTAACGAGTCAAAATTATTTGTTATTATAGAATATGGAAAAGTCATTTCGTTACTTGTCAGAGTGGTTCATAAGTTTATGGCCAAAAAAACAAAGATCCGACAATATAGAGAAATACACCTACCAAAATTCAACAGCAACCGAAAAAAGCTTGAACAAACACAACCAATTACCAAACTGTCAAACAATTGGTCGCGGCGATCATTAACTGGTGTCGATTGGGCACCAATTGACATTATTTTTCCAGCACACTTAAAATTTAGTAGATGTAGACAACCCACAATCTCCGATGAGGAACTTGATTTGGAGAGCGCTAAATTAAAGCGCTAGGATCAAACTAAAGCAGACCTTCAAGATCAATAATTTATTGATGCGAATATTAAAAAACACAAAGGTTTCACATAGCGAAGATCAGAAAATGCTAATTATATTTTATTGCTGTAACGTAAGCATCCTCTGAGGATGCTGTCAAGCAGGGAAATTGGTTACAGAACCATGAAGAACATATAGAAAAAGTTTCAGGAAATAACTAAAGTTGCCAGCACAGGCGGCTATTTAGTATACATTTAGTATATATTGTTCCAGAATAATAACACACATTATTGTTTTAAATAGAAACAGCCTGTACATTTTTGGATATGATATTTAATTGTAAATAAAAGAGTCAAAGCCGCATGTCAGTAGCTTTATTGGTTC
The DNA here is from genome assembly GCA_964006375.1 of Tillus elongatus. Classification (NCBI taxonomy): domain Eukaryota; kingdom Metazoa; phylum Arthropoda; class Insecta; order Coleoptera; family Cleridae; genus Tillus; species Tillus elongatus. The sequence goes on from OZ023268.1 coordinate 36,372,573, forward strand.
AATACTTACAGCTGATTGGACGTGAAAAATTAAAAAAAAGTGCGTTATGATATCTGATATCGAATTTTCATTAAATGCTTCAAATTTGAATAACTCGATGTGCTATAAGCCTGAAAAGTTAAGTTTTGGTTTGTAATAAGGCCTTTACTAGGGCAACATACGTTCCGAATTTCTATAAAATATTTTTGTTATTTTTTGAGAGAACGTTTGTTTCAGAAAAAATTTTTTTTTCAGAAAAACTGGTCCGACCGCGCTGGCTATTAAACTTGTCTGCCAAGTTTCGTTCAAATCAGTTTAATATGTTTTGAATTATCGCTTTTTCGCTCAGATACATATATACATACAAACACACACACACAAATATATATATATATATATATATATATATATATATATATATATATATATATATATATATATATATATATATATATATATATATATATAGAGAGAGAGAGAGAGAGAGAGGTTATATGACTAACTGTAATATTCCGTTATATAAAAACTGTACTAATCAGCGTTCCCACGACATGGTTGTTATTGTCGCAGACATTTCTAGTAAAATACTGTTTCATTCTCTTTTGATGTACAATAATTACTGTAAGTTTTAGTTTAGTTAGAATCTAGGATCTTTATTGTTAACACCTAAAGCATAAAGTTCTCTGTTATTAGATATTGATTTGTTTAAAAAACAACTTATCGGTAATCGATAATATTAGTGGCTTAGTCGGTAGTATAGCTGATCGAATGTATTGATACTATTTGATTCGTTTTAGTGAATTTTGTGAAAAAAATTCATTAATGATGGTGAATTTTGTGAAAAAAATTCATTAATGATGAGATCCCGACTTTTGAACTTTGAAAAATTTTCTTCAAATGAGCGCTAATGAGGCCCCTTAGAACACCTATCCGGTGTCAGTTTCAATTTATATATATATATATATATATATATATATATATATATATATATATATATATATATATATATATATATCTATATATATATATATATATATATATATATATATATATATATATATATATATATATATATATATATATATATATATATATATATATATATATATATATATATATATATATATATATATATATATATATATGTATCACACCGATAACTCAAAAACTAATGGGCCCATTTTGATTAAATTTGGTGAATACCTTCCTTTTGCAAGGGGCTTGGATAAGTTTGTTACCCAGGAAAATCCGCCGAGGTTTTCCCGGAAATTTTTTTGTTTTCTTTCGAGAAAAATTTATATCTCCGGAATTAACAAAGTAGGGACAACAAAATTTGGTACTCGGGTTTATATCCGGGGTGAGTTTCGGTTTTCATGTGTTTACATATATACAGGGTACGATAAAGCTCAAATATATTCGTTATTATACATGATACGAGAAAAATTTTTATACGTTAATTATATGGTATTTTGAGCTGCACCTAATAAAATTATTTTAACAATTACAGGCTGGTCCATAAGTCGTTGGTGATACAAATTTTCACCTCTTATATCATTACGTATTTGCATTTTTTATCGAATTATAATACATGTTTGTAGGGCAAAAAAAATTAATACCGTTAATCGTTTTCAACTTATTTCAATTGTTTTGCCACTTTTCACATTTTTGGCACATTTAAAAAATTATGATACGGCGTTTTAACAGAGTCCCATAAAACTGACGCATTCAGAGACGTCTCCGATTATATTATTGCTCGAAAAAATCGAAATGCCGTATACAGAGAGCTCTCAAATAACGACTGAATTTAAAAAAAGGTCAAACTACCGTAACTCAATTGGTTCAAATGGAACATCCTGTATTTGGTGTTACAGAAGTGAAAGACATAATCATATAATATAAAAATGTTTCATAAGTTATTGAAAAAAACCGTTTTCGGATTTTCGTGAAAAAATTAAATTTTCATGCCAATTTTTTTTTTCGTGTTTTGTCTATAAGTTTTTTGAGATTAAATAACTTGAAAAGGCTCGTTGGCCAGGAAAATCGGACTAGTTTTTTCGGGAACAGTTTAAGTTTATTTCCTGAAAAGTTTGGTACTTTTTCAAACAATCAAGTTATTTTGATGAAATATGGTACGTATATAGGTTATACTGCTAACCAAATTTTGATGCCTGCTTGCCTTAAAAAAAGACATGTTTGCTTTTAGAAACGTTTTTATGAAAATTCACTACCATAACGCACTTGCTGCCTCCAGACTTTTTGCTGTTCAAAATATTTATTACCTGATGATTACCCACTAGTGTTGGTTAAGCGGAAGTCATTTAAAGTGCTTACTATAAATCCTTTTGTTCTAATATAAAAGTTGTCATAAATAATTTTTCACTTTCTTATCTGTTTATAATGGTTTTGGGAAATACTTAAAATGTCCTTTTGGGCTTCTTACTCAAACCGCAAAAGTTTATTCTTATTGCTTCTAGTAAATTCTACAATAGAAATATTTACCTGAATTTGACGACTTATGATAATTAGTCCCTATAAATAGTCGTGTCGACGCCCTTGATTTAACAGTCTTCAGTCATCGAGAGCCACAAGCAAGTGTTTTTAAGAGTTACACGAGTTCTAGTTAGCATTTCTTAAGGTTAGTAAATGGTAGGGTAGAAACACTCTTTGTGGCCATTGCACCTGCTGTGGCCACTTCAATATTCTATTTCATGTATATAAAAATTGCCGCCCTTTTTATCCAATCAAATTGCAACCTTTATTTCCAAATGCATTTTTGTATGTAGCAATATGCAAAATTAAGACCTAAACAGCTGTCTAGATGATGCTATACATGTAGATATGAGTGAGTATACTGAAGAAGACTGTGTTTTATTAACAAAACTGTTAAGGTAAGAGTTTTAAATTATTACTTTTTAAGAAATATGTTTGGTGTTTTTTGTAAATTTTTTGTAAACTTTCGTTTAGAGCGATTATTTAAGTTTCGTTTTTTTTTCAAATTTTTATGAGTTATAAACTTAAATTCTAAATAATTAACGGTTTTTTCAAGTGGCCACAACTGGAGAAAAATGATTACACATTCCTAGCTGTGGACATAGAATGGCCAAAACTGGAATACAAAATGCCGGTTGTGGCCATGATGTAGAAAGGGCTGGAAATCTAATTGCTATTTATAACAGTCAGAGACAGAAAAAACTAAATCTTTATTTTTTAATCATTCCCCAGTAGTTTTAGAAAAGTGAATATTGTAATTGTTTTAGATTATTTATAACATGGCTCCAAGAAAACTATTTACTTACTCGAAAGAGTCCATGGATGAGGCTCTGAGGGCTGTTAGGGATGAAAAACTACAAATTGCAACAGTTAGTGGCTGTTGCTTTTGGTGTGCCCAGAACGTCACTGCAAGGAAAAACTTCCGATAACTGTCGTCGTGTTGGTCCAAAGTGTTGCCTCAGAGAAGACATAGAAAAAGAAATAGTCAACTGGATTCTTGACTCTGCTGCAAGAGGATTTCCTGTAAATAAGGATGGACTCGCGTTATCAATCAAAAAGGTGGTAAAAGAGAAGAAAATTCAGGTTCTATTTATCAATAATCAACCTGGGACGAAATGGTTCTCTAGATTTTTGAGACGAAATCCTCAGATTACCCAGAAAGAGGCAGAGTATGTGAATAAAAACAGCGCATTAACTTCAGAAAAAAGGATAAGACAATGTATATATGAAGTAGAAAAACTCCTTGGCCAATATTTTTCCGTTCTATATTCTCCTGAAAGAATTTTCAACATAGACGAGACTGCAATTTTTTGTCGCCAAAGGGCAATCTATTATTAGGAGAGGGAGGAAAACAGTTGTACGATGTTGGGCTAACATCAGAAAAAGAAAATGTTACGACTTTGATTTCGGTGAATGCTCAAGGATTAATTGCGCCTCCTTTGACTATTTTCAAATTTGAACGCATATCAAAAACATATATCACCTCTGCACCAGCAAGATGGCGTATTGGGAGATTCGAAACTGGTTGGATCCAGCGTCAGCAGTTTTTTGAGTACTTGGCAAATGTTTTTTATAATTTCCTTGTCGATCAAACCGTAAAACTACCTGTAATAGTCTTCCTCGATGGTCACAACTCTCACCTTTTACCAATTGAGCAAATTCTGCAGGAGCAAAAGTATCATTCTTGTGTGTTTGCCACCGAACACAACACACATTCTACAGCCATTAGATGTGTCATTCTTCTTTCCCCTCAAGCAAGCATGGAAAAAAAATCACTAAAGATTGGATCTACAGACATGGTAGAGGTATTAGCAAATACTATATAATGACAATACAGGACACTCCAGCTGATTTCGTGTTACAAAAATATCAGCGCCCCTAGCGGATAGTACTGATGTTACGTCGTTCGAGAACGTTTAACACTAGCAATTGCAGGTGTTTAAATGTGTATGATTAAGTTTGAGCTGTGTTTTTTACAATGAATGTTAGTGGTTGGGTGTGTGCAATCTATAATTGTTCGAATTATAACGTGCTAAATCTATCAGACATTTCATAGGTTTCCAAAGGATAACGAAACGTGAATATGATTTGAAGCAGAAGACAAATTCAGAATCACTTTTATGCCAATATGTACAGTTCGCAGAAGATAATTTATTGTGTAATATTTACCATCATGTACCTATTTATAGATAAACTTCGTAAACGGGGGATTAAAATGCTTCAATCATAACTTGTCTTCCAGTGCATAAAAAAATATGAAGGCACAAAAAGTTTTGCATTAATAATAAATGGTATAAGAAAACTTTTTCTATTTACTTCTGTGTCCTTGTTTGCTTCTGTATGACATAAATTGTCACATTTTTTCACATTTACAATTAATTTACTTGGTAAAGGCTTTTAATTATCTTCCCAAGACAAGTTTTCAAAGAGAAGTAGAAAAAGCAGATTCAGCCCTATAATAGATTTATTCACGGAAGTAAGAGTTAGTCTCACCTTTCATCTGCACAATTTCTTAATTATGTACTAAGTATATCAGTTACATATTTTAAAATATTAGATCAATAAGACAGTTTTCATGTAGAGATATAGCAAATTGACTACTGTGCGACCATTTATACCTAGAACAATTATTTATAGGTAAGTACAGACTGTAACTTAATATCCTCAGAAACAGCTTTCAGTATATTTCTATATCTACCCTTGAAATAGTAGTTTAACGACGGTTTTAATGTAGTACTTTAAATTATGATTATGGGTAAGAGAAATTTGCAGAATTATTCATGCTGAATTCATTTAGGTTTCAAGCTGATTGTTGATACAAATTCTATTTATAACTATATAATCAGATAATGTTCACTGTTTTGTCATGTACAAGTTTTTATATTCATATATAATAAACCAATTGTCTAAATTAAGAATATGCAGGTAAATATACAATTCAAATTACTCGCACAGTTGTCAGTACTTCACGCGAGGAGGCGCTAGTGTACTTGTCACAAATTTCACCAATGCTAAAGCATAGGAGTGTCCCGTATTGTCATTATATAGTATTTGGTATTAGTAAGAAAGATGTACCTGCTGCTTTAAGTGAAATACTGAGCAAGAAATCCTTTTGTGAAAGCATCAAAAATTGCTTCCGCAGTTGCGGCCTTTATCCTTTTAATGAAAATTCTGTAAATTACAGTAAATGTTTAAAAAAGATGAGCAAATTTCTTCTGAGCCCACTGCATCCTTAAGTCATAATATAGATTACAATTCACACCTTAAATTCATTGAAGGTATTATAGACAAAGGCACTTTGTCATAATTTGAAAATAATTGTATGAATGATCTACCATGTGGAGAAGAAAGATTTAGCGAATTGTTTGAAGTTTGGCGAAAGATAAAAGCTGGCACAGATAATTCACTTCTGCAAAATGACGTCTCAACTTGTCATTTTCAGAAGGAGGACATTTTTTTCGACTTTCCAGAATTTAACGAGGATGAAAGTTTCTGTGAAACTAATCAAAATCAACAGGAGGGAAAAATCACTATCTTGTAATGTTTTACTAAATCAAGAATTAGTAGAAGATCAGGTTGACAATGACTTAAAAATACAGAAACTGGTGTTGAGGACAACATTTACCCAAACTTAAGTGAAGAAATAAAGAACAAAGAGGCTGTTAATATAACATCATTTCCTGAAAGTATTAATAGTCTAGAAGCAGAATCGGGGTTAAAACAAAAAGAAAGAGTTACACATATAACAGATAGTCAAAAGAGTGTCACAGACGTTTTGAAGTCGGTTGTGTTTTGGCCTCAACTGAAGCAAACAGCGAAAAAGAAGCGCAAGAGAGAACAATTGCCATTTGTAATAACGTCAGACTAGTGGATAGAAATCATCCAGGCTAAAGAAAAAGAAAATAAGGAAAATAAGAAAAAACAAAAAAAATATGAATAAAGGAAAAAAGATAACAAATAATAATAAACCTACTGAGGAGTCTGAACAGATCACAAGTGGAGAAAATAAAGAGCAAAATAGAAAAGTTTCAACGCAGAAAGCAAAAACTGAGACTATCTCAAATGAAAACAATTATGAAACTAAAAATATCACAGTCGGCTTATACGTAATAGTTAAGTATGAAAATAATTTTTATCCAGCAAAAGTTCTTGTATAAAATAAAAAAGAACAGTCATTTTATTGCTGTGCTATGCGAAAGAGTGTCGACAATTGGAAATGGCCACATAAAAATGATGTTTTGTGATATGAAAAGGAAGAAATCATCCGAAAAATCAAAGAACCACGCCAAATTAATGCAAGAGGAATGTATGAAACCCCAGAAATTATAGATTTTATGTGAACTGGAGTTCATCATTTCGTTGATTTATTTTCCTTGTGCAGTATCTTATAAACGTTTAGTGCAAATGAACCAAAGACTAACTTGTATAGTTAATTTTTATTTTTATTTTATAGAAAATGTAATCATTTTTGACTTTCTCATAAAATTATTTTATTCATTATTTTAGAGTCGTATTTAAATTGACACCAAAGACTATGTAAAGACTTGTAGAGTTAATTTTTATTATTTTTTTAATTTTTACTTGTTAGATAATGTAATAATTTTTTACTTTGTAATAAAAATTATTTTATTTATTATTTTAGAGTCGTCTTTAAATTGAATAAACATTTCTTACAACCCAAATTTTAAATAATTTAGTTTTAAAGTTGCAACATTCACCTATAATTTAAGCTTATTAAAAATGGCCACAACTAGTGCATGCTACGACCGCAAATGGTGCCGAGGTTGCCACAACTGGTGATGTACGGTCTGACAAATATTTTTCTGGATTAAACTATTTCACTGCAATCTCTGTTTAATTTTTGTTAAACGAATCAAAAGTAAAATATATGAGGAATCAAGAAGACTAATGTTAATTATTCTAACCTCATTTCATTTTAACACAGAGCTACTGCAGTTAGGAATTTTGCTTAAGGTGGCTACATCTGGTGCTTCTACCATACCTAATAGTAATAGTGAAATTCAACTAACACTCTTTTTTGTGCTAAAAATCTAAACTAATAGCTTTAATGTTTGTGTTCTTAATTACTGTAATACCTTTCTTATGTATTCTTTTTCTACTGTTTATTTTAACGAGTCAAAATTATTTGTTATTATAGAATATGGAAAAGTCATTTCGTTACTTGTCAGAGTGGTTCATAAGTTTATGACCAAAAAAAAAAAAACAAAGATCCGACAATACAGAGAAAGACACCTACCAAAATTCAACAACAAACGAAAAAAGCTTGAACAAACACAACCAATTACCAAATTGCCAAACAACTGGTCGCGGCGATCACTAACTGGTGTCGATTGGGCACCAATTGACATTATTTTTCCAGCACACTTAAAATTTAGTAGATGTAGACAACCCACAATCTCTGATGAGGAACTTGATTTGGAGATCGCTAAATTAAAGCGCTAGGATCAAACTAAAGCAGACCGTCAAGATCAATAATTTATTGATGCGAATATTCAAAAACACAAAGGTTTCACATAGCGAAGATCAGAAAATGCTAATTCTATTTTATTGCTGTAACGTAACACCTGGATGTGGATACATAGATTAAAATAGGGTTCCATAAAAGTCAGATATTCAAAAGCATCCTCTGAGGATGCTGTCAAGCGGGGAAATCGGTTACAGAACCATGAAGAACATCTAGAAAAAGTTTCAGGAAATAACTGATGTTGCCAGCACAGGCGGCTATTTAGTATACATTTAGTATATATTGTTCCAGAATAATAACACACATTATTGTTTTAAATAGAACAGCTTGTACATTTTTGGATATGATATTTAATTGTAAATAAAAGAGTCAAAGCCACATGTCAGTAGCTTTATTGGTTCAATAAGGGAGACCGGGGTTGGCTGTGACAGGGATTAGTTGTTACAGAGGCTTTTGCTCTCGATCAATAGATGTCAGTAGTGTTGCGACATTCTCAATAAAACGGCCTTTAGTTGGTGCATATCTAGTATCTAGTCTGAGTGTGGCTTTGATTGCTAACGTACCACGTGTGTTTTGCTGATTTTTGTATTTTTGAGGGGTCTTAGTAAATATTAGTGACTTCAAACATTGTTTTATAACGTGACTATAGTAACATTTGGAACTAGTGTTTTGATGTTAAAATACTAATTCAGGTATGTTCTTTCTCACATAAATAACGTTGTTTAGCTATTAATCAGGATTTGCGCAGTAACAAGAAGACAAAACAAAAATGTGCTCTGGGGTTAGTTGTGACATTCGCATCGGGGTAGGTTGTGACTGTCACAACCTACCCCGTGCCATATGTTTTATGATTATTGAGAAGTCTACAGCTGATTTTGGATAAAATGCGTACATGGAAGAAGCCAAATACAGTGTATTACGATCCTAATTTAAAAGGGGACTTGATAACTGAATGCATTTTATGTGAAATCGAGTCTACATAAATAATACCTGTCTTATTAATTTATTTTAGAAAGAATAATGAGAACATATAAACGTAAAATCAACCGGAGGAAAACACACTTGGAGGTTTTTGAACGCGCAGCAAGTGAAGTTTTGGAAAACAAGAGGTCTTTACGGTCAGTTGCAAACGATTTCCAGATTAACTACATGACACTACAGAGATTTTGTAAAAAACTACAGATGCGAAATAATGGTGGTAAGGTTTTTTCTTGTTTACCACGTTTTATCAATTCACTTTTTGTTTGTCTATCTCTTTGTTTATCTGCTTAGTACAAACTTTGCAATCGCTTTTAAACTAACTTTTAGACGAGCTAGAGAAATGTTAAATATAGCTCGAAGATTGGATATAAATTATAGTGGGTATACTTAGATACTTAGAGATGGGAGTTTTTTTAATAATCATTTATTTTGGGCTCTTTATACCTACTGAAAAACTTGATCTCCCTTATTTTTAGGTTTGGAGCAACCCTTGAGTGTAGGGTATAAACGAAATCGCCAAGTGTTATCAGACCAAATGGAAAGTGAACTAGCAGAATACCTGATTCATCAATCTAAATTATACTTTGGATTATCGACAAAAGAAGTTCGTAAATCAGCTTACGAATTTGCTGTGAAGAATAATGTAATTGTCCGTAATAACTGGGTTACAGAGAAAATGGCCTCTGCCAACTGGCTTACGGGTTTTCTTAAGCGACATCAAACATTATCTCTTAGGACTCCTGAATCGACTAGCCTGAGTCGTGCTACAAGTTGCAATAAGACAAACATCAATGCTTTTTTTCTCTTCTACAAGAGGTTGTGGATAGATATAAATTTGAACCACAGGATGTATATAACGTCGATGAAATGGGCATAACCACTGTACAACGTCTAGACATAATTATTGCAAGAAAGGGCATAAAACAAGTGGGTTCTGTAACTTCCGCTGAGAGGGGCACCTTGGTAACATTTTGTTTCGCTGTTAGTGCCAGCGGGAATTCAATTCCCACGATGTTCTTGTTTCCAAGGAAAAACTACAGGGGCTATTTTGTCAACAACGGCCCTCCAGGATGTATTGGATCCGCCAATCCGCCAGGTTGGATGACAGAAGATGATTTCTTTATATATTTGAACCATTTCGCCAAACATGCCAGTTCATCTCAAGAAAAACCGGTTCTCCTGATATTAGATAACCACGACTCTCATCTCTCATTAAAAGGTATTAATTTTTGCAAAGAAAATGAAGTTGTGGTGATTTCTCTGCCACCACACTGTTTCCACAAACTCCAACCATTGGATCGGTCGGTATATGGGCCTTTTAAATAATATGTTAATAGTGCTTGCGACTCATGGATGCGCAATCATCCAGGGAAAACAATGTCCATTTATGACATGCCGCCAATTACGAAAGACGCTCTTCCTCTGGCAGCAACCGCAAAAAACATTCAAGCTGGATTTGCAGCTGCTGGAATTTATCTCTTTAACTAAAATATCTTTTCAGATGATGAATTTCTTCCTGCAGCTGTAACTGACCGTCCCAATCCGGAGAATGATTTGGAAGTAGACATATCTCAGAACGAGGTTATTCCAGGAACACAGTTCAATAGCCAATACAACTACACTGAAGCTGAAAAAAACCCCAACAATTCACCATCTGAAACAGATTACTTCCAGTAGTTAAAGAACCTGTAAACTTACCTGGACCTTCCAGTATGACCATAAATTTTTCTCCAGAAGATTTAAGACCAACACCAAAGGCTGCAAAACGAGTCTCCAAACGAAAAGGTCGAAAACCTGGCCGATCAGCCATTTGGACGGATACTCCAAATAAGGAGGAATTAGAAAATGAAAAGAATAGGAAAGATTTGAGTGAACAAAAAAGGAGAGTTACGCAATCCGGAGTCAAGAGAAACATATGTAAAGGTAAAGGTAAAACCAAAGCTAAAACCATTGAAGTTAGTAGCAGTCCTGAAAATGAAGATGAAACCTTTTGTTTAATCTGTAGCGAGCCCTTTTCCAACTCTCGTCCGAGAGAGAAATGGTTGTAGTGCAACAGTTGCTCTAAATGGGCTCATGAAGAATGCACGGATAAAAGTCCATATTTTGTATGCATTCACTGAAATTCCGCAGATGATATATATATATATATATATATATATATATATATATATATATATATGTACATATATATATATATATATATATATATATATATATATATATATATATACATATATATATATATATATATATATATATATATATATATATATATATATATATATATATATATATAGAGAGAGAGAGAGAGAGAGAGAGAGAGAGAGAGAGAGAGTATGGTTTGTTACAACCAACCCCATAGGTGTCACAACGAACCCCTGATCGGGGCAAGTTGTGACATTTGTATTGACCTTTTTTTATTCCAAATAACTATGTTTGTATCGCTTGAAATTAGTTCTTTTTTATATTTTTGTACAGACATATGTTCAAATTAAAGAAATATATTCCAACAAACCCCATAGTTTTATAATTTAGGTGTATAAAGAATGATAAGTAAAAATGCCACAACCAATCCCGGTCTCCCCTACTTACAGCTGATTGGAAGTGAACAATTAAAAAAAGTGCGTTATGATATCGTATTTTCATTAAATGCTTCAAATTTGAATACTCAATGTGCTATAAGCCTAAAAAGTTAAGTTTTGGTTTGTAGTAAGGCCTTTACTAGGACAACATATGTTTCGAATTTCAATAAAATATTTTTGTTATTTTTTGAGAGAACTTTTTTTTTCAGAATTTTTTTTTTCTTCAGAAAAACTGGTCCGACCGCGCTGGCTATCAAACTTGTCTGCCAAGTTTCATTCAAATCAGTTTAATATGTTTTGAATTATCGCTTTTTCGCTCGGATACATATATACATTCAAAACACACACACACACATATATATATATATATATATATATATATATATATATATATATATATATATATATATATATATATATATATATATATATATATATGACCAACTGTAATATTCCGTTATATAAAAACTGTACTAAATCAGCGTTCCCACGACATGGTTGTTATTATCGCAGACATTTCTAGTAACCTTGAGTAAAATACTATGTTTCCTTCTCTTTTGATGTATGATAATTTTAGTTTAGTTAGAATCTAGGATCTTTATTGTTAACACCTAAAGAATAAAGTTCTATGTTATTAGATATTGATTTGCTTAAAAAAGGACTTATCGGTAATCGATAATATTAGTGGCTCAGTCGGTAGTATAGCTAATCGAATGTATTGATACTATTTCATTCGTTTTAGTGAATTTTGTTACAAAAATTCACTAATGAGGGGATCCCGACTTTTGAACTTTGAAAAAATTTCTTCAAATGAGCGCTAATGAGGCCCCCTAGAACACATATCCGGGTGTCAGTTTCAATTTTTACATATATGTCGCACACCGATAACTCAAAAACTAATGGGCCCATTTTGATTAAATTTGGTGAATACCTTCCTTTTGCAAGGGGCTTGGATAAGTTCGTTACCTAGAAAAATCCGCCGAGGTTTTCCCGGAAAGTTTTGTTTTCTTTCGAAAAAAAATTATATCTCCGGAATTAACAAAGTAGGGGCAACAAAATTTGGTACGCGGGTTTATATCCGGGGTGAGTTTCGGTTTTCATGTGTTTACATATATACAGGGTGCGATAAAGCTCAAATATATTCGTTATTGCACATGATACGAGAAAAAATTTTAAACGTTAATTATATGGTATTTTGAGCTGCATCTAATAAAATTACTTTAACAATCACAAGCTGGCCCATAAGTCGTTGGTGATATAAATTTTCACCTCTGATATCATTACGTATTTGTATTTTTTATCGAATTATAATGCATGTTTTTAAGGCAAAAAAATTTAATACCGTTCATCGTTTTCAAGTTATTTCAATTGTTTTGCCACTTTTCACATTTTTGGCACATTTAAAAAAGTATGATACGGCGTTTTAACAGAGTCCCATAAAACTGACGCATTCAGAGACGTCTCCGATTATATTATTGCTCGAAAAAATCGAAATGCCGTATACAGAGAGCTCTCAAATAACGACTGAATTTAAAAAAGGTCAAACTACCTTAACTCAATTGGTTCAAATGGAACATCCTGTATTTGGTGTTTCAGAAGTGAAGGACATAATCATATAATATAAAAATGTTTAATAAGTTATTGAAAAAAAAAGTTTTCGGATTTTCGTGGAAAAATTAAATTTTCATCCCAATTTTTTTTTGCGTTTTGTCGATAAGCTTTTTGAGATTAAATAACTTGAAGAGGCTCGTTGGCCAGGATAATCGGACCAGTTTTTTCGGGAACAGTTTAAGTTTATTTCCTGAAAAATTTGGTACTTTTTCAATCAAAGTTATTTTGATGAAATAAATACGTATATAGGTTATACTGGTAACCAAATTTTGATGCCTGATTGCCTTAAAAAAAGACATGTTTGCTTTTAGAAACGTTTTTATGAAAATTCACTACCATAACGCACTTGCTGCCTCCAGACTTTTTGCTGTTCAAAATATTTATTACCTGATGATTACCCACTAGTGTTGGTTAAGCGGAAGTCATTTAAAGTGCTTATTATAAATCCTTTTGTTCTAATATAAAAGTTGTCATAAATAATTTTTCACTTTCTTATCTGTTTATAATGGTTTTGGGAAATACTTAAAATGTCCTTTTGGGCTTCTTACTCAAACCGCAAAAGTTTATTCTTATTGCTTCTAGTAAATTCTACAATAGAAATATTTACCTGAATTTGACGACTTATGATAATTAGTCCCTATAAATAGTCGTGTCGACGCCCTTGATTTAACAGTCTTCAGTCATCGAGAGCCACAAGCAAGTGTTTTTAAGAGTTAAAAGAGTTCTAGTTAACATTTCTTTAGGTTAGTAAATGGTACCTAATAGTAATAGTGAAATTCAACTAACACTCTTTTTTGTGCTAAAAATCTAAACTAATAGCTGTAATGTGTGTTTTTAATTACTGTAATACCTTTCTTATGTATTCTTTTTCTACTGTTTATTTTAACGAGTCAAAATTATTTGTTATTATAGAATATGGAAAAGTCATTTCGTTACTTGTCAGAGTGGTTCATAAGTTTATGACCAAAAAAACAAAGATCCGACAATACAGAGAAAGACACCTACCAAAATTCAACAACAACCGAAAAAAGCTTGAACAAACACTACCAAATTGCTAAACAACTGGTCGTGGCGATCATTAACTGGCGTCGATTGGGCACCAATTGACATTATTTTTCCAGCACACTTAAAATTTAGTAGATGTAGACAACCCACAATCTCCGATGAGGAATTTGATTTGGAGAGCGCTAAATTAAAGCGCTAGGATCAAACTAAAGCAGACCTTCAAGATCAATAATTTATTGATGCGAATATTCAAATACACAAAGGTTTCACATAGCGAAGATCAGAAAATGCTAATTCTATTTTATTGCTGTAACGTAACACTTGGATGTAGATACATAAATTAAAATAGGGTTTCATAAAAGTCAGATATTCAAAAGCATCCTCTGAGGATGCTGTCAAGCAGGCAAATCGATTACAGAACCATAAAGAACATCTAGAAAAGGTTTCAGGAAATAACTGAAGTTGCCAGCACATGCGGCTGTTTAGTATACATTTAGTATGTATTGTTCCAGAATAATAACACACATTATTGTTTTAAATAGAACAGCCTGTACATTTTTGGATATGATATTTAGTTGTAAATAAAAGAGTCAAAGCCGCATGTCAGTAGCTTTATTGGTTCAATACTTACAGCTGATTGGAAGTGAACAATTAAAAAAAGTGCCTTATGATATCAAATTTTCATTAAATGCTTCAAATTTGAATAACTCAATGTGCTATAAGCCTAAAAAGTTAAGTTTTGGTTCTTAGTACGGCCTTTACCAGGGCAACATACGTTCCGAATTTCAATAAAATATTTTTGTTATTTTTTGAGAGACTTTTTTTTTCCAGAAAAATCACCTTTTGTCAGAAAAACTGGTCCGACCGCGCTGGCTATCATTTTTTTCGACTTTCCAGAATTTAACGAGGATGAAAATTTCTGTAAAACTAATCAAAATCAACAGGAGGGAAAAATCACTATCTTAAGTAATGTTTTACTAAATCAAGAATCAGTAAAAGATCAGGTTGACAATGGCTTGAAAAATACAGAAACTGGTGTTGAGGACAACATTTACCCAAACTTAAGTGAAGAAATAAAGAACAAAGAGGCTGTTAATATAACATCATTTCCTGAAAGAATTAATAGTCTAAAAGCAGAATCGGGGTTAAAACAAAAAGAAAGAGTTACACATATAACAGATAGTCAAAAAAGTGTCACAGACGTTTTGAAGTCGGTTGTGTTTTGGCCTCAACTGAAGCAAACACCGAAAAAGAAGCGCAAGACAGAACAATTGCCATCTGTAATAACGTCAGACTAGTGGATAGAAATCATCCAGGCTAAAGAAAATAAGAAAAAACAAAAAATATGAATAAAGGAAAAAAGATAACAAGTAATAATAAAACTTCTGGACGCAGCAAGTGCGTTATGGTAGTGAATTTTCATTAAAATGTTTTAATAGCTAACATGTTTTTTTAAGAAAGCAGGCATCAATCTATATAGTAGAAACAATATACCATGTTTTATCAAAATAACTTTATTGTTTGTAAATGTACAAAAATTTCCGAAAGTAAACTTTAATTGTTCCCGAAAAAACTGGTTTCCTGGTCAACCTTATAGGTTAATAGCAAATTGAGCTATTCAAAGTTGAAGCATTTAATGAAAATTCGCTACCATAACGCACTTACTGCGTCCCCAATTTCTTTTCTTACAAATATGTATTATATTTCGATGGAAAATGCAAAACTACAATAACATAGGGCGTGTTCGATTAAAAAAAAATTTGAATCCCCAACGACTTATGGGCCAGCCTGTAATTGTTGAAATATTTTTTAAGATGTAGCTTAAGGCACCTTATAATTAATGTATACATTTTTTTTTCGTAACTTGCATAATAACGGATATATTGAGCTTTAATGATTTTTTACGAAAATTTGACAAAAATGATATACCATTAAACGATAAACTCTATAGCCAACACTACTGCTAAAGCATCAGAGAAAGGGTGTATTTTAAATTAATATTCTGGGAATATTTTAGTAAAACGAAGGACAGTGACGATTGAAACTAAGAGTTCAGGCTCTGTAAAGCATTCTTCTTGAGACATTTTCTTTCCATAACTGATATTAATTTCAGGTTCATTGCCTAAATATTACCAATTGTGACGTTTTAAATTGCGACTTTGACGTTTCGAGGAAAACCCAAATTTATTTTTCTTTAAATGCCTGTAACTTTTTTGTCCTTTAACCTACAGAGCTAAATTTTGGTAGGTAGCTTACTTATGATGATATGAACCAGCGTACCAAATTTGTTTGCCCTTACTTTGTTAATTCCGAAGATATAATTTTTTTTCGAATGAAAACTGAAAATTTTTCAGGAAAATCTCGTCTGAATTTCCTGACTAACGAACTTATCCAAGCCATTTACAAAAGGAAGGTATGTGCCAAATTTTATCAAAATCGGCCCATTATTTTTTGAGTTATCGGTGTGATACATACATACATACATATATATATATATATATATATATATATATATATATATATATATATATATATATATATATATATATATATATATATATATATATATATAAACATATAAAAATTGAAACTGACCCTGGATATGGGTTCTAGGGGTCCTAGTTCGCGCTCATTTGCAAAAAATTTTTCACAATTCAAAAGTCGGGATCTCCCCATTAGTGAATTTTTTCTACGAAAATTCACTAAAACTACTGAGTAGTTTGAACAGATCACAAGTGGAGAAAATAAAGAGCAAAATAGAAAAGTTTCAACGCAGAAAGCAAAAACTGAGACTATCTCAAATGAAAACAATTATGAAACTAAAAATATCACAGTCGGCTTATACGTAATAGTTAAGTATGAAAATAATTTTTATCCAGCAAAAGTTCTTGTGGCAAATAAAAAAGAACAGTCATTTTATTGCTGTGCTATGCGAAAGAGTGTCGACATATGGAAATGGCCAGATAAAAATGATGTTTTGTGGTATGAAAAGGAAAACATCGTCCGAAAAATCAAAGAACCACGCCAAATTAATGCAAGAGGAATGTATGAAACCCCAGAAATTGTAGATTTTATGTGAACTGGAGTTCATCATTTCGTTGATTTATTTTCCTTGTGCAGTATCTTATAAACGTTTAGTACAATTTAACCAAATAATAATTTGTAGAGTTAATTTTTATTTTTACTTTATAGAAAATGTAATAATTTTTGACTTTCTCATAAAATTATTTTATTTATTATTTTAGAGTCGTATATAAATTGACACCAAAGACTATGTAAAGACTTGTAGAGTTAATTTTTTTTAAATTTTTACTTGTTAGAAAATGTAATAATTTTTTACTTTGTAATAAAAATTATTTAATTTATTATTTTAGAGTCGTCTTTAATTGAATACATATTTCTTACAACCAAAATTTTAAATAATTTAGTTTTAAAGTTGCAATATCCACCTATAATTTAAGCTTATTAAAGATGGCCACAACTAGTGCATGCCACGACCGCAAATGGTGCTGAGGTGGCCACAACTGGTGATGTACGGTCTGACAAATATTTTTCTGGATTAAACTATTTCACTGCAATCTCTGTTTAATTTTTGTTAAACGAATCAAAAGTAAAATATATGAGGAATCAAGAATACTAATGTTAATCATTCTACCCTCATTTCATTTTAACACAGAGCTACTGCAGTTAGGATTTTTGCTTAAGGTGGCTACATCTGGTGCTTCTGCCATACCTAATAGTAATAGTGAAATTCAACTAACACTCTTTTTTGTGCTAAAAAACTAATAGCTTTAATGTTTGTGTTCTTAATTACTGTAATACCTTTCTTATGTATTCTTTTTCTACTGTTTATTTTAACGAGTCAAAATTATTTGTTATTATAGAATATGGAAAAGTCATTTCGTTACTTGTCAGCGTGGTTCATAAGTTTATGACCAAAAAAACAAAGATCCGACAATACAGAGAAAGACACCTACCAAAATTCAACAACAACCGAAAAAAGCTTGAACAAACACAACCAATTATCAAATTGCCAAACAACTGGTCGTGGCGATCATTAACTGGCGTCGATTGGGCACCAATTGACATTAGTTTTCCAGCACACTTAAAATTTAGTAGATGTAGACAACCCACAATCTCCGATGAGGAATTTGATTTGGAGATCGCTAAATTAAAGCGCTAGGATAAAACTAAATCAGACCTTCAAGATCAATAATTTATTGATGCGAATATTCAAAAACACAAAGGTTTCACATAGCGAAGATCAGAAAATGCTAATTATATTTTATTGCTGTAACTTAACACCTGGATGTAGATACATAAATTAAAATGGGGTTTCATAAAAGTCAGATATTCAAAAGCATCATCTGAGGATGCTGTCAAGCAGGGAAATCGGTTACAGAACCATGAAGAACATCTAGAAAAGGTTTCAGGAAATAACTGAAGTTGCCAGCACATGCGGCTATTTAGTATACATTTAGTATATATTGTTCCAGAATAATAACACACATTATTGTTTTAAATAGAACAGCTTGTACATTTTTGGATATGATATTTACTTGTAAATAAAATAGTCAAAGCCGCATATCAGTAGCTTTATTGGTTCAATACTTACAGCTGATTGGAAGTGAACAATTAAAAAAATCTCGGAACGCAGCAAGTGCGTTATGGCAGTGAATTTTCATAAAAATATTTTTAATTGCAAATATGTGTGTTTCCTTTTTAAGAAAGCAGGCATCAATTTTGGTTACCAGTATAACCTATATAGTAAAAACAATGTGCCATGTTTCATAAAAATAACTTTATTGTGTGAAAATGTACAAAAATTTCCAAAAGTAAACTTAAAGTGTTCCCGGAAAAACTCGTTTCTTGGTCAACCTTGTAGGTTAATAGTAAATTGAGCTATTCAAATTTGAAGCATTTAATGAAAATTCGCTACCATAACGCACTTGCTGCGTCCCGAATTTCTTTTCTTACAAACATGCATCGCTGAAAAATTCAAAAATGCAATAACATAAGGCGTGTTTGATTAAAAAAAAGAAAATTTGTATCACCAACGACTTATGGTCCATCCTGTGATTGTAGAAATATTTTTTTAAGATGTAGCTCAAGACACCCTATAATTAATATATACAAATTTTCTTCATATCTTGTATAATAACGGATATATTGAGCTTTATTGATTTTTTACGAAAATTTGACAAAAATTATATACCATTAAACGATAAACTCTATAGCCAAGGGTACTGCCAAGCATCAGAGAAAGGGTCTATTTGAAATGAATTTTCTGGAAGCATTTTAGTAAAATGAAGGACAATGACGGTTGAAACTAAGACTTCAGAGTTTGTAAAACATCCTTCTTGAGACATTTTATTTCCATATCCCGTATTAGATTCAAGTTCTTTGCCTAAATGTTGCCGATTTTGACGTTTTAAATCGCAACTTTGACGTTTTGAGGAAAACCCCAATTTATTTTTCTTTAAATGCCTATAACTTTTTTGTCTTTTGACCTACATAGCTAAATTTTGGTAGGTGGCTTACCTATAAGGATATTAACTAGCGTACCAAATTTGGTTGCCCTTACTTTGTTAATTCCGGAGATATAATTTTTTTTCGAAAGAAAATCCAAAATTTTCCGGGAAAACCTGGGCAGATTTTCCTGGCTAACGAACTTATCCAAGCCATTTGCAAAAGGAATTTTTCCACCAAATTTAGTCAAAATCGGCCTATTATTTTTTGAGTTATCGATGTGATACATATATATATATATATATATATATATATATATATATATATATATATATATATATATATATATATATATATATATATATATATATAAATATATATATATATATATATATATATATAAATATATATATATATATATATATATATATATATATATATATATATATATATATATATATATATATATATATATATATATATATATGTATAAACATATAAAAATTGAAACGGACCCCGGATATGTGTTCTAGGGGGCCTAGTTCGCGGTCATTTGGATAAATTTTTTCAAAATTCAAAAGTCGGGATCTCCTCATTAGTGAATTTTTTTTAAGAAAATTCACTAAAAGTGCGTTATGATATCAAATTTTCATTAAATGCTTCAAATTTGAATAACTCAATGTGCTATAAGCCTAAAAAGTTAAGTTTTGGTTCGTAGTAAGGCCTTTACCAGGGCAACATACGTTCCGAATTTCAATAAAATATTTTTGTTATTTTTTTAGAGAATTTTTTTTTCCACAAAAATCGCCTTTTGTCAGAAAAACTGGGCCGACCGCGCTGGCTATCATTTTTTTCGACTTTCCAGAATTTAACGAGGATGAAAGTTTCTGTAAAACTAATCAAAATCAACAGGAGGGAAAAATCACTATCTTAAGTAATGTTTTACTAAATCAAGAATCAGTAAAAGATCAGGTTTACAATGGCTTGAAAAATACAGAAACTGGTGTTGAGGACAACATTTACCCAAACTTAAGTGAAGAAATAAAGAACAAAGAGGCTGTTAATATAACATCATTTCCTGAAAGTATTAATAGTCTAAAAGCAGAATCGGGGTTAAAACAAAAAGAAAGAGTTACACATATAACAGATAGTCAAAAGAGTGTCACAGACGTTTTGAAGTCGGTTGTGTTTTGGCCTCAACTGAAGCAAACACCGAAAAAGAAGCGCAAGACAGAACAATTGCCATCTGTAATAACGTCAGACAAGTGGATAGAAATCATCCAGGCTAAAGAAAATAAGGAAAATAAGAAAAAACAAAAAATATGAATAAAGGAAAAAAGATAACAAGTAATAATAAAACTTCTGGACGCAGCAAGTGCGTTATGGTAGTGAATTTTCATTAAAATGTTTTAATAGCTAACATGTTTTTTTAAGAAAGCAGGCATCAATCTATATAGTAGAAACAATATACCATGTTTTATCAAAATAACTTTATTGTTTGTAAATGTACAAAAATTTCCGAAAGTAAACTTTAATTGTTCCCGAAAAAACTGGTTTCCTGGTCAACCTTATAGGTTAATAGCAAATTGAGCTATTCAAAGTTGAAGCATTTAATGAAAATTCGCTACCATAACGCACTTACTGCGTCCCCAATTTCTTTTCTTACAAATATGTATTATATTTCGATGGAAAATGCAAAACTACAATAACATAGGGCGTGTTCGATTAAAAAAAATTTTGAATCCCCAACGACTTATGGGCCAGCCTGTAATTGTTGAAATATTTTTTAAGATGTAGCTTAAGACACCCTATAATTAATGTATACATTTTTTTTTCGTAACTTGCATAATAACGGATATATTGAGCTTTAATGATTTTTTACGAAAATTTGACAAAAATGATATACCATTAAACGATAAACTCCATAGCCAACACTACTGCTAAAGCATCAGAGAAAGGGTGTATTTTAAATTAATATTCTGGGAATATTTTAGTAAAACGAAGGACAGTGACGATTGAAACTAAGAGTTCAGGCTCTGTAAAGCATTCTTCTTGAGACATTTTCTTTCCATAACTGATATTAATTTCAGGTTCATTGCCTAAATATTACCAATTGTGACGTTTTAAATTGCGACTTTGACGTTTCGAGGAAAACCCAAATTTATTTTTCTTTAAATGCCTGTAACTTTTTTGTCCTTTAACCTACAGAGCTAAATTTTGGTAGGTAGCTTACATATGATGATATCAACCAGCGTACCAAATTTGTTTGCCCTTACTTTGTTAATTCCGAAGATATAATTTTTTTTCGAATGAAAACTGAAAAATTTTCAGGAAAACCTCGTCTGAATTTCCTGACTAACGAACTTATCCAAGCCATTTACAAAAGGAAGGTATGTGCCAAATTTTATCAAAATCGGCCCATTATTTTTTGAGTTATCGGTGTGATACATACATACATACACACACACACACACACACATATATATATATATATATATATATATATATATATATATATATATATATATATATATATATATATATATATATATATATATAAACATATAAAAATTGAAACTGACCCTGGATATGGGTTCTAGGGGTCCTAGTTCGCGCTTATTTGCAAAAAATTTTTCACAATTCAAAAGTCGGGATCTCCCCATTAGTGAATTTTTTCTACGAAAATTCACTAAAACTACTGAGTAGTTTGAACAGATCACAAGTGGAGAAAATAAAGAGCAAAATAGAAAAGTTTCAACGCAGAAAGCAAAAACTGAGACTATCTCAAATGAAAACAATTATGAAACTAAAAATATCACAGTCGGCTTATACGTAATAGTTAAGTATGAAAATAATTTTTATCCAGCAAAAGTTCTTGTATAAAATAAAAAAGAACAGTCATTTTATTGCTGTGCTATGCGAAAGAGTGTCGACAATTGGAAATGGCCAGATAAAAATGATGTTTTGTGGTATGAAAAGGAAAACATCGTCCGAAAAATCAAAGAACCACGCCAAATTAATGCAAGAGGAATGTATGAAACCCCAGAAATTGTAGATTTTATGTGAACTGGAGTTCATCATTTCGTTGATTTATTTTCCTTGTGCAGTATCTTATAAACGTTTAGTACAATTTAACCAAAGACTAACTTGTAGAGTTAATTTTTATTTTGACTTTATAGAAAATGTAATAGTTTTTGACTTTCTCATAAAATTATTTTATTTATTATTTTAGAGTCGTATATAAATTGACACCAAAGACTATGTAAAGACTTGTAGAGTTAATTTTTTTTTAATTTTTACTTGTTAGAAAATGTAATAATTTTTTACTTTGTAATAAAAATTATTTAATTTATTATTTTAGAGTCGTCTTTAATTGAATACATATTTCTTACAACCAAAATTTTAAATAATTTAGTTTTAAAGTTGCAATATCCACCTATAATTTAAGCTTATTAAAGATGGCCACAACTAGTGCATGCCACGACCGCAAATGGTGCCGAGGTGGCCACAACTGGTGATGTACGGTCTGACAAATATTTTTCTGGATTAAACTATTTCACTGCAATATCTGTTTAATTTTTGTTAAACGAATCAAAAGTAAAATATATGAGGAATCAAGAATACTAATGTTAATCATTCTACCCTCATTTCATTTTAACACAGAGCTACTGCAGTTAGGATTTTTGCTTAAGGTGGCTACATCTGGTGCTTCTGCCATACCTAATAGTAATAGTGAAATTCAACTAACACTCTTTTTTGTGCTAAAAAACTAATAGCTTTAATGTTTGTGTTCTTAATTACTGTAATACCTTTCTTATGTATTCTTTTTCTACTGTTTATTTTAACGAGTCAAAATTATTTGTTATTATAGAATAGGGAAAAGTCATTTCGTTACTTGTCAGAGTGGTTCATAAGTTTATGGCCAAAAAAACAAAGATCTGACAATATAGAGAAAGACACCTACCAAAATTCAACAGCAACCGAAAAAAGCTTGAACAAACACAACCAATTATCAAATTGCTAAACAACTGGTCGTGGCGATCATTAACTGGCGTCGATTGGGCACCAATTGACATTATTTTTCCAGCACACTTAAGATTTAGTAGATGTAGACAACCCACAATCTCCGATGAGGAACTTGATTTGGAGATCGCTAAATTAAAGCGCTAGGCTCAAACTAAAGCAGACCTTCAAGATCAATAATTTATTGATGCGAATATTAAAAAACACAAAGGTTTCACATAGCGAAGACCATAAAAAGCTAATTATATTTTATTGCTGTAACGTAACACCTGGATGTAGATAAATAAATTAAAATGGGGTTTCATAAAAGTCAGCTATTCAAAAGCATCCTCTGAGGATGCTGTCAAGCAGGGAAATTGGTTACAGAACCATGAAGAACATCTAGAAAAAGTTTAAGGAAATAACTGATGTTGCCAGCACAGGCGGCTATTTAGTATACATTTAGTACATATTGTTCCAGAATAATAACACACATTATTGTTTTAAATAGAACAGCTTGTACATTTTTCGATATGATATTTAATTGTAAATAAAAGCGTCACAGCCGCATGTCAGTAGCTTTATTAGTTCAATACTTACAGCTGATTGGAAGTGAACAATTAAAAAAAGTGCGTTATGATATCGAATTTTCATTAAATGCTTCAGATTTGAATAACTCAATGTGCTATAAGCCTAAAAAGTTAAGTTTTGATTTGTAGTAAGTCCTTTACCAGGGCAACATACGTTCCGAATTTCAATAAAATATCTTTGTTATTTTTTGAGAGAATTTTTTTTTCAGAAACCGCGCCAGCTATTAAACTTGTCTGCCAAGTTTAGTTCAAATCAGTTTAATATGTTTTGAATTATGGCTTTTTAGCTCGGATACAAACACACACACACACACACAGACACACACACACACACACACACACACACACACACACACACACACACACACACACACACACACACACACACACACACACACACACACACACACACACACACACACACACACACACACACACACACACACATTTGCTTCTAGTAAATGCTACAATAGAAAGATTTACCTGAAACTGACGACTTGTGATAATTAGTCCCTATAAATAGTCGTGTCGAAGCCCTTGATTTAAGTCTTCAGTCATCGAGAGCCACAAGCAAGTGTTTTTAAGAGTTACAAGAGTTCTAGTTAACATTTCTTAAGGTTAGTAAATGGTACCTAATAGTAATAGTGAAATTCAACTAACACTCTTTTTTGTATTAAAAATCTAAACTAATAGCTTTAATGTTTGTGTTCTTAATTACTGTAATACCTTTCCTATGTATTCTTTTTCTACTGTTTATTTTAACGAGTCAAAATTATTTGTTATTATAGAATATTGAAAAGTCATTTTGTTACTTGTCGAAGTGGCTCATAAGTTTATGACCAAGAAAACAAAGATCCGACAATACAGAGAAATACACCTACCAAAATTCAACAACAACCGAAAAAAGCTTGAACAAACACAACCAATTATCAAATTGCCAAACAACTGGTCGCGGCGATCATTAACTGGTGTCGATTGGGCACCAATTGACATTATTTTTCCAGCACACTTAAAATTTAGTAGATGTAGACAACCCACAATCTGCGATGAGGAACTTGATTTGGAGATCGCTAAATTAAAGCGCTAGGATCAAGCTAAAGAAGACCTTCAAGATTAATAATTTATTGATGCGAATATTCAAAAACACGAAGGTTTCACATAGCGAAGATCAGAAAATGCTGATTCTATTTTATTGCTGTAACTTAACACCTGGATGTAGATACATAAATTAAGATGGTGTTTCATAAATGTCAGATATTCAAAAGCATCCTCTGAGGATGCTGTCAAGCAGAGAAATCGGTTATAGAACCATGAAAAACATATAGAAACAGTTTCAGGAAATAACTGAAGTTGCCAGCACATGCGGCTATTTAGTATACATTTAGTATATATTGTTCCAGAATAATAACACACATTAATGTTTTAAATAGAACAGGTTGTACATTTTTGGATATGATATTTAATTGTAAATAAAATAGTCAAAGCCGCATGTCAGTAGCTTTATTGGTTCAATACTTACAGCTGATTGGAAGTGAAAAATTAAGAAAAGTGCGTTAAGATATCGAATTTTCATTAAATGCTTCAAATTTGAATAACTCAATGTGCTATAAGCCTAAAAAGTTAAGTTTTGATTTGTAGTAAGTCCTTTACCAGGGCAACATACGTTCCGAATTTCAATAAAATATCTTTGTTATTTTTTGAGAGAATTTTTTTTAGAAAAATCAATTTTTTTCAGAAAAACTGGTCCGATCGCTGTGGCTATCAAACTTGTCTGTCAAGTTTCGTTCAAATCAGTTTAATATGTTTTGGATTATCGCTTTTTCGCTCGCATACATACATACATATCATTAAGTGGTGTCGATTGGGCACCAATTGACATTATTTTTCCAGCACACTTAAAATTTAGTAAATGTAGAGAACCCACAATCTCCGATGAGGAACTTGATTTGGAGAGCGCTAAATTAAAGCGCTAGGATCAAACTAAAGCAGACCTTCAAGATCAATAATTTATTGATGCGAATATTAAAAAACACAAAGGTTTCACATAGCGAAGATCAGAAAATGCTAATTCTATTTTATTGCTGTAAAGTAACACCTGGATGTAGATACATCAATTAAAATGGGGTTTCATAAAAGTCAGATATTCAAAAGCACCCTCTGAGGATGCTGTCAAGCAGGGAAATCGGTTACAGAACCATGAAGAACATCTAGAAAAAGTTTCAGGACATAACTGAAGTTGCCAGCACAGGCGGCTATTTAGTATACATTTAGTATATATTGTTCCAGAATAATAACACACATTATTGTTTTAAATAGAACAGCTTGTACATTTTTGGATATGATATTTAATTGTAAATAAAAGAGTCAAAGCCGCATGTCAGTCGCTTTATTGGTTCAATACTTACAGCTGATTGGAAGTGAACAATTAAAAAAAGTGCGTTATGATATCGAATTTTCATTAAATGCTTCAAATTTGAACAACTCAATGTGCTATAAGCCTAAAAAGTTAGGTTTTGGTTTGTAGTAAGGCCTTTACCAGGGCAACATACTTTCCGAATTTCAATAAAATATTTTTGTTATTTTTTGAGAGAACTTTTCTTCAGAAAAATTCATTTTTTTTCAGAAAAACTGGTCCGACCGCGCTGGCTATTAAACTTGTCTGCCAAGTTTCGTTCAAATCAGTTTAATATGTTTTAAATTATCGCTTTTTCGCTCGGATACATATACCGGGTGGTCCTCCGGGAGGTCCCACGATCGATTGCGGGAAAACTGTCATTAGAAAAAACTTGAAAATTGGTTATTACACTAAAGTCGTTGGGAGCCACAGGTTAAAAATATTTTTAAGATGGCGGCACTTCCGGTTATTCCGGAAGTAGATGTCGATTCGCTTATTTTAAATGGAACACCCTGTATTTTATTAGAGTTTCGGATTTTACAATAAATTCTGAACACTTTTTGTAAATAATGTTCTATACCTATCATCAACCGTCCAGAAGATATTTAGACTTTAAGATAAAATTTGACATTTACGGCCAGTCATAAAGATACCGATATTTTTATAATAAGAACATATTTCGCTACGATTTTTAGAATTGTCTTGAAACATATTTCACTTCATCTATTTCTATATCGAGACTAATGATAGAGTATACAGAATGTCCAAAAAAAATTCTTGAAGTTTGCAATAAGAAATTGCAAAAATCTCGCGATTTTCAAATTGGAACCCCCTTTTTTTATCACAGTCGTGTTAAACTCAAAAAAATTACTGACACTTTGTATGTAATTACCTATACCTAAATCAAACGGTTTTCATTTTATTTTGAAAAAACTTATTTCAAAGCCTGATATTTTCATAAATTTCCTACCATAGGCGTTAGCCATGAATAATAAATTGCCAAGTGTGTTTCTATGGAAACTTTGACAGTTTGTTGATGAACTAACTAATAATGGCACAATTAATTACACACACGAAGATTATTTAAATTTATTTACTATTTATGGAGAATGTAATAAAGTAATTTCGCGAACGTGTGATACATTTGCTGATAGATATCCAGATAAACAGAAACCGTCACGTAAAACCCTCAAGCTAATAGTAGACAATTTCAAAAACTGCGGATGTGTCAAGAAAAAGGTGCATAGGGCTAAACCCATTGTTAACAACGAACAAATCGAGACAGCAATTTGGGATATTTTGCCGCATATCCTACAAAGTCAACGAGGCAAGTAGCACTGGAGTCAGGATTGTCCTCCGTTCTGCGAATTTTACGAAAACATAAGTTCCATCCTTATGCTTTTTCAGTTGTGCAACCTTTAAAGGAAACTGATTTTCCAGAAGGGTGGAGTTCTTTAAATTTATTTTAATGCGATTCCAAGAAAACGAGATGTTTTTAGATAACATCATATGGACGGGTGAAGCAAAATTTTCAAAAAATGGACTTCTCAATCTTCGTAATTCTCACTATTGGAGTGACACCAATGTTCATCCTTCTAGTGAAGGACATTTTCAGGAAAACCGGCAGTTCAACGTTTATTGTGCTATAAGGAATGACGGCGTTGTTGCCCTAGAAATATACGACGATAATTTGAATGGTGAAAATTAATCCGAAATTCATAAAATACTTTGTTGATTATTATTTATTTACTTGTAGGTGAGCGTTATTTGGAAATTTTGCAAAATTTGGAAGTAACTTATTAGGACAACCTTCCTTTGAATGAATATAGGCAAATATTTTACCAACATGATGGGGCCCGTCTTCATAATGGTCACCTGGTTAACAATCTTTTACAATCTCTATTTGCTGACAAATGGATTGCCAACAATGGGCCACACCTTTGACCGCCTCGATCGCCTGACTTATCTGTTCTCGATTTTTTTATATGGGGTACTATAAAAAAAAATCTACAACACTGCAGTTTCTACTAAAGAAGATTGCATGCAGCGGGTTCGAGAATCATTTCGTGAATTGGATCTGGGTTCAATAAGAGGGGCCACACATGAGGGATTGTCACGTAGGTGTGAAAAATGTCTTGAGGCCAGAGGTCGTCAATTTGAACACTTAGGACGTTAATTTTTGTTTCATTTTATTCAGTCCATGTTGTGTGTGAATTTTTTTAAAATAATTTTCTATTATCTGTTTGATGGTTTTATATAAGGTTATATGGCAAAATTTCGAAAAATTGCTTTCTCGATTTGTTTGTTGTTAACAATGGGTTTAGCCCCATGCACCTTTTTCTTGACACATCCGCAGTTTTTGAAATTGTCTACTATTAGCTTGAGGGTTTTACGTGACGGTTTCTGTTTATCTGGATACCTACCAGCAAATGTATCACACGTTCGCGAAATTACTTTATTACGTTGTCCATAAATAGTGAGTAAAATTTAAATAATCTTCGTGTGTGTAATTTAACCATGCCATTATTAGCTAGTTAATCAACAAACTATCAGAGTTTCGATAGAAACACATTTGGCAATTTATTTTCCATGGCTAACGCTTATGGTAGGAAATTTTTTTAAAATATCAGGCTTTGAAATGAGTTTTTTTCAAAATAAAATAAAAACCGTTTGATTTAGGTATAGGTAATTACATACAAAGTGTCAGTGATTTTTTGAGCTTAACACGATAGTGTTATAAAAAAAGGGGGTTCCAATTTGAAAATCGCGAGATTTTTGCAATTTCTCATTGCAAACTTCAAGAATTTTTTTTGGGCACTCTGTATACTCTATCATTAGTCTCGATGTGGAAATAGATGAAGTGAAATATCTTTTAAGAGAATTCTAAAAATCGTAGTTTAGTTAGAATCTAGGATCTTTATTGTTAACACCTAAAGAATAAAGTTCTCTGTTATTAGATATTGATTTGTTTAAAAAAGGACTTATCGGTAATCGATAATATTAGTGGCTCAGTCGGTAGTATAGCTAATCGAATGTATTGATACTATTTGATTCGTTTTAGTGAATTTTGTTACAAAAAAATCACTAATGAGGAGATCCCGACTTTTGAACTTTGATAAAATTTCTTCAAATGACGCTAATGAGGCCCCCTAGAACACATATCCGGTGTCAGTTTCAATTTATATATATATATATATATATATATATATATATATATATATATATATATATATATATATATATATATATATATATATATATATATATATATATATATATATATATATATATATATATATATGTATCACACCGATAACTCAAAAACTCATGGGCCCATTTTGATTAAATTTGGTGAATACCTTCCTTTTGCAAGGGGCTTGGATAAGTTCGTTACCCAGTAAAATCCGCCGAGGTTTTCCTGGAAAATTTTGTGTTTTCTTTCGAAAAAAAATTATATCCGGAATTAACAAAGCAGGGGCAACAAAATTTGGTACGCGGGTTTATATCCGGGGTGAGTTTCGGTTTTCATGTGTTTACATATATACAGGGCGCGATAAAGCTCAAATATATTCGTTATTATACATGATACGAGAAAAATTTTTATACGTTAATTATATGGTATCTTGAGCTGCATCTAATAGAATTATTTTAACAATCACAGGCTGGCCCATAAGTCGTTGGTGATACAAATTTTCACCTCTTATATCATTACGTATTTGCATTTTTTATCGAATTATAATGCATGTTTGTAGGGCAAAAAAATTTAATACCGTTCATCTTTTTCAACTTATTTCAATTGTTTTGCAACTTTTCACATTTTTGGCACATTTAAAAAATTATGATACGGCGTTTTAACAGAGTCCCATAAAACGAACGCATTTAGAGACGCCTTCGATTATATTATTGCTCGAAAAAATCCAAATGCCGTATACAGAGAGCTCTCAAATAACGACTGAATTTAAAAAAGGTCAAACTACCGTAACTCAATTGGTTCAAATGGAACATCCTGTATTTGGTGTTTTAGAAGTAAAGGACATAATCATATAATATAAAAATGTTTAATAAGTTATTGAAAAAAAAAAACGTTTTCGGATTTTCGTGAAAAAATTAAATTTTCATGCCAATTTTTTTTGCGTTTTGTCGATAAGCTTTTTGAGATTAAATAACTTGAAGAGGCTCGTTGGCCAGGATAATCGGACCAGTTTTTTCGGGAGCAGTTTAAGTTTATTTCCTGAAAAGTTTGGTACTTTTTCAAAGAATCAAGTTATTTTGATGAAATATGGTACGTATATAGGTTATACTGGTAACCAAATTTTGATGCCTGCTTGCCTTAAAAAAAAAGACGTTTGCTTTTAGAAACGTTTTTATGAAAATTCACTACCATAACGCACTTGCTGCCTCCAGACTTTTTTCAACATATTTATTACCTGATGATTACCCACTAGTGTTCGTTAAGCGGAAGTCATTTAAAGTGCTTATTATTAATCCTTTTGTTCTCATATAAAAGTGGTCATAAATAATTTTTCACTTTCTTATCTGTTTATAATGGTTTTGGGAAATACTTAAAATGTCCTTTTGGGCTTCTTACTCAAACCGCAAAAGTTAATAATGATAATTAGTCCCTATAAATAGTCGTGTCGAAGCCCTTGATTTAAGTCTTCAGTCATCGAGAGCCACAAGCAAGTGTTTTTAAGAGTTACAAGAGTTCTAGTTAACATTTCTTAAGGTTAGTAAATGGTACCTAATAGTAATAGTGAAATTCAACTAACACTCTTTTTTGTGCTAAAAATCTAAACTAATGGCGTTAAGGTTTGTGTTCTTAATTACTGTAATACCTTTCTTATGTATTCTTTTTCTACTGTTTATTTTAATGAGTCAAAATTATTTGTTATTATAGAATAGGGAAAAGTCATTTCGTTACTTGTCAGAGTGGTTCATAAGTTTATGACCAAAAAAACAAAGATCCGATAATACAGAGAAAGACACCTACCAAAATTCAACAACAACCGAAAAAAGTTTAAACAAACACAACCACTTACCAAATTGCCAAACAACTGGTCGCGGCGATCATTAACTGGTGTCGATTGGGCACCAATTGACATTATTTTTCCAGCACACTTAAAATTTAGTAAATGTAGACAACCCACAATCTCCGATGAGGAATTTGATTTGGAGATCGCGAAAATAAAGCGCTAGGCTCAAACTAAAGCAGACCTTCAAGGTCAATAATTTATTGATGCGAATATTCAAAAACACAAAGGTTTCACATAGCAAAGATCAGAAAATGCTAATTCTATTTTATTGCTGTAACTTAACACCTGGATGTAGATACATAAATTAAAATGGGGTTTCATAAAAGTCAGATATTCAAAAGCACCCTCTGAGGATGCTGTCAAGCAGGGAAATCGGTTACAGAACCATGAAGAACATCTAGAAAAAGTTTCAGGAAATAACTGAAGTTGCCAGCACATGCGGCTATTTAGTATACATTTAGTATATATTGTTCCAGAATAATAACACACATTATTGTTTTAAATAGAACAGCATGTACATTTTTGCATATGATATTTAATTGTGAATAAAAGAGCCAAAGCCGCATGTTAGTAGCTTTATTGGTTACAGCTGATTGGAAGTGAACAATTAAAAAAAGTGCGTTATGATATCGAATTTTCATTAAATGCTTCAAATTTGGATAACTCAATGTGCTATAAGCCTAAAAAGTTAAGATTTGGTTTATGGTACGGCCTTTACCAGGGCAACATACGTTCCGAATTTCAATAAAATATTTTTGTTATTTTTTGAGAACAATTTTTTCAGAAAAATTTATTATTTTTTTTCAGAAAAACTGGTCCGACCGCGCTGGCTGTTAGACTTGTCTGCCAAGTTTCGTTCAAATCAGTTTAATATGTTTTGAATTATCGCTTTTTCGCTCGGATACATATATACATACAAACACACACACATAACACATACACACACACACACACAAATATATATTTTGACGAAATATGGTACGTATATAGGTTATACTTCTAACCAAATTTTGATGCCTGCTTGCCTTAAAAAAAGACATGTTGCTTTTAGAAATGTTTTTATTAAAATTCACTACCATAACGCACTTGCTGCCTCCAGACTTTTTGCTGTTCAAAATATTTATTACCTGATGAATTACCCACTAGTGTTGGTTAAGCGGAAGTCATTTAAAGTGCTTATTATAAATCCTTTTGTTCTTATATAAAAGTGGTCATTAATAATTTTTCACTTTCTTACCTGTTTATAATGGTTTTGGGAAATACTAAAAATGTCCTTTTGGGCTTCTTACTCAAACCGCAAAAGTTTATTCTTATTGCTTCTAGTAAATTCTACAATAGAAATATTTACCTGAATTTGACGACTTATGATAATTAGTCCCTATAAATAGTCGTGTCGAAGCCCTTGATTTAACAGTCTTCAGTCATCGAGAGCCACAAGCAAGTGTTTTTAAGAGTTACAAGAGTTCTATTTAACATTTCTTAAGGTTAGTAAATGGTACCTAATAGTAATAGTGAAATTCAACTAACAATCTTTTTTGTGCTAAAAATCTAAACTAATAGCTTTAATATTTGTGTTCTTAATTACTATAATACCTTTCTTATGTATTCTTTTTCTACTGTTTATTTTAACGAGTCAAAATTATTTGTTATTATAGAATATGGAAAAGTCATTTCGTTACTTGTCAGAGTGGTTCATAAGTTTATGACCAAAAAAACAAAGATCCGACAATACAGAGAAAGACACCTACCAAAATTCAACAACAACCGAAAAAAGTTTGAACAAACACAACCAATTACCAAATTGCCAAACAACTGGTCGCGGCGATCACTAACTGGTGTCGATGGGCACCAATTGACATTATTTTTCCAGCACACTTAAAATTTAGTAGATATAGACAACCCACAATCTCCGATGAGGAATTTGATTTGGAGATCGCGAAATTAAAGCGCTAGGCTCAAACTAAAGCAGACCTTCAAGATCAATAATTTATTGATGCGAATATTCAAAAACACAAAGGTTTCACATAGCGAAGATCGGAAAATGCTAATTCTATTTTATTGCTGTAACGTAACACCTGGATGTAGATACATAAATTAAAATGGGGTTTCATAAAAGTCAGATATTCAAAAGCATCCTCCGAGGATGCTGCCAAGCAAGGAAATCGGTTTAGTCGTGGACGGCCCGCTTGGGAGGCTCTCGGGAGGGGGGTATGAGGTACAGGGCTATGCGGACGACATTGTCATCATAGTCCGAGGAAAGGTCACAGAGGCAGTGTGGGAGCGTATGCAGTCTGCACTGAAAGTGGTGGAAGGGTGGACGGTTGATCAAGGGCTCGGGGTGAGCCCCGAGAAAGCAACCGTCGTGCCGTTTACGAGGAGGAGGAAGTGTGAAAGCCACAGAACTCTCACTCTATACGGTAGGAGCGTTCCAATGGCCAGGGAGGTAAAATATCTTGGGGTCGTATTGGACTCTAAGCTAGCCTGGAATGGTCACATTGGAAAAATACTGCGTAAGGCAGTCATGACCTTAGCCGTCACTAGGCGGCTATATGGAAAAACGTGGGGACTAAGACCTAGTATGGCCCACTGGCTGTACACAAGGGTGGTCAGACCATCGTTAACATATGCGGCACTGGTCTGGTGGCCTAAGGTGACACAATCCAGTGCCAAACAAAAACTAGGCAAGATCCAAAGGATGGCTTGCCTAGGCATCACAGGGGCCATGTCTTCAACCCGAACAGCCGCCATGGAGGTGTTGCTGGATCTACCCCCCCTACACTTAGTTATTATGGGAGAGGCCAGGCTAGGACTATACAGACTAGCCTGCAATGGTAGACTGAAGATCAACCCAGGCTTCAGGGGCCACTGCAAAATTCAGGAGATCGTGAAGGAGCCCATGCTTGAAATGAGGTCAGACTTCGCGAGCCCGCGAATGTGCAGGGAAAACAACTTTACAGTGGAAATCCCTGATCGCGAGGCATGGCGGGAGGAGACGCCGGGCATACCACGGGACGCGCTCGTCTGGTTCACGGACGGATCTGGCGGGGAGCGTGGGACGGGGGCAGGTGTTTACTCGGAAGGACCGAGGGTAAGTCATAGTATTTCCCTCGGAGCCCATGCAACGGTGTTTCAGGCCGAGATGTACGCCATCCTGCACTGTGTGCGGGAGAACAAGAGGAGGGGCTACACCAACAAGCGGATCCTCATAGCCACAGACAGCCAGGCAGCCCTTAAGGCACTAAGTAGCCCACGGGTAAATTCCTGGCTGGTGAATGAGTGCCGAGACGAGACGAGCGACCTGGCTGGGCAGAATGAGGTGACCCTCATCTGGGTGCCGGGTCACTCGGGGGTCAAAGGCAATGAAGAAGCTGACAGTCTCGCGAAGAGAGGGTCAGCAGAACCATTTATGGGACCAGAACCGGCTCTGGGCGTGTCAAAGAGCACTGCCAGGGGAGCCATTAAGTCCTGGGTCAGAAACCAACACAAGGTGTACTGGGCGGACTGTCCAGGGTTCAGACATGGGAAGTCAATAATTGACGGACCCAGTTCAAAGAGAGCTGTGGAGCTGCTAAACCTTAGCAGAGGACAGCTCAGAAACACAACAGGTCTCTTGACGGGACACATGGCCGTCAAGAAACACCTGCATAAAATGGGGCGGTTCGAAGGGGACCTTGCATGCAGACTTTGCGGCGAGGGGGAGGAATCAGCCCAGCACATCTTGTGTGAGTGTATAGCTCTGGACCGGAAAAGACAACTGATCTACGGTCACTCTAGACCGGAGACAGAGCAATATAAAACTTCACCCTACCAATCGCTGTGCAGACTAGTTCAAGGCACAGTGATTTTGGAATGGGTGGAGTAAGACTAAGGGTATGCACAATCAACCAAGGGTTGCGGTGCTATCGGGGCGGCAAGGCCGCGGACGAGCCCTGAGGGAACAAAAAAAAAAAGGAAATCGGTTACAGAACCATGAAGAACATCTAGAAAAAGTTTCAGGAAATAACTGAAGTTGCCAGCACAGGCGGCTATTTAGTATACATTTAGTATATATTGTTCCAGAATAATAACACACATTATTGTTTTAAATAGAACAGCTTGTACATTTTTGGATATGATATTTAATTGTAAATAAAAGAGTCAAAGCCGCATGTCAGTAGCTTTATTGGTTCAATACTTACAGCTGATTGGAAGTGAACAATAAAAAAAGTGCGTTATGATATCGAATTTTCATTAAATGCTTCAAATTTGAATAACTCAATGTGCTATAAGCCTAAACAGTTAAGTTTTGGTTTGTAGTAAGGCCTTTACCAGGGCAACATACGTTCCGAATTTCAATAAAATATCTTTGTTACTTTTTGAGATATTTTTTTCCAGAAAAATCACTTTTTTTTCAGAAAAACTGGTCCGACCGAGCTGGCTATCAAACTTGTCTGCCAAGTTTCGTCCAAATAAGTTGAATGAGATTGTTTCGTGTGGCTGCTTATAAATTTACATATAAACGATAAAGCAACTCAGCCAGCAAAATAGGATCCAAATTTCTACAAACACCAGAAAATGCGACCCCTTTTTGATAAGCAGTCAAAATCAATTTTTGATTCATCCGCGCCTAATAAACACCAACATATTAACGAATCAACAATTCGCTATAAAGGAAGAAGCAGTATACGCCAATACATGCCAATGAAGACTAAGTGAGTGGTGGACGTGCCGCCACCTAGTTGCGGAACCAAGTAGGATGTTGTCACGCCAGCTCCAACTAACACAAAGTGTTAAAAAAATTGAAACCGTATACAACCAACTAACAATTCAGTAAATTGTCAGCCCTGGCCCATTTCTACCCTAATATAGGGACAAAGTATGTAAGGCTAGATGCATTCTCGCAACAATTAGAACCGTAGACCGCTGGCGTGACAACATACTACTTGATTTCGCAACTAGGTGGCGGCACGTTCACCACTCACTTAGTGTTGAAGGGCTGGCTACTATAGCCGTATTACTTTATAGGTGTATTTTCGCTGCAATTAATATGCCGCACTGAAGAGCTCTAATGAGAGCGAAACCGGTCTTCGGTTCTAATTGTTGCGAGAATGCATCTAGCCTTACATGCCAATGAAGCTTGTAAAAAGAGGCTCCGAAGTCTGGCTGCGTAGTGATGAAACATGCTATGTATCACAATTTCAAATTTATACAGGTAAAGTTGAAGCTGAAAAATCGTTAGGAGAACGAGTCGTGAAAGACCTGTCTAGGAGATTAGATGGAAAAAATCATGGGTTATATTTTGATTATTTCTTTGATTCTGTATCTTTACAAAAATACTTGCTCTGTGACAAAATATACACTTGCGGAACTGTCCAAAAACAACGTAAACAAATGTCAAGTACGTGATGATAAGCTGCTGAAACGTAGTAATTCAGATTACCGAGTTTCCACACGTAAACTTGTCGCTGTAAAGTGGATGGACAAAAATCTTGTATTATTTCTTTATAATTTTCACGATCCTACAAATTGGAAACTGCATCGAGGAGACAAAAAGACGGCTTTAGAGACGTTGCTTGCCCATCAATTGCCAGCGACTATAACCGCCACACAAGATACGTAGACAGATTCGACGTGTTCAAGTCATTGTATGAAATTCATCGAAAATCAAGAAAATGTATGTTTTGGTACTTCGTAGATGCTATACTCGTGAATTCTTATATTATATTCAAGGTCAGATTGTCAAATAACATGACGTTGAAGCAATTTCGGCCCTCTGATGGATATTCAAGCGTGGCCGAAAAAGTACGAAAACACCGTTGAATAAATTCAAAACAAGGACACCAAGAACTGTTTCTATGTGTTTCACCAGAAGTAGATTTCGCCAAGTAGTTACCTGAACTAACCATGTTAATTTTTTTTTGCATCATAGAGAATTATGTTCTTCGTTATTTTTTTTAGAGAATTTACATTAAGAAAATTCACTTTCAGAGAGGTGTCGATGGTGAGACTTTCGGAAAATTTCTTCAAATGAGCGCGATTTAGGGTCTCTGGAACCTATTTCCATGGTCAGTTAAAATGTTTATATATATATATATATATATATATATATATATATATATATATATATATATATATATATATATATATATTATATATATATCCAACCGACAACTCAAAAAATACTTCACTGATTTGGACCGAATTTGGAAAATACGCTTATTTTACTAATGGCTTGGATGAGTTCGTTCATCAAATCTTAACGGCCAATTTTTGTTAATAAAAAATTAAAAAATATTTTTTACAACGCAATATCTCTCAAATTGTCTAAGTGATTGAAACGAAGATTTACAACTTAAAAGAACATAGACCGACGTGGTTGTGTACCAATTTTCAAGTTATTTGATTAAAGGAAAATAAAGTTATTCGAAATTAATAATAAAATAATCCTCAACATCACTTCAGATTCTGTAATACAATATCTACAATGTTGGACAAATATAGATGACGTTATCTGTACTCCTATGCTATTTAAATAAATCTTAGATAAAAATCTAAACAATGGAAGTTATTGCAAGATGTCAGACTGGAGAATATTGTGAGAGATACGACAGGGACGCCATCTCGGTGCAGGACCAGGTAGTATGTTGTCACGACAGCTCTGGTTTACACAAAATTTTATAGACAGACACTATGTACAATGTACAACTAACTAACAATTTTGTAAATTGTCAACCTTGGATCATTTCTTTCCTAAGACCGGGAGAAAGTTTGCGCCCAAAAGGGCCAAATTTTAGCATGCGAATGTATACTAATAAATACTTTTTTTATTAAAGTGATTCAATTGGTTTAATGATATCTTGTTCAAAACGTATGAAATCTGTGCACTATTGTTTCTCCAAATGTCGAAATAAAACATAAATAAACATACATTCATCAAGTTGGATTCGATCGCGTAACCTTCTGCTTAGAAGACAACGACGCTGTCTGCGCCATGTAAGCACACGTCAGCTAATGTTTTGTTTACATTATACTCCAGATCGTCTTCATGCCCGGGATATTATATTCGAAGTATACGTAACAATTAATTACAGAATTAGTAGAATTACCATTGAAACACATCCCACCACTGTTTCGGTCTTATATGACGTCTTATGTTTGAGTTTAAAGATGAAAGAAACTATTTTAGAATTATTTTTATAGATACTTGGCTTGATTTTGTTTACATTTCTACTATATTACGCGACAGGATAATATATATATGCTGCGCTAAAGTGTATTTTAATAATTGATTGAATCCCCCAGTTAAATAACAATCACTTGAAAAATTTTTGATTTCATGTCGTCTGTCATTTTCCATAATTGCGGCCGAGATTTCACGATTTTTGCTTCGGGTAGTATGTTTTATGCCTGGTGTATATTCAGTTCGGTTACCGTTGATGTATCGTTTATACCTTTTGTATGAATCAATCTACGCGTAGCAGTTATCTACTCTGTCTGTCAGGCATTGGAATTTAACCACTAAGTCGTTTTAACGCATGGCTTTGAGATTTTACTTTTAATATGGAAAAACCTCTCAATATTGTGTACCAAATTACTTAAAATTCACAACATAGGTTTATTTGCACTATTTCTAGCCACATGTAAAGTCTCATTCCAGTTACTCTAATACTTACAAAAATATAGCGTTTTCAAAAATATTTTTGTATATTTTTGGGGGAAAAATGTGTGTTACAGCTAATATACGAACTCGTCCGCGGTTTTAATACAAGGAAAATATGTGCCAAGTTTCGTTCAAATCAGTTGAGTATTTTTGAGTTGTCGCGCGGATGCATACATACATATATATATATATATATATATATATATATATATATATATATATATATATATATATATATATACAGTGTGGAACAGCCAAATGGAATAAATTCGATAACGGATAAATGAGGACGTGTTGGGAAAAACGCTTGGACACGTCGATTTGTATTTTTAACTGCGCATCTTTTTCAAGAAAAAAAATTTATTTAGGGTGCGTCATGTGAGAGTGGCCAATACCAACTTTCTTATTTTAAATACAAGCCCCTGTATATTATTAATTTTTTGGATTCTTCAGAAAATTATAGACATAATTCATGTACAATGTCCTATACCTATCTTCAACTGTTTCGGAAATATTAAGTATTTTCAGATTTATTACAAAAATTAACATTAAAAATAGAAAATTATTTTATTTCACAAATTCTAATAAGAAATACTGATTATTTCTTAATAATTTAAAAAAACAAAAAAAAATTAATGTCAATGTAGTAAATGTTCAAAATGCTCGCCACGAACATCTTGGCAACATGCTAATCTGGTATAGAAATGTCTTCTAACATTACTCAACATCTCAGACGTGACTGATCTAATCGCAAGCGTGATTCGTCTTTTTAAGTCATCTAAGTTGAGGGGCTTAGTTTTGTATACAATACTTTTGACATATCCCCACAAAAAGTAGTCTAATAGCGACAGATCAGGAGATCGTGCTGGCCATTCTATCGATCCGCGCCTCCCTATCCACCGATTTGGAAAAATTTGGTTCAGGTACTGCCGGACATTGATTTGGTAATGGGGCGGTGCTCCATCTTGCTGAAACCATATTTTATTGGCAGGAACTTGTGGGTTTGCTGGATCTGGATATAAGTTTGTCAAAGTTGGCACGACATTATTTTGGAGCAGTTCTAAATATTTATCCCCATTCAAGTTGCCATCAATGAAAAAGGGACCTACGATATGATTTCCAACAATTCCTGCCCAAACATTAACTTTTTCAGGATATTGCGTATGTTCCTCTCTCATCCAATGAGGATTCTCATTAGACCAATAGCGGCAATTTTGACGATTAACATGACCGTGAAGTGTAAATGTGCTCTCATCAGAAAACAAAACATCTTCTAATTGGATCACATTGTTATCTAACATTGCCATCATTTGTTCACAAAAATACGTTCTCCTATCGAAATCGTCCTCCATGAGCTCCTGAGTTGGTATCATTTTATAGGGATGCATTTTACTTTCCTTTAATGTTCGAAAAATTGCTGTGTGGCTAACGTTGAATAGTTGGGCTGCTTGTCGACAAGAAGTATGTGGGTTTTCTTGAAACTCAAGCGTAATATCCAATTTCGTATCATCACTTACTGCATTGGCAGCTACTTTTTTTATCTGTCTCACATGACCAAGCTCGCGAAACTGCTTTTCTATTTTGCTAATTGTTCCTTGGGATACAGGCGGCAAATTTGGAAATTTTTCGTGAAATAAGCGAGACACTTCCATCTGTGTCCGTGTGTTATCTCCATAACCAATCATTTGTAGAATGGTTATTTTGTGCATTTCTGTTAAATGAACCATTTTTCTGATATTATTACGTACAGTTAACGAAATTCAAACGACAATAGCACTGACACTAATCACTACTGTCATGCAGGCAGACAACAAGTTGCTAAGGCTACGAGTTTTATACGAACAGAAAGAAAACTGTTTTTGTTTTTGTTTCATTTCATATCAGTAAAAAGAAACGCAGGAATGGTTTTTGTTTACTTTCTCATTATCAAGAGCTGAATGGGAAATAAGTATTGAATGCAATGTAGCGAATTTGTGAAATAAAATAATTTTCTATTTTTAATGTTAATTTTTGTAATAAATCTGAAAATACTTAATATTTCCGAAACAGTTGAAGATAGGTATAGAACATTGTACATGAATTATGTCTAGAATTTTCTGAAGAATCCAAAAAATTAATAATATACAGGGGCTTGTATTTAAAATAAGAAAGTTGGTATTGGCCACTGTCACATGACGCACCCTATATAATTTTTTTTTCTTGAAAAAGATGCGCAGTTAAAAATACAAATCGACGTGTCCAAGCGTTTTTCCCAACACGCCCTCATTTATCCGTTATCGAATTTATTCCATTTGGCTGTTCCACACTGTATATATATATATATATATATATATATATATATATATATATATATATATATATATATATATATATATATATATATATATATATATAAACATATAAATATTTTAACGGACCTTGGTTTTGGGTTCTAGGGACCCAAATTCGCGCTCATCTGTAGAAATGTTTTAAAAAGCTTTTCATCGTGACCTCTCTATTGGCGAATTTTTCTTAATGAAAATTCGCGAAAAATAGTTCGACTGATTTTTGTACATAACTTTGTAAGATTCTATTAACATACCTGGTGACATATTTTCCCAATTAATATAGTTTATGTTAAAATCCTTATGTTTAGTTTCTTCACTACCAGTCTTTTTTGTCTCGCAGCTTGTATCATGGTTAGGCTTAGATTTCGTGGAATAGTCAAAAGCAGTATCTTCAGTTTTATGTGCTTCAGCCTTTTTCGTTACTTCACATTTATTTATTTCTGTAGTTTCTAGTTTATCTTCGGAAATGGAATCGTCTTTTTCAGGTACCTGAAATTAGGTTATTGATTGTCATTAAGAGTTTTTAAATAATACAATTTTAAAATGTTTCAGTTAGAGGTATAAAATAAATATCAGATTCATGCAAACATTCGTAGCTTTTTTGGCTTCCATTGCAAGGCTGCCTGTTCTTGCGCATATCGAACATGTTCAAAAAAAGTGACAACTCAAAAATTACAATTCCTGAGTTAACTCATTAAACTCAAGTAAAAAAACTCGGGACGCAGCAAGTGCGTTATGGTAGTGAATTTTTATTAAATGCTTCAAATTCAAATAACTCAATTTTCTATAAACTTAGAGAGTTTAATTTTAATACGTAGTAAGGTTTTTCCTAAGGCAAGATATCCACAAAATTTCATTAAAATAACTTTGTAATTTTCGGAGAAAAACATTTTTTTCGAAAGAAAATTTAAAATTTGAATAACTCAATTTTCTCTAAACTTAGAAAGTTGAATTTTGGTACGTAGTAAGGTTGAGGCAACATATATAGTAAATTTCATTAAAACAGCTTTGTTACTTTCGGTGAAAAAAATTTTTTCGAAAGAAAACTCAAAATTTTTCCGGAAAACCCCGTCTGATTTTTCTGGATAACGAACTCATCCAATTAATAAAAGACAGGCACTTGCCAAATTTCATCGAAATCGGTTAATTATTTTTTGAGTTATATATATATATATATATATATATATATATATATATATATATATATATATATATATATATATATATATATATATATATATATATATATATATATATATATATATATATATATATATATATATACAGGGTCGCTGATAAGTCTGGAAACGGTCGATTATCCGGGAAAATATACAAGGTGTCGAAAAAAGTTTTATACAAAAGTTTTTGGGTTCTTCAATGTCTACTAGGCGGTGATAATTTCATTTATACAGGGTTGGTCATACAGGCGTGGCACACCAATATTAATTTTTTTTTAATGGAACACCCTATATATTATTCGATATTTCAATCCTTCTCTTAATTTTGAGCAACATTTATGAGAAGCATAATGTACCTAAACTCAATCGTTTCCGGGTAAAAAAATAAATAAAAATAAACGCTACTGTTTTTAAAATCTATTGGATGAAGAACAAAAATAAATGAAAAGTAGAATATCTCTTGAAAACAATCTGTGAGTGTGAAAAGAACCGGTTGCGATGTTTTTAACATTGTTTGGAATCCCAAGATAAGATAAGATGCCCATAAGAAACGCAGTATTATTCTTTTGTTTTAAAATGTTTCCAGGACAACGAATGTCAAACATTCATTCAGTGTCAACAGTTTTGAAACATTAGTAATTTAGTGTCAACAGTTTTTGTGCAAAATGGCAAGTTTAAGTGAAACCGAACGTATCGAAATTTTAATGATGATAGGGTACGGTGATAGAACACGAAGTTTTGCTCAAGTGGTGATTATGTTCAATGAGTTGCATCCTGAGCGGGAATCGATCTCTAAATCCACAGTTTCGAAAACTTTGCATCGTTTTCACGAAACTGGCGGTATCAAGGATAAACCTAGAACTGGAAGGCCAGT
The DNA here is from genome assembly GCA_964006375.1 of Tillus elongatus. NCBI lineage: Eukaryota > Metazoa > Arthropoda > Insecta > Coleoptera > Cleridae > Tillus > Tillus elongatus. The sequence goes on from OZ023268.1 coordinate 36,416,213, forward strand.
AACCGTTACAAATGAAGAAAATTCTTTGAATGTAATATTGGATGTGGTGGAAAATCCGAAAACATCGGCACAGCAATTGGCTTTAAATCACAATATGAGTCGATATTCAATTCAAAAGATTACGAAGCGAGAAAAGTTCCTTCCATATAAAATTCATTTATTGCAAGAACTGAGTGAAGACGATTTTGATCGCAGAATCGAGTTCTGTGAACTTATTATGGAGAAGTTACGCCAAAATTTTAACTTTGCCAACCACATTTTGTTTTCCGACGAATCTACATTTTGTTTGAATGGACAAGTCAACCGACACAACTGTAGGTACTGGTCAGACGAAAACCCACATTGGATGGAACAAATTCACACCCAAAGACCGCAAAAAGTAAATGTTTGGTGTGCTATTATTGGTGGACATATCATAGGACCTTATTTTATACACGGTAATTTGAACTCTGCTCGATATTTGACACTTTTGCAAGAATCAATTGTTCCAGACGTTAGTCGATTATTTCCGAACAATAACGACCCAAATCTACCAGCGGAAGAAATATGGTTTCAGCAGGATGGGGCACCCCCTCATTTTGGAATTGAGGTACGGGAATATCTGAATCAAACCTTTCCTGGCAGATGGATAGGGCGCAGGGGAACTATTGAATGGCCAGCTAGGTCTCCCGACATGACGCCGCTTGACTTTTTTTTGTGGGGTCATGTAAAAAATTTAATTTACCAAAATAGACCGCAGAATATTGAAGAGTTGCAAGCAAGGATTGTGCATGAAATTAATAACATTCCTCAAAACGCTCTTGTAAATGCAGTGCAATGTTTTGTTAAGCGAATTCATTATTGTCAGGAGGTCAATGGAGAACACTTTGAACATCTTATAAAATAGGATTACAAACAATGTTAAAAACATCGCAACCGGTTCTTTTCACACTCACAGATTGTTTTCAAGAGATATTCTACTTTTCATTTATTTTTGTTCTTCATCCAATAGATTTTAAAAACAATAGCGTTTATTTTTATTTATTTTTTTACCCGGAAACGATTGAGTTTATGTACATCATGCTTCTGATAAATGTTGCTCAAAATTAAGAGAAGGATTGAAATATCGAATAATATATAGGGTGTTCCATTAAAAAAAAATTAATATTGGTGTGCCACGCCTGTATGACCAACCCTGTATAAATGAAATTATCACCGCCTAGTAGACATTGAAGAACCCAAAAACTTTTGTATAAAACTTTTTTCGACACCTTGTATATTTTCCCGGATAATCGACCGTTTCCAGACTTATCAGCGACCCTGTATATATATATATATATATATATATATATATATATATATATATATATATATATATATATATATATATATATATATATATATATATATATATATATATATATATATATATATATATATATATGTGTGTGTGTGTGTGTGTGTGTGTGTGTGTGTGTGTGTGTGTGTGTGTGTGTGTGTGTGTGTGTGTGTGTGTGTGTGTGTGTGTGTGTGTGTGTGTGTGTGTGTGTGTGTGTGTGTGTGTGTGTGTGTATAACCATATAAAAATTAAACCTATTTACAAATGAACTTTAATAAGATATTATCCTGTGACAATACCTCTCTCAAGCACCCTAAAATATAATCAAAATGTGCACAGTTATATATGTTTTATTTCTTTTTCCCTTGTCTTAATACACTACATATTTTATGACAATCGATTTAATTTACTTATTTGATTTCATAAATAGTCGGTTAATAGTGACTTGGAATGAAGTAGACACCACATCTTCAAACATTGTGACGCCAAAGTGGGCATGGGCCAAAAGTTATATGACCCCGCCGCGCTTCCTTTTATACCAGATGACAAATGCTCAAATAATTACTAACCTATCAACAAATCAAATTTGTCATTGGCATAAGCTAAGTTACCGGGAAGTTAGAGGGCCGCCAGCTTTTATACAGTGGAGATGGGCGTGGGTTAAAATAAGATCTTAACTAGGGGCGCCACTTGATTGTTTAACCTCTACTCCCGGATATTCTAATAAGATGTTACTAATCTGCTTCCTTGCACAGATCCAACACAACCAAGAACTCTTGGATCACACTGGCAACTATAGCCAACCACAATCGAGCACAGGAAGCTACAAGGGAAAGGTAATTACGATAACACCAACTAAAATTCGGAACGGTATGGTCTCATAGACCCACAAATAACGATAACGGTAATGATCTTAATCTATCAACAGTCCTGAAAAGAAAACACAACCACACAAAACCAAAACATCTAAAATATGATAAAATACGGGCTTTTATTAACCTTCTTTGGCATACAAGACTTTATGAAAAGTTGTTTTAAAATTCTGATCTAAATTAATAAAAATAAAATATAAATATAAATAAGTCTCTATAATATCACAGAAATGGCTTACTACCAAATACTCAAGATCTTTACTGAATATCTATGAATGTACTACAAATATCGTTGTTCTACGGAAAATCCCACTTTTCGTGCACGCAAAGCTCACAAATCATTTTCCTCAAATATTACTTAATTACCCGATAATTACGGTAAGTGGCTTGATTAAAGATCAAGTCCCAAATAATAATCAATAAGCTGGTCTAATGCTAACAGTAAATGATAACTAATGGTACTCTCAAAAGTGAAGCAATTATATTAATAATGGTCTTATAAAAATCTGTACCATATTTAGTGACGTTAAAATAAAATACATTCGATTTGATTTTAACAAATTTAACACACATGAATATCAAAAATGTACCTTATCAAGAATGTCTCTTATCACTTTATACGTTATCACAAAACGGAAAATTCTTACTTGACAATCCTGGGCTTCTAGGCCATCTAATTATCATCAAATTCCAAACCAACCAAGGCCTCTAGGAATATGGGACTGCAACCACAGGAATAATGCAACCACGGGAATAATGCAAAAACGGTACGGCAATGCGACGACGATAGGGAAGACCTTCTTACTGAGATCTTAATTCATTCCTCCATTTAATTCAGTAGCCATATACTTTGTTCGTTACCTCAAAATTCGCTCATCCATGTGAGACTTGTCCACTCCAAATTTACGGTACGTGAATTTACCAAAGATATCGCCCACTACCATAATGCTGCCTACCACAAGGCTATTCGGCACACCAATCGCCCTACATAAAGACTTCGTCGGTACGAGAATAATATCTCCGGTACAAGAAAAATCCAGTCGGTACTTGAAATTGCTAAACGGTACTTGAAGACGCTAGGCGGTACTTGGAATGCTCCAGCCGATACAAGGAGACGCTAGCCGGTACAAGGAAATCTTCCAGCCGATACAAGGACCCTAAAAACAACAAGTAACGGGATGCTAAAGGTGTTACAGTTAAGAGAGAGAATGATTTCTTACCTCCAGAGAGGGAAACGAAATTCCACAACGGGATACGATAAATGTGGTCCTTAAATCCCCTAAACGGGTCTCTCCACAGCCTTCGGCACTAAATCCGTACATTACGACATAACCAGAAAGACTGCAGATTAAATTCTGAGAGCAACAAAACCCACAAGGGAGGATACTTAATATCCAAAACTTGCTCCTCAGACGGAACCACGTGTTAACTCCACAAAAATTACCAACGAACTCTCCCTCGAAACTTCCAGCACATTCATATCTCCGACTCGAAAACACAGGTGCTGCTACATCCTTCGCTCTCTCTCGCATCACATACGTCTCCAGCCATCTATCCTCTTCCACATGCGGACCCTTTCCGAACTACGGCCACGTCACGCAAGCGTGTAAGCCGGCCCGATATACCAGGGGTAATACAAATATAAATAATTTACGAAAGATCTAAATTCGATTCATTATACGAGGAATATCCAGAAGAATTAACCACAGTTTCGCCAATAATTCTTTTTACAAAGCAGGGGAGGAACCACAAATACGTCCAAATTAGCTCAGATGTTTAGCTATCCAAATTATACCGTTACAACATATTAAGAGAATATGAGTAAATCAACAGCAACTTGGAATGAATTCGGTCAGTCCCCCAGCCACGTGGTTAAAAAACACTGGCTGTATGAGTGGTTACAACTCTACCTCTAAATAAAAGGACTGTAACAGCGGCAGAAGCAGAAGACAATGGAAGCTGTGTGTATTCGGAAAGAAACTATTGACTATTAAGAACAACAATTGACTAAAAACGCTGCGAGTTGTAAGGAAAAAAATAATTATACTACAGAGGTGATAAATGATAATAAATTACAATAGGGTTATATATAATCGTAAATGCTTCCAATGATTAACAATCAGTGAATTCAGTATTATTGACATTTCTCGGAAACTTAAAAATGAATTTCATGAGTCAATAAGAGAAGCATTGACTAACCAACAGCAACCACATACTTATGATTTAACTACAGAGGTGATAAATGATAATAAATTACAATAGGGTTATATAAAATCGTAAATGCTTCCAATGATTAACAATCAGTGAATTCAGTATTATTGACATTTCTCGGAAACTTAAAAATGAATTTCATGAGTCAATAAGAGAAGCATTGACTAACCAACAGCAACCACATACTTATGATTTAAACATAAATGTTTCAAATTTGAATAGGTCAATTTTCTGTAACCCTAGAAAGCTGAATTTTGGCACATAGTTAGGTATTTCCCAAAGCAATATGTAGACCAAATTTTATCGAAATTTTCGGAAAAAAAATTTTTTTTTGAAAGAAAACTCAAAATTTTCCCGGAAAACCCCGTCCGATTCTCCTGGCCAACGAACTCATCCAAGCCATTAATAAAAGAAAGGCACTTGCCGAGTTTCATCTAAATCGGTTAATTATTTTTTGAATTTTCAGACGGATACACACACACACACACACACACACACACACACACAAATATATATATATATATATATATATATATATATATATATATATATATATATATATATATATATATATATATATAAAAATTCAAACTGACCCCGGATATGGGTTCTAGGGGTCCTAATTCGCGCTCATTTGAAAGAATTTTTGCAAAGTCTCACCATCGATACCTCTCTATTAGTGAATTTTTTTAATAAAAATTCACTAAAAGGTTAATTTTTTACTCTGGAATACTGTCACAAATATCGCAAAGAAAATAATCAATTATGAAGGCATAAAAAGTCTCTACGTCTATATAAATATCAGTCCTATTTGATGGTAGATGACTCCAGTTACACATTTCCAGTACATCAACTGTAAGAGACACTGTGCCCATATGTTCCTAAAGTTTTGATTGGTTGAGGGTCACGTGGAATCAGCGAAGCTATATTACAACCAGATATTTTATTTAACTTATGTGGCAGAAGTAGTGTTGTAGTGCATAAAAGTGTTATCAGTATTTGAAACATCATAGTGCCTACCCACTAAGCATGGTAACTTACAAATGCTTACCGCAACGTTAGATAATTTACCATTAAGCAAGTTAAGCTTGCAACATTTCTAAATCTTTGCAGCCAAAAAACCAATCCAAACCTACAAATGAAACTTTAACGTAACTTTCAAATATAATATCTCCTTTGCCGGCTTGTTGTTTTTCTCCATTTGTAAGCTCACGTAAAGTTACAATTGTAATGTTTCTAAAAGTTTGTTTTGATTTGTAAACATTTATTTGAATTCCCTCCGTTTTCGTGATCGTGTATGCTCGATCGTATGTCATCGTCGTCCAATAGCAACATAGCAACGCCAACGCCAACAGCGAACTGACTCTGACAAAGCGCCCGGCATTAATGATTAATGGCGGTTTGTTGTTTATATTTTTTATGATTTCATCATCATAAGTTGTTATTTGAACTATGTCTATTTATTTTTCTAATTAAGTAATTCGTTGTCTGGAGTGTAGATAATGAAACATGGAGTATGAGTATATCGACAAACATGTCAGGTGAAAATCCCTAAAACAGCGATATACTAAATACATGTATGAATTCAATAAAATTAGTCACTTTTCTGTAGCATAATTAAATTTTGGTATGGCGCTATTAATGATTTATTCTAAAATGGCTGCATTTATATGTTTGTTTCTTTTTATGAAATATACTCAACGAAAAAGGAAACCTAATTGCTAAATACGAATTTTGTTATGTCCTTAAAAGCAGCCTGGAGATGTCTTACCTGGTCAGACCAATTCATTTTAAAACTTTAAATATGATTGACCTATTGAAGAATGAGGCTTATCCAGAGCAATCGACATCATAAGGAACACATTACAGTACAGTACCCATCAAGTTGCCAGGATTGCTTATTTTGCACGTTGTCGCAGTATCCTATCGTATGGAACATTCATATGGGTTAACTCGTCAGCAGCGGAACATGTGTTTATCATACAAAAAAGAGCGATAAGGACATTGTGTGCGTAGGTCCAAGAAAAAGCTGCCCTGATATGTTCGAGGCCAATGGGATACTTAGGTACCCTCCCAGCCATATTCTTCTTCAGTATATGTATTCAAAATATCCAGTGAATGATGAAGCTCGCAACATCAATACCAGGTGGAGGCATGAATTAAAAATACAGTTGCACAAAAAGGAGAAAACAAAGCAGATGTTTGATTAATTGGGGATCAAATTCCTCAATTTTCTACCTATGTTATTAAGATGCTCTCACTAACAAGATTACAGTAGGCACTAATGGATGTTATAAAACAAAAACCAAGGTGAAAGAATTTATTGGTGCTCTAAATTAATGTGTATAGTGTTACATACCACTTGTATTCATTCTTTGTAGTGTATCTGTCGGTGTGTGTGAGTGCGGTAGGCAAAAGCTTTGGAAGGCAAGTTCCACTAGCCACAGACTTTTTTATATATACGTAATTCATTGTAGTCATAATTTTGCTTTACTTTAACTCAATGTTTCTGAATGTACATAGACATTGACGGTACTATACTTACTCGATAGGGATAGTTAAGACATATGCGTGAACACTTTCAGAGACTGTCGCCATATTTAAGCTATTTTCACATTGAAGTTGTATTCATTTCCCTGCCCTTGATTTATCCATTGCATATTCTTACGTTTGCTTAATTAGACTTTCTCTAAAATCGAAATGAACACAACATTTTAGATATTTCTTTTTTCACAATAGTATTTGATATGTTGACTTTATTTTATGTCACATATATTACCACATATTTTAGAAGCTAAAAAAATCCCCCCTCTCAAAATAAGTAATGCTACTTCGTTTTTGTTATTGGTGTTTCACACGTTTTCCTAGACGACTAAGAGTTATTTAGTAAAACAATATCAAAAACAATTAATTGGTATTCATTTAGAAAAAAATAATTTTTGAAACCGATCAATTAATAACGATATCACGAGTTTAAGTTATCTATTTTGTCGCTGCGTTTTGACTAGAACTGCATTTTAGGCTAAACATAGACACTCGCTATATGTCTTAACTATTTCTATCTAGTAACTATAGTCGGTACTTATAAAGACAGTGATTTACCATGTACATTTGATGGTCAATAAAGACTATATATCTATCTATCAGCAGAAATGAAATGTGTTGTAAGTCTTTAATTTTTTTTTAATGTAATAAAGATTTTATTCTAATTAACATTGTCTTAAGTCGTTTTTTACAGTTTTACAAGAAATATATATTATGTATAAATACACCTATACCCATATTCAGTATTAGTTGGTAACTTGAAATAAATTCAGTTAATCAAATAGTTTCTTTTTTTCAAAAATGCTTGGACACATTGGTTGGTATTTCAAGTTGCAGTCTTTTAAAAAAGCCATACAGTATGTCCCATATTTGAAAAATGACTTCATCGATAATTTCTTTAAATCAATGAAAAAACCCTACGTTTTTGTTGACTATTTTTAAAGTTCTTGTATGTGAAGTTGTAGAAAACCAGCAGATTAAAAATTTTTATTCATTGATAACTACACAATCTTTTTTCGTGCTTTCAGCTCAAGATTTATAATAAAAATTTGAAATTTGGTGGTTTTGTATCGCTTGATGTGTACTTTAAAAATAGTCAACAAAAAGCTAAGGTTGTCATTTAAAAATTATCAATGACATTGTATAATACATTTTTGAAAAGATTGTAACTGAGAAAATTATCTGACTCTGGGTATTTAAAAAAAAGCTGAAGTAGATTAATTGGAATTATCCCAAGTTACAAACTTGCACTGTATATATATATATATATATATATATATATATATATATATATATATATATATATATATATATATATATATATATATATATATATATATATATATATATACAATTGCAGATAAGTTGCAAATGTAAGTTTAAATTTTACAACTTTGCTAGGCCCTTTTTAAATTGAAGCTTGCTGTAAGGTAACATTTGTAAGTATAAAGAAAGTTTGTAACAGCTCACTACAGTAAACTTGCAGTAAAGTTACAAAACAAACACTTACATATGTAATGTAAAGTCACTGGGGGGAAGCTTTGCCATTTGTAACAAACTTGCAGGCTTTCTGCAAGTAATCTATCAAATTTACACTTGCTTTGGAAAATATTCTGCAATGTTAATGCAATATTACCTTGCTCAGTGGCTATTATTGACTATGAAAGTGTTCACCAAGTGTTTTTAGAAATGTGCAAATAGAAAAGGTGAGAATTCTTATCTAAATATGACAAACATCATGAAATTTTAATCAGCAGGAATTTTACCTTTTACCCGAATTTTCTCAAAGGCAGAATTTAGAATATTCCTTGCACAATGTTTGTACAAATTTTGATACGCCTCAATCTCCTTTAGGTATTTGATGGGCGACAGTTGTTATACGCCTCGCTTTGCGAATAGTGACCTAACAGCTGTACCTCGTGCTTACTGAGAGATAAACACAGTTCGCATATATCCTTATATACCGGGTGTTTTTCAAAAGTGGCTCACCCCAATAACTTTTGTAGATAAAATAATGCAATTTGGTATGTTAGTACATGACATAAATCCTGATTTATTGACGTATTCAATTGTTTTCGGTCACTTCCGGTTTCACCGGGAATGTCTGCAACTTTTGATTTTTAAATTGGACCTTCAGTGTTTTTTTAAGTATATCTGACATTCTGAATACAATGCCACCCCATATGCCAACTTTTGACATTTTCGCGTAAAAAATTATAATATGTTAAATATCAATATAGAGTGCTATGATTATGTTAAAACCATTATTAGTGAATTTTCGTAGAAAAAATTCACTAATGGGGAGATCCCGACTTTTGAAGTTTAAAATTTTTTTGCAAATGAGCGCAAACTAGAACCCATATCCGGGGTCTGTTTCAATTTTTATATCAACTAGGCTGCAGCGCGTTCAGAATTCCTGTGTGAGGCTGGTGTATGGATTGCGCAAGTTTCAGCATATCTCTAGTAGCTTTAAAGACTTGAACATTTTGTCACTCCAAAAGCGAAGAAATCTTCATTGTATATGTCTTTATCACAAGGCAATACAAGATCGGACCCCCCTATCTTTATAATAAAATTAAATTTAGAACTGACATCCACAGTCTCAACATCCGAAGGGAACGCTGACAATTCCACGGCATAAAACCGAGCTGTTCAAAACATCTTCTTCTTATAATGTAGCGAATCTTTATAACAAGGTTCCCGATTGTTACAAGTCACTATCAATTGTTGCTTTTAAACGAAGGTTGAAGGGGTTGCCGCTGGAGGGAAGCTTATAATCTTCTGTGGCTGCAGAGTTTGTTTGTGGCCTGGATGTCTGCTGTTTTGTAGTATAGACAATATGTGTGTACCTACGTAATTCTACCAATGTTTTTTTCTTGTTTTTTTTGTCTCTTTTTATTTATACTTTTTCCTGCTAATTATAGTTACAAACATGTATTTTTTCTTACTTGTTAATATTAGTTAGGTTATTTCTTCTTTTTTGTCACTCTATTTGTTTTTTGTTTGTTTATTTCATGAGTTTGTAAATAGTCACTACCACCGTTTAATTGTGTTACATTAAGGATCGGTTGAGTGACTGAACAGAAATATTTCTGAACTCTACCGTTTGACATGTAGCTTAATTGTCAATAAAAGCATGTTATTGTTATTATTATTATTATTATTAATTATCACTGATTTAAGGTCTTTACATGGCACAGCGGTTCAAGTAGACTGGTTGCAATTTACAATAATAAAAATGGCGGAAAATAGAGGTATAAACTCGCTGAACAGTGAAGAAAATTTAGCTGAAACCTGGAAGCTATGGAGATCACGATTTGAAAATAACTTAATAGCCAGTTAAGTCGACAAGAAAAGTGAAGCTACACAGTGTGCACAATTGTTACATTACATAGGAGACGAAGGCTTTAAAGTACAGGGCTTTCATTAATTCCCGAACCGCACGTGACCGGATTCTGTCTATCTCTTAAGGGAATATGATTTTCTGAGTTGGCAGTTAAAAAGTAACCAAAAGAACCACTAGACTAGGGACCCTAAAGTTACTAAATCAATTGACAATTGACACTTCAGTCCATTGGCGTTCAATTCCCTTTTGACGGTTATTTTGTATGTATATTGTGCATTTTCCAAGTTCGACCAGTGTTTACCTTCTTCAAATAATTTTCTATCTGTTGGACAATAAAAATGAACAGTTTTTATCAAAACTTAGCATTTTCATTTTCTTTGCGTTTTTACGTAAGTTAAAAGTGTAGGTATGTTAAGGTTATGTTGTTGACGATATTCGACATCGCATGGAACGAAGTCCTACCAAATCTGTTCGTCGGTAATCTGCCCAAACAGGTACATATTTGTTACATGTTACACAATACACATTCCTAAAACCGTAAATTAAAAGTTTAAATAATCGGACCTTAAATTGTTTACGTACAAAAGTTTGATATCTATACAAAATAAAAGTAATATTTTATTATGATTTTAATTTATTTTTTTAACAATCAATAACAGTAAACCATACATAAACAGACTTGCTGTTAAAAATACTAAATAATAAATACATTTAAGACATTTACTGTTTCAACTTATTATATTTTTTATAAAACCCCAAAGGAAATATGAGACAATACTGGCATCTTAGAAATTTCATTAATTCAGGTTGTACAACCGTGTATCCCGGGTTACCTAACTTAAGCGGACACGTGGGGTTCGGGAATTAGTGAAAGCCCTGTATATAGAACATTCAAGTTTGAAGAGGATCAGAAAAACAAATTAAGCAAATTGATGGATAAGTTTGAGATCATTATTTACCAAAAGAGGACGTCGCCTATTAAAGGTGTACATTTTTTTCATACAGATAGGAAGAAGGCCCAAGCATAGAGCAATTTTTCACACAAGTAAAGCACAAAGCCATGAGATGCAAACTGGATGAGCCTCAGGAGAGCCTAACCAAAACTGTCATTACCTGTGGAGTAGCCAATAATGCTATTAGAGAGAAGTTACTACAGGAAGATAAGGAAGACAAGCTAAGTTTAAAATAAACAATTCAATTTTGTCTGGTTATTGAGTCCTCAAATATAAGAAATGAGGCCATACTGTGGAAAATATATTAAAGGCTAAGAGCGTGCACCAGGTACGATCCAACGTCAGCGTCGACGCACACAGAATCAAGGACAAGTACTGCAGCGCCGCTAGAACCGCCATCCGCCCTCGAGTAGTCAAGTAGTAGTCAAGTAGCAGTCTAGTAGTAGCAGGCAAGTCAAGCCAGCAGTGAGTAACGGTATGCAAATGCAGAGTAGCTAAAGAACATGCACGCGACCGCGACTTAACTTTACGGTTAAGACGTTTGAATTTTTAAAACAATTTATTTAATACTTTGAACATTCAATACTTAATTACTTAGTTACAAGAAAAATGAATAATATAATATACTAAAATAAGACGATCAACCTACATGTGATCTAATGTCTATGCACTCGGTGTGCCAATGACTAACTCGGAACAAGAATGAACGGTTCTACCTCTGTGAGCAGCCTCTTTATAGTCTTCCCTCCAGGCGTGGCACTATGTCGCTGGATAAACAAGGAATCTGCTGATGTAGATTCTCACAGTGATATACCGTTCTACTTGCACTTTGAACCTGCATAGTTCTTGGCTCCTGTATGACGACGGCTGACTCAGCGGTTCTTATCGTGGGAAGGCGACATTGTAGCATAATGGGCCATTGTTTGGGCTCCATTTATCTCGCGATTCCTTTATATATTTTCGTATTAACCCTTAAAGAATGCAATATTAATTTCTACTGTACATTTTAATCGACAATAAAGTCTTATGTTTATCTCACTTCTTTTAACGCCACAAAACGAAATAGTAATCTTTATATGGTGCCGAGATTATTTACACATACAGGCTCAAATGTCTACGGTTCATGCCTTGAATAGGTGTTGTGGCACAAATAAGAACATAATAAAGGCATGCACTAAATTTTCAAGGTCCCATCCCATAAATAAATGCCCTGCACATGGTGCAAGAGTGCGGATTACGTAAACGGAAAAATCATTTCGCAAGATGCTGCTTCAGGAGAGGAAACGTAAACGAAGTTTTAGAAGATAGTGGAATAGAAACTGTAAGTTCTATAAACAATCTTTTCGTAGGTAGCTTAAAGGAAAGTAGTATAAATAAAGATCATTCCAATATTAGAGAACAGATAACAACGATTGTAATAAATAACCAACCTGTTAATTTTAAGATTGATACAGGAGCCCTGGTAAAAGTACTACCAAATACTATATAATGACAATACAGGACACTCCGGCGGATTTCGTGTTTCAAGAATATCAGCGCCTCTAGCGGATAGTACTGAAATTACTACTTAATTATGTACTAAGTATATCAGTTACATATTTTAAAATATCAGATTAATAAGACAGTTTTCATGTAGAGATATAGCAAATTGAGTACTGTGCTACCATTTATCCTTGAACAATTATTTATAGGTAAGTACAGATTGTAACTTAATATCCTCAGAAACAGCTTTCAGTATATTCCTATACCTACCCTTGAAATAGTAGTTTAACGACGGTTTCAAGGTAGTACTTTAAATTATGATGAAATAAAATTATGGGTAAGAGAAATTTGCATAATTATTCATGCTGAATTCATTTAGGTTTCAAGCTGATTGTTGATACAAATTCTATAACTATATACTCAGAAGATTTTCACTGTTTTGTCATGTACAAGTTTTTATATTCATCTATAATAAACCAATTGTCTAAATTAAGAATATGCCAGTAAATATACAATTCAAATTACCCGCTCAGTTGTCAGTACTTCACGCGAGGTGGCGCTAGTGTACTTGTCACAAATATTACCAATGCTAAAGCATAGGAGTGTCTCGTATTGTCATTATATAGTATTTGGTACTACCCATCATAATTTGTAAAAGGCTTAAACTAGATAATTGTAATGTCAGTAAAAAGTTTGTACTGTTTTAGAACAGTATCATTTCAATTGTTGATATTTTCAGGAATTAGCTTGCTAACTTCGCTAATAATGGCTACCTATATCAGATAATCCTTCATACTGGTGCCAATAATGAAACTTTTCTTGAGTCTGAAACGATTTTTGGTAAACGTTGAATATGGGGTACAGAGAATTTTGACATTTTCGAAATTGGAATATCAACTCCTAAATTGCCTGCGTGGTTGCCACATTTTAGTTTAAAATATTTCTGTTTCTTGATCGTCGCATACGTTTCTCTCGATTATGAAACGTTAATTTGATATAGTTCAGTTGTTTTTTAAATTGTTTAAATTAATTGCTTGTGTCTTTCCAGTGTATGCTCGATCTATATTGTTAATTAACTTGTGTATAGTGATACCAATTCTACATTTAATCTCGGGCTTCCGCCTACGCTGGGTTTGCGGACGCCCGAGAACAAAAGTAGAATTGGTATCGTCAGACGTAAATCTTAGGTTATTGCAGTTAATTTGTTAGATGTTTGATTAATGTAGCTAATTTGTTAGTACTTTTTTTCCCTCAGAGTGGAAGTTTATTTTGTTGGTATTTTGTTAACATTGTATTTGTTGCGTATTAGTGTTATTATTTTTATCATCAATAAGTCTCAGTTATCTCAACTCCCATTCCCGTTAACATGGCTGCCTCAAAAGAAATTGTTGACGTCACTCATTTAATGGCCGCTGAAGACATTCTGAGTGATTCGCAAAATTTAAGAAACATAATTAAGAACTTTTCTAGCCCTTTGAACATCTTAATATGGCTAGCAAGGAGAAAATTGATAAGGAACTGCCGGTTATGTGTGACATATAACATTTTTGTCTCCCACGCCAAGAGATTCGCAGGACAAATATCGTTGGCGGTGTAGCAGATGCAGTTCGGTTTCCAGTGTAAGAGATAGCTCTTTCTTTTCGCAAAGCAAACTTTCACCAGAGCAGTTGGTTGCTATTGTATATTGTTGGTGCAAAGACTTCCCACAAGTTAATATCATTGAAGAAGCAGGCCTTTTTGTTTCCTCAGAGACTTCTTCACGAACGGTGGTTGACTGGCGTTTTTGCAGAGAAATCTGTCAAATAGACTTATGGACCATCCACAAGTGATAGGAGGACTCAATGAAGACGGAACGTCCAAGACTGTAGAAATTGATGAGTCCTATTTTTTTCGTAGGACATATCATAGGGGGATGATACGAAAAGGACATTAGGTTTTTGGAGGCATCGAGCGAGAAAGTTGCCAATGTTACGTGGTAGAAGTAGAAGGGAGAAACGCGGAGACATTACTTTTTATTATTGAAAGGTAGATTGTTACATTAGAAGGTTTGACATGAATAGTTTGCATGATGAAGCATGAGTTGATAGAATTTTTTTAAATGTTATTTTCAGAAAATCTTTTTAACTTGGCCATCTTGCTTATGTCTCATATTTTCCTCTAACAGCCTTATTTATCTTTAGGTTTATACTTCCCGGTACAATCGTTGTTTCCGACGGATGGTCGGCGTACAGAACAATAAATCAGCTAGGAGGAGGGCTCTACGAGCATAAAGTAATCATTCATGAAGACAACTTTGTGGACCCCGAAAATAGAGATGTGCACACCCAAAACATAGAAAACTTATGGATGAGGGTCAAGAGAAAATTAAAGAGACAAGTCGGAACACCCGAAAGCCTATTCCCCTCTTACCTTCGCGAGTTCATTTGGAGGAATAATAATAATAATAATAATAATAATAATAATAATAATAATAATAATAATAATAATAATAATAATAATAATAATAATAATAATTATTATTATTATTATTATTACTTAGCGATAATTTCATCTACTTTTTTCAATAATTAATTTTCATTGAGTTTAAATCGAAACAATAACATAACGTTTTTTATTGTAGTTTAGAGTTAAATTTTTATATCCGGTAACACTGTGTAAGATTTTCCGTGATGTGACGTAATTTGAGACATGTGCACAGTTTGTCTGTACCCTATATTCAACGTTTACCCGATTTTGTTTAGGTTAATAATGATAAAAATTATTCTGAACCAAAAAATAGCTTTGTCCCCATCTATGCCAATAATGACTTTTTACCTAAATAGAGAATGCTTTTGTCCAAGTTGGTGCTTTTTCTGAATTGGAAAATGTTTTTCCAGGGTTGAAGTCAATAATTGAACGTTTCTGAGTCAGCAAATGTTTTGGATCAAACGAATACTGTCAAGCAAACAATAAAAAAATTATTGTGAAAACATTAAATCTATATTTTCTGGGTAACTAAATTATAAATTGGCAAGAGTTTTATGTAAAACCAAAGTTGAATGATATGGTTCTAGTAGAAGGATTGGTGGCAATGATAATAGTGTTCAACCAACAACCAACACCTCCTAAACAAGAAGGCCTACCGGCTGTCGAATTGACGGGCGATGAGTCATCATTAGTAGATATTATTTATTTCTCCTTCAATGATTTGTTCTATGATCAGACGATTGTAGCGTAGCGGAACATCTGTTTTGTTTTATTGTAAATATTTTAGCGAGTCTTTTTTTTCGAATTATATGTGAGTGATTTGTGAAGTAAAGAAAGATTGTAGCAAAATATTTATTTTACTGTAAATCATTTCACAAGGGTGTTTTATTCGAATTATCGTTGAGTGATTTGTGAAGTTACAGTGCCGTTCCTTTGTTGTGTACCTCTCTGTAAGGGCAATTATCCAAACGGCCCCAAAGTGAGTGTGTTCACATTCCCAAACGATGAGGAGCTCCGAAAGAAATGGTTACAAGCTAAGTGAAGATTGGAACCTGTGATGAGCACTGATAAGTACACTTGGAGAACCCAAATCACCACAACACATTTTAAAAGACCTGACGATCGTTTCACTAACCAAGTTAGCGTCATCAGAGGATGAAACATTCTAAATACTTAAAAAACTCACATCAACTTATATACCGGATCTTAGGTAAAGAGATCGCACCGAGATGAGACACTAGTCGTAGGCAAATTCCCTACTGCTTTATCTAAAAAGTGTCCATCTGTAATAGTTTTGAGAAGGTTCAACGACAGCTAAATTAACAACGATTCCTTTGGCGGCAATAACTGTATACTTATGTTATCGGTAGAGCGTGCCGAAAACGTGGGAATCTTATTTAGCAAAGCAATCGATCAAGTGACTTGTAATTGGCATTGGTGAAGTGTTCATACATTTTTTGTTGTAACTATATTTCGCAATATATACGCTCTCGAACCCATTTAGCTGTCCTGGTTTTCTAACATTTTTATTACTTTCAGATTACCTTTATCAACGTGATGATTATTATCCCAAATATGTCGGGCGACGGCAGACTTATCTACAGTACCGTAACGTAATTGGGATATGTGTTCTTTGAATCTAATGCCAATCGATCTTTTTGTCTGTCCGACGTATTTAAGATTACAATCTTTACAACTTATTTCATAAATTCCCGACATTTTGTCCGCGCTATCCTTGTCCTTTGGGTTACCTAGCAAGTTTTTAAGGTATTTGTTGTTGAAAATGTTAGCTGTAAGTTGACTTTTTTAAAAATGCTGTCTAGACCCCTCGTGATTCTAGGTTCAAATGGTAAGCCAACAAAGTTTTTTCGGATTTCTCTCTTCTAAACGTCGTTGATTCCGTCAACATTTTCTTTGTTTTCTGTTTGTTGATTAATTTTTACACTAGACAAGCAGTGTATCCGTTATATTCGGCCACGTTCTTAATATAATTTAATTCTTTGGTATATCTACTTTTGTTTAAAGGAAAATTAATTAACCGATTTAATAAAAAATTCAGACTGGCCATTTTTTGTGCGTACGTATGATGTGAGTCGCTCGGGATGTAGCTTAAGGTAGTGGTTTCTTTTCTATAGACATCGAATTCTAAAGTGTCTTTTTTCTTGATAACTAGTACATCTAGAATAGGTAGTTTATTATTAATTTCCAATTCGTGGGTAAATTTTATAGAATCAAATTTATTGTTTAATTTGGCAATAAAATCTATTCTGCAAATGTTTGTGTTAAACACCGCAAAAATATCATCCACGTAACGACACCACACTCTAGGAAAATAACCACTTTCACTTTCAAGATCTGTTTCAAATCTGCTCATGAGCAAACTACCCTTTCTAGATGTACTAGTTATCAAGAATAAAGACCTTCTCAAAACTATTACAGATGGACACTTTTTAGATAAAGCAGTAGGGATAGCGCAAAGACCTTGTCCGGCGATAAAAATACAATACACTGTGGAATTTGCCTACGACTAGTGTCTCATCTCGGTTCGATCTCTTTATCTGAGATCCGGTATATAAGTTGATGTTAGTTTTTTAAGTATTTAGAATGTTTCATCCTCTGATGACGCTAACTTGGTTAGTGAAACGATCGTCAGGTCTTTTAAAATGTGTTGTGGTGATTTGGGTTCTCCAAGTGTACTTATCAGTGCTCATCACAGGTTCCAATCTTCACTTAGCTTGTAACCATTTCTTTCGGAGCTCCTCATCGTTTGGGAATGTGAACACACTCACTTTGGGGCCGTTTGGATAATTGCCCTTACAGAGAGGTATGTGTTGTGGTGATTTGGGTTCTCCAAGTGTACTTATGTGGCTCAAAAATGATGTGAGGAATAACATTAAAAAATGCAGCACACCTGCGGATCAGTGGACAAAATATTCTGTCCATGTTCTTTTTCAAACAGGTCAGTTTTTTAGTTTATCTACTTGTTCATTTTATTACTTATTTTATAGATTCATACCACTCGGCACTCTACGAAAGAAAGAAAGAAAACTCAACAACAGATACAGAGTGTGAGCTTGGCAAGGGAAATAGAAAGATGAAGAAGGTGGACCATACTTATTATATCATGGATTATGATAATTTGCAATATATCTATTTGCTGCCACCACCACCACCACCACCACAACTACCAGAAGAGATCCACAAAGACTTTAGAAATGCTATTACAGGTGAGATATCTTTTGTCTTTATATAATATTTACTTGTAGCACATTCTATTTAACATAGATTATTTAATTTATAGTAATTAAAAAAATATATATGTAGAGCATGCTGACGAAACTAATGAAGTTGATATTAAGCATTATGAAAGCATTGAAACAACAGGAGAATCGTCTTCTACTGCTACAATCACACCAACTTAATCTTTGGTAAGCGTTGGTGGTAAGTAAAAACCTTAATTGGATAAGTGTTGCTATATAAATATTATTACAAGGAATTAAGCATTTTTATAAAAAATTTTGGATAACATTTTAGCAGTGAGAACCATTTTAAATGAACAAAACAAATTTCTTTCAAAAGTGACTTCCAGTGGAGCATCAGATTTTCAGCTCAATTCACTCGAGGATATTCCACAAAGAGCATTCAAAAGATTAATGAAATTTGAAGAAAAAATACCAGACAATAAGTATCTCCAGTCACAGTTACAGTCACAGTATTTTTGTTCTATTGTTTTTTTTTTCATAACTGTTAATTAGAGGTGAGCGAAGCCTCGAAATTTCGAACTGAACTCGAACTGAACCTTCGGTTTGAAAAATTGTTCGTGCTAGGTGATGTTAAAGTTGTTCGAAATATGTAATTCTCCAAAATAGTTCAAAGTTCGTTGCTCAAAATACTTCAAAATTGAACTCTCATGCATTCTGTGCTGCTTAAGGTAGCGAAGTTGTAACTCAATAGCAGCGCTTTAAACTTGGTATTGGTCCCATGGAGCTGGTAGCGGAATTTCAGGAGTTCACTCATGCATATTTTTGGCAGTTTGTGGGACACTGAGACATGACAGAGCCATTTAACAATCACAAAATGTTTTTTCTATGTCCTAGTTTCTCAACGCCTTTTTCGGCTACAACACTATAATAGCAGTGTTCGAAACTGATCAGAAAAGCAATTCAGAATTTATGACGATAATTGCAGATGGCCTTCCGGAAACACTATATTAAACATACTTTATTTCACAATAAGCCAAGACAGTTTAATATTCACAGTCAGGAGAGCGTTAAAAGTTTTAAGTGGTTATTATATAGGCCATCTATCATCCTCACTTTTTAACCCTTCAACTAAACCTGTTCGGTAAATCTGTCTCGCTTATACCAAACAACAACAAAATATATATAATTGAGCTTAGCTATAGATGCTGAAGTTTAAAAAATTATCCAATTTGCCTTTGTGTATTTTTTATTCAGATTTGACCCATCTTCACAACTAACATAGCACCGGATGGCATTTTTAGCCAATCAATCTGCAATGTTCGTCGAACTTTTTCTTTTTGTTCCTCGTACCAAATATTGTATGCCACAATGTACCTCAATTTTTTATTTAAGCAAAATATAAGTGAGCATTTAAGAATTTTGGTTAGTTCGATGTTCAATTTTGAATGTTTAAGAAGTTCGACTGTGAACCTTAGACATACTATGTTAGAGGTTCAAAGTTCGAAGCAACATATTTGCTTGGGTTCGTTAATAGTTCGGTTTAATAAAAACATCGGTTTGCCCACCTCTACGTGAACCACTTTCTGAAGTAGTATTATTTATACTACTGGGTTTTTTGTTGTAACTTGTATCTGACATTTAAGCTTTAGATTTCTTATCACTATGTGGAGGCATTACTCCTACTATAATATATAAATAAATATATATATATATATATATATATATATATATATATATATATATATATATATATATATATATATATATATATATATATAATACAACGGGGAATGCAGAAATTGTTTGACGATAAACTTGCTGTAAGATATTCATGGACTGGCAGAAAAAATAACTATGAAGTGAGAAATCTCAAGGTCATATAGTTGTTGAAGGGTAAGGTTTAACTTAATGTGAGAGTGTGGATGGCCATTTCACCAAACTAGAAGAAATAATAAGGGCAATGGGTATAATCCATAAACCCATGAATTTATAACATCGATGAGAAAGGTTACAGACTATGCTTGCATCACCAGCAAAAGGTGCTAGCCCAAAAAGGTGCGCGCAGGGTTCATATGGTTGCCAATGAACATGGTGAAAACGTATCAATTGGGCCTGTGGTAATGGCATTGGTTCAGCAATACCTCCTATAATTTTATTCAAGGGAAAGCGCATAAAGCCAGAATGGGGTGATTCAATGCCTCCTGGTTCTTCACTACTTATGACCGAAAAAGTTAGTATGACTCAGTCAACATTTTCACGCTGGATTGAGCACTTTGCAAAATTTAAAGTGCCTGGTCCATGTTTTCTTATTTTTGGTGGCGCCAAATGCCATCTGGACTACAGTATTTTAGAAACTGATAGATTCGACATAACTTTGTATTGCTTACCCAGTAATACTACTCATGAACTTCAGCCCAGTGAGAAACCTTATCATAGTTTATCAACACAGTAATAGTGTAGTTTTTTTCAATTAAATATTTACTATGGTTATTGTTCACGAAGGTGGTGTATTCAACTTAAATAATATGCTTACAAATAAATAATTATCATTGTTATTTGGGTATTGCAGTGCATTTTTTAGTTATTGATTTTTTTTCAGAGGCTGTCCGCAGAAATTTTGCGGTCACAGACCACCTTTTTCAAGAAGTTGTTGCGAACTGGTTAAGGCAATCAGACCTTAGATTCAAGAGAAATACATCAAAATAAAATTGGTAATAATTTGTCACGTAATTTGTTATTTAGAATATCTAATAATAGTTCATTTTCATAATATTTCATTTATTTGTCCTTTTCCAATAAAAAAATAATTAGATAAAGAACGATTCTTTCATTACATTTTTATATATGAACAGTAATTTTTTTTTGGTTCCTTTTATTTTCTAATACTATTATTATGTTTGTTTTGTTTGTTATAAATATGTTATTTAGTTGTCAATGCTTTGCATCCGTTTTAAATAAGTTTTGTTTTTCTTTTATATGAATAAATTTATTTATATTTTTCTGACAGTTTTTTATTTACCTACATATTAATATAAATAATTAAGAAACATAAGTGCATATATATTTTCTGTATAATACAATATGAACTAATTTCTGAAATATGTTACAAATATTTTTGGTATTTTCAATTTATTGAGTAAGTGCTAGAAATTATATAATGCATACAAAAATTAGACATGACTCAAGTCTTGAAAACTCCATTATCAAGACTTGAGTTTGCTGTAATTTTGCATTGTATTAGTAAAGCTATTTGTAATATATCAGTGCTATTAGTTTTTGTATTATTTTAGAAGTGATATCTGTATTTTAAAACTTTGATCAGAAACATTCCTGACACTTTCTGAAAAGATCCCACCCGTATGTGTTTGGAAACATTGCTGAAACATTTCAATGAACAAGTTTTAGGTAGCACATGGGCCATTTTCGTTATATGAATGAGAAACATTCTGGTAACTTTCTGGAAACATTGCACAGGTATGTTTGAAAACATTGCTGAAACATTAGACTGAAATGTTTCAATGAAACAAGTTTTAGGTAGGACATGGGTCGTTTTGACTATGAATGAGAAACATTCAGGTAACTTTCTAGTGAATGTTACATGTTTCTAAAAATCATTTCTGAAACGTTTTCTAGATATTAATTTGTTTTCTGGGTAGTGTGGCACCCACACAAACCAAATTGTGTGGCGTTGTCTTCAATGGAGGCAGAATACATCTCAGCAGGAATAGCAGCTCAAGAACTCATGAATATAAAGGGTATTCTTGGTGATTTATCAGAAGTCTGTGAACCAGTGAATTTAAAAATAGATAATTTAAGTGCAATTTCAATGATAAGAAATTTTGAAAATTCAAAACGTGGTAAGCACTATGAAATCAAGTATCATTACATTAAATATCTTTGTCTAAAGCGAGAAATAATATTAAAGTATGTTCCATCTGTCGAAAACTGTGCAGATATGTTTACTAAAGTCTTGTGCAAAGAAAAGTTTGTTAAGTTTAGATGTAACTTGATTTGTGAATGAAAATGTTGCTGGTTCTGTTTGAGCTTATTTGTACTTGGCAATTTAAATGTGTCCTTTTGTCTTTAAATTCCCAGTACATTTAAATTGAAGAGCCGTGTTAGATATAAGCTTTGTTTACACTTTTAAGGAGACTGTATCTGTTTACTATTGTGACCTAGACTAGCATTGATGGATGGCGCAACATGAAATATAATTAATAAATTGAAGCCTGAGCTGTTGTTCGCTAAAATGACATATCGAGTGACGAAAACGAAAAAGACAGATTGTATCGTATTCGAGTAACGGTATCGTGTTTTATATGTATGTAACGTAACGTAAGATTTATGGTGTGCTGAATCAGTTATTAATTATAGTACAATTAAATACACAATTGTATTTTATTACCAATTATCCTTATCACTTTCCCGCAAATTTAGGTCAGGAAATTCTAGATAATCTGACTCTACCCTACATCCCGACGAACTAGAACTTTCCAGAGGACTCAAGTCACGGTACAGTAAACCATTCACAAAAGACGAACTAATTATCACGCTCCAACCCAAGAAAGACTCATCTGGCTATGATGGCACAACGTATAGTATGCTGAGGAACCTTCACCCAGCGGCTATAGAAAAACTTCTTAACCTCTACAACAACTGCCTAGCGGGGTCGATAGTTCTTCCTGATGCAACAAAACGCGCATCGGGACAACCTTCTTAAAACCTGGTCGCTGCGAACAAAATCTAGCAATAGCTTTCGCACTATTATGCTGTCCCCAACTATCCTAAAGACCCTGGAAATGCTTTAAAAAACAGAACAGACTGGAGTATAGAAGGGAACTGCGCAGTCCCTACTCTGCAATTTGGTTTAGAAAGATGATTTAGCATCTATGACAACAAAACCCTGGTCACAATAGATATACACATTAATATTAGCAAACGAAATTACACAGTACTGGTCCTGATAGACATTAGAGCAGATTACGACAACCTTAGCTTGATCAAACGAATAAATAAACTCTTTTATTATGATATTCCAGAAGATATGTGCCTCTTGATTGAACAAGTATTTATACAAAGAACCATCTACATCAAAAATCCACGTTCAGAAGCCTATATCGGGCCAGGACAAATTATGAAGGGAAGTCCTCCAGCTCCCCATTAGCTCCACTTTTATTTAACATCTATACCGCCACACTAAGCACTCTATGCACCCCTCACTGTAAGATCATACAATATGCAGATGACATCGCTGTCATCTCAAGTGAAGCTAACTTAAATGATTTAATAAATAATATGAATATCTCCTTAGACCGAATCAACAGATGGCTCAGGGATTATAAACTCCCAGTCGCCGCCGAAAAAGTGAAGTCATACTATTCCCACCCACAGAAACAGGGAATCGGCCCCAAACCACTTTACAGCTCAACTCTTGTGCAATACCCTGGAAAACACGTGAGATATGTAGGCGCTACAATAGATCAACAGATGAAGAAGGTGGACCATACTTATTATATCATGGATTATGATCATTTGCAAAATACCACCACCACCACCACCACCACCACAACTACCAGAAGAGATCCACAAAGACTTTAGAAATGCTATTACAGGTGAGATATCTTTTGTCTATATAATACTTACTTGTAGCACATTCTATTTAACATAGATTATTTAATTTATAGTAATTAAAAAAATATATGTAGAGCATGCTGACGAAAATAATGAAGTTGATATTAAGCATTATGAAAGCATTGAAACAACAGGAGACTCATCCTCTACTGCTACAATCACACCAACTTTATCTTTGGTAAGCTTTGGTGGTAAGTAAAAACCTTAATTGGATAAGTGTTGCTATATACATATTATTACAAGGAATGAAGCATTTTTATAAAAAATATTGGATAACATTTTAGCAGTGAGAACCATTTTAAATGAACAAAACAAATTTCTTTCAAAGTTACTTCTAGTGGAGCATCAGATTTTCAGCTCAATTCACTCGAGGATATTCCACAAAGAGCATTCAGAAGATTAATGGAATTTGAAGAAAAAATACCAGACAATAAGTATCTCCAGTCACAGTTACAGTCACAGTATTTTTGTTCTATTGGTTTTTTTTTCATAACTGTTAACTAGAGGTAAGCGAAGCTTCGAAATTTTGAATTGAACTCGAACTGAACCTTCGGTTTGAAATTTTGTTCGTGCTAGGTGATGTTAAAGTTGTTCGAAATATGTAATTCTCAAAAATAGTTTAAAGTTCGTTGCTCAAAATACTTCAAAATTGAACTCACAGGCATTCTGTGCTGCTTAAGGTAGCGAAGTTGTAACTCAATAGCAGCGCTTTAAACTCGGTATTGATCCCATCGAGCTGGTAGCGGAATTTCAGGAGTTCACTCATGCATATTTTTGGCAGTTTGTGGGACACTGAGACATGACAGAGCCATTTAACAACCACAAAATGTTTTTTAAATATCCTAGTTTCCCAACGCCTTTTTCGGTTACAACACTATAATAGCAGTGTTCGAAACTGATCAGAAAAGCAATTCAGAATTTATGACGATAATTGCAGATGGCCTTCCGGAAACACTATATTAAACATACTTTATTTCACAATAAGCCAAGACAGTTTAATATTCACAGTCAGGAGAGCGTTAAAAGTTTTAAGTCGTTATTATATAGGCCATCTATCATCCTCACTTTTTAACCCTTCAACTAAACCTGTTCGGTAAATCTATCTCACTTATACCAAACAACAAAATATATATAATTGAGCTTAGCTATAGATGCTGAAGTTTAAAAAATTATTCATTTTGCCTTTGTATATTTTTGATTCAGATTTAACCCATCTTCACAACTAACATAGCACCGGATGGCATTTTCAGCCAATAAATCTGCAATGTCCGTCGATCTTTTCTTTTTTTTTTCTACATACCAAATATTGCATGCCACAATGTACCTCAATTTTGTATTTAAGCAAAATATAAGTGAGCATTTAAGAATTTTGGTTAGTTCGATGTTCAATTTTGAATTTTTAAGAAGTTCGACTATGTTAGAGGTTCGAAGTTCGAAGCAACATATTTACTTGGGCTCGTTAATAGTTCGGTTTGATAAAAACAACGGTTTGCATACCTCTACGTGAACCACTTTCTGAAGTAGTATTATTTATACTACTGGGCTTTTTGTTGTAACTTGTATCTGACATTTAACCTTTAGATTTCTTTTGTAGGTGGCATTCTTATCACTATGTGGAGGCATTACTCCTAAAGATAATATACGACGGGAATGCAGAAATTGTTTGACGATAAACTTGCTGTAAGATGTTCATGGACTGGCAGAAAAAATAACTATGAAGTGAGAAATCTCAAGGTCATAGTTGAAGTGTGAGGTTTAACTTAATGTGAGAGTACAGTCTTGATTTGTTTTAATTAGACAGTCGGATTACCCCGTCCATACCAGTTCTGAGCTGGCTTTAAATTAAATGTCAGCTCAGAACTGGCATGGACGTGGGAATCCGACTATCTAATTAAAACAAAGCAATGTTTAATCTATTTGGACCGGGCAGATTTTCCTGGAAAATTAGCCAGGAATTTTCCAGGAAAATCTGCCCGGTCCAAATAGATTAAGAAGTGAGAAATCTCAAGGTCATGGTTAAAGTGTGAGGTTTAACTTAAT
Organism: Tillus elongatus; assembly: GCA_964006375.1. Taxonomy (NCBI): domain Eukaryota; kingdom Metazoa; phylum Arthropoda; class Insecta; order Coleoptera; family Cleridae; genus Tillus; species Tillus elongatus. The sequence continues at coordinate 36,442,279 of OZ023268.1, forward strand.
GTGAGAGTACAGTCTTTCAGTGAGAAATCTTATCATAGTTTATCAACACAGTAATAGTGTAGTTTTTTTCAATCAAATATTCACTATGGTTATTGTTCACGAATGTGGTGTATTCAACTTAAATAATATGCTTACAAATAAATAATTATCATTGTTATTTGGGTATTGCAGTGCATTTTTTAGTTATTGTTTTTTTTCAGAGCCTGCCCGCAGAAATTTTGCGGTCACAGACCACCTTTTCCAAGAAATTGTTGCGAACTGGTTAAGACAATCAGACCTTAGATTCAAGAGAAATACATCGAAATAAAATTGGTAATAATTTGTCTCGTAATTTGTTATTTAGAATATTTAATTCAGTGCTTTTTCAGAATATTTCATTTATTTGTCCTTTTCCAATTAAAAATAAATAAATAAAGATCGATTCTTTCATTACATTTTTATATATGAACAGTGCCACTTTCTGAAAACATCCCACCGGTATGTGTTTGGAAACATTGCTGAAACATTAGACTGAAATGTTTCGATGAACAAGTTTTAGGTAGCACATGGGTCGTTTTCGTTATATGAATGAGAAACATCCTGGTAACTTTCTGGAAACATTGCACAGATATGATATTATTTTAGAAGTGATATCTGTATTTTAAAACTTTGATCAGAAACATTCCTGACACTTTCTGAAAACATCCCACCCGTATGTGTTTGGAAACATTGCTGAAACATTTCAATGAACAAGTTTTAGGTAGCACATGGGCCATTTTCGTTATATGAATGAGAAACATTCTGGTAACTTTCTGGAAACATTGCACAGGTATGTTTGAAAACATTGCTGAAACATTAGACTGAAATGTTTCAATGAAACAAGTTTTAGGTAGGACATGGGTCGTTTTGACTATGAATGAGAAACATTCAGGTAACTTTCTAGTGAATGTTACATGTTTCTAAAAATCATTTCTGAAACGTTTTCTAGATATTAATTTGTTTTCTGGGTAGTGTGGCACTCACGCATACAAAATGGTGTGTTTTTAACTGTGTGGTTATAGGACTATCCGAGATACACCGATGAGTAGGTGTAACCCCATGCAAGACACGAAGTGGCCGGATAGCCTGCGCAGCTTACACCAATTAACGTTAGAATAGAATAGAATAGAATAGAATAGAATAGAATAGAATAGAATAGAATAGGTTTTCAAGAACCACATAACTCATGTGGTTCTTGATCAACTCTTCATCAACTCGTTTACTTCAAGTTTTAAATTTTAACAAGGTTCTTATAGGTATGACCATGTACCAAGCTTTTTTCGAGTGTCCTGGTGTGTCCCGTCTGTTTGTTATGTGTAAAGTACGAAACCGGTGAGAGGTCTCACTCGTTCTCTGTGTTCACTTGCTGGATTGCTTCTCTTACTTTGTTCTGCTTTCGGTAGGTAATTCTAAGTTAATTATAAATTGTATATCATAGCTGTGACCTCTTTCCAGACTCCTGAAGATGCACCAAGCAAAGATGCGAAATATAGAGCATGTTTTAGTATTGAACTTGTCTAACAGGTGAAGTCAAATAAAAGCTCGTAATAATAGAGAAAACGAAGATCACCAATAACTTTAGTGTAATTGATAACAAACTGACTAACATATAATACAATATAAAAATAATAAATCACTGAATTAGCTCATGATATGAAATAGACAAAAAATCATTATATTAAGTTTATAATTGTTTACCTTATCTTTTCTACCAGCTTTGTCATCAGTTTATAATAGATCATAGGTAACAATTAACACTGATTAAGTATATCTCTTATACCAACAGTTTAGTTGGCCGAGTGCTAATAAATTCTAGTAACAAAACAAGAGCGTTACCCTTAAAAATTGTAAAGAGTCGAAAGAGACAAATGTATTTAGTAGCGAAGATTTGACGGAGCAGCAGCGGGGTGAACAGAGAAGACTGGTTTTTTCTATAAACATGCCTAACAAATATAAACGCAAACCAAGTAGTCGTACATAATGTGCTCATTATAGCGAAGAAAAATTCAGTTGTGCTTAAACAGCATAAAAGATGGTTCAATGAGTCAAAGCAATGCGTCAGAATATATTAAATTACCTAGGAGCACAATTATAAATAAATTCATATATACATACATAACACACGTTCTTCCCAACCTGATGGCAGTTCAATTACTTCTTCAGAGCTCGAAGACGACGCGTTTGCGGGTCATATAATTCATCTTCTGCATTTGGTTTTCTAATGGACAAATCTTCTTTTTGTTTTATTGTAAAAGCATATGTTACAAGTTCCGGTAGAACTATTTAAAAAAGTTCGGGACGCAGCAAGTGCGTTATTGAAGTGAATTTTCATAAAAATGTTTTTAATAGCAAATGCGAGCAAGCATCAATCTGATTACCGGTATAGCCTATGTAGTAGAAACAATGTACTATATACTATCAAATTTACTTTTTGTTTGAAAATGTACAACAATTTTCCGAAAATAAACTTAAATGTTGGTTTCTAGCCAACAAACCTTACGTTAATAGCAAATTGAGTTATTGAAATTTAAAGGATTTAATGAAAATTCGCTACCAAAACGCACTTACTGTGTCCAGATTTGTTTCTTCTTCTCTCATCATATTTCGATAAAAAATGCAAAAATACATTAAGGAATTTGTTCTACGAAAATTAGCTAAAGATTATAGACCGTTAAACCATAAACTTAACTAAACCTACAGCGAAAGAAACAACTTAACTAAACCGACAGCCAAAGCACCAGAGAAAGGGTCTATTTGAAATGAATTTTCTGTAAACATTTTAGTAAAATGAAGGACAATGGCGGTTGATGCTGAAACTTAAGGGTTTGCATAACACTTTTCTTGCAACATTTTCTTTTTACAATCCGTATTTGTTTCACGTTCTTTGCCTAAACATTGCCAATTTTGACGTTTCAAATGGCAATTTTAACGTTTTGAGGAAAACTCCATTTTTTTCTTTAGGTATCCATAACTTCTTTTGTCTTTAAACTTAGAGACATAAATTTTTATACATGGTTCACTATACAAACACACGTACCAATTTTGGTTGCCCTTTAGACCAAGACACTTGCAAAAGGAAGGTACTCACCAAATATAATCAAGATCGGCCCATTATTTTGTGAGTTATCGGTGTGATATATATATATATATATATATATATATATATATATATATATATATATATATATATATATATATATATATATATATATATATATATATATATATATATATATATATATATATATATATATATATATATATATAAACATATAAAAATTCAAACTGAACCCGGATGTGTTTTAGGGGGCCTAATTAGCGCTCATTTGAATATTTTTTTTCAATTCAAAAGTCGGGATCTCCTCATTAGTGAATTTTTTTAAAGAAAATTCACTAATTTGACAAGCCTGAAACTGGACAAAGCTATCTCGTACAAGACACCTTAAGATCACTGTACGATTTGCTCCAACAATAAAAAGTTAGAGCTGGTGTACATGAAGAAATGACAACTGAATACATAGACCAGGGTAGGCGAACCAATGGCACGCGTGCCATTGATGGCACGCGACACAATATTTTGGGCACGTCGCCGATCATAAAACATGTGTAAAAAATGTGTTAAGTAGTAGGTATTTTGTAGTATTTAAGTAGGATCGAACGCGAGTGATCCTACGCTACAGAGTGTTCGGTGAGCGGGGTGGGGGCGGCGCGGCGGCAGCCAGGAAGCGCTGCGCGGCGCTCGTTTGTTTTGTTTTTATAAGTCGTGGGTTTCAATTGCGAATGACGCATTGTTTGCTTACGCATAAAGTAATAGTGAGTTTTGTTGACATAATTGTATTTTAAAGTTTATTCGAGTGATTTTTATGATTTTAAACTGATATTTAATATGGCCAGTTCAGCAAAAAAACAAAAAGTACAAGATAGTAAGTGTATCAGAGAATTTCAAACTTGGTGGACTGAGAAATATGGCATGATTAGTAAAGATGACAAAGCGGTGTGTGTTTTATGTTCTGGAACAGTGGTATGTAGAACATCGTCTGTTAAACGGCATTTTGAAACAAATCACAAATCTGTTAGTCAAAAAAGCGAAGCAGAGCAAAAAGAATTAATTGCAAGTGCATTGAATGACAGAAATAAACAGTCAACATCTATGATTAAATTTGTTTGCAAAAATTGTCATACGAGCACGGCAAGTTACGCGGCTGCAAATGTCATTGCTCGGCATAGTAAACCTTTTCAAGAAGGAGAGTTTTTGAAGGAAGCCTGGTTAGCATGCGCGCCCTCTCTTTTTGATGATTTTGATAATAAAGATAAGACAATTCAGCGCATCAAAGATACTCCTCTATCAAGAAACACAATAAAAGAAAGAATCTTAAAACTGGCCGAAAATATAACAGATCAACAAAAATTTGACATTAACGATGCTTCTTTTATATCGCTATGTCTTGACGAAAGCACTGACGTCACTAAATCTGCACGTTTAGCTGTTTTTGCTCGGTATTGTGTAGGAAACGTCATTAAGGAAGAATTAATTGTGATAAAATCGTTGCTAACAACTACAAAAGGAACAGATATTAGTACGGCAGTTAAAAATTCGCTTGCTGAAAAAGAAATTGATATAAAAAAAATTGTTTCTGTAACAACTGATGGTGCTCCAAGTATGGTGGGTAAAAAAAAATGGTTTCATAAGTTTATTTCAAACAGACGTAGGACATTCGATTCTTTAAATTCCACTGCATCATTCACCAACAAGCCTTGTGTTCTAAGAGTGGTTTAATATCCCTTGATATCATAATGGCGGTAGTTACAAAAATAGTCAACCTCATCTCGTCACAGGCTTTAAACATGCGAAAGTTCGATACTTTGTTGGATGAAGTCAACTCGGTATATAATGGCTTACTGATGTATAATAATGTTCGCTGGTTGAGTCGCGGGAATGTACTTGAAAGATTTGTTGATTGCTTGGAAGAAATCAGACTGTTTTTGCAAAATGAGGGAAAAATTGAACAATACCCACAGTTGTTGGACGTTATGTGGCTTTCAAAATTGATGTTTTTTACAGACATATGCCAACATTTAAATACATTAAACGTAAAGCTTCAAGGGACAAACAAAACAATTATTGTCATGATAGATCTCATTCGCGCTTTTGAGGCTAAACTGCAAGTTTTCAGAAACGATATTATCACAAGAAACTACAAGTATTTTCCAAACTTGAAAAAATATATCAATGATTTTGATATTCACGAGACAGCAGACAAAGAAAAATTTACTGAAGAATTTATTTCTGTGATCGATTCTTTAATCAAGGAATTTTCAGGGAGATTTTCTCAGTTCAAAGAATTGTCGGAAATACTCAAATTTATTATGTACCCTGATGTGACGTCATTTCATAAACTGAACTTCTCTCAATTCGATTGGTTGGAAATTGAAGAATTTGAAATGCAGTTGATTGATTTCCAATCTAGCTCAATATGGATTCAAAAATTTATTGAAACAAGGAAAGAGTTGGAATTAATTGAAACTGAAAGATTGACAAGTAATTTAAGTAAAAATGCTAATAACAAAATTCTGGAAACATGGAATGCGTTACCAGACACATTTAACTGTTTGAAGAAGCTGGCTCATGCTATTTTAACAATGTTTTCATCTACCTATGCCTGTGAGTCATTATTTTCAGAGATGAATAACATCAAAAACTCGGTTAGAAACCGTTTGACAGATGAATCCAGTTCAGCATGCATTTTGCTAAAAGTAACATCTTACAACCCTAACATAAATTATTTGTCATCTAACCTGCAGCAACAGAAGTTACACTAATTTTACAGTAATTTAATTTATGCGTGTAATAAAAACATTCCAAAATGTACCTCTTTTGTTTACTTTATTTAATAAAGAGTTTTGATAGATTGTATTTATTATTATTATTTTCCAAATAATCAGAAAGTCAAAATTATTTGATGGCACGTCAATGACCCCATTAAACATTTTTCAGGAAAAATAGCACGTTGATGCATAAAGGTTCGCCTACCCTGACATAGACCATTTGAAATCAATCACCCAAGACGTCCCCGCTGAACAGATTTAGAATTAATGAAAGTAATTTCAGAGAATTCTGGAAGAAAGTGTATCTTTTGTCGCTGCGGCTGCAAGTATCCCCGAAGGAGTTATATATATCCAAATAAATTTAGCACGTCAATTATGTTCTGCGGTACTATATTTGTTTCTTCCCTTTCGCCACATGATCTATAGGACAGAACACATGTGGTCCACAAGAATGTAATACAAAATATTTTTTTCAAACTCTTGCAAATAAACCACGCATTAAATGTTTTAACATATCTGCTAGTTTTGAGTCAGCAGAGTATGCTTTATTTTCAATTTTTTAAAACTCACCTTCATATCACACAGCCCTTGAATTTTGAGCAATCTGGCAACAGACAGTAAACTAGGCAATTGTTCTTTGTTTACAATACACTGCCCTCTATACATAAACGATAGAACTGCCTTTATATCTTCTACGTTGACATTATTTAGGACAATCACAGGATTTTGAGATCCACCCAACTCCTAAAACAACAAAACCATATGAATAATTTTATTGCAACAAAACAGAATCTGTACTTCGCTAGATATTACTTTAAACAGTAACTACGAGCATTAATACGTACAGGGTCTGTTCCTTATAATTGGTGCAGCTTCTGGTACTTTTGTTTGTGGAGATAGAAAAAAACTTTTCAAATGAAAGCTGTATAAAACTTTTTACAAGCTGTCAGAATCTGGTTTTGGAAACACTAAATTAACATCCCAAATTTGAAAAAAATAACTAACCTCTCTTTTTTAAACAGAACACCCTATATACGTTTCCTTAGAATGGAAGTCCATTTTAGAAATATTCCGTGCCAAACATAACCGTTTGATATCGATCGTATAGTTTGTTTTTTGATTTCATTGTTAATATTGTTCTAGTGATTAAATAAAATGTGTCAATATGGATTTGCAAACGTTTCTTCTTTACTATAAACACCATATTTTATGAAATATTTTATTATGTGAAAACTAGGACCTGTGATGAGCACTAATAAGTACACTTGGAGAACACCCAAATCACCACAACACATATTTCAGAGACCTTACGATCGTTTCGTTGACCATGTTCAACATCTTCAGAGGAAGAAAAATTATAAAATAAAAAACTAGCCACCGTGTATTTATATCGCGTCAAAGTAAACGAACTAGTCCGAAGTAAAGTTGTCGTCCAAGAACGATCGTTTGTTTATTGTGTAATAAAAGTAAGAGGTCTAAGACCTGCTTGAATCTTCTGGTCGACAAATTTATGACCCTTATCTAATATAGGTCCAAACGACCCAAGTTATTCAAGGAATCAGCACATTTTCTTTCGATCTAGAAATTTACTATGTGGATATTGGAACATGCCGCCAAAGACATCTGCTGAGATAAACAACATCAACTCAACTCATCTCTTTTAAATAGAAAACTAAAACCCGGAATGTCTGTCTCGCCATGTTAACTCTAACAAAGAATAAATAATTGAATTAAATACTACATAAAAACTATATTTATATTGATTTTAATTCTTCGTGAAAGTATTTATATTGAATAAATAGATACAACAAATCGAAAGGGTCCTTACTTCGAGACAAACAAAGAAATTAGTATATGTATAAACCGGCCGAGTTATTGACAGTAATTTATTATTCTACCAGATAAATTTGGAGTGTTTGAGCGGTCAAATGCAAAGAGAAAATAAAGAGCTTGAAATTAAAGGTGCCGCACGATTCAATGAAGTTTTGTTCTTAATAGACTTTAATATAAAAATACTTTCTAATGAATCAAGCATAGTTTGATGTCTAACATTTTTGACAAGTTTCAAATTTTCTTTGTCGATGTGGTGATTATTATCCCATATATGTTGTGCCACGCATGATTTGTCCACCGTACCATAACGTAAATGTGCGAGATGTTCACGAAATCTGGTGGCTATGTTTCTCCTAGTTTGGCCCACGTATTTAAGATCACAATCTTTGCAACTAATCTCATAAATGCCGGACATTTCCGTGACTTTGTCTTTGTCTTTCGTATTATCCAACAACTTTTTTAAATTACTTTTCGTCGAAAACGTCAAATGTAAATCGGCTTTCTTAAAAATACTTTCCAAGCCCTTTGAAATTTGTGTGTTTACCTTATAACCACGAATCACAAAGGGCTTGGAAAGTATTTTTAAGAAAGCCGATTTACATTTAACGTTTTCGACGAAAAGTAATTTAAAAAATTTGCTGGGTAAACCAAAAATTGACTATCAGAACATTTCTTATCGGAATGAGAGAAATGCGGTTATTATTTCAATTTATCGGTCGGTTTGATACTTGATAGTACTACCGAAAATGAATTTCACAATGGTGTATTCTGTAGAAGAAAGATTTGAAATAATTACTCTTTTTTTCAAAAACGACGACTGTGCCAACTGTACCGCAAATTTGTTTAATGAACGACATCCGAACAGACATGTTAACAGAAAATACATTTTGGAGTTAGTTGCAAAGTTTTGACAAAGTGGTTCAGTAGACAACAAAAAACGGAATCCTGAACGTGAATTTCCGGTTAGAAATGAGACTACTGAGATTGAAGTTTTAGGACAAATTGCTGCAGACCCAACTTTGAGCACGAGAAAATTGGCCACTGTTTTAAACATAAAAAGAAGAACTATTCAGCGAATATTTAAGCATCATAAATTTCACCCGTATCAAATTCATCTTGTACAACAACTGAATGAAGATGATTTTGATCGGCGGTTGGAGTTTTGTGATGTTATGACTGCACGAATAGCTGATAACGGGAACTTTCTGTTCAATATCTATTTTTCAGACGTGTGTACGTTTTTATTAAACTCTACAGTCAATCGTCATAATTGTCGTTATTGGGCGGATAATAATCCAATAAATTTTCACGAAGTCCACACTCAAACTCCACAGAAATTGAATGTCTGGACTGGCATTTTTGGAGACCGTTTAATCGGAACAATTTTTCTTGATGGCAATTTGTGTGGCGAAACGTATTTGGAGTTACTAGAAGATATCGTTTACACTTTACTAATTGACATTGTTGAAAATGATGGTCGCTATCAAGAAAACCAATTAGTGTTTCAACAAGATGGAGCTCCTCCGCATTTTTCACAACGTGTTAGCGAGTTTTTGAACAAAGAGTTTCCAGAGCAATGGATTGTGCGTAGATGTGCTATTGAGTGGCCCTTAGATCACCGGATTTAATTCCTTTAGACTTCTTCCTATGGGGCCATTTAAAGAGTAGAATTTTCGCAACACAACCGGAGTCTCTGGAAGAATTACGACGAGGCATTGGTGAAGAATGCCGTCTAATAACTTCACAAATGCTTCAGAATGTCAGAGCTCGTTTTGAACAAAATGTGTACTTTTGTATGGAAGCTGGTGGTCAACAATTTGAACACTTACTTAACTGAATAAACATTTTTGAACGTTTGGTTTTGTTTTTTAGTTTTTTTAAGGAATTGACTAATTAGTGAATTTCTTATCACAATGAATGAAATACGTTTTTGTATCTTCAACTGTGAATAATTTTTAAACGAGTTGATAAAAACTTCCAAAAAAATTAGTGTGCTGACTTCAGAAAAGAAAGAGCTTTCAAATAATGTAGCAGTCGACCCATGTTCCCTATTTAAAATATAAGGGTTGTTATCACCACCCTTAAGGGGTTGATGTGACCAAGTTGCGTTTTATGTCAAAACATGTCCCCCTCAATATTAAAATTGACGTGTTACAGCGTTTCTTTAAAAAAAATTCTCTGGACGCAAATCGGTCTGTTTTGTTTTCAATGCGCCACCCTATATAGACATACATACACACATATTCTTATTATTCTAAATTGGAATAAACAGGGACACACGCTTCATGCCTTAGGGGTCTGATTGCGCAACTTTAAAGACACACAAAGAGATCCAGGAGATAATGAGGAAACAATCGGGCAGACAGTATACTTAATCACAATACTAACACAAAATGGATATAAAATATGAATACATATGTACACACATCTAAAGATTACCTAAATATTAGTTCAGCTACTTTCCATTCATCCAATCGTTTATTTTACATTAGAGCAGTATCCTTACACAACCACACTTATACAAGAAGAATGATTTACTTAGCTCCTTACTACTGTTAACATGTAGTTTTATATTTTCATTTTTAAATTGTTTATATGTTTAACAAGCAGTGTATATACTTCTGTATTTTTAGTATAAAGTAATTGTGGCAAGTTAAAGAGACACGTGACAGTCTTTAGCTCATTAATTATATTAATGAAGAAATTAATAGTGCTTCTTTTCTCTTGACAATATAAAATCACATGTTCAGTGTCCCCAAACTCTCCCCATTCACAGTTTGGATCGCCCCTCAGATTTATTTTGTTTAGATGGGAAAGGACCAATGAGTGTCCAAACCTTAATCTGCAAATCTTAACTGTAGTAGACTAGCTTACGTTTACGTAAGAAAACCACGGAACTGCGTGTGGAAGAGGTTCTAAACTCTTATAATATGTGCCTTTATTATTTGGGATATATTCGTTATGCCATTCTACCTTCAAAAACAGAAGTAGCAGAAGCTGCACCAATTATAAGGAACATACCCTGTACATACAAAAAGGCATGCAGGCTTTCACAGCCGGTGCCAACTGATTTACATAGTTCATTTTGCTAGGTTAACGATTTTGGTCTACCAGTGTTAGTTTAATGTTGTTTTTGGTTGCCATTATCTCAGTTTTATATTTTAGTGAGTTTATACTTTTAATGTTAAGTCGAAAAAATAGAATCATCAGAAATTTACGCTATCCCGACACTACAAATCTGCTGGCTTTATCAGATATACAAATAATTATTAAACAATTATAAATAAATAAATGCAGAGATACTAGATTTTCTACTCAGTATTGTATTTGTATGCCTCAACACCAAAATTACACGGGCCGTTGTTTTGCGAGTCTGGCGCAACAAATCATGCGCCGTCTGACATACCAAGTTCCCCAGACTTGCGATTCATGATACGAGGCTCGTACGATCATTCGTTGCCGTACATTTGTAAGGATCGAAATAGGTGAATATCAAATAAAAAATTACTATAATATAAAAACCCCTTAATATATTTATACATTTGTTTCCTCAATTTCTTTGAACCATTTTCTAAGAGAAATCAATTTGGAGGATGCAATGAAGTGCGAATTTTATTGTTAGGGGTGAGTGAGGAATCCCGATCATTGGGGCAATACTGGTAGCTTTTTTTTCAGCAGAGCATATTACTGCAACCCAGTGGCGGCGTAAAGGCGGGGCGGTCTGCCCCGAGTGCCAAGCACCAAGGGGTGACAACGTGGTGGCAACTCAGTCGCATAGCTTAGTAGCCAGCAACTGGTGCATCTGCCCGACGAGGAGGCGCGGGCGGAAGGGGCAAGTGATTTCGGTCCCTCCCTCCACCAAATTTAAAACGATGAAGAAAAGTTACATGACACAACTCGTTTCGATGTTGCTACTTGGCCAACACCAACGCCTGATGATTTGAGAATTGAAATTGCTAAAACGGGAAGTGAACCCTATCAAAATAGAGATGGCCCATTTTTAGATACTGTCTGGAGATAAAATAAAAGAAAAGAGCCGACATTTAAATTCAGAATGGTTTTATAAAGCGTTAACAAATGGAGAAAAAATAATCAGAAAATGGATGGTATACTCTCCAAAAAAAATATAGTTTCTACTGTTTTTGCTGCAAACTGTTTACGCACCATGAAACAAAAACAGCAGAGTTAACAGTTTTAATTCATGGTGGAAACTAAATCTTAAAGTGTCTGAACACGAGAATTCTGAGACCCATATGTCCTGTTTTGATAAATGAAAAATCTTGGAAAATGGATTGAGACTACAAGAAACCATCGACCATAAACATCAAATGGTTTTAGACCAAGAACAAAAGAAGTGGCGTGACATTTTGAGTCGCCTTTTAGATCTTATTATTTTCCTGGCACTCCAAAATCTTCCGCTTAGATGGCATAGAGAGCGGGTTACATCAGACAATAGAGGCATTTTTTTTAGAATTAGTTAATCTATTGTCGAAAGATGACCCAGTGCTAAAAGAGCACAGGCTAAGAACTGAACATACTGTCGCCTGTACAAAAAGAAAACGGGTAGATTCGTATTTGTCCAAAGACATTCAAAATGAGTTTATCAGCCTTTCGGTGAAAGAGATCAAAAATAACATTGTGGACGACATAAGAAAAGCAAAATATTTCGCAATTCTTTTCAATAGCACTCCAGACATATCACATGTTGATTGGATGAGTTATGTACTCAGATATGTTCATATTGAAGACGATCAAGTTGAAGTGAAGAAAATAATTCTATGTTTCTTCCCAATATAGCTGGAAAAACTGCAGCCGAACTTTGAGGACTTGGATATTTCAATTAAGAGGAAGGAGGATTAACATTGCCAGAAGAGCTGCAGAGAGCTATGTTAGAATGTCTTGATAGATTTTACGAAGGACTAGACCATGGTTACAAGGCAATGGATGATATTCTCATAACATTTGGGGTTGTTCAGCCTAAAACTCTGCTTACGTCAACAGAAGAATAATTTCGTGGTATAGTTCCAAATCTGACAAAAATCTACGATGAATTTTCTGCAGAGGACATTATTTTGGAGATTTTACGACTAAGGCGCAACTTAGAAGCCTCCAACATTTCTTTCCAATAAGCGGTCCAATGGACTATCTTGGAGCTTCTGAAATTAATTGTACAATGGGACTATTCTGAGTCTGTTCCGAGTCTAGCGCTGTGTCTAAGATTTTCTTAACTATTTACGTTTCGGTGGCTTCTTGTGAAAGAAGTTTCTCAAAGTTAAAATTGATAAAATCTTACTTAAGATCCACAATGAGCCAAGCGCGACTTACAAATCTTTCCATATTGTCCATTGAAAAGGACAGGAAAGTAAATTTTGATAATGTGGTCGAATATTTTAGCAAAACAAAGTCAGATATGCACGTTTAGTATTTAATTTGTGGTTTTATTTTGGGGGTGCTCAATAGAAAACCGCCCCGGGTGCCAACCTATGCTACGCCGCCACTGCTGCAACCATGCATGCATGCAGCGACTTAAGGCGTGCCATGACGAATGACGAGCAATCTTTAGTTTGAATTGCATAGTCACAAGTTGATGTACTACGAAGTTACAGAATGTTATTCGAAAAATAACACTGTCTTATAAGAATCTCTCTATTTAAAGGGATATGTTAGCTCATTGGTAAGAAGTAGACGTACCGTGCTTGATTTCAATAGACTCGTTAGAACTTGTGGTTGTGGTGACGAGAGGCAAACTTATCACACGCTGTGACTAGAGACTCATGATAAAATAACCAGGGAGATATGATATATTTTTGCACCGTCTCTCGCATGACGTCATGCGGAGAGCACAGTGCAACATAATAATATTATGCTGTCGTACAGTGGAGTTTGAGGTTTCGTCACATCTTATAACCTCTTAACAAATTACGTATTTTACTAATGTTTGTGTGCATACGGTTAGAAGTATTTTTCATGATCAGAACAGTAATAGTAGTAGGAGTGGTAGCAATGTTGGGGAGGTTAGCGCCAGGCAAGTAGACCGCATCGGGCTCCTTTTGCCAACCCCGGCATCCAGCAACCATGCCATACCCCTCCTCGGTTTCGTCACCAAACCTCCTCGAACTCGAAATAAAGGTCATGACAGTCTTCCATTGAACCGAACTTACTTGACTCCTTTGTAGAGTCCTTCCCGCTAAACAAGACACATGCACGAAACATTTCAAAATTGACAATAATCATCCACTTTGAAATGTTCTGAAATGTTCGTCTCAATGAGACAATGTGACACCATCACGGAACGTTTCAATGGTGAATATTATTGAGGATTTAAAACATTGAGTACAATCTGCATGATTGTACTCAATGTTTTAAATCCTATATAGTAATGTTTCGGAAAAAATATGTGCTGTTAAATTATTGACAGATATAGCCCATATAGAAATCATATGCTTGACTCTCGAAAATTAAGGAAAAGTATAGGAATAAGAAGAAGGCAATGGCTCCACCACGTATGCAATCTGCAGTTTTCAATAGTTGTGCTGTAAATAACTATAGGTACATAATGGTTGAGTAATTTTGTTATATATTCTATTTTAAATTGTGTGCGTGTGTGTTTTGTTTCTTTAACGTCGGCCTAGTTCCGTGACTATGGCCAATCACCGACGCCAGGTAGCAGTTTCACCTCGCCATCCTGGAAATTTTGCCAAACCCCTGCCTTTCTGTAAGGAGGGTGGAGATCTTTAACGTGCCTAATATCGCATGGACACGGGACCGACGGCTTTACTCCCCCTCCGAAATTTTGTGTCTGTCGGTCTGTATGTCTGTCTGTTTGTAGCAAAGATAACTTTAGAACGAATTGAGATATCATCTTCAAATTTGGTATACAGTTATCACTCGACAAACGAAAGGTTCGGATGTTTTTGGGTGAAACCGCTTTAGTGGATAGGGGATGAATGGGGGGGAGGGGGTGTATTTGGTGAAAATTGACATTTTTTCGTTAAAACTCGAGTAATATAACGTTTTAGGTGTTATTTATTAGAAAGCTTTTAATCTCATCAAACATCTGGTATTGTGTGCTGACAATAAATGAAGGGTTGAATGTGTGGGGGTGGAATATTGTCGAAGAAAATTTCGAATTTTTTTTGTGGATAAAACAGCGTAAAAAGTTTCAAAACATATAGAAACTTGATTCTTTAACGATTTTTTTTGTCTGTCGGTCTGTCGATCGGTTGGTCTGTTAGTTTGTCGGCATGTACGCCTGTCTGTTAACAGGCGCAATAACTTTCGAACGAACTGAGATATCATATTTGAATTTGGTATCCAGTGAGCACCCGACAAAGGAAGGCTTCGAATTGTTTTTGGGTAAGATCGCTTCAGGGGGTAGGGAATAAATAAGGGGTGATTTGGTGAATGGCATTTTTTCAATAAAACTCGGGTAATATAACGTTTCAAAAGGTTATGGGAACAGGAATACAATAATTTTCTTTGTCGTCAAGTCATGGGCCCTAAATTCATTCCATGAGAATGTCTTTCTGAAGAGAATAAATTATCACAGCCGTGTGGAAGTTATGATTTAATTTGCAGCACTATTTTTTTTCTGCTTAGACGTCGTAAAAAGTAACAAAATATATAGAAAACATGATTTGGGAACGAACATTCTTTGTCTGTCGGTCTGTATGTCTGTAGCCACGATAACTTTATAACAAACTGAGATATCGCCTTCAAACTTGGTATACAGTTAGCACTCGTCAACGAACGGTTCGGATTGTTTTTGGGTAAAATTGCTTTAGGGGGTAGCGGATGAACGGGGGGTGATTTGGTGAAAATTGATATTTTTTTCCTTAAAACTCGAGTAATATAACGTTTTAGGGTTTATTTATTAGAAAACATTTAATTTCATCAAATATCTGGTATTGTGTGCTGAAATTAAATTAAGGGTTGAATGTGTGGGGGTGGAATATTGTTGACAAAAATTTGGAAATTTTGTTTTGCTAAAACGGCGTAAAAGTCGCAAAACCTATAGAAAACTTGATTGTGGAACGAAATTTTCTTGTCTGTCGGTCGGTCGGTCGATTGGTCTGTCGACATGTACGTCTGTCTGTTAATAGGCGCAATAACTTTCGAACGAATTGAGATATCATCTGCAAATTTGGTGCCCAGTTAGCACCTGACAAAGAAACGCTTCAAATTGTTTTTTTGAGTAAGATCGCTTCAGGGGTTACGGGATAAGTAAGGTGTGATTTGGTGTGAATTGATATTTTTTCAATAAAAATCGAGTAATATAACGTTTCAAAAGTTTATGGGTACAGGAATACAAATATTTTCTTTGTGGTCAAGTCATGGGCCCTAAATTATTCCATGATAATCTCTTTCTAAGGAAAATATATTATCACAGCTATGTGGAAGTCGTGATTTAATTTGCGCCACTATTTATAAACCTTTTCAGTGGCCAATATTATCATACATGTATGTAAAATTGCCCGCTCATTGGTTTTAGGTAGACAGTCAAAGTATCGGTACATGCCCTAACTTTGACTAGTAAGAATTTTTTTTAATGATCGAAAAGCGGCCTTAAAAGTGGAAATCCTATACGGCAGAGTTACAGTATTAGTTGGAGCCCCCACGAGGGTGACCAACCGTTTAACCGAATCAACTTCAATTTAGACATATTTTAGGTGAATGTAATAAACCGGTCAAGGTTAGGGGATCTTACGGAGCCTTTAAAACATTTTTTTAAATATTTTACCGCCTACACCATAATAAAAATTCTTCAGTTCAGTTCAGTAAGCTAGCTTCGTAATTTAATTCCATTCCAAACAGAAATTATAAAAATTCTTTAAATCGAACTTGACTACTTTACATACCGTAACACGGGGTTACTTTGAACCGCGTGGCTACTTTGAACAAAAAATAAACATTGTTATATTGACTGATAGTGAAATAACCATTCTGTTTAGCGACATCTAGTTTGGTATGGCAACACTGTTCATAAATATTTTTTCTTAGGTTGGCAAACTTGACATGTAACTTCTAACCTACAAAACTGACGTTAGAAGATGGGTGCAAACTTTTGTTGTTGTAATCGTAAGTATATGCATCACATGTTTACAAAATGTATTTGCTGTAATAATACGGTATCCTAACAAAGCTATGTTATATAAATTTAAAATATTTAACCCACTTTTTTATTATAATGTTTTTATTAAAACAACACGCTTAGACATCATTTTTGGGGTTACTTTGAACGCGTTCAATGAAGCCCCGGGCTACAAATTAACTATGTTTTTTCTTGTAGAAAATGGTCCGTTTGTACAAAAGAAAACCTGCTGCAAGAAAATATGCCAATTTTACTCCAGAAGTCTTAGAGAAAGCTCTTCATGAAATAAAATCCAAAAAAATGTCTGCGTGAAGTATCTAAAAAATATGTAATTTCATTAGGGACGTTAAGTTACAAGCTAAGAGGAAAGCATGACAATAAGATTGGTCACCCCCTTGCCCTCACAGAAGAGGAGGAAATTAATATTGTTAGAAACGCTCAGATCCTGGGGGAGTGGGGTTGGATTTAAGGGACCTGAGAAAATTCGTCTTTTATTACATTTCGAATGCTGGAAAAAACATTCTGCAATTCAAGAATAATTTTCCGTCCAAATAATGGGCGTTGCAATTTTCAAAGAGACACAAAAATGCAATAACGTTACGAAATTGCCAAAATATAAAAAAGGCCAGATCAGCCGTTTCAGCCAAAATGGTCTAATTTGTTTTCTGTAAATTTGAAAGAAACTATTCAGGGCGTTGAGCCAACAAACATATTCAACTACGATGAGACTAACTTGTCCGACAATCCAGGAATAAAAAAATGTTTATTTAAACGTGGGGTAAAATATCCCGAAAGAATTAGGGATTTTTCAAAAAGTGCCACCTCTATCATGTTTTGTGGAAATGCAATGGGACAAATGTTACCCGCATATGTAGTTTAGAAATCTGAGAATTTGTGGACAGTATGGCTGGAAGGTGGTCCAGCAAAAACCCGTTATGGTAGAACAAAGAGTAGGTGGTTTGATGCATTCACATTTGATGACTGGTTTTACCAGGATTTTTCTACCGACTGCAAAAAAACTACCAGGAACCAAAGTCCTTATAGGAGATAATTTGTCCAGCCACTTTACGGAGTCAGTTTTATCAGAGTGCGAGAAATACAACATAAAATTTTGTTACCTGCCAGCCGATTCAACACATCTCCTTCAGCCCTTGGATGTCGCTTTTTATGGACCATTAAAACGATATTGGCGTCAGATATTAGATAAATGGAAAATGACAGTGCGGCGTAAATCTCAAACTCTCACTAAAGAGGAATTTCCAAAATTATTATTTAAGTTATACACCAAATTGTATCCAGAAGGAAGAGAAGTATCAGCAAATATGCAGGCTGGTTTCAAAGCATGTGGAATTTATCTATTAGACCCACAGCATCCCCTAAAACGTTTAGCTGACTATCAGCCTGAGCAAAATGAAGCACCGGTATGGGAACATATGTCTACGGCTGTAATTGAAGTGTTGAAAGAATTTCGCGATGTTGACGTGCCAACACAGAGACAGCAGAAAAAGAAGATTAATGTTCAACCAGGAAAAAGCATTTGTGTAGACGACCTCAGAGAAAGTGAGAATGATTCAAACACAGTTGAAGACCTCCTTCAAGAAGAAACTGAAAATGAAGACTTTGAAATTGAAGAATCAGAACAGGAACTGGAGTCTGATGTAGATGAAGCACCCGCAGAATATGTTAGAAATATAAAACTAGATAAATTTTATTTGGTTCAGTTTAAAGTAAGATCTCTAGTAATCTCCGCTGGTGACTTAGAAAACTAAAATGTTAAAATGGCATTTTTAAGAATGTCGTCTAAAGTTAATTACAAATTTTACTGGCCACAAGTACCCAACGAGGGAATTATACCCATCTCCGAATTATTAACAGCTTTGCCAGACCCCCAGATAGACAGAAGAGGGGCCTTCTTGTTTAGTGCAAATCATCTTCGCCCATATCTGAAAAGTCTGCAATAGATGGTTCAGTTCCATTCATTAATTTCTGTGCACTTATTTTTTTAGACTAAAATTATTGCCAAATATTAGTTTAGTTTTATTTATATTATGATTTGTTAGAATAGGTAGGTACCTACTGCTGTTTTTTATTTATGTTTTGTTTGAATAAGTGCCTTACCATATGTTTATGAATAAAATACGTTATTTTATGTGAATAATTTTGTATTATCGTTGCATAATTTTTCCCCGAAAACAAGGGAGTTTCTAGTGTTTAGGTGTTCAAAGCAACACTATCTGGGGAGTTACATTAAAATCGAGTAGTTTCATTATAGGCATTCAAAGTAACCCCGACCGTGGGGTAACTTTGAACACCCATAAATTAATTTAAAAACATTGTTATTGATCATTTTAAAATCTAATTTTTTGCCAATAGAAAGTTCTAACTGATGCCCGTGACATATTTTATTTATTTATTTTTTACTCACTGTCATATTTGAGATATATAGATTTAAAATAAAAAACCGTACAAAGTAACCCCGTTTTACGGTACCTATAACTTTTTAGCTAAAGCCACTGCTTACTGGGTTATTCTATAAAAGTGTTAATTTTGAGATACCCTGTACAAATAGCTAATTTTAATTTCAACTCCAGTTATACAAGTTAACGCCAATTGATGGTGGATTAAATTATATCGTTTTTGCTAGGAACAAAAAAAGCATAAGTCGATTGAGTAAGGGGAGTCACACTGAGGTTGATGGAGAGTTATTTATCTGGTAGAAGGCAGCAAGTCAAGATTAATGGTGTTTGTAGTGATGCACTGGGGATTGATTGTGGGGTTCCACGGGGCAGTGTATTAGGACCTGTCCTGTTCAATGTATATATCAATGATTTGTTGGCTCTTGACTGTGGGGGGAAAGTCATAAGTTACGCTGACGATACTGTGGTATTCTGGAGCGATCAAACGTGGAGCAGGCTAAAGTGCAGGGCAGAGGCAGGGTTTGTAAGGGTCGTGAACTGGTTTCACTCAAACATCCTGACATTAAATCGGGAGAAAACAAAATTTTTGCCGTTTTCAACATATAGATGTGAGTTACCAGGTACGGACTCATTGCTAATTAAGACTGAAGCGGATCAGACTGTCGAGATAGAGCAGACAAGCAGTATAAAATACTTGGGCATCATAGTGGATAAAAATCTTAGGTGGGATAAACAGCTGGATCAAGTTGTTGGAAGAGTCAGGTCCCTTATTTATAGGTTTAAATTTCTAAGGGAATACTTAAACATAGATGAAATGAAGACGGTGTATTACTTATTGGTGCAATCTCAGCTGTCATACGGAATTATCGGCTGGGGTGGCGCGAGAGATAACGTATTTAATCGGCTGGACGTTGTCCAGAAATGGGTGCTCAGCGTAATGTACCCTAAACCATTGACTTATGCAAGCGAAGATCTGTTTACTGAATCGGAGCTCCTGGACTGCAGGAGACTATTTTTATACGGTTTTGGTTGAGTGGTACAAACATCCTGATGGCCTCACCTTCTTAGACCATGGCTATGACACCAGACGTAGAGAGGATTGCAGGAAGGGTAGATGTAGGAGAGGTGTCGGTCAGAGAAGCCACACTTACTTGCGACAGAAACGGTATAATTTACTGCCGCAGAGTCTAAAAGTAAGTGTTTCAATAGAAAGTTTTAAGAGACGCCTGAAGGTATGACTGGCCGCAATGACGAGAGGGGAGGTGGGACGAATTGCCAACTTTACTTTGTGCTAAGTTTTTGCTGGGGTGGCTGCTGTGTGTATGTTTGAGCTGTGCCTCTCGTAGTGTGTCTGGTGTTTCTTTGTGTGATGCTGCTGTGCTTGGATGTTTAAGTCCTTGTTTGGATTATTTTTTTTTGCCTTGTTTTGGGTTGTGTGTGTGGTCCTTGTGTGTGCTGCGGGCGTCTGTCGGTGATTTGTATATATAGTTTTATTTTTTGGTTGTGTATATTTGCCTGTATATCTTTTTCCATTTTTTTCGAGTATGCTGATATGGGGAGATCTCGGTCGTTTTTCAGGTCGGAAACTTTAGTGGGAGAGCGCTCTGCTGATCTCTGGTGAAGTATATTTGCTCATGTAGTGATAGTGCTTGTGTATTGTCATAGTGTAGGTAAGTGGTAGTGTTAATTGAAAACCAGGATGTATGTAAACTCACAAATAAGTACCAAGTTGGAGTACTTCGTGAGTAATTACTGTTTATTCTATGATTGTAAGCTAGTAAATCATGTAGTTGTAATATTTTCTTATTGTGCGAATAAACATTATTATTATTATTATTG
Organism: Tillus elongatus; assembly: GCA_964006375.1. Classification (NCBI taxonomy): domain Eukaryota; kingdom Metazoa; phylum Arthropoda; class Insecta; order Coleoptera; family Cleridae; genus Tillus; species Tillus elongatus. The sequence continues at coordinate 36,463,303 of OZ023268.1, forward strand.
AGCACAGGCAAATTGGCTATCTATTGTAGTGGATACAAAAAAAATCTCTGGATGCAGCAAGTGCGTTATGGTAGCGAATTTTCTTTAAAATATTTTTTATAGCAAATGTCTTTCTTTGATGAAAGCAGGCATCAAACCTGGTTGCCTATATAGTAGAAACAATGTATCATATTTCAGCGAAATAAATTTATTGTTTGAAAATATATAAACATTTTTCAAAAATCTGGTTGTAGAAAATGTGTTATGGAAGTGAATTTCCATTAAAATGTTTTTAATAGCAAATGCGAGCAGGCATCAATCTGATTACCGGTATAGCCTATGTAGTAGAAACAATGTACTATATTTTATCAAAATTACTTATGGTTTGAAAATATGTTGGTTTCCTAACCAACAAAGCTTACGTTAATAGCAAATTGAGTTATTGAAATTTGAAGGATTTGATGAAAATTCGGTAAATTTGCAGATTAGCTCCCGAACGCTTTTCAAAAAATTGTTTTCAGAAATATTACTAGGACCCCACCTGGATGCACAAACCACAAGAAAATTTTCTGGTTCACACCCCCCAAGGAAGTTACGGGACTGGGAGTGAATAAGGGTGCTGGGCGGGGTAGGTAGCAAAAAAGAAATATGAGCAGAAAATGGGAAGAAAACTGCTTGAAAGCTGTCTATTTGAAGCCATATCCCCATTAAACCCTGCCTGCCCCGCACAGCACCCGTATTTGCCCCAGGTCACGTAACTTCCTTGGGGGGTATGAACAAGAAGTTTTTCTTGTGGTTTATGCAACGAGGGTGGTTGTATGCACACGAGGCGGGGAAGAAAAATGCCTACGACGAAGCAGACCCCCCCCCCATTCGACTTGTGGCAATGGCGGGGGGTTGGGGGGTGGCTGCTTTGTCGTGGGGATTTTCCTTCCGCCTCGGGTGCATACAACCACCCTCGCTGCATGAACCACAAGAAAAATGTCTTGTTCCTACCCGCCAAGGAAGTTACGGCACCTGGGGGGATAGGGGTGCTGTGCGGGGTAGGCAGGGTTTAAGGGAGATATGGCTTCAAGATGTGAAGAAGACAGCTTTCAAGCCCGTTTTATTCAGATTTTCTGCTCATATTTTGTTTTTGCTAACCACCCCGCCCAGCACCCCTGCTCACTCCTGGTCCCGTAACTTCCTTGGAGGGTGTGAACAAGAAATTTTTCTTGGGGTTTGGGAATCCAGGGGACCCTAGACAGGTTTCTGAAAACAGTTTTTTTAAAGCGTTCGGGAGCTAAACTGCAAATTTACCGAAAATTCGCTACCAAAACGCACTTATTCCGTTCATCTTTTTTTCTTACAAACGCATCATATTTCGATAAAAAATGCAAAAATCCAGTAACGAATTTGTTCTACGAAAATTATCTTTAAAAAAAGTATACACCCCTACTCACTCCTGGTCCCGTAACTTCCTTGGGGGTGTGAACAAGAAATTTTTCTTGGGGTTTGTGGATCCAGGGGGCGCCCTAGGCAGGTTTCTGAAAACAGTTTTTTGAAAAGCATTCGGGAGCTAAACCGCAAATTTACCGAAAATTCGCTACCAAAACGCACTTATTGCGTCCAGATTATTTTCTTACAAACGCATTATATTTCGATAAAAAATGCAAAAATGCATTAACGAATTTGTTCTATGAAAATTAGCTAAAAAAATTATAGACCGTAAAACCATAAACTTCACTAAACCTACAACGAAAGCATCAACTGAACTAAACTGACAGCCAAAGCATCAGAGAAAGGGTCTATTTGAAATGAATTTTCTGTAAATATTTTAGTAAAATGAAGGGCAATGACGGTTGAATCTGAAACTTAAGGGTTTGCAGAACACTCTTTTTGCAACATTTTCTTTTCAAAATCCGTACTTGTTTCACGTTCTTTGCCTAAACATTTCCAAGGAAAACTCCAATTTTTTTTTCTTCAACTGCCCATAATTTCTTTGTCCTTAAAGCTAGAGATGTAAATTTTGGTACAGAGTTCACTCTTTATAATACAAACATGCCCTTGCTTTGTTATTTCCGGAGATATGCATTTTTTTTTTTAGAAATAAAACACAAAATTTTCCGGGATAACCAGGTCCGATTTTCCTGGCTAACGAACTTATCCAAGCCACTTGCTAAAGGAAGGTACACACCAAATTTGATCAAGATTGGTCCATTATTTTTTGAGTTGGATATATACATACATACATATATATATATATATATATATATATATATATATATATATATATATATATATATATATATATATATATATATATATATATTTGATTGAGCACAGGCAAATTGGCTATTTATTGTAGTGCATCAAAAGAAAACGCAAAAGTATTGTTACAACATACCAAAGAAAGGTTAACCACATTTTGCAATGATCTCAAATGAAAATTAAACTTTTAATTCTACATTTAAATCTTTAAATATCACATGCTGTGCGAGACAGCTGTATTTAAAATAACACTGCAAACCACATGCGGATCAAAATATGAATGTCATACGGAAATAGAACACACTATTTGAACTAATTTTAACCGCTCGTCTCGATAAATCAAAAGTAAATGAATAGCTGAGGCGGTATCAACTCACTTGAAACATTTGGAGGAAGTACATGCTGCACATGGCTAGCACGATCCTGTGTGCCTTCAGAAACTGCGTCCCCACTGATAAAGTGACATCGGTCAGTATTTCACTTTCCAATAAAGATGGTAAATTCTGCAATAGAGTCGTTTCATGATAATGCCAACGTAGCACAAACTGTTGATCACTCATTCTTGCCACTTGGACAGTGTGATGAGGAAAAAACATTTGGACCAGTCTACAACAATCCCAGAAATTATCCAGCCAGGCTATTTTTAAACCTACTGGAGAAGAAACAGGTGCCAGGAAACTTGTTAACCTTAATCTATTTCTCCATACTGATACTAAAATTAACATTTGCTTGTCGAATTTTAGATTTATTTCATTGTTGACACTAGGCATGGACCTTTATGGACTTGGATTTAATATTATTGTCGATTGTAAAATTGATCTGTTATTTTCTAACTCTTGCCAGAAAATTCCATTATAATTCTAATAAGCAAATACGAATCAAATTTATTTTAAATAATATACAGGGTGTTTCTTTAATATTGCGAAAAAATAAGTTCCTATAAACTTATGTCCGGAATACTGCGTTTCGGAGCTACAGGGTGTTAAAATTATATTTTTTTGTGAATTTTTATTAAAAAATTCACTAATAGAGAGGTATCGATGGTGAGACTTTGCAACATTTTTTTCAAATGAGCGCGAATTTGGGCCCCTAGAATCCATATCCGGGGTCAGTTTCGATTTTTATATGTTTATATATATATATATATATATATATATATATATATATATATATATATATATATATATATATATATATATATATATATATATATATATATATATATATATATATATATATATATATATATATATATATATATATACAGGGTCGCTGATAAGTCTGGAAACGGTCGATTATCCGGGAAAATATACAAGGTGTCGAAAAAAGTTTTATACAAAAGTTTTTGGGTTCTTCAATGTCTACTAGGCGGTGATAATTTCATTTATACAGGGTTGTGTTAAATGTTAAAAACATCGCAACCGGTTCTTTTCACACTCACAGATTGTTTTCAAGAGATATTCTACTTTGCATTTATTTTTGTTCTTCATCCAATAGATTTTAAAAACAATAGCGTTTATTTTTATTTATTTTTTTACCCGGAAACGATTGAGTTTATGTACATCATGCTTCTGATAAATGTTGCTCAAAATTAAGAGAAGGATTGAAATATCGAATAATATATAGGGTGTTCCATTAAAAAAAAATTAATATTGGTGTGCCACGCCTGTATGACCAACCCTGTATAAATGAAATTATCACCGCCTAGTAGACATTGAAGAACCCAAAAACTTTTGTATAAAACTTTTTTCGACACCTTGTATATTTTCCCGGATAATCGACCGTTTCCAGACTTATCAGCGACCCTGTATATATATATATATATATATATATATATATATATATATATATATATATATATATAACCCATTTTGATGAAACTCGGCAAGTGCCTTTCTTTTATTAATAGCTTGGATGAGTTCGTTAGCCAGGAAAATCTGACAAGGTTTTCCGGGAAAATGTTGAGTTTCCTTTCGAAAAAATTTTTTTCTCCGAAAATTACAAAGCTATTTCAATGAAATTTGGTGTACATGTTGCTTTGGGAAAGACCTAAATATGTACTAAAATTCATTTGTAAATATGTACATTTATTTTTAATATCACACCGCGTTTCATTGACAATGGCAAACCTGGCTTATATGAGATCTAGTATGTTTGAGCGTTGCCTGGCAACGGAACATTTGATATTATTTGATTTTATTGACGTTTATCGTATGGTATTAGATTGTTTTATCTGTTTCAGTTGACACATTATTTGTGTTATTTGGTAATTTTGCAAGTGCAAATTATTCCTTTATGATTGTATTAATGTTAGTGGGTGGACTAAACAGTGTTTGTTATGGTTTATCAACACATATAAAGGATCGAAGTTTTACAAAAAGGGCTGATATGCAACAGGTTAGTTATTTTATCTCTGATGCTTTGGCGGTAGTTTTAGTTAAATTTATGGTTTAACGGTCCATAATTTTTAGCAAATTTTCATACAAACAATTCGTCAATGAGGAGACCGCGACTTTAGAATTTTTAAAATATTTCTTCAAATGAGCGCAAACTAGGCCCGTTGGATTCCATTTACGTTCAGTTTGGATCTGTTTACATATATACAGGGTGACGCATTTCTACGGTAAAGCTCAATATAATTATTATTATACAAGAGACGAGAAAAAATTGTATAAGTTAATTATAGGGTGTCTTGAGCTGCATCTTATAAAATTATTTTGACAACCACAGGCTGGCCCATAACTCGTTGGTGATCCCTAAAATTTTTTTTCGAACAGCCTTATTTTATTGCATTTTTTATCGAAATATGTTTGTAAGAAAAAAATCAAGACGCAGTAAGTCCGTTTTGGTAGCAATTTCATTAAATGCTTTGAATTTCAATAACTCAATTTGCTATTAACCTAAGATTTGTTGGTTAGGAAACCAACATTTAAAGTTTATTTTCGGAAATTTTTTGTACATTTTCAAACAATAAGTTATTTTGATAACATGTGGCACATTGTTTCTACTATATAGGTTATACCGGTAACCAATTTGATGACTGGTTGCATTAAAAAGACATATTTGCTATTCAAAGCATTTTTATAAAAATTCACTGCCATAACGCACTTGCTGCGTCCAGACTTTCTTTTTGGCTTTTCTAAATAATTTTCTAGATAATGTCGATATCTGAATAAAAAATTGTATCTAGCGGTTCTTTGACATGCCAAACGCAAATTTGATGTTAGTATGTCTCTCACTTGTAGGGGGCGCCAGCTACATGTCATTTTACTCTTTTGAGGAGTCGTAACTTTTTATTGGTGCTTGTATTCCTCTGATGACGCTAACTTGGTTAGTGAAACGATTGTCAGGTCTTTTAAAATGTGTTGTGGTGATTTGGGTTCTCCAAGTGTACTTATCAGTGCTCATCACAGGTTCCAATCTTCACTTAGTGCTTGTATTACTTTTAAACCAAAGAAAATAGATATCTCTCGAGTAACCGTTTACGAGTTATTTGGACTTGAAATAATCGATGGGTGTTTTTTTAAATGGCAAAATTTGAACATTTTCATGCTGTAACCTAAACATTTCTTGAGGTAAATAGATAGTTATTCATTGGAAATAATACATCTAAACGCATTTTGTCACAAAAGCTTCAGCAGACAGAAGGCAGTCAATCTACAGTTTTTTTCTCCAGAATTTGTTTATTTTGCACATTCCTGAACGCAACAAAAACAGTAATAGGTGATAACCCACTGAGCAAGGTAATATTGTCTTAACATTGCAGAATCTTTTCCAAAGCAAGTGTAAGTTTGATAGATTACTTGCAGAAAGCCTCCTGCAAGTTTGTTGCAAATGGCAAATCTTCCCCCCAGTGACTTTACATATGTAAGTGTTTCTTTTGTAACGTTACTGCAAGTTAACTGTAGTGAGCTGTTACAAACTTTCTTTATACTTACAAATGTTACCTTACAGCAAGCTTCAATTTTAAAAGAACCTAGCAAATTTGTAAAATTTAAACTTACATTTGCAACTTATCTGCAATTGTATATATTATATATACAGTGCAAGTTTGTAACTTGGAATAATTCCAATTAATCTACTTTAGCTTTTTTACAAAAATGCTCGGAGTCAGATAATATTCTCAGTTGCAATCATTTCAAAAATGTATTATACAATTTGTGTCAAATGTCATTGATAATTTTAGTAAATGACAACCTTAGCTTTTTGTTGACTATTTTTAAAGTACACATCAAGCGATACAAAACCACCAAATTTCAAATTTTTATTATAAATCTTGAGTTGAAAGCACGAAAAAAAATTTGTGTAGTTAATCAATGAATAAAAAATTTAAATCTGCTGGTTTTCTACAACTTCACATGTAAGAACTTTAAAAATAGTCAACAAAAACCTAGGGTTGATTTCAAGAAATTATTGATGAAGTCATTTTTCAAATATGCTACATACCGTATAGATTTTTTAAGACTGCAACTTGAAATACTAATCAATGTGTCCAAGCATTTTGGAAAAAAAGAAACTGTATTTGATTAAGTGAATTTATTTCAAGTTACAAACCAATACTGAATATATGTATAGGTGTATTTATACATAATATATATTTCTTGTAAAATTGTAAAAAATGACTTAAGACAATGTTAATTAGAATAAAATCTTTATTACATAAAAAATTAAAGACTTACAACATATTATTCATTTCTGCTGATATATATATATATATATATGTATATATATATATATATATATATATATATATATATATATATATATATATATATATATATATATATATATATATATATATATATATATATATATATACATAGATTTTATTGACCATCAAATGTACATGGTAAGTCACTGCCTTTATAAGTACCGACTATAGTCACTAGATAGAGATAGTTAAGGCATATAGCGAGAGTGCCCATGTTTAGGCTAAAATGCAGTTCCAGGCAAAACTCGACGACAAAATAGATAACTTGAACTTGTGATATCAGTATTAATTGACGGATTTCAAAAACTCTTTTTTTCTAAATGAATGCCAATTAATTGTTTTTGATATTGTTTTACTAAATAACTTTTTGTCGTCTAGGAAAACGTGTGAAACACCAATAACAAAAACGAAGTCTTCTGCAGCATTACTTATTTTGAGCGGCAAGAATTTTTTTGCTTCTAAAGTATATGGTAACATATGTGACATAAAATCAAGTCAACATATGAAATGCTATTGTGAAAAAAGAAATATCTAAAATGGTGCATTCATTTCGATTTTAGATAAAGTTTCATTAAGCAAACGTAAGAATATGCAATGGATAAATCAAGCGCAGGGAAACGAATACAACTTCAATGCGAAAATAGCCTAAATATGTCGACAGTCTTTGAAAGTGTTCACGCATGTCTTAACTATCCCTATCGAGTAAGTATAGTACCGTCAATGTCTGTGTACCTTCAGAAATATTGAGTTAAAATAAAGCAAAATTATGACTACAATGATTTAGGTATATATATATATATATATATATATATATATATATATATATATATATATATATATATATATATATATATATATATATATATATATAAGTCTGTGGCTAGTGGAACTTGCATTCCAAAGCTTTTCCCTAACGCACACACACAGATACACACACACTACAAAGAACGAATACAAATAGTATGTAACACTATACACATTAGTTTAGAGCACCAATAAATTCCTTCACCTTGGTTTTTTTGTTTTATAACATCCACTAGTGCCTACTTTAATCTTGTTAGTGGGAGCATCTTAATAACATTAGGTAGAAAATTGAGAAATTTGATTCCCAAGTAATCAAACATCTGCTTTGTTTTCTCCTTTTTGTGAAACCGTATTTTTAATTTATGCCTGCAGCTGGTGTTGATGTTACGAGCTGCACCATTCACTGGATGTTTTGAATACATATACTGAAGAAGAATGCGGCTGTAAGTGTACCTAAGTATCCCATTGGCCTCGAATACATAAGGGCAGCTTTTTCTTGGACCTACGCACACAAGGTCCTTATTGCTCTTTTTTGCATGATAAACACATGTTCCGCTGCTGACGAGTTAACCCATATGAATGTTCCATACGATAGGATACTGCGACAACGTGCAAAATAAGCAATCCTGGCAGCTTGATGGGTATTGTACTGTTCCACTGTTCTTATGATGGCAATTGCTCTGGATAAGCCTCGTGCTTCCATAGGTCAATCATGTTTAACGTTTTAAAATGAATTGGTTTGACCAGGTAAGACATCTCCAGGTTGCTTCTAAGGACATAATAAAATTCGTAAAAAATTTAATTATGCTACAGAAAAGTGACTAATTTTATTGAATTCACACATGTATTTAGTATATCGCTGTTTTAGGGATTCTTACCTGACATGTTAGTCGAGATACTCCATGTTTCATTATCCACACTCCAGACAACTAATTACAAACTTAATTACACCAAAAATCTAACAATTCAGGCTACAATAAGATTGTTCAATCTTTAAAACTTCCAGAAAAATAAATAGACATAGATCAAATAACAGCATATAAATATAAACAACAATCCGCCATTAATCATTATTGCCGGGCGCTTTCTCACGAGTCAGTTCGCTGTTGGAGTTGGTGTTGCTATTGGACGACGATGACATACGATCGAACATACACGAACACGAAAACGGAGGAAATTCAAATAAATGTTTACAAATTAAAACAAACTGTCAGAAACATTACAATTGTAACTTTACGTGAGCTCACAAATGGAGACAAACAACAAGCCGGCAAAGGAGATATTACATTTGAAAGTTATGTTAAAGTTTCGTTCGTAAGCTTGCATTGTTTTTTGGCTGCAAACATTTAGAACTGTTGCAAACTTAACTTGCTTAATAGCAAATTATCTAACGTTGCGGTAAGCATTGTAAGTTACCATGCTTAGTGGGAAGGCATCGCAGAGCGACGTTAATTAATAAGCTGTTTAGTTGTCAGGTTTTGCTTTTCAAAATGAATTACACACGTTGTGAATTGCGCTATACATTCTGCTTATGGCCTGTCCAACGCTAATTAATTAGCAGCCAGGCGTCTTTATGAGGAAAAATGGCATAGTTGTGTTATCCCGCGTAACACGATGTTTACCCGTCTCCATCGATTTCTTGGTGAAACTACAGCTTTCAAAATCAAACCGCTGGAAAACGGACGACCCCGCACAGCATCAAAAGAGATGTAGAAGTAGAAGAGTGTGCTTCATGAAATTCACGAAACCCCTACAAGTATCCTATCGTATGGAACATTCATATGGGTTAACTCGTCAGCAGCGGAACATGTGTTTATCATGCAAAAAATAGCAATAAGGACATTGTGTTGCGTGGGACCAAGAAAAAGCTGCCCTGATATATTCGAGGCCAATGGGATACTTAGGTATCCTTACAGCCATATTCTTTTTCAGTATATGTATTCAAAATATCCAGTGAATGGTGAAGCTCACAACATCAATACCAGCTGCAGGCATGAATTAAAATATGGTTGCACAAAAAGGATTTACTTGGGAATCAAATTCCTCCTAATGTTATTAAGATGCTCCCACTAACAAGATTAAAGTACGCACTAGAGGATGTGATAAAACAAAAACTAAGGTGAAGGAATTTATTGGTGCTCTAAACTAATGTGTATAGTGTTACATACTATTTGTATTCATTCTTTGTAGTGTGTGTGTGTGGCTGTGTGTGTGTGTGCGTTAGGGAAAAGCTTTGGAATGCAAGTTCCACTATCCACAGACTTTTTTTTATATATACGTAATTCATTGTAGTCATAATTTTGCTTTATTTTAACTCAATGTTTCTGAAGGTACACATACATTGACGGTACTATACTTACTCGAAAGGGATAGTTAAGACATACGTGAACACTTTCAGAGACTGTCGCCATATTTAGGCTATTTTCGCATTGAAGTTGTATTCGTTTCCCTGTGCTTGATTTATCCATTGCATATTCTTACGTTTGCTTAATGAAACTTTATCTAAAATCGAAATGAATGCACCATTTTAAATATTTATTTTTTCACAAAATAGTATTTGATATGTTGAGTTGATTTTATGTCACATATGTTAGCATATACTTTAGAAGCTAAAAAAATTGTTGCCGCTCAAAATAAGTAATGCTGCAGAAGACTTCGTTTTTGGTATTAGTTTTGCACAGGTTTTCCTAGACGACTAAGAGTTATTTAGTAAAACAATATCAAAAACAATTAATTGGTATTCATTTAGAAAAAAGAATTTTTGAAATCGGTCAGTTAATAACGATATCACAAGTTCAAGTTATTATATATCTATTTTGTCGTCGAGTTTTGCCTGCATTTTAGCCTAAACATGGGCACTTTCGCTATATGTCTTAACTATCTCTATCTAGTGACTATATAGACGGTACTTATAAAGGCAGTGACTTACCATGTACATTTGATGGCCAATACAATCTATATATCTATCAGCAGCATAATATGTTGTAAGTCTTTAATTTTTTATGTAATAAAGATTTTATTCCAATTAACATTGTCTTAAGTCATTTGTTACAGTTTTACAAGAAATATATAGTATGTATAAATACACCTATACCTATATTCAGTATTGGTTTTTAACTTAACATAAATCTACTTAATCAAATACAGTTTCTTTTTTTCAAAAATGCTTGGACACATTGGTCAGTATTTCAGGTTGCAGTCTTACAAAATCTATACGGTATGTACCATATTTGAAAAATGACTCCATCATTAATTTCTTTAAATCAACCCTAGGTTTTTGTTGACTATTTTTAAAGTTCTTTCATGTGAAGTAGAAAACCAGCAGATATAAAATTTTTATTCATTGATTAACTACACAAATTTTTTTCGTGCTTTCAACTCAAGATTTATAATAAAAATTTGAAATTTGGTGGTTTTGTATCGCTTGATGTGTACTTTAAAAATAGTCAACAAAAAGCTAAGGTTGTCATTTACTAAACTTATCAATGACATTTGACACAAATTGTATAATATATTTTTGAAAATATTGTAACTAAGAATATTATCTGACTCCGAGCATTTTTCAAAAAAAGCTAAAGTAGATTAATTGGAAATGTTCCAAGTTACAAACTTGCACTGTATGTATAATATATACAACTGCAGATAAGTTGCAAATGTAAGTTTAAATTTTACAACTTTGCTAGGTCCTTTTAAAATTGAAGCTTGCTGTAAGGTAACATTTGTAAGTATAACGACAGTTTGTAACAGCTCACTACAGTAAACTTGCAGTAATGTTACAAAAGAAACACTTACATATGTAAAGTCACTGAGGGGAAGATTTGCCATTTGCAACAAACTTGCAGGAGGCTTTCTGCAAGTAATCTATCAAACTTACACTTGCTTTGGAAAATATTCTGCAATGTAAATGCAATATTACCTTGCTCAGTGGGTCTTACACCCTTATCACATCTAGCGGTTACAATAACTCTTACCGACTCATTTTCCGTTAAGACAAGATATTTGTCAATGGATGCAACAAAAGATTGGCGAAAATCTCCAGTTTCTAGGACACATATTAGTCACAGATGAGGCAAGTGTTTTCAGGACAGCGATAATGAACTTCCACAACAATTATGTATGGACGGATGAGAACCCACATGCAATTTTAGAAGGCCGTCATCAGCAAGTTTTCACTTCACTTATCGGTCGGGATTGTTGGAGACCATTTGATAGGCCCATTCTTTTTACAACTAAGGCTTACTGGAGATGCGTGTCGTCGTTTTCTTAAAGATCAGTTGCCTATACTTTTGGAGGATGTCCCATTGCCATTGAGATTGCAAATGTAATTCGGGCACGATGGTGCTCCACCTCATCTCAGTTTAGTGGCTCGTGGGTATTTGAACACAGTTTATCCAAATCGTTAGATAGGTCGAGGAGGAACACAACCCTTGCCCCCGAAGCTTCAAACTTACTTTTGTTGGATTTTTGCCATTAGGGTCACCTCAAAAATTTAGTTTATACAACCCCACCAGAAACTGTGGAATAACTAAAGAATCGCATTACCGCATCCTGTAAAACAATATGACACACCCGAAATATTTGAACGCGTTTGCCATTAAATGCGTAGTAGGATAGATGCCTCGGATAACTAAAAATATAATGAACAGATTTTGATCAAATTTGGTAAGTACCTTCGTTTTGCAAGCGACTTAGGTTAGGTTATATTGTGAGTGGACCATAACGGTCTCTCCACTGAGACCTTACGGTTTATTGTGGCTCACGCCTAATTGTCTTTCATTTCACACAACAAATCCAGCCTCCTACAGAGGTTGACAAATTTTGTGGACGAAAGTTAATCCAGTGACTTGGACAAGTTCGTCAGCTAGGAAAATCGGACCAGTTTTTCCGGGAAAAGTTTTGGTTTTCTTCCAGAAATTTTTTGTATCTCCGAAAAGAACTAAGTTATGGCACCCAAATTTGTTGCGAACGTTTCTAACACTAAACTTATTTGGTGTACCAAAATTCAGATCTCTTAAGATGTAAGAAAACCAGTTTGTGCAGTGAACAAAATCTATCGATTATTACAGACAAAGATAAGTTTTTTTTGGCGCAAAAAGGTCAAGAAATACCAGGAAAAAGTAGGGCAGAGTAGGGCGGTATAGGTCGAGGGGCGTTTGGGTCAGTGTTTTTTTTTTCATTTATGTTAGATGTAAGTGGCTCGCGTAAGTATGACTGGTTGCAGTAACAGCAAGTATCATTAAACCCCGAGCATCAAGTTTGTTAAAGCGAATCTCAAGTTTAAAATGAACATAACGTGAATTTCAGGTAAGTTTTAGTCAAATAGGTTATACAAATAGTTCACAGTTTTGAGCTACCATGTGTTTGCAATTTGTTTTAGTAATTAAACTTAACCTTGCGTAACAACTACATATTATAGATTCCAACCTAAGAAGTACCTAAAATGAAAGATGTACCTAAACTGATAGAGAGGAAACTCCTGAGCAAATATCTCAAGCTGTTCAACTTGTACTCCAACAAAGGATATCAACTTGGCAAGCAGCCGCTAATTTAGGGTTTTCTAGGTTAGCTTTGCAGAGACATGTTCAAAACGCTAAGAACTTTCAGAAGCGGAACAACACACTTATACTTTCGTAGCTGATTCATATTCTAAAGTCGTATTTTCAAACGCGTAAGAAACATGTTATCAGAGTACTTGCAAACCTGTAGCAAAATGCATTACGGTCTAATCACCAACGAAACGCGGGACTTTGCATACCAATTTGCGGTGAAGCTAAGAATCACGTATCGAAAGGAATAGAATGAATCCAAATCTGCTAAGCGCGACGGGTTACGAGGTTTCATTAAGCGGCACCCTCAAATTTCTATACGATAGCCTAAAGCAACCAGCTTAGGAAGAGCTACCAGTTTTAATGCCCATAATGTTCTAAACTATATTTTTGAAAAATTCAAGTTCTCACCAGAAAATACATATAACTGCGACGACACGTACGTAACCACAGTTCATAAGCCACCGAAAGTACTTGCAGTTGAAGGACAGAAACAAGTGGGGTCAAGTGACTTCCGCAGAAATGGATACTTTGGTAACAACCTATGCCTTTATCAATGAAGCTGGGAACACGATCCCTCCGGTTTTTGTTTACCCACGAAAAAGATTTTTAGAGTTAATGCTCATTAATGGACCATAGAATAGCTTGGATCTAGCACATGAATCTGGCTGGATGACAAAAAAACATTTGCCATAACACAATCATTTTGTCAAATATTCGAAGACTACCAAAATCCTTCTTACTCTTATTCGACAATCATGACAGCCACGTCAATGTATAAGTTATTTCTGTTAGACAAAGAGCATGGTGTGCACCTTTTAACATTGTCGCCACATTGCAGCCATCGCCTCCAACCATTGGACGTATTGTGTATGGGCCATATAAGGCACGTTACAATCCAGCTTATTCCGCTTGTATGACATCGAATCCAGGACGAATATTAGTAATTTATCATATTGCCAGTTTAGCCAAAACAGCTTTTGACGAGGCAATGTCAAGGCAAAATATTCTATCAGGATTTCAGAAAACCGGCATAAGCCCTTTCAATTTACGAATATTGTCGATTGACGATTTTCTAATGTCCGCAGTTATCGACCGCCCACAACCAGACTAAATGAATGCTAAAGAACCTACACCCTTAACCTCGTTTTTGCCTACAACTTCTGCACAAGCGGACTGTCCCGTCACTCATGAATATGCATTTCCATATTCTAAGGCAAAACCTTGAATTGCATTAAATCGAGGGCGTGCAAAAGAAAGTACTCGAATTTTGAGAGAAAGCCTGAAGAAAACGCAAAATCTGTGAAAAGGCGAACCAAAGGAGATACAGAAAAAGAAGACAAAACCAAGCCAATCAGAAAGCAGTGAAAGCGATAAAATTAGTTAATAACTACTAGACTCAGACCGTTCAGAGTACGATCCATCAGAAGCTAACCCAAGGCCTAACGACTTTGATCATTCTGCTACCTATGCTAGAATTGGTGATTATGTAATTGTCAAGTTCCCAACAAAGCAAACTTGTCTTTGTTATGTTGGGAAAATACAAACAGTGAACGAAGAAAGCATTTATGAAATACATTTCGTACGCAAAAATTAAATTGCAATACATTTCATTTCAGGGATCAATTAGACATTTCTAAAATGGATTTATGTGATATAGCTTTGCGTTTGAATCCTCCGAATAATGTAACTAGTACCAGCAGAACACAAAGCATTTCGGGTTTTGATATCGCTCTGAATCGTTTTGAAAACCTAAAAAAAAAACGGGATTTATGTATCGCAAATTTGTTTTTCGAAACTCATGTCATATTAGTACATTTTTATTAGACAAAAATTCATTAATAAAGAGGTATCGATATTGAGACTTTGCAAAAATTTTTTCAAATGAGCGCGAACTAGGGCCCATAGAATCCATATCCGGGGTTAGTTTTCTTCCTATATATATATATATATATATATATATATATATATATATATATATATATATATATATATATATATATATATATATATATATATATATATATATATATATATATATATATATATATATAAAGAAAAACAACAACAAAAAGTGAGGAGGTAATGAAACATTTGATATCATTTTTAAATTCTTCATTCTTCAATTCTTATAGTTATCTACACCAAAAATAACAATGGGAGAGGCGACAGAGTGACTCTCAAAAATACACAGATCATTGCCCCCAGACAACAGAATACATGTTTGACATATGAAATTAATACTTGACACATGCTGACTCTGACCAACCAATCAACCAACTAGCTGGTTGTACTAGACAACCAACTTATATGCTGCCAGGTTAGTTGATATCCATCCAGGTCAGACACCGACGACGTTTAAGAGCAGCTAGCACTGTTTTATCTACAACTTTAAGGGTTATGGTGATAAGATAGAATCATTTCACATAGAGATTTTGTTCTACATCACATCAATTTGATACCTTTATGACAGAGCAAGATATTAAGCATGTATATATAGCAACCGGTGCACCATGGGCAAATGGCCAAATCGAAAGGATGAACCGATACTTCACAGCAGTATTGTCTAAAAAGAAAGATTATGTCGCATTTTGTAATACAGTTAATCGAAGTACGGGCCAGACTCCGTTGAAGTAGATAGGTAGTTTTTGGTAGGAATCAAAATAGGAAGGTAAAAGACAACATGAGAAACATTTTAGAACAAGTTATAGCTGCTGACTATGAGGATACTGAAAATCTTAGAACGACAGCAGCTGACAAAACTGTTTCAAATCATCTGGAAAACCAGAAGTATTACGATAGTAAAAGTAAAAAACTGTGTATCAGATCGGTGATTACGTCATAGTAGCGAATATTGACACAACAATTGGCATAAACAAGAAACTTGTTCCAAAATATAGGGGACCATACGAAATAAAAGCTGTATTGCCCAACGACCGTTATGTGGTGCATGATATTATCGGCCTTCAATGCAGCCAGGTACCATATGATGGCATTCTGGATGTGTCGCGTTTAAAGCCTTATGGCAGTCAAGTTAATGACAATTCGTGATGAATATGCGCACTCCATCACTTTCTATCTTGATGCCTTTTGATCCTGCTGACTTGGATGTCTGCATACTGGGACTGCTTTGTATCATAACTTTATTGGTGGTCCATTTATCTCAGGATTAAAGTGTCGTATACGAATTTTAATTGGCGGAGACAAAAAATATTAACAATAGAGAGTAGGGTCTTTACGAAAAGACGGAGTGAGAAATTTTGAGCTAGTGGCCTCCGCTCCCGGTTAAGGCAAGGAATACCCGCGGCACTGGGAAAATAACGCCGGGTCGCTGCGATTGTAATATTAGGGTTATGAAAATCGGAGTAAACTTGGATTTTGGGAAAAGTTACGCGATAAAAGGAGTGTGCGAAGTAGGAACTAAAGGGACACATATGTTTTCATAGAGCGGGCGGTTTTAAAAAACGAGGGTTGCCACAAGGTTGCCGTGAGGTAGTTGAGTTACGGTGATAGTGAGTGTTATAACAATATACAGGGCTGGCTTAGCCATATATTTTGGAATTATGTTAACTGTCAGGTGAGTTCGTTCCATGACGTATATTATTTAAATGGCTTCTAAGTGATAGCTGTCTCGAGTACTATAGAGATCTGTATATAATATTAGTTTATGTTCTGAAACCTTAGGTATTTTGATGATAACTGAGCAAAAATGTCATTAGCTAAACTATTATTTTTATTTTTGTAAGAGAATTATGTGGAATAGAAAACTATGAGGGGTTTTAGATAGAGTTAAGATACATTAGCACTAAATTAGAGCGTGGAAGTTGATTTGCTGATTTGCGTGAGAGTCAAGATAGGAGGAGCCCTAATAAATAGTAGAGCCGTAGGGATTAAATTAGGGACTTAAATGTATGAACGTCAGATGAGTTTTGAGTGCTATAGTTGAGTTAAGGCTGAGATAATATTTACGTTCAAGAATATTATACAAGAGAAGTGCAAGAGAAATATACTCATGTAACTCCGGATAAGGGAGTAATTGAGCAGGTTAGATTCTGAACCAATTTTTCACCCTATAACAGTTTTGCACTAAATTTAGCTTTCCCCTAAGCAAGGAAGCTTCACATACATTGATGTTTTAAGTAACATTAAATTTGAGTTGTTTTGTTTGTGATAGGAAATACTAAATTTGCTGACAATAGATTTATAATAAATTACCTAAATTTAGGAAACCGGTTTTGTTTTTAATTTAATATTTAAATCTGTGTATATGAATTTTATTTTTGACATTAAAGTAGTTTTAACACTAGATGACCGGTTTTCATTTCTGGATATAATAAACCAACCACCCTAAGCTTTTAACTAATATTATAAATAAGTACAAGGGGGGCGTTAAGTGGTCGCAGGGTATATGATACTGTAGTGGATATAGCAAAATTGGGGTTTTGAATTAAATACCTCATGCTCTACAGTATTAATTTCAACATAAATTGCATAGGTCTATATTGAGTGCTGATTAAAAAGAAGAGGTTTTCTTTGAATATAACAGGAGGTAATTTTCTCGAACACGTCCAGCCGCTCGGACGCCGCCTATTTTAAAGTACACATGAAAAAATATTTACTCAAGAATCATAAGTTGTATAAAAGTTTTACACGTTACATTAATATTGTTTTACAGTAAAGAAAAGAGTCATAAAATGAACCCCCGTTAGATTCTACTGACACTTATCACGCTGGAGTTTTTGTTTTATATTCAATGAATCATTAACTACTTAATGTTACCTTTCATTCGCATTAAATGGTTATTAAGAGTTTCAATTTTAAGTGCTAACCCGTGAAAATAGACAGCGTTCACAATTATCTAGTAAGTCATGAAAATCTGGAAACAAATTGCGAACTTTTTATAGGCCTACTGTAACGATCTAAATGTAATTTTGTAAAGATAATAATTTGATACTTAGTTTTTCATTACAGATGGCTGAAATTAAAAATATATGAACCATGTATAGTGTTCTCTTTAAAATTATAATTCCCTCTAGATTCTTCACCAATGACTTTATTTAGATGAAAGTTTACAGCAACTATTAATGAATATTTTGCAGAAAAATCAATTCTTTTCAATTATAATTTTATTACACTTGTATTTACACCCTGCTCAACCTCGAACCTCAAGCATCAGTTGCTGGATATCCGGAGATGCAAGACAAACAGTTTTTTTAAAGTGGCTGGTTTTAAGTGGTGATGACCGAATCAACTCGTGCAAACGGCGGCGGTGGCGGTAACATTTTAACACAATTAAAAAAAATCATTCCATTCAAAAGCGTACCTCTTATTTTACTGATTGATTTATCTATGGCGTTTTTTAGTGAATTTTCGTAGAAAAAATTCACTAATGGGGAGATCCCGACTTTTGAATTTTGAAAAAATTTTTGCAAATGAGCGCGAACTAGGACCCCTAGAACCCATATCCGGGGTTAGTTTTAATTTTTATATGTTTATATATATATATATATATATATATATATATATATATATATATATATATATATATATATATATATATATATATATATATATATATGTATCACACCGATAACTCAAAAAATAATGGGCCGATTTTGATAAAATTTGGCATGTACGTTTCTTTTGTAAATAGCTTGGATAAGTTCGTTAGTCAGGAAAATCGGACGAGGTTTTCCGGGAAAATTTTGAGTTTTCATTCGAAAAAAATTCTTATCTCAAAAAGTAATAAGCCGATTTTAATAAAATTTGGCATGTACCTTCCTTTTGTAAATGTCTTTGATAAGTTCGTTAATCAAAAAAATCGGACGAGGTTTTCCGGAAAAATTTTGAGTTTTCATTTGAAAAAAATTTTTATCTTAAAAAATAAAAATTCTATGATAACCAAATTTGGTAGGTAGGTTTACGATATAAAGAGTAAACTATACACCAAAATTTAGATTTCGATGTTACAAGAAAAAAAAGTTATAATAAAATATTTTGTGCCAGATCATTTTTATGAAAATTCACTACCATAACGCACTTGCTGCGTCTTTTGAATTTATTAATATGCATTTATTATAGTTACATATACTGTAGGGGAGAGCCGGGCAATGCCGCTCACCTGAATATCCATTACTACTCATTTCATAATTGCGCCATCTAGTGAAGAGCTTCCATATCAACTTTTTAATGTATTTTGTAGCACGTAGAACTCTACAAATCGACTTCTCTTCGAATTATTAAAACTAGTTCTTTCGGGAGGTGACTGTTAGAAGATATTGGTCATCTGAAATAAGCCGTAAGTAGAACAAATTATCATCAATGATTATCTTTTGAAAATTTAACGATAGCTAATTTTGTGCTGTTCATTATATCAGTGAGTTTTCGCAAATATCCGAATTATTTGTCTAAAAATTGATTATTCTAACCTAAAAGTCATTTGCGGGTATTGACGCCCAAGGTGGGCGACAATACCCGCATGGGCGGTACTACCAGCAAATTTGAATCTAAATTCACCTTGTCTTTAACAGATGCCAAAAATAAAATTTCGCACCACTACTAAAGGTTCCTGGCCACCCGAATGTCTAGAAAGAGCTATTAGAGCTGTTCATAACGGCAAAGGGAAGAGAACAAGTGCCAGGGAATATGGTATTTATAATTGTTTCGAATATTTTAAATATTTAATAGAACAGCATTTCTTTGTATATAGTTATCCCTTATTCTACGTTGAAGGACCGTTTAAAGAATGGGAACACATCAAAAGCTCTACTTGGCCGTAAATGCACATTCAGTCCAGATGAAGAAAATGAGATTGTGCAACGTTGCATTTATTTAGCGAATATGTTTTATGGCTTAACACCTCGTGACTTGAGAAAAATCATCTATGAATATGCTGAAGCAGATGGAATCACTCATAGATTCAACAAAGACAAAAAAATTGCTTGCAAAAACTGGTTTGGTGCTTTCATGAAGAGACACCCAGAAGTTAGACTGAGAAAACCAGAAGCTACCAGCATCGGACGAATATCTGGATTCAATGAAAATAGTGTTGCGCTATTTTACAAAAACCTGTCACAAGTACTAGATAAGTATCTTTTTTCACCACATTGTATTTATACTGTTAACGAGACGGGAATTAGCACTGTCCACGTTCCAACTAAGATCATTGCTCCAAAAGGCGTGAAGCAACTTGATAAAGCTGTTAGTTATGAAAGAGGAAGGAATATTACAGTATGCGCTGCTATAAGTACATCGGGGACTTACATACCGCCTATGTTCATATTTCCTCGAGCAGGAATGAGTGAGCAATTGAAACAAAATGGTCCAGTTGGTGCCTTAGATACTTGTTTGCAAAAGGGGTGGATAAGAGAACTCTTTCTGGAGTGACTTCATCATTTCAAAACTAATTCAAGTTGCTCCGTAGATAACCCAGTTATGCTTGTTTTAGACAATCATAAAAGCCATTGCTCCCTATCTACATATCGATTTTGTCGTGATAATAGTATAGTGATGGTGTCGTTTCCTCCTCATACTATCCACAGACTCCAGCCTCTAGATCTAACTGTTTTTGGCCCGTTGAAGAGAGCATATTCCAATGAATGTTCTACATTTATGCGGCAGTATCCACATCGGAAAATCACTCCGTATGATGTTGCAGGAATATTTAATGCAGCTTATGTCAAAATCGCATATATAGAAAAAGCCCAGAACGGTTTTCGAGTGAGTGGTATTTGGCTTTTCAATCCAAATAGATTTGATAGTGATGACTTTTTGCCAGAAAGCCTTTCTGACCCTGTCGCTGAAGAATCTAGTGAAGTGACCAGCTATTTGCTCAATGGGGTCCCCAGAAATGATGGTATTCATATTCCCGGAATACAAGATACCAATGCAGTCAAGTTCGGAGCAAGCGTCTCCAAAGCTCCAGATAATACCCAAAAACAAGTCACATTCAAAGAACTATCTCCCATCTCTACCACCAGACAAAATCACACAACAGTTACTAAAAAGAATTCCAAACTGGGAAAATCTAAAATCCTGACGGCAACACCAGAAAAAGAGGACATGGAAAACAAAGAAGCGAAAAAAAATTGAAGGGTAAGAAGCCACAACAGAAACCAAAATCTATGCAAGAAATAAAAGTAGCTTAATTAAAGAGAAAAGTAAAATTTGACGATGATAGTTCTATCTATGAATCGGTTGGAGAACTGTGCGATGATCAAAGTTCAGATGACCTAAATGAAGATGGGGATGATGAGGTTTGTCTTGTGTGTAATGAGTTTGGGAAAAATGAGATGTGGAGTCTGTAAAAAGTGGGCGCACAAGAACTGCACAGACAAGATGATTTTAGAAGTTACGTTTGCGATTTTTGTATTTAGAATACATTTTGTATCTTGAATAAAAACTTACCTGACTATTATTCTTTGCTTCAGTCGCTTGTAAATCGACCTTTCGAGCGCTCACAGATTGAGCGGTACTACCCTATTGACTGGGCGGTTTTACCTTCTGTGTCGGGTAATCGCGCCCAACGTTAAGTTTTGAGTAATGGTGTGTTGTTCATTAAAAGCTCCAATATTTACTTAAAGTACCAAGATAACCACAGAATAGTGAACGAATTTCAATATTGGAATCAACTCCATTTGCTTCAGTTTCTATGAGAAATGTAATTCTTCTTATGTGGGCGTCAATACCCGACTCACCCCTACACTCATACATAATTCGTCTGATCTTCATCTTAACAACAACCACAGTTATACGCAGTATACGTGTCATAGCTTGCTTAGCACACAAAAATGAATTTACGTTTTCATTCTCCGTGTATCTGTGATTGTAATTATGAAATATTACATAGCGATATTTGTAATGAATTCAAACGAAAATGCTAAATTAAGTTGCTACTGAGCAGCTCCCTCTGCTGGTGACAATTACTTACTTAAAAAAAAGAATGTATCATGTAGCGTTGTAAATATTCGGATTATTTTGATACTGGAATGATACGGATTCATATAAAATAATATTCGGATTAATCATCTGAATACATTTTCACATTAGGAAGGGGTATTATAGTAAGAACAAGAACGTACGCGTGCTACATCTAAAACGTAATACGTGTAGGGGTAGAATGGTGTGGTTGTGGTTACGCATGACCTAATACCGATTACGGAATAGTCATTTGCAGCGTTGCTCCTGTCATTACAATTGTAATAGATCTATTACAATTTACATACTTTCATTCCATCATTACTACAATTTGAAAATTCCCAAATCTATTACAATTTTACAATTACAGCAGTAATTTCAAAATCTAGTTGAAAAACACTAAAATCTAGTGTATCTATTTATTGTAACGTAACTTTATGTTCTGTCATGTAAGCGCTACGTTCTGTCTTCTGTCCATTCTGTTAGTTAGGTTGTCTGCACAGAACACTCAATTTTCCGTTTGACCTTAAATGGCAAATACCAGGTTTGAAACCTTTATCCTCAACAACTGCAAAAATCTTCCGGAAAGCGAGAGGCACAGAACACTGCCTATAGAAGTTTTACCTAAGTGGAGCTAACCTGAACATTATTAGGGTGCTAGTTTGGACATCGCATATAGTAGATGTCGCTAGCAGTACTACAATTCTACGGAACAAGCTGTTCAGTGCGCTATTTTATCATACATTCTAAATTCAAATGTTTTGAATGTAAGAAAGTCTTTGTTCGCTTTTAGTTTTTTCATTGTATGATGATAATACAAGTTTGTTGTTAAGCGTTTCTTTGGATTAGGTGTTACCTATATTAAGTTTTGGTGGACAGTTTAGTGTTTTCACTGTTCGTGGATTTTGTGTTTTAAAGGTGCGTTTTTTTGTGACTCAAAATATTAACGTTATCATAAGCTTTGTGTTTAAACAAACATGTAATTTCAATTCTATTTTCAGTTTTCTTAACAAAAAACAAGGTGCTTTTATAGTCTAGGGTGTGTTGATGGAACATTACAACTGTCTTAGTTTTCAAGCAAGTTTCTTTAGAAAGTTTTGATAGTTTATAAGTTATAAGTATATAACGTTTTCTTACAGAAGCTTTGTGGATATATTTTTTTTATATAAAACTTTATTTACAAAATAAACTATACATTGTCTAAATCAATAAATAAAAATATAAACATATATCCCAATATTCGTTAAGAGCTTAACTATCATAATATACTGAATTTATGCATCAAAGATAAAAATTCCACTATTATTCCCCTTCCCCGTACACATATAAGGGCCATATACACACATTGTACACATATGCAGATAACAAAATAAATTTACAATATAAATATTTACTATTCTATGCCATAAAGTTTTCAAATTCCGCTTTCTTATTTTTTGTTCTTTTCTTCCTCTTTTCCCTATTTCTCTATTTACAAACACAATATTATATCTTCATACTCAGCTGGATATTTATGCCGGCTTTTATTTATTAAATATTTTATTTCTTCCTTAAAAAATTGCAAATTTAACCAATCGCTACTGTGAGAAGCAAAATCAATCAGCTTTATTTAACATATCCTTTTCGAATATATGTGGCCTAAATTCTAACCTGAACTCCGTCCACTATTTCCTCCAGGCTAACAGGCCCCAACTCCTCTTCCTCACCGAAACCCAAATCAGTGCCAAAACAGCCACTAATCACCTTAATTTCCCGGGGTATGAGCTCCTTACTGCCTTTAGATTGCATGGAGGCGTGTGCGCATACGTCCGTAGCAATCTACCCTGCACCAGACTTCCCAATTTAGAAGCTGGAAGAAAAGACATACTATGGATAAAACTCTCTCTCAGGGCTGCAACTAAATTCATCTGTTGCATTTACCGGTCACCTTCTGACAACAACTTTGTCCAGCTCTTTGACTACCTTTCTGAAAAAACCGACTATCTGATTTCTGAATATCCTTCCTCCGAGGTCACTATTCTTGGCGACTTCAATGTCCATAATAAGGAATGGCTAGGATCTTCAAAAACCGATCCACAAGGGAGAGCAGCGGAGGCCTTTGCAGTCAGCAATTCTTTGGCCAATATTGTTCAGCAACCTACTTACTTTCCTCGTATCCCAACACACAGCTCAAATCCCTTGGATCTCCTTCTTACTACAAACCCTGAATGCTATAAGATATCAGTCACCGCCCCCCTTGGTCGCTCAGACCACGGCATGGTCACTGCTTCCTGTGCAATGCAACCCGAGGTCACACAGTCATCACACCCACGTATCGTTTGGCACTACAACTCCGCAAACTGGGACGAAATGCGGGATTACTTTTCCTCATTTCCATGGGCGTCTGTCTGCTTCTCTCATCCTGACCCCTCTGATATCTCACAAAACGTCACCGAAATTATCCAAGCTGGCATGGAATTATTTATTCCACGTACACAGAAAACCTCTTCAGCCACTCAAAAGCCCTGGTTCTCTAAATCCTGTGACAAGGCCAGACTTGAAAAGGTCAAAGCTCACAAAACGCTTCTACACAATCCCAGTCAAGAAAATCGTCAAGCATTCAACGACGCAAGAAACCGCTATGTCCGCATTCTTTCTGAGGCAAAAAACTCGTTTAATAACCACATCAAAAACAAAGTCCTCTCAAGCTCCAACGGCGGCAAACCCTTCTGGACTCTTGCTAAGTCTATTGGGAATAATTTCTGCAAGAGCACGTTCCCACCTCTTGTCTCAGGGGATGAAATTGTTTCTACCGCCCTGGGCAAGGCTGAACTTTTTGCTTCGTTGTTCGCCGGAAATTCTACTCTTAACCCACCTCCAAATGTTCAACCACCAACAGTCCCCAATGTCGCGAATAAAATGACTGATATCATTTTCAAAACTAAAAAGGTACGAAAGATGCTCTCTTCTCTTAATACCAGGAAAGCCTCTGGCCTTGACGAGATCCCAGCAATTGTTCTCAAAAAATGCGCACCAGAACTTGCTCCTGTCCTGACTCGTCTGTTTCAGATATCTTACAATAAAGGCATATTCCCTAGTAACTGGAAAACTGCTCGAGTACAACCCATCCCCAAGAAAGGATCCAAAGCGCTTCCTAGCAACTACAGGCCTATTTCTCTCCTTCCAGTCATCTCTAAAGTGATGGAAAAGTATATAAACACCGAACTACTAAAATTCCTTGAAAAACACAGTCTAATCCACGACAGGCAGTATGGATTCCGTCAGCGCAGATCGACTGCCGACCTCCTTTCCTTTGTCACCCATTCTTGGAACAAGTCTATGGAACAACACGGTGAATCCCAGATTGTTGCTCTAGACATATCCAAAGCATTCGACCAGGTCTGGCACGCAGCGCTGCTTAATAAACTTCCGTCCTATGGCCTACCACCAAAACTTTGTACCTGGACAGCAAATTTCCTCTCCAACAGGAGCATATCTGTTGTTGTGGATGGCCATTCCTCTAAACTGTATCCAATTAATGCAGGAGTTCCTCAAGGTTCAGCTTTAGCCCCTACTTTGTTTCTTCTCCACATCAATGACCTCCTCTCTAGCACTTCCAACCCAGTTCACAGTTACGCGGACGACAGCACCCTCCACTCAAATATACAATATTCTAAGCCTGTCTCTTTAGCCCAATTAGATGAGGATCGCAGACTCATGGAGGGTTCTGTCTCCGTGGACCTCCAAAAAATATTAGACTGGGGAAGTAGAAATCTTGTACAATTCAACCCCACCAAAACTAAGTCTTGCTTTCTTTCTCACAAGAGATACAGCAGCCCTAGACCCATCACAATGAACAACCAAGTTATTCAAAGTAATGAGTCCTTTTCTCTTGTTGGCATTTCTGTGGATCGAAATCTTAATTGGCACCAACATGTTACATCAATTGCAGAAGCGGCTGCTAAGAAATTGGGTTTCCTCTTCCGGGCTCGCAAATACTTTTCACCAACTAATCTCTATACCTTATACACTTCACAAATAAGGCCAAACCTCGAATACTGCTCCCACATCTGGGGTGCAGCTGCCGCTTCTACACTCGCTATCCTGGACTCCATTCAAAAGAGAGCTATACGTCTCATCGGTGACCCTACCCTCACCCAAAGGCTTCCATCCCTTGCCCACCGACGTGCCGTTGGTGACCTCTCTCTCTTTTATAGATATCTGCACGGGCACTGCTCAGAGGAGCTTTCCTCCATAATTCCCCCACCTGCTGCCCCCAGCAGATCTACCAGGGGAACAGAGCGAATGCACCCTTTTAATGTCCAGGTCACCAGACATAGAACATCTTGTTACGCCCGCTCTTTTGTCCCGAGGACTTCCAAGTTGTGGAATTCCTTGCCGGCACATGTTTTTCCTTCTCCCCCGAACCTCCAAACCTTCAAGTCCAGAATTAACAAGCTGCCTCTTTCCTCCTTGTCAACACCCACGGTACGATAGTATTTAGGCTGTAAGCCCTCGTGGTGTGTTGTTGACATAAAAAAAAAAGCTTTGCCAATAATAACATGATAAAACTGGCTTTCTTCCCACATTTAAAGCTAAAACTTAGATAATCTTCTAGCTTTGCGTTCGATCCATCAAATGCATTTAGAACTGCAACCGCATATCCTGAGATGGCTGTCATATTGTTGTTGCAGCTAAACAAATGTGGTTTGTCGCCGTTTATGTAATTACATTGCTTACAACTTGGGGTATCACTTAATCCAATTTTAAATAAATATGCATCAGTTATAATCACGTCGTTAATAAATTTATAGCATTCACTTTTCATATGATGGTTTAGATTTTTATCAAACACGATATATTCGATATATAGTTTTCAGTTTTTGTATTTCTGTCAATCTTTCCTGTTCCTTTTTTACTAGTTCTTTATATATATTTTTAACATTTATTGTGTCGTTTTTGAGAAGATCTGGATCTATGTACGCAGCTTCCATTATAATTCTTTTTAGATGCGGTGCATTTCTAAATAAAGGTGAATTTTTGTCAGGTGGGTTTGCTACTTTGTTTAACATAGAAATATAACTGCTATTTGAGTATAATTCCCAGAATCTCAATGTTCTGGCTATCAAAAAGGCAGTTGCTTTGGTTAGTGGATCTATTAAACTTAATCCACCCACTTTTTCGGCAGTATAATTTGAGCACGTTTTACTCTCCCAATTGTTCGTTGCCATATAAAAAACCCACACATCGATATTATACGCTTAGCAACCATTTTTGGAAGCGGCAAAACCTGGCTGATATACCACATTTTAGACAGTGCATAGGTGTTTATAAAAGCCACCCTCTGCAATAAACTAAAATTTCTGTGCCTATTCTGATTTGTTATTAAGTAGATATTACTTGTGACTTTGGACCAATTTATTTTTACCATATCTTTAATATTTTTGTTGAAAACGATACCTAATATTTTAACGTTTTGTTCAAAAGTAAACTATTCATACCTTCTTGTTGTTCCACTTCTATTGTCTGGTCCAATTTTCAGCGCTTTGCATTGTTTTATATTTAATTTCTGTCCGGATAGTAGGCAAAATCTATCGATTATTTGTTTGGCCTGTTCTAATTGATTTTCTTGTAAGGTTATTGTGAGATTGTCAGCATACGCACTAATTTCCATATTCTTTTCTTGCAGCCTCACTATTAAAAGATTAATTGCCGAAGTATACAGCAGCATTGACATAGGGCATCCTTGACGAACTCCCCTATTTACATTATATGGGGATGATATCTTGTTTCCATTCTTTATTCTTGTCGTGCTGCCTTCATACAATTTCTTTAGAATACTGATAAAGTATAAACTGAAACCATGTTCCTCTAGGGCATACCATAAAAAATTGTGATCTAGACGATCAAAAGCATGATCAAAATCTAATGACACTAAAATTTCTTGAGCCTGTTCCTTGTTTTGTTTAGCAATTTTTTCTCTAAGTCGAATGACCCCCATTATAATATTATTATTTCTATTTGAAATACCTGTCTGAGCCTCGGATATTATGTCACCTAAAGATTCGTTAATTCTGCTCTTTAGAATTTTCATAAACAGTTTATAATCGGAATTTAATAACGACAGTGGTCTGTATTCTTTTATTGTTACTGGATTCGGAGTCTTAGGGATTAGAATTTGAACGCTCTCCTTCATTTCGTTTGGAATTTATCTATTTTGCATCATATTGTTCATGATTTCTGTCATTTCGGTTTTAATTAGCTTCCAAAATTTTAAGTAAAATTCGCTAGTAATTCCATCAATTCCTGGAGATTTGTTTTTTGGGCTACTTTTCAATGCTAGCTCTATTTCTTTTTCAGTAACCTCTTTGATAAGCTGCTGATTTGTTTCATCTGTTACTTTTTTATTTGATTTAAATTCATTATTTCTTGCTCGGTATGTTTCACCAGTATAACTCATATTTTCTGAGTAAAGATTTTCAAAATAATTCTTAATATAATCGTTTATAATACTTGTATATGTAAGCTCTGTGTCTGCATTATTTTTAAGTGTTTGTATTTCAGTATTATACTTTTTTATTTTCATTATATGGAATAAGGATATATTTTCGTTTTGTAACATATATGTATTCTTGACATTAAGTTTCATTTCATCCAACAAAATTTTTTGCTTTTGTATAATGAGTGCTCTGTACCTTTTTATTTCTTGGTAGGTTTCACAATAAGGTGTTTTTTCCATTAAGTTTTTCAGACCGCTTTGGTAAAATTCGATTATTTTTTGTTTCTCTTTAAAAATTCTGCATCCCTGCCACTTCAGTAAAGCCTGTAGTTTTGGTTTCCCATACTTAATCCACCAGTCTAGAGTGTTCTTATACTTATTTTTGTTTTTAGTCCAGTTAGTCCATTCAGTATTCAATAAATCTGAGAGTTCTTCGTTAGTTAGTATATAGTTGTTCAAATTCCACACCGGATTTTTTTCTACTGGAATGAGATTTCTAGTCATTTTCACTGTAACTTGTACACCACGATGATCGGTGAATGGGGTAGTATGAAGGTCACTTTTTCCAACAAACTGTTTGCAATTTTCTGTTATATAAATTCTGTCAAGTCTTGTGCCAGTGTTTTGCTGAAAATATGTGTATCCAGGTATTGTTTTGTGATGCAATGTCCACGCATCTTCTAGTTTAAAATTTTCAATTATTCTTTTTAGCTTTACACAAGTATTATTGTAGTTTATGTTAGAACATTGACTGAGGTCGGTTATACAGTTAAAATCACCTGCCATAATAATGTATTTACGTGGGTTGGCCAAAAGTATATAAAATTCCTCGCTGAGCAATTTTTCCCATTGTACTTTATTCTGTGATCCACTTGGCATATATAAGTTAATGATTTTGTACTCAAAAATATTTACACCAATTCCTCTAGAAGATTCAATTAATATAACATTTTCGTATCTGATATTTTTCCTTATTAATATCGCTGTTCCTCTCATGTTTTCATTGACGTTTACAATAGCACTGTAACCGGAAATAAAGCTAAAGTCAGAAATGGCTACTTCTTGTAAAAGAACTATGTCTATGTTGTTACGCAATATAAATCTTCTTAACATTGATTTCTTAAGTTCAGAATTAATTGCACAAATATTTATAGTACACACAACATATGAAACACTATAGTCTGGATTGTCTGGCATATTAGATATTATGACTCTGTTAATGATATTGTTAAAGAGGTGTTGAGAATATGTAAACACTCACGTCTATTGTATTGATTCCTCTGAGGATAACCTCAGCAGCTGTTCTGGACGAGCCTCTTCAGTTGACAATATATTTTCAATTCCATCAGTGCGATTTATTTTCTTGGTAACCTGCTTAGCACTATTTTCACCACCTGAGTCACTACAGTCTCCCTTTCCCCTTTTCGTTCCATGTACAATTTGCCATGCTCCTTCTCGTTGAATATTTTCTTGCTCCGAAATTTTAGTTTCTTTTTCCGTATTCAATTTGCCCCCTTCAGTTATGGTGTTGTTTTCTTTGTTGTTCTCTTCTTCTGCATGTAATTCGATATCTTGTTGTATAACAATGCGAGCATCACTGGTATCTGTTTTTGTTTTCTCCTTCTTTTCTTCGTTCTTACTATTTATTATCTGGTTGTCGTTCTGGGATGGAGCACCTGCTTCCTTAGGTTTCAGGGTTGTGAAGTTGTCTTGCATTGACTCCCTATCAGCTATATACTGTCGCCTGAGATATCCGGATAGTGCGCTGGCATAATTGTTTGCTGCCCTTATTCTGTTGTCTGGAGAGTAATGACAATCCCTTGCTTCATGTTCTGTCGAGGCACAACGTCTACATGTCTTGGGCTGACCTAAATATGTCGTCCAATATTGTCTTCCCATGATGCGTACATGTGAAGGGATGTTGCTGTGTATTTCCATTTTTATAATTTTTGTGTCGTTATAACAGTTATATGGGAGGTTTTTCCAGCTATCATTTTTTATTCCCTCGACTACCCCATAAGTAGCTAAAGCTTTTTTAATCTCATACTCAGGAACCTCTATTGGAATTCTATGAATTTTCACAATATTTTTTTGACTTTCATTTGTAATTTTTAATTATAGCGGAACCACGAAACCGTGGATATAAACATGATACCAACCATTTATTGTTGTGTTCCGCGATGCAAGGATTTATTTAGCAAAAGACATCGTTTCCCGTTCAAATCATCAAAAGACCAATTTGATGACTGGGTGAAAACTGTAAAAAAATCCTAAGATGCTTGGTTTATATCCACAAGATATTTATGACAGATTTTATGTTTGTGATCGTCATTTCCTATTGATGAGGATAAATTACCAGAAATGCGAAGAGGCCTGAAAAGAACTGTTGTTCCCATATTACATCTTCCTTTGAGTAAGTATTCATATATTTTAAAGTGTAAATAAAATGTGTACTCATCTCAGAAGTAAACAATGGATCGGGTGGATCCGGAAAGTGAAATAAAAGCCAGCATTTTGTACACCGTTGCCAGAAGAATATTACCAAGCGTCATTTTAAATAAAGAAGGAAATCAAGGGGCGTACAAATGTCTTTATAATAAATGACTATATGCCGTCATCTATACATACCCTAACAGAAGGATACACCAACCGCGCCATACATTGAGTTCATGTGAGCATATTTTTCCTTCTTTTAGCTTTTAATTAGATAAACTGATGTGAGGGCAGGTAAGGATGGAAAATTCAGGCAGGATTATGACTAAACAGCACCTCATGCAGGTTCTTCGTTTCGTAAAATCGCAAAACACAATACTAAATAAAAATCGGGTCCAAATTAAAAATATGCGGTAAATACAGCGCCTACTGTTTGAATGTCAATTGCGGTATTACGACATAAAATACCTGGCTGAGGTGCAGTTTTAGAAAAATCCTGCTCAACCAACCTACCTGACCTGCCCTGGCAACAGTGTGCCTAATTGAAAGCTAAAATGCGTTTCGAATCGACGCAAAAATAACCTCAAAATTCGACAAAGAATTAACAAGAACTCGCAAAATAGACGTCTACCACAAATTTCCTTGCCAATTTCGTAATCTGCGCACTGAATTGCGTAAGTGTACAAAATTTCAAAAAAACTGAGCACATGACAAGAAAGTAAACTTTTACCAAACATTTGTTCATCCCTTGATTTCCTTCTTTATTTAAAATGACACTTGGTAATATTCACTTGGCAACAGTGCACACTATCACGCTTTCATTACTTCTTTTTTCATAGTGAATATTATTGATGTGTGATTAGAGTTGTATGAATTATAACTATTAACTAGCGAAAGATAGAAATGTTCTTTAAAATACAATATACCTACCTAAAATGTAGTGTTTGTGTGAAAATCTTTTGGTCTTAGATATAAGCAGTAGTTATGGATGTTTATCAAGTTTTTACAAAAAAATTAAAAATTCAAGTTGTGTTAGTAAGGAGAACGAAAATATGTACTAGTTTTTTTTAATTTTCAGTTAGAAAATGATAACGAAAGAGAATTCTTGGACAGGCTGGTGTGTCTCGACAGGCAGAGTTAACACCAAAAGAAAAATACTTATAGGTTGGTGAGCGTATCTTGCAGGAAAATAGCGACCTGAGCGTATCTTGCAGGAAAATAGCGACCTTAGAAAAAAGGTTTCACTATTTTAAAAAGCGCTTAAATTTTGCTAAAAATATTTCACAAACACTAAAATTTAAGGAACTTTTGCAAGAGGTTAACGAATCGACATACAAATTTATGATGCGCCAAGTGAGAAATCAGAAGCTGCCAGGCAGATGACAACATTTTATGCCCCACTTTACTAAAATCAAGTGGGAAAGGCAACCGTCTTCTATCGAAGTTATTTGCTTTTCCATCAAAGAAAACCTTGACCTCACTTTTGAATAGGATTCCGTTGACTCCAGGAGTAAACCACAAAGTGTTTAGCACCTTGAGCAAACATATTTCACAGATGAGTGAAAAAGAGAGGTGTTACATATTAACATCTTAACCAGACTGCTGTGTATACCTGCCCATCGATAAGGAATGGCAATCTATACTTTATTTTACTTTCAGAATTAAATTGGTTTTTAAATAAATGTAATAGTAATACTGTTTTCTCTAATAAAACTTAAGTGTAATTTATTTTGTTTCATTTTCTATTAATCATATCGATAGTAAAAACAGATATCTGTAAGTATTAGAA
The DNA here is from genome assembly GCA_964006375.1 of Tillus elongatus. Taxonomy (NCBI): domain Eukaryota; kingdom Metazoa; phylum Arthropoda; class Insecta; order Coleoptera; family Cleridae; genus Tillus; species Tillus elongatus. The sequence goes on from OZ023268.1 coordinate 36,496,209, forward strand.
GGTTCAAATTGCCAATTAATTGTGCCTACGATTGCAATGCTGAAAATAAGCGTACGTGTGTTATTAAAACAAAACTTCTTTTGCTTTCACCATAAAAGTCATAAAAAACTATTTGACAAACTTAAGCTCTTCACTGGCAGCGGTATAAGATTAAATAAAACTTATTTGGATTTGACAATTCAAAATCAAAACAAATTTCCCGCGTGTGACTACTTCATCGCATCCGCCATAGGCGCTGCAATATTGTTCAAAACGTCAGCATTGGCGTTTCCCTTCAATAGGGAGTGTTCTGTGGTTGTCTGTATTATGTGCCTCTGTTGCCAGTCTCTTCTGTGTCACACTCACACTACTGATCCAAGTCATTTGTCAACTGTCCAGTCCATCCATATCAATTGTCAATATTGGTTTTTTTAAATTTTCCATTCTCATTTCTCATGTCATTTTTATTTCTAATTTCTAGTCGTTGTTTGATTTGATAATTTGATGTTTTTTTTGCATTTAGTTAAGGATTTATGTATGTAACGAAACTGCAATTATGTCTTTTGCCTTAGACTGTCGGTTCTTGCATTTTAAAATTTAATAAGCGAAAATGTTACAAAAAATGTGAGGTAAATATAATTGAACTTGCCCTATACGTCAATTTTAGTATATTATAGTTATTTTACGCCCAGTGGGGCTGAAAATAAGATCACTGAACAAGAGACTCGCTACTTTAATACCGACCAAACAAACAGCATATACACCTTGGAATCGGACCAGAAACCAAACAAAAAATGATAGTGATCGTATCGAGGCTGTGCAGGCAAAACGTAAAAAACGGAATAAAACTTACAAACAAAAATTTAAAGCTGAGTGAAGATAACAAGGATTAGCTTCATAAAAATAAAGACAATGAAGCAGCATGTAGAGTATGTAAAAATAAAAGTTTAGTAGGTGGAATATCACATCTCACTAGACATGCAATGGGTAAATCACACTACAGAAATCTTAAGGCTTTAAAAATAACACCAAAAATTGGAAATATTTTAAGAGATGAAGCTACAGAACATAAGAGGTTAAAGTTGAAGACTGGAGTCAAAAAGGGGGAGTTAAAAATGCTAATGTTTGTTTCTGGACACAATTTAGCTTCAAGTGTATTGGACTATCTACCACAACTAATTTCTGAATATGCTTTGGTATTCTTTAACCCCCGGATATTGTTTTAATTTATTTATTATTATGACAATAAAATGTTTTGTTCACTGTTAATTTGCTTTTGTAAAACTATATATCTAACCTATATTATTATTATTAGAAGTTATTTTTTGTTATGCTGTCTATATTTTAGCTAATAAAATATAATAATTTACTGTGTTTTAAATTTAGCACCGTTTTCCCATCCCCTCCACTTTCATTACAATATATTACAATTTGACAGGAATTTCTAGTATAGTTTTTTTACCGCCAGGAATAACCTTGGCCATTTGCTCATTTGTCATTTAGTCAGCAATACGGAGACAGAGTTAAAAACCGCATTTTTAGTTGTTCACTTAAACGTTAAATTTAAATGTAATGAGTGTCACGTAATCGATCATATAGCAGTGTAATGTTGACAATTGTATTTGTTGCTGGTTTATTGGTTATATTATTGTAATTAGCAGACCTTCAGTGCCAGTGGCGTACCCTAGTATTAAAAGATACCCATTTTCAGTTATGGCTCCCGCACAAATATCAATTGTTTGGTTGTTTTTTGAGAAATCATCAGATAACAAATATGCCGATTGTGCGTTATGTAAACAAAAAATAGGGTATTTTACAAACTCAGGCAATTTAAGGCAACATATTATAAGAAAACACCCTATTCAATATGATGAGCATATGAACAAAAGTACCCCCAATCAGACTGATCCACCATCCGTTACCCCTCAAAGTGAAATTTCAAATGCAATAATGAGTAAAAGTCAGCTAATAGATTCTGTAAATGTTCCTGGCACTTCTGCACCTGATAATATATATATATATATATATATATATATATATATATATATATATATATATATATATATATATATATATATATATATATATATATATATATTCTCATGCTCAACAAGTATATTCTTCAAAACCATTTTCCAACTCCGAGTCAGCCCAGTCGGCTGAAAGAAAACGACAACTAAAACTATATGGCGGTAGAAATTTAAATGAACTTACCGATGTGGAGAAAACACAATGTGATCTCAGTCTCTTGAAATTGATTGTCAAAGATTTTCAACCCTTATCTATTGTCGAGAATGTCGGTTTTTTAGAATGTAGTAAAACATTGAATATGTCATATAAAGTTCCCAGCAGATATATTTTGACTAACAATCTATTATTAAAACGATACTCAGAGGAGGTGACTATATTAAAATCTCTGTTACGCCAAGTAAAATATGTATCGCTGAATACGGATAACTGGCAGTCCGACAGCAACATGTCATACTTGTCGCTTACTTGTCATTTTGTGCATAATGGCACTTTACATTCCCGAGTTTTAAGTACAAAATAAATGACTTCCGAACATCATACAGGGCATAGCATAGCTTCAGACATGTCGAACATTATTGCAGAATGGGAAATTGATACAAAAATTGCGACTATTGTTTCTGACAATGGCGTGAATGCAAAAAACGCAATTACGCATTTGCGGAAGTATCACCATCCATGTCTGGCGCATACTTTAAATATTATTATAAAGGAGTCCTTAAAAGAAAACGACCAATTAAAAGATTTAATTACAAAATGTAAAACCTTGGTAGCCTATTTTAAACATAGTGGTCTTGCTACAGGTAAGTTAAGAGAATGTCAACAAGATATGAAAATCAAACAAGCTGCGGAGACTAGATGGAATTCGATCCTAATAATGTTAGAAAGACTTTTGGAGATAAAAAATCCCTTGTCTGCTACTATAACTAGTTTACAGTCAGCTCCAGATCTTATATTTGCATCAGAGTGGAATATTATATCCGATTGTGGGCCGATCCTAAAACCCTTAGAGTTAATGACCACTGTACTTTCTGGAGAAAACTATACAACTATGCCAACAATAATACCTTTCATCAGAGGACTACAATTTAATTTAAGAAATATGAAACCAACAACTGTGATTGGCTTATTGTTGCAGTCAAAATTACTAGAAACCACTTCTAGGCGCTTAGGTTTATTAGAAACCAATAAAATTGTAGCCAAAAGCACGTTCCTTGATCCCCGTCTAAAAAAAAAAACGGCATTCGGTCTAGAGGACAATGCTAAAAACACCCAATCGTGGATGATGGAGGAAATTGCTGCTATGATTTCCAATTGCAATACGGGTACTAGCTTGAAAGTAAATGGTTCCAACAAACCAAGACCATCAGAAGATGCCAACCCCATTACAAACAATATGCCGCTATGGTCACATTTTGAAGAAAAATTAAAGGAGATTACAACGAAAACTACATCCGCTACCAGTTCCATCCCTTACCGTTCGACAATATCTTGAACTTCCTCATTGTACTCGGACAAGTAATCCGCTGGAATTTTGGGAAAAACACAAACTAATGCTGCTAGAATTATATGAACTGCATAAAAAATATGCTGGTATACCTGCAACGTCAGTACCGAGTGAAAGACCGGAAGTAAATGGTTCCAACAAACCAAGACCATCAGAGGATACCAACCACATTACAAATGCCGCTATGGTCACATTTTGTAGAAACATTAAAGGAGGTTACAACGAAAACTACACCCGCTACCAGTTCCATCCTTACCGTTCGACAGTATCTTGAACTTCCTCATTGTACCCGGACAAGTAATCCGTTGGAATTTTGGGAAAAACACAAACTAATAATGCTAGAATTATATGAACTGCATAAAAAATATGCTGGTATACCTGCAACATCAGTACCGAGTGAAAGACTGGAAGTAAATGGTTCCAACAAACCAAGACCATCAGAGGATACCAACCACATTACAAACAATATGCCGCTATGGTCACATTTTGAAGAAAAATTAAAGGAGGTTACGACGAAAACTACACCCGCTGCCAGTTCCATCCTTACCGTTCGATGGTATCTTGAACTTCCTCATTGTACCCGGACAAGTAATCCACTGGAATTTTGGGAAAAACACAAACTAATGCTGCTAGAATTATATGAACTGCATAAAAAATATGCTGGTATACCTGCAACGTCAGTACCGATTCAAAGACTGTTTTCTAAAGCGTGTTAACTAGCAAACCTTAGACAAAATAAAATGTCCTCAAAGCATGTTGATGTCATATTGTTCTTGAATGCAGCGTTGTAAAATAATTGTTACTTTCCAGCTTATTTTTTCGCGTATTATGTTATCAACTTTTTTTTTGCCGACGGCCGCAGCCATGAACAAAGACAACACACACACACACACACACAACTATTTTTTATTAATATGAGACTTTATGTATTTCTGATTTTGTTGGTAAGAAAACAACGATAAAGTTTTTTACATTTTTCCGAGATAGTTTTTTCTTTTTTTTTTTGTATATTTATATAATGAATGGTTATTTTTAATAAATATATATTTTATTATTACTGTTCAGCGAACATCAAGATCTTTTTTGTTTTAAACTTTAAATATAGGACAAGGTCATGTTAGGCTTTTTGTAATTGATAAATAATGGTGACCAATAACTAAACCAAAGAAATTCTGTTGTGTTCATTATTTTATATTTATTAATAAAAATTCATTTTATAGTAACTGAACCAGAAAATTTTCGTTTTAAATCCAACTTCTCGTTTTAACAAACTTGTGTAATCTAATTGACACAATAAATATAGAATACGTCTAACTCTAGGAATATAGAAAAATGTCCGATTCTTATATAATATTGCGAGTACAGGTTAAGTAGGTTCAGATTCATATTTGTCATTAAGAATACGAATACCGAATAAGTTTTATTTAATTACTACTGTTACTGACACTGCAGTTCACAGTACACGTCATTCGGCTCACATACTATGTGAAAACTGGAACCTGTGATGAGCACTAATAAGTACACTTGGAGAACCCAAATCACCACAACACATATTTCAGAGACCTTACTATCGTTTCGTTGACCATGTCAACATCTTCAGAGGAAGAAAAATTCTAAAATTAAACTACTAGCTACCGTGTATTTATATCGCGTCTAGGTAAACGAACTAGTCTGAAGTAAAATTGTCGTCGAAGACCCATCGTTTGTTTATTGTGTAGTGAAACTACGAGGTCGAAGACCTGCTTTAATCTTCTGGACGACAACTTTATGAGCCCTTATCTAATATAAGGATAATAGGTTTAAAAGGAACGGTACCAAGTTATTTTAGGAATCTGCACGTTCCCTTTCGATCTAGAAATTTACTATGTGGATATTGGAGCTAGGCGAGAACCACATCTGGCGAGACAAATACAATGACCTCCGCTCATCGTTTTTATATAGAAAACTAAACCTGGGTGTTTGGCTAACATTGTTAACTCTAACAAAGGATAAATAATTCAACTAAAATACCACATAAAAAATATATTTATATTGATTTTAATTCTTCGTAAACAGTATTTATATTGACTTCATGGATACACAGAAAACGAAAGGGTCCTTAAGTCGAGACAAGCGTTGAGATTAGTATATCTATAGACCGGCCGAGTTATTGACAGTAATTTATTATTCTACCTAACAAATTAGGAGTGTTTAAGTGGTCAAATGCAAAGTGAAAATAAAGGGCTTGAAATTAAAGGTGCCGCACGATTCAATGAAATTTTGTTCTTAATCGACCTTGATATAAAATACTTTCTAATGAATCAAGCATAGTTTGATGTCTAACATTTTTTACAAGTTTCAAATTTTCTTTGTCAATGTGGTGATTATTATCCCATATATGTTGTGCCACACACGATTTGTCCACCGTACCATAACGTAAATGTGCGAGATGTTCACGAAATCTGGTGGCTATGTTTTTCCTAGTTTGACCCACGTATTTAAGATTGCAATCTTTGCAACTAATCTCATAAATACCGGACATTTCAGTTACTTTGTCTTTATCTTTCGTATTACCCAACAAATTTTTTAAATTACTTTTCGTCGAAACAGTCAAATGTAAATCGGCTTTCTTAAAAATACTTTCCAAACCCTTTGTGATTCGTGGTTCATAAGGTAAACACACAAATTTTTTTCTATTTTATCTTTCTTGAATGTCGTACATTCAGATACCATTTTCTTTGTTCTGTGTTTGTTAAAATTGGTTGACAAACACAGAACAAAGAAAATGATCTGAATGTACATTTAAGAAAGATAAAATAGAGAAAAAATTTGTGTGTTTACCTTATGAACCACGAATCACAAACGGTTTGGAAAGTATTTTTAAGAAAGCCGATTTACATTTGATTGTTTCGACGAAAAGTAATTTAAAAAATTTGTTGGGTAATACGAAAGATAAAGACAAAGTTACTGAAATGTCCGGTATTTATGAGATTAGTTGCAAAGATTGCAATCTTAAATACGTGGGTCAAACTAGGAAAAACATAGCCACCAGATTTCGTGAACATCTCGCACATTTACGTTATGGTACGGTGGACAAATCGTGTGTGGCACAACATATATGGGATAATAATCACCACATTGACAAAGAAAATTTGAAACTTGTAAAAAATGTTAGACATCAAACTATGCTTGATTCATTAGAAAGTATTTTATATCAAGGTCGATTAAGAACAAAATTTCATTGAATCGTGCGGCACCTTTAATTTCAAGCCCTTTATTTTCACTTTGCATTTGACCACTTAAACACTCCTAATTTGTTAGGTAGAATAATAAATTACTGTCAATAACTCGGCCGGTCTATAGATATACTAATCTCAACGCTTGTCTCGACTTAAGGACCCTTTCGTTTTCTGTGTATCCATGAAGTCAATATAAATACTGTTTACGAAGAATTAAAATCAATATAAATATATTTTTTATGTGGTATTTTAGTTGAATTATTTATCCTTTGTTAGAGTTAACAATGTTAGCCAAACACCCAGGTTTAGTTTTCTATATAAAAACGATGAGCGGAGGTCATTGTATTTGTCTCGCCAGATGTGGTTCTCGCCTAGCTCCAATATCCACATAGTAAATTTCTAGATCGAAAGGGAACGTGCAGATTCCTAAAATAACTTGGTACCGTTCCTTTTAAACCTATTATCCTTATATTAGATAAGGGCTCATAAAGTTGTCGTCCAGAAGATTAAAGCAGGTCTTCGACCTCGTAGTTTCACTACACAATAAACAAACGATGGGTCTTCGACGACAATTTTACTTCAGACTAGTTCGTTTACCTAGACGCGATATAAATACACGGTAGCTAGTAGTTTAATTTTAGAATTTTTCTTCCTCTGAAGATGTTGACATGGTCAACGAAACGATAGTAAGGTCTCTGAAATATGTGTTGTGGTGATTTGGGTTCTCCAAGTGTACTTATTATGTACTTATCGGCTCACAGAGTTTTTCTATCGTACACGTACGACGTACGATTCCGTATCACGCTACCACAGATATTCAGGTTAATACGAATATTTCAATATTCGGATTCGACGAATATTTTATTACGTATTCTCACAACACTCAGTATAATGGTATTATGTATTATTATACGATAAATAAATGGTTAACTGATGGTTAACTAATGTTAATTACTGTTATTTAACCCAAGACATATCAAATTGGTGACGAGTACGGGAATTCCAAGTTTTTTTGAAATAAATTAGCCAAGTTATCTTTTGAGCAGTGCTAAAGTTAAAATTGTTACGTTGAAAAAGTCCAACTAAAAATGGCGATATCTCAAGAGAACGTTACCCATGTGACCATTCAGTGGCAATATGCATCTATAAAACCGTATAACATTGGAGACGACTTCGAAATCATTGAACTTTGAAGGAAGATTAGCGCAATATTTTTTAGCGAATGGCATCGCAACAGAACGGCAAATTGCTTTATTATTAACGATGTCGTCGGAAGACGCCTACGAAATATTTAAGAATATTTGTTACCAAGATCTGCCAAAGACTATATGTATATATATACCTATGACAAGTTAATCGAACTGTTGAAAAGTCATAACTAAACATTGAATGAAAGGCTTCTCTCCAAACAACAAATTTATTTAAAATTTACTTCCAGACGCGTTTCGACACTCTAAGAGGTCATTCAGGGGATAAATTTGATCAATTAAGTTGGCATAATGGCTGCCCCTCATCACTGCTGTCTATTTAAATCGTCGACATTTTTCATTGATGTTTGTTTGAGGACAAATTACTAGCGAATTCAGATGTAGTGTTGCAGCGCCTCTGGTAAAATGGATGAAGTTTTTGCCTATTGAACCTTTTGTATAGTTTCAATTTCAAATTTTCAAGAATTGATCAAATTTATCCCCTGAAAATGACCTCTTAGAGTGTCGAAAGGCGTCGGGAAGTAAATTTTAAATAAATTTGTTGTCTGGAGAGAAGCCTTTCATTCAATGTTTAGTTATGTTTATCCCAGATTGCGTGACGTTCAGAAATGTTGAAACGTCAATTTAAACAAAAGGTTTCGGTATATCGAAAAAGGGTAGAGTTTGAGGAGTTAAAGCAAAAAGAATCTGTCATTGATTGGTATGTGAAAATCAAGAGAGCGACTGCAGAATGTGAGTTTGGAGGCAATCTAGTACATAGATTGAAGGACAAATTTGTTTGTGGTATGAGACCAGAACCAGTGAGAGAGAAATTGGTGGGAGAAGATGTTACAAAGACCTTACAAGAATTGTTGGAGATAGCTCGTAATAAGGAGCCTATTCTAAAAGCGAGAGCTAAAGGAGTAAATAAGGTGTTTGCAGTGAGGTCTGGCTGTAGTAAAAACTCATGTCCTGACTCGTCTGTTTCAGACATCTTACAATAGAGGCATATTCCCTAGTAAATGGAAAACTGCTCGAGTACAACCCGTCCCCAAGAAAGGATCCAAAGCGCTTCCTAGCAACTACATGCCTATTTCTCTCCTTTCAGTCGTCTCTAAAGTGATGAAAAAGTATATAAACACCGAATTACTAAAATTTCTTAAAAAACACAGTCTAATCCACGACAGGCAGTATGGATTCTGTCAGCGCAGATCAACTGCTGACGTCCTTTCCTTTGTCACCCATTCTTGGAACAAGTCTATGGAACTACACGGTGAATCCCAGATTGTCGCTCTAGACATATCCAAAGCATTCGACCAGATCTGGCACGTAGCGCTGCTTAATACACTTTCGGCCTATGGCCTACCAACAAAACTCTGTACCTGGACAGCAGATTTCCTCTCCAACCGGAGCATTTCTGTTGTCGTGGATGGCCATTTCTCTAAACTATATCCAATTAATGCAGGAGTTCCTCAAGGTTCAGCTTTAGCCCCTACTTTGTTCCTTGTCCACATAAATGACCTCCCCTCTAGTACATCCAATCCAGTTCACAGTAACGCGGACGACAGCACCCTCCACTCAAATATACAATATTCTATGCTTGTCTCTTTAGCCCAATTAGATGAGGATCGCAGACTCATGGAGGGTTCTGTCTCCGTGAATCTCCAAAAAATATTAGACTGGGGAAGTAGAAATCTTGTACAAAACAACTCCACCAAATCTCAGTCTTGCTTTCTTCCTCATAAGAGATACACCAGTCCTAGAGCCATCAGAATGAACAACCAAGTTATCCAAAGTAATTAGTCCTTTTCACTTATTGGCATTTCTGTGGATCTAAATCTCAATTGGCACCAACATGTCACATCAATTGCAGAAGCGGCTGCTAAGAAATTAGGTTTCCTCTTCCGGGCTCGCAAATACTTTTCACCAGCTAATCTCTATACCTGATATACTTCACAAATAAGGCCAAACCTCGAATTGAGCCGACGCTGCCGCTTCTACACTCGCTATCCTGGACTCCATTCAGAATTCTCATCGGTGACCCTACCCTCACCCAAAGGCTGCCATCCCTTGCCCACCGACGTGTCGTTGGTGACCTCTCTCTCTCTATATATATATATATATATATATATATATATATATATATATATATATATATATATATATATATATATATATATATATATATATATATATATGCACGGGCACTTCTCAGAGGAGCTTTCTTCCATAGTTCCTTCACCTGCCCCCCCCCCCCCGATTTACCAGGGGAACATAGCGAATGCACCCCTTTACTGTTCAGGTCACCAAATATAGAACATCTTGTTATGCCCGCTCTTTTGTCCCGAGGACTTCCAAGTTGTGGAATTCCTTGCCGGCACATGTTTTTTCTTCTCCTCAAAACCTACAAACCTTCAAGTGCAGAATTAACAAGTCGCCTCTTTCCTCCTTGTCGACACCCACTATCGAAGTATTTAGGCTGTAAGCCCTCGTGGTGTGTTGTTGAAATATGAAAAAAGGAAGAGAAGGTAAGGAAGCAGTAAAATTCAAGAAAAGAACATTCTGAAGGTACATTTAAATGTTTCCATTGTAATAAATCGAATAATTCTTTTAGAAATTGTAAATACGAAAATTTAAAATTCGATAAATGTCATAAAACAGGTTATATCAAAGCGGCATGTAAACAGTTAAGCAGTAGCAATGTGATCTAGATGTAGATGAAACTGATGAAATTGAGTTATTCATGATGAAATTGAGTTATTAATGATAAAAAGTGATTTCAATTTTGTTAAGTCTTTTGAAATTACTGTAATGATTAATAAGGTTAAGTTGCCCATGGAAATTGATACGGGAGCTGGGGTCATTTGTGTTTACAAGAAATATTTTAAGAATTCCAATTTGGAACCAACTAATAGTAAATTGAAAACGTACAATAATGAACTAATGACACATAAAGGTAGTTTTAAAGCTAGTGTTGAATTGAACAATGTAAAAAAATGTCTACCTTTTATGTAGTTGATAAGGCAACTAAAGTACTAATGGGCAGATATGTTTTTAAATCATTTGATTTAAAAATTCGTCAAGGAAGTATTCCAGTTAATAATGTTAGCCATGATGGAAGTCTGGCAAAACTAGTCAATAAATACTCTGCTTCATTTAGAAAGTAGTTGGGTACTCATAACGGGCAGAAAATAAAATTGGAATTTGAACCGAATATTAAACTCATTTTTCACAAACCAAGAGACATCCCTTTTACTTTTAGAGATAAACTTTGTAGTGAATTAGGCATTGATAAGGTTGCAGGTTCAAGTTTTGGTACGCCTCTGGTCGTTGTGATGAATGGTAAAGATATCATAATTTGTGCAAATTACAAAATTACTATAAATAAGTATTCGAAAAGTTTCAACCACCCCTTACCAACGGTTACTGAGTTATTTAATGCTTTACAAGGCGGAATGAAATTCACAAAACTTGATTTTACAAATGCATATAATCAGCTTGTTTTAGACAATGAAACATCAAAATTATTAAGTTGAAGCATACCTTTTGGTGTTTGTAAAGTGAAAAGATTACCTTATGGTACCAAACCAACTTGTCAGATTTTTCAATTTATTGTCGAAAAGGTGTTACAAGGCCTCAAAGGTGTGGTTAATTTCTTAGCTGATGTATTCGTGACAAGAGCAACTGAACAGGAGCACTTGGTTAATTTGGAGCCGGTTCAAAAGGTTATCGGAAGCAGGTTTTAGGTTGAATTAGAGTTTTTCAATGATCGAATTACCTACTTGGGACACAAATTTTCGCAAAACGGTCTTCAAAAAGATGAGGAAAAAATTAAAGCTATCGTTAATTGTAAAACACCTGAAAATGTAACGGAAACTAAAGCTCTAATAGGTATGATTAATTATTATGCTAGATTTATACCTGGTATATCAATAAAACTGAAACCCTTATACGATTTAATCAAACTTAGTGCACCATTTGTTTGGAGGAAACCGTGTAACGATTCATTGGAAATATTCAAAAAGAATTGGTATCCAGTAAAGTTTTGGTTCATTATGATCAAAAAAGCCATTATGGTTGATTTGTTATGCTAGTTTTTATGGCATAGCTGGATTACTTTCCCATATTACGCCAGATGTGTCAGAAAAACTTATATGTTTTATCTCAAGACTTTTATCAAAGAGCGGACTTAATTATTCAATGATTCATAAAGAGGCATTAAGCATTTATTGGTCAGTCAAAAAATTATATGAATATTTAGCCGGAGCTAAGTTTGAATTTGTTTCAGACCATAAGCCCATCGAGGCTATTTTTGGAGAGACAAAAAGCTTTCCACAGATGGCAGCTGGACGCTTCCAAAGACGGTGTTTATTTTTAGCTGATTTTGATCATACATTCAGGCATATAAAAGGTAGTGAAAAACCGAGGGATGATGCCTTAAGTAGATTACCACTTCATGATTCTAAAGATTGTGAAGATGATAACCTTGATTATTTTAATTTTGTCGAAAAAGAATACTGATAGAAAAGAATAAATTAATTATAACTCTGATAGTTCGGATTCTGATTCTAGCTCATTAACTATAGGAAAAAACAAAGTAAAATAATTATAAATTCTAATAAATCACAAATAACCAATCAAGTAAATGTAATTAAAATGGCAGAAAACCAAAATGAAACTCCTGCTTTAAGGTCAGAGTATTTTAGCATGTTACCCGGGTTTAGCGGAGTAACAGAACTATTATCGCGATTTATAAATATCGCAGAAAAATTAGTTAATAAATTTTATAATTTAGAAAATCTTGATTCCACCAAATCGAAATGTTCCAAGATGACTTCCCAAAAACTGCCTTTATAGAGAATGGCCATTACGAGTTTCTCAGAATGCCAATGGGCTTGAAATGTAGTCCAAGTACCTTCCAGCAGGTACTCAATATTTTACGTGGAATACACAACGAAAAACGTGTAGTTTCTCTGGACGACATTATAATTTTTAGCACTAGCTTACAAGAACATATATATCGATTACGAGACGTGTTCGAGAGGTTAAGCACAGCAAATTTTAAAATACAATAAGACAAGTCCGAATTCCTAAAAAAGAAGGTAGCATATATCGGACATGTTGTGACGCCATCTGGCGTAAAGCCCAATCGGGACAAAATTAAAGCGGTTAAAAATTTCCCTATACCAAAAAATACGAAACAATTAAAAGGGTTCTTAGGACTTCGGGGATATTACAGAAGGTTTATTACAGACTTTGCCTAGGTTGCAAAACCCCTTACTAAATGTTTAAAGAAAGGCGATTATAAATATAAAGAATTCAGATTATCTAAAGTGTTTTAACACATGTAAATAATTATTAATTAACGAACCGATTCTTCAATACCTCGAATTCACAAAGCCTTTTGTACCGACACAAACGCCAACAATTTTGCTATTGGTGCTGTATTGTCTCAAGGAAAAATTGGTGTCGATTTACCTTGCGCTTATGCGCCAAGAACTTTAAATACGTCAGAAACAAACTACTAAACTGTTAAGAACGAATTATTGGCAATTTTGTGGGCTGTAAAATACTTTCGTCCATATCTTTATGGCAGAAAATTTCAAGTAACAGACCATAAGCCACTACTATTCTCCTTAAAAGAGCCAAATTCTAAATTGCTTAGAGGGCGCCTTGAGTTTGAGTACGAATATGAAATTATTTATAAAAAAGGAACATCACATAAAAATGCAGACGCTTTATACCGTATCGAATTAAATATTTAAGATGACAATAATGCACAAGATTTTTTTAAAACTTGTTTTGGCCTCGAGCAAAGCAATTTTAGCCACGGTCACTCCAGGTCAATAACTAGTGCTTCAGCTCCCTACTATATTACGATGTTTTACATTAAAAAAAAAGAATAAACCAAAGAGATTTTCTATGCTATCGTCTACCAAGCTCAGCAAACAAACCCTCAAATTTTCTTTACTTCATATAAACCAATAATAATTTAAGAAGAGAGAATGTCCATCATACTTTACATTTTGTTTTTGTGGGTAAGGTGTATATGTGTTTAAGTCTTCTTAACTAGAATTATAATTACGGGAAAAGGGCATGGGATCACACACTTCACGCCTAGGGGTCCACCAAGGCGAGTTTATTTGAGACACACTAGACTGAACCACGGTAAAGATGGGTTTTAGATACAGGAACAGACAAAAGGAAGCTATAACTATATGACTATTAACAATAATGTCAATTGCTTCTACAATATTACTTTAAAAAACAAAACAAAATTTTATCTATTTTTAAGTTGAGCTAAATTACCTCATGTAATTTATTACACTTAATAAAGTTCAAAAGTATGTCCAACATTTATTTTTTAACATAAAACGCTACGCAAAAGATTCGAGTACTATATTTAAATATGTGGAAAATTTTGATAAATAAATTCAGGCTAAAAACACCAAGAAACGCAATATTTAATTGTAGAAGTCGAAGATATATGGATAATAATGTCGACGATGACATAACTATTTAATCAAATCACGAAAATCCTATAATTGGAGTACCAGTAGTCGAGTGTCCAGTTAATTTTGGTAAAAATCAAATAATTATTTCAGAAGTAAACTTTTCGGCATCAATACCGGTAATTGTAAAATTATTTAAAGATAAGCAAAGAGCGTTAGAACAGTTTTCAAAGAATAATGCTGAGAAATAAATTACTAAATTTTTAAAAGATTATATAGTGCCAAAAGTAAAATATTACTTATATTTTGTAGATCCATTGTATGAAAAATGTAGTGCTGTTCTTCAGAAATATTTTAATAAGTCAGAAATTAATATGATTAAGTGTACACAGAAATTGATCGATATAGTAGACGAAGACGCAATTTTAAATACGATTCAAAATTACCACGAAGGCAAAACGAATCACAGGGGCATTGACGAAACTGAAAATCGAATTAAAATAAATACTATTGGCCTAATCAAAGAAAGTCTATTAAAACCTGTTGTGTGTGGCTGGATGCATCAATTGGCAGAGGACATTTCGTAGGCATCGACAGCTGTCATAACGATAGGAAAGTGTTCATAGGCGGTGAACAGCGACACGCGGGCATTGTCCCGCGAGACGCGACTAAGCATACAGCCAATTAAGTAAAAGTAAAAGGCGATGTTTTATTACAGAAAAAGGTAAAGTAAAATACAACATGGTGGCAGAAGTAATAGGAAGTATAGGTTTAAAGTAAGCTAAGAGAAATCTAGAGTTCAAGTGGGCGAAGAAACTATAAGCAAATAAAATGGCATCGTATCAGAAAAAGTCTGGACGCAGCAAGTGCGTTATGGTAGTGAATTTTCATAGAAATGATCTGGCACCAAAATTTTTGTTAACTTTTTTTTCTTGTAACATCTATTTTGGTATTTAGTTTACACTTTATATTGTAAAGCTACGTACCAAATTTGGTTACCATAACTTTGTTATTTTTTGAGATAAAAATTTTTTTCGGAAGAAAAATCAAAATTTTCCCGGAAAATCTGGTCCGATTTTCCTGGATACGAACTTATGCAAGCCACTTGCAAAAGGAATGTACATGCGAAGTTTGATCAAAATCGACCCATTATTTTTGAGTGGTCGATTTTGATTAAACTTCGCATGTGTGTGTATATATATATATATATATATATATATATATATATATATATATATATATATATATATATATATATATATATATATATATATATGTAATGGAAAAATATTCCTTTAGTTTTGAATGTAGAATCGCAGCCGCGCGTTCCCGAGCACCGGCGCAATGGAACACAACAGCAAACAGAATAACATAATAATCAGCTACAGATTGCAGATTGCACACTGGTAAATACAGTGGACAAAATATTTGTAGAAATTACTTGTGGTTAGGGATTGACACTGTAATAATTAGCATTAAATGTAGTTTCTTTTATTACAGAAAAATTCAGCGTTGTTTTGATTATTGGTGTCAATTTTCCAACTATATAAGATACTATATATATATATATATATATATATATATATATATATATATATATATATATATATATATATATATATATATATATATATATATAAATATTCTACGAAAATTCACTAGTAATACTAATCCCCTTAGTCCATTGATAATAAGAGGTAATGTAGCAGCCAATTGGAAACAGCGGCTACAAAGATTCGAAATGTATATACTTGCATCTGGGCTGGATGATGCAGCAGAAGAAAGAAGGGTGGCACTCATGGTACATAAGTACATAATATGGGGTACAATGCCTGCAAATATACAATTCCTTTAATTTATCGGCCGATGAAAAGAAAAACTAAGCAACAGTAAAGCAGAAGTTCAACGAATACTTCACCCCAAAAGTAAATTTAGTTGTGGAACGTTATAAATTATTTAACAGAAAACAAGGAACAGGTGAAAGTGTTGAATCCTTCCTGACTGATATAACCAACCAGAGTTTGACATAGTGGTGCATTAGTAGAACGAAATGTGATATATCTGTCGTTATGAAAGATACCAAAAAATGTCATGTACATATAGGGTGTTTCCAAATTGATGCGAAAAATTTTACAGGGTGATTCTTTGCCGAAAAATAAGGGGTGTTTTTTTTTATAAAGTTTTTCTTGAAACCCCTTCTCCTCCAAGTTACAGCCCTCTGAAATTTTGGCAAAAAAAAGTTTTCATGAAATTTCTCCGTTATGGAATAATTTTAAAAAACAAAATTTTGCAGATGCATAAGGCTAACAACAAAATGACAGTTTTTAAAGGATTTTATAACCCTATAATGTCACAAGAGGGTGAAAAAACCTACCCTTACTTTATTTTTTATCAGTACTTTTTATTGTGTGTACCGTTTTCTATTAAAAAAATCATTTAGAAATAAGGATTCATTTAGCAACTTTTTTATGTCTTGACATTTTCTCATAAAATTGTTAGTTTCATAAAAAAATAATTAAATATTACTCAGATCGATGTCACATGAATTTACAGAGTGGTTGTTATTTGCTGAAAAATCAAGTACGTGGTAGGCTCTCAAATAACGTCATAGTTACACTAATATTAATTGTTCTGGTTGTTGTCAATCTATCGAGAATTTTTTAAACACTTAGAACAAATAAGTGAATAAAATAGTAAATTATACCAATTCCGAAATGGCAGATATGCATTTTGAATATGGCCGTGCTAATGGCAATGGATTAAGAGCACAGCGCATCTACACTGAGTTATATCCAAATAGAACTGTACCCCATCACAGCATATTCGCACGCATTCATCATCGTCTGCAAGAAGGAAAATTGTCAAGAAGTGCCGCCGATTGTGGGCGTTCTAGAGAAGTAAGAACTGTAGCACTTGAAAAGGCTGTCCTCAATTTAATTGAAGAATCTCCTGGTACAAGCACAAGAAGAATCGCTCAAGTCTTAAATGTCAGCTATTCCACGGTATTTAGAATTTTAAAAGAACATCTACCGTATCCCTACCATATCCAACGAGTTCAAGCGCTCTTACCTCGTGATTTTTTACCTCGTTTAATTTTTTATCAATGGATGCTTCAAATGACCACGCAAATTCCACAGTTCTTATCTCGTATTTTATTTATTGATGAGGCCAACTTTTCACGATAATCTATTAGAAATTTTCATAATAACCACATATGGTCTGAAGAAAACCCACACGAAATTACGGAATCTCATTTTCAACACCAGTTTTCATCAAATGTATGGCTTGCTGTCATTGGTGATGACTTAATTGGACCATATTTTCCTCCAATAAGACTAAATGGAGAAGTGTACTGTCATCTACTCGAAGAAGAGTTGGCCCTACTTCTTGAAAATATTCCTTTGCAAATTAGACAACAAATGTGGTACATGCACGACGGGGCTCCAGCTCATTTTAGTATCAACGCTAGTAACTACTTGAACGAAGTTTACCCAAATCATTGGATAGGTCGAGGAGGCCCATAGAACTGGCCTGCCCGATCTCCTGAATTGAATCCGTTAGATTTTTGCCTGTGGGGTTTTCTAAAAACCTTAGTTTATTCAAGTCCTGTTGAAAACATTGATGACCTCAGAAATCGTATTATCGCATCATGTGATATTATAAGAAACACAACCGGTATTTTTCATAGAATACGAAGTTCAATGAGAAACAAACTAGAGTCATGCGTTCTCTCCGAAGGGGGTCATTTTCAACATTTATTATGATGATACGTACCGACATTGTGTTAATATTTCTTTTCGTTTATTAGTTTGTTAATTCTTAATTATAAAATAGTAGTACAATAGCTGTTGTTTCTTATTATGAATTTTTGGAAATTAGTAAAAGCCAGAACAATACATATTTTCTCGCTTAACTTAAGCATTCTAAAATGGCGACCAAAATGTTTATATCTCTATCGATTTTGCAAACATGATAATTTTACAAAGTCCTGAGCTAATAACTTCAGTCTGGGCACACATATTTTTTTGTAACCGTAAAATGTAATCGAAAAAAACAGCTGAATTAGTTGGCCTAGATATGCTTTTTGTTTCTTTTCTTTTTAATGAAAAAAATAAAAAAATAGTACCCACTTTGTAAAACATATTCTGTAGTCAAACCGAGAATAATCAAATATATCGCCTATTGTAATTTTTTGCTAATTTCCCCAATTCAAAATTATCTCCCCTTTCCACTAGAAATCATTTTCCGCTATTACTATACATTATTATATGTATTCTATATTTCATTTCAGACAATCTTATTAAGGAAATTTACGAGAGTTGTCAACATATGTAAACTTAATTCCTTTCGGTAAAATACTCCTTATCTACCTATGGACATAACGCTATGCTGGTATGTTAAGTACCTGCCCCTATAAATTTTATCTTTAAATAATTGTACTTTTGGGTTGGGGCTTTAATATTCCCTATTTACCGTTTACAGTTACTCACTACCTGCTTTGTGAAAATTACACTATCTTGCAGATTCTACCCCTTTTTGGTAATGACGAACCAACCATACAGTGTGACGAAGTCTATATTTTCAGAACAGCTGTATGTACTGGAAACGGCTGTTCGAAAATAAATATAATATAATTCATACAAATAAAAATTCCACGCAGTAAAAATTATTATCTTCATCATTAACATTTCTTAAAAGTACGCATTTTCGAATTATCGCGGCGGTGTAAAAACATATCTGCAGAGATAAGGATAAGGTATCTTCCACCGATTAAGATGTTTCAGCCGGGGAGGAGAGAGAGAATTTAACTACTGAGGTAGAGAGTTCACCGTTTGCCGTAGCGTGTTGAAAAATATTTAGCTGGAAATTATATTCAAGAAATAGAGTCAGTTTATAGAAGTTGTAGAGGAACGTCAGTATACCGTACCCTCTTGTCCGTGGTTGTGAGAGACAAGTCCGTGGCGTAATAAACCTATCTAACGCCGTCGAGGTAAGAATGTTTTCGTTTTGCCTTATTTGATATAATTGTAGCGAATTTTCGGATATTTTCCCTCAGTCCCCACGTGCCTACCCGTCGACGTCGAGACCACGAGATTTAGTGCCGTTCCCCTTCACGATCCTATCCCCTCATTGTTAGCGTGTCGTAATACTTCTGGAAGGTGATGCTGTATTTAACACAGACCTTCTAAGGGTATTAACTACGACTGTTCCAAGGCGACTCTGGTCTGGACGCTGTAGTACACAAGCAGTCCAAGGTCGAGTTGGGATACGACAATATCCTTTTACAGGGTGTTCCCCTGTAACCCTCCCGCTCCTTATCGACGCCCTGACGTCGAGGCGCTGGATCTCTTGTTGTCGACTCCGTCGGCTAGGCGCCTTTTTAGCTATTTGACGAGCGCGTCTCCAATTGACCCATTTAACGGCTGCATCCACGGGTTGTAAACCACCGCACTCGAGGTTTCCGTCCGCGTGACTCCCGCATTTTCTTTCCGTGGGGAATAAGTGATTTCGTTGGTCCGTCACCAGCAATACGACTTGTCTTAGAGTAAGTTAGAGCGATAAGTACATTTCATATTGTGAGCATACCAGTGTGTTGTAAAACCTTATAATGTAATAAATAGAGTGGAAACTACGTTCAGTCTGTTTCATAATCTTAAATAAATCTGCTACACCCTTATAAACTTTCGGAAGGTCAGGTAAATACCGGGGGAGCGATTAAAGCCCGCAACCCCGGAGGTATCTATACGGCCTGCTACATCACAGGCTACCGGACCCTCTCCACGGAGCTACCCAGCCACTCCGGCCACGTCAGTGGTCGGAGTCTTGTGACGAGGTCGCAGACACCCTCGTAGGGAGTAAACCCTCTAAAATCTGGCGCCCGGGACCGTTCCTGTAAATCCATTGATCCGTTTTACCGTATAATTCACCCCGAAAGTCAGGCCTCGTTACAACAGAATACATTCAAACCAACATAAAAGAGTGGTGTCTTTGACAAACTATCAATCTGCTTTACAGTAAGTTTCAGTAAGAACAGTTTATCAAGATGTTTGGAATATTTACGAAAATGTTTTTCAAAAAACAACTTACAATAGAGAAGTTACCTGTTGAGGTTATATGTATCATATTAAGGTAAGTCAGTTAATTATACCAATAACACAATTTTTTAATGTACTGGGTGAACCATCTAAATATTAGTTATATAAAGTTTCGTTAAATGTTTTATCAACATTATTAAAATGATTAAGCATTACACTTTTGCCATACAAATTAAACATAGGTTTTTAAACAGAAAACTCGGTTCATTATTGGTGTTTGGTTATCTGAATGTTTTTGTTGAATCAATATACATATCATGCGTTTTCCACAGCTTATAATTATTTTATGTATTGTTACGCTGTGGTTAAAATTGTATACTAATTTATACAATGTACTGTTAAATTGAGTGCGGCAGTGCAAGTCAGCAGAGTTATCAGCGAAGCAGGCTATATAAATTTATTCATACGATGAGGCTGGTGCTAATAATACAGCAGTGGAGATCGACAGAGTTGATGCATACAAAAGTAAGAATAATCAACACAAGAGGAAGGAGTACAACAAACAATGGGTAAAATCAAGAAACAACTGCTATGGTTGCGGTAAAGCACGGAATAGAGAACATGTCTGTCCAGCAAAAAACATTATTTGTCATAAGTTTTAAAAACCAAATCATTTCGCGAAAGTTTGCAAGTCAAGAAGCATACATGAACCCATAGAGCACAAGATATTCTCAGAATGTTGTCACAATGTGAGAACATTCTTTTTTCAGAATATTTGTTTCGGAATGTTCTAATAACATTTATGGAATTTCAAACTTCAATCTTGAATATTTTAAGTACATTCATTCAATCACATCCTAAGAAATGGGCCAGGGCTGACAATTTACTAAATTGCTGGTTGTATATAGCCTCTATTTTTTAACACTTTGTGTTATTTGGAGCTGGCGTGACAACATACTACTTGGTTCCGCAACTATGTGGCGGCACGTTGCTACGTGTCTTACCACTCAATTAGTGTTGGAACGCTGGCTACCATAGCCGCATTACTTGATAGGTGCATTTTTGCTACAATTAGTATGCCGTACTGACGAGCTCTAATTAGGGCGAAACCGGTCTGCGGTTCTAATTGTGGTGAGAATGCATCTAGCCTTATAGTTGTTATTATGCAAGATGCGAGAAAGAGTTGTATACATTCCATTATAGCGTGTCTTGAATTTTTTGAAAAACACAGTCTAATCCACGACAGGCAGTATCGATTCCGTCCGCGCAGATCAACTGCCGACCTCCTTTCCTATGTCACCCATTCTTGGAACAAGTCTATGGAACTACACGGTGAATCTCAGATTGTCACTCTAGACATATCCAAAGCATTCAACCAGGTCTGGCACGCAGTGCTGCCAAACAAACTTCCGGCCTATGGTCTACCACCAAAACTCTGTACCTGGACAGCAAATTTCCTTTCCAACCGGAGCATTTCTGTTTTCGTGGATGGCCATTCCTCTAAACTGTATCCAATTTACGCAAGTTTTAGAGCTGGTCAGCTCTTTAATAGTTGGCTGGTGTGGTGTACTTGCAATATGGTAGGATTTTTTTCACGCCCGAGGAGGTTCCACCCCTTACATCAAGGGGCCGGTGAAGTCCCAACAGACGTTTCCGGTTCTGGTGTATGAGTCGGTTTCCCTTATAAGCAAAAATGATGATGGCTCCTCCTTGTACAAAAGATTCCAGAGGTAAAATACCCCTCCATTCCGATCTCCGAGAGGGGGGGTGTACAGGGGGCGCCAGCATCAAGATTTAATATATCTTTCTGGAATATATGTGGCCTAAATTCTAACCTGAACTCTGTCCACCATATCCTCCAGGCTAATAGGCCCTAACTCCTCTTCCTCACCGAAACTCAAATCAGTGCCAAAACAGCCACTAATCACCTTAATTTCCCAGGGTATGAGCTCCTTCTTTTAGATTGCATGGAGGTGTGTGCGCGTACGTCCGCAGCAATCTACCCTGCACCAGACTCCCCAATTTAGAAGCTGGAAGAAAAGACATACTATGGATAAAACTCTCTCGCAGGACTGCAACTAAATTCATCTGTTGCATTTACCAGTCACCTTCTGACAGCTTTTTCCAGCTCTCTGACGACCTTTCTAAAAAAAACCGACCATCTGATTTCTGAATATCCTTCCTCCGAGGTCACTATTTTTGGTGACTTCAATGTCCATAATAAGGAATGGCTAGGATCTTTAAAAACCGATCCACAAGGAAGATCAGCGGAGGCCTTTGCAGTCAGCAATTCTTTGGCCAATATGGTTCAGCAACCTACTTACTTTCCTCGCATCCCAATACAGCTCAAATCTCTTGGATCTCCTTACTACAAATCCTGACTGCTATAAGATATCAGTCACCGCCCCCCTGGGTCGTTCAGACCACGGCATGGTCACTGCTTCCTGCGCAATGCAACCCGCGGTCACACAGTCATCACACCCACGTATCGTTTGGCAATAAAACTCCGCGAACTGGGACGAAATGCGAGATTACTTTTCCTCATTTCCATGGGCGTCTGTCTGCTTCTCTCATTTTGACCCCTCTGATATCTCACAAAACGTCACCGAAATTATCCAAGCTGTCATGGAATTATTTATTCCACGTACACAGAAAACCTCTGCAGCCACTCAAAAGCCCTGGTTCTCTAAATCCTGTGACAAGGCCAGATTTGAAAAGGTCAAAGCTCAGAAAAAGTTTCTACACAATCACAGTCAAGAAAACCGTCAAGCATTTAACAACGCAAGAAACCGCTATGTCCGCATTCTTTCTGAGGCAAAAAACTCGTTTAATAACCACATCAAAAACAAAGTCCTCTTAAGCTTCAGCAGCAGCAAACCCTTCTGAACTCTTGCTAAATCTATTGGGAATAATTTCTGCAGGAGCACGTTCCCACCTCTTGTCTCGGAATGAAATGGTTTCTACCGCCCTGGGCAAGGCTGAACTTTTTGCCTCGTTCGCCGGCAATTCTACTCTCAACCCACCTTCAAATGTTCAACCACCAACAGTCCCCAATGTCGTGCATAAAATGACGGATATCATTTTCAAAACTAAAAAGGTACGAAAGATGCTCTCTTCTCTTAATACCAGGAAAGCCTCTGGCTTGACGAGATCCCAGCATTTGTTCTCAAAAAATGCGCACCAGAACTTGCTCCTGTCCTGACTCGTCTGTTTCGGACATCTTACAATAGAAGCATATTCCCTAGAACTGGAAAACTGCTAGAGTATAACCCGTCCCCAAGAAAGGATCCAAAGCGCTTCCTAGCAAGTACAGGCCTATTTCTCTCCTTTCAGTCGTCTCTAAAGTTAATGGAAAAGTATATAAACACCGAATTACTAAAATTGTGTGTGGGCTCCTACTTACGAGATACATGTAGCAAGCCTAGAATCAGTGCAAAGGAAATTTCTTAGCTTTCGTGAGGATGGTCGATATCCTTCTATTGGTTTTCCTCAGGAGGGTTTACGCTTTGGTCTGCAGAGTCTGTCGATGCACAGTTTCGTTACATTTTTATACAAACTGGTTAATTATGTGTTCGATTGCCCTAATCTGCTTTAGCAACTTATGCCTCGTATTGCAGCACGTTTTCCAGGCACATTCTATCTCCCGACTGCTTGTACGCGATTGCTGCGAGCGTCTCCAATATACCAGATGTGCAATGATTACTCTGTATTGCAAGATAGCTTCGATATCTTCTTATGTAATATATCAGAGATGAAAATGTTTTTCAAACCGATTTAATTTGTAACTCTCTTTGTGTAGTTTATATGATGTTTTCTATATCGGCCCATCCTTAGTTTGGCTTTAAGCTGTTGGATGGTGTATGAATAAATAAATAAATACATTTCTTGAAAAACACAGTCTAATCCACGACAGGCAATATGGATTCCATCAGCGCAGATCAACTGCAGACCTCCTTTCCCTTGTCACCCATTCTTGGAACAAGTCTATGGAACTACACCAGATTGTCCCTTTAGACATATCCAAAGCATTCGACCAGGTCTGGCACGCAGCGCTGCTTAATAAACTACCGGCCTATGGCCTACCACCAAAACTCTGTACGTGGACAGCGAATTTCCTCTCCAACCGGAGCATTTCTGTTGTCGTGGATGGCCATTCCTCTAAACTGTATCCAATTAATGCAGGAGTTCCTCAAGGTTCAGCTTTAGCCCCTACTTTGTTTCTTATCTACATCAATGACCTCCTATCTAGCACATCCAACCCAGTTCACAGTTACGTGGACGACAGCACTCTCCACTCAAATATACAATATTCTAAGCCTGTCTGTTTAGCCTAATTAGATGAGGATCGCAGACTCATGGAGGGTTCTATCTCCTTGGATCTCCAAAAAATATTAGACTGGGGAAGTAGAAATCTTGTACAATTCAACCCCACCAAATCTCAGTCCTGCTTTCTTTCTCATAAGAGATACACCAGCCCTAGACCCATCACAATAAACCACCAAGTTATTCAAAGTAATGAGTCCTTTTCACTTTTTGGCATTTCTGTGGATCGAAACCTCAATTGGCACCAACATGTCACATTAATTGCAGAAGCGGCTGTTAAGAAATTAGGTTTCCTCTTACAGGCTCTCAAATACTTTTCACCAGCTAATCTCTATACCTTATATACTACAGTTTTCATCAAATGTATGGCTTGCTGTCATTGGTGATGACTTAATTGGACCATATTTTCCTCCGATAAGGCTAAATGGAGAAGTGTACTGTCATCTACTCAAAGAAGAGTTGGCCCTACTTCTTGAAAATATTCCTTTGCAAATTAGACAACAAATGTGGTACATGCACGACGGGGCTCCAGCTCATTTTAGTATCAACGCTCGTAACTACTTGAACGAAGTTTACCCAAATCATTGGATAGGTCGAGGAGGCCCATAGAACTGGCCTGCCCGATCTCCTGAATTGAATCCGTTAGATTTTTGCCTGTGGGGTTTTCTAAAAACCTTAGTTTATTCAAGTCCTGTTGAAAACATTGATGACCTCAGAAATCGTATTATCGCATCATGTGATATTATAAGAAACACAACCGGTATTTTTCATAGAATACGAAGTTCAATGAGAAACAAACTAGAGTCATGCGTTCTCTCCGAAGGGGGTCATTTTCAACATTTATTATGATGATACGTACCGACATTGTGTTAATATTTCTTTTCGTTTATTAGTTTGTTAATTCTTAATTATAAAATAGTAGTACAATAGCTGTTGTTTCTTATTATGAATTTTTGGAAATTAGTAAAAGCCAGAACAATACATATTTTCTCGCTTAACTTAAGCATTCTAAAATGGCGACCAAAATGTTTATATCTCTATCGATTTTGCAAACATGATAATTTTACAAAGTCCTGAGCTAATAACTTCAGTCTGGGCACACATATTTTTTGTAACTGTAAAATGTAATCGAAAAAAACAGCTGAATTAGTTGGCCTAGATATGCTTTTTGTTTCTTTTCTTTTTAATGAAAAAAATAAAAAAATAGTACCCACTTTGTAAAACATATTCTGTAGTCAAACCGAGAATAATCAAATATATCGCCTATTGTAATTTTTTGCTAATTTCCCCAATTCAAAATTATCTCCCCTTTCCACTAGAAATCATTTTCCGCTATTACTATACATTATTATATGTATTCTATATTTCATTTCGGACAATCTTATTAAGGAAATTTACGAGAGTTGTCAACATATGTAAACTTAATTCCTTTCAGTAAAATACTCCTTATCTACCTATGGACGTAACGCTATGCTGGTATGTTAAGTACCTGCCCCTATAAATTTTATCTTTAGATAATTGTTCTTTTGGGTTGGGGCTTTAATATTCCCTATTTACCGTTTACAGTTACTCACTACCTGCTTTGTGAAAATTACACTATCTTGCAGATTCTACCCCTTTTTGGTAATGACGAACCAACCATACAGAATACATTCAAACCAACATAAAAGAGTGGTGTCTTTGAAAAACTATCAATCTGCTTTACAGTAAGTTTCAGTAAGAACAGTTTGTCAAGATGTTTGGAATATTTACGAAAATGTTTTTCAAAAAACAACTTACAATAGAGAAGTTACCTGTTGAGGTTATATGTATCATATTAAGGTAAGTCAGTTAATTATAATAATAACACAATTTTTTAATGTACTGGGTGAACCATTTAAATATTAGTTATATAAAGTTTCGTTAAATGTTTTATCAACATTATTAACATGATTAACCATAACACTTTTGACATACAAATTAAATATAAGTTTTTAAACGGAAACTCCGTTCATTATTGGTGTTTGGTTATCTGAATGTTTTTGTTGAATCAATATACATATCATGCGTTGTCCACAGCTTATAATTATTTTACGTTTTTACCTTGTGGTTAAAATTGAAAGGGCAAGTGGCAATATCATGTACCTACATTTTTATGAAAAATTAGTTTCCTTGATGAATGAAGGTGTTATGTGCTTCCATACCATGCCTCTCTTTCATATTCACTTCCGAACACTATTAAACAAGTTACGCCGTGGAAGAAGAGGGTATGTGCCTGGATTGCTTGCCTTGCCTGGTGGAAGATGGGGCTATGTACACAAAATGTTTCATAGCACCTTCTTCCATAGAAACTTGACTCCATTTTGAATGAGTGGTAACAGACATAACACTTCTCAAACGTTTAGTGGGGTTATGATTGCTGCTTAGTGTTGTCAGTTTCAGTTTTTTGTAAAATGTTTGCTTAAAAAATTAGTTTGCGAGGTAAAAAAATGTTGCAAATGCTTTTAGACAATAATAAGGATAGCTCTGTGACAAAGAGCACTCAATTTCTGTCAGAAATAGGTAAGTTTTGTTGTACACAATTCCTCAACTGGTGTTAAAGAGTTTATTCTTTTTATAGAAATTAATACTAGAAGCCCTAAAACTAACAAAAACACTGAATATATGAATTTATCTGAAGATGTGCGGGATTCTCCCAGTCATGGTATTTATATATACAAATTAATAATTTGATGTTTTTAACGAATTCATGCTTTTAAAGAAATTGGGACAAGGACCGATGTTTTCTTAGTAGATGAACTGGAGGGTATACAGGCTGTTTCTAGTCAAGGTACACATATAATATATAATTATTATTATTATTTATTTACAATTATTGTGAATATTGTATTTTGCAGTGAACTGTGAAGTATCTGCTGAAATCATCAACATCGATGAGCGTCATCCAAGCTGTAGTTATAATGAGACTGGTCAATCACGTTTAGAATATCAAGTCGAATCAAGCAGTGAAGAATATATTACCAGCAGTGATGAGTTCATGCCAATCACCGACGATGATGGTAGTGTCAATCCCACCAGGAGTGCAAATGAAAAATCAACCGAAGCCAGACTTATTCAGCCTTGGAAAACAAAAATATTTGCTCCTAAAGAACATATATCTAGGAAAGGAAACAAACCCCTTCTATGTGGAAAAAAAAAGTGCAGCGATTGCAAGAGAAAAGGGAAAAGCATATACGTCATATAAAGGTCGAAAAATGCCAGCTAAGTCAATTCATGAGTGTGATCTGCAATGAAAATTGCAAACTCAAATCTAATATGAAGTTTGATAGAAATCAACCTATATCTATTTTGGAAGCATATTATAATATGGATGTGAATGCGAAATTTTTTTTTACTTTTCAAAAGCATTGAAATGAAACCTGTCGCTTGTCATAGAAAGGGTGCCAGAATTCATAAATCTTTTGCTTACAGATACTATATTACAATAAACAGTCAAGTAATTCAAGTTTGTAAGACTGCAATTTGTAATTTATATCAAATCACCCGATAATAGAGGTCGACATATTTATAGACAACATAAACTGGCAGATGAGATTGTTGAGTACGTAATTCAGCATATAAATGCATTTCCTGCCGAAGTTTCTCACTATTCGCGTCATAACAATCCCAATAAAAAGTATTTGTCCCCGCTATTAAATATCTCAAAAATGTATAGCTTATATATTGAACAATGTCAGGAACAAAATAAGGATAAAGTGTTTTATGTTAAAAAATGTTCATACAGTAACATATTATCAACTAAATTCAATCTGTCATTCAGACATCCCAAGTCTGACACATGCAGTACCTGTGATGCTGATACTGCCAATGATGAACATAGGGAAAACTATATAGCAGCGTTTAATCAACAACGATCTGACCGTCAGATGGCTCGTTCAAATCCAAATATTTGTTTTCTAACAGTAGATTTACAACAGACCATGCCTCTCCTGAATTATTATTATGTCCAACGAGGAGAAAGCTTTTATGTGCACATGGACGGAAGATGTTGCTAATTGTGGCAGTGTAGAGGTGGCAAGATCTTTATTAAGTGCTATTGAACAGAGTGATAGCATTAAAACTAGAAAACATTTAATTATATGGTCTGACTCCTATGCTAGACAAAGTAAGAATTTTAATACTCTATGTCTCTATCAGTATTTAATTTTAAAAGGTTACTTTCATACCATTGATCATAAATTCCCTGAAGTTGGACATATGTTTTTTGATTCTGATCGAGACTTTGGCAGAATTGAAAAAGTATTGAGAAAACATGAGAAAATATGTTTACCGGAACAGTACAGGGATATAATCAGAAGTGCTAGTGCTTGAAACAATGATAATTGATATGGAACAACATTTTAGGGATGTTCATACACTAGTTGACATTATGAAGATTTTGAACAGGAAAAAAATATCCAAAATGAAAAAATCAACTTTAGAGATGGAGTTAAGTGGATCCGTGTCGAAGAGTTTGGTACTTACCTTTACAAAGAAATGACTACTGTCCATTTCAAAAAGTAAATATATTAAAAAATGCCAAACAAATAGTCACACAAGAAAAGTTTCATTAAAAAGATTAGGGATGAAGTTTGGAAAACTTTCACCAGAAAAAAAAAAAGAAAATTTGAAACAACAAATGAAGTTTGTAAATGAAGAACATAGATGGTACTATGACAATATTGTTTCAGTAGAAACAGAAGGTAGTGAAGACAAAGACAAAAAGTGTACCATAAAGAAAAAATAATTTGTATTTTCTTTTATATTTTATATTTATTTTATATTTATTATATTGTTATTATTTTAATGACATACCTACCCAAGCTTAGCATTATTATTATTAGTGATGTTGGAATACCCTTCTTAGTTCTTGTTTATTGTCAAACTTTGTCTTATTTCAATAATAACATTTAAGTTGCATCTAGTTGTCTATTGTTATATACCTACCCCCATTTTCCATTAAACTTAGTCCAACTATGTACAATTGCTCAATGAATGAATGTGTCAAGTACAAATTATTGTTACATACCCCCTTTTTCATTAAAATTAGTCCTATTATCTACAGCAGCACAATGAGTGAAGGTGTCAAGTGCAATTCTAATCAAACTCTATTTAAATATTGATAATGGTATTACCATGATAAAACACATAAATTACAACAGTTTTTTTGCTATAAAAACAGAACGCAAAATGCATCACTAAAAAAAGTTACAACAGTTTAACTTTAAAAGTAAATATCTCAAAACATACTGGTTGTTACATAACACCTTCATCCACCTGCCCCTTCAATTATATACTAATTTATACAATGTACTGTCAAATTGAGTGCGGCAGTGCAAAAGTGCAAGTCAGCAGAGTTATCAGCGAAGCAGGCTATATAAATTTATTCATACGATGAGGCTGGTGCTAATAATACAGCAGTGGAGATCGGCAGAGTTGATGCATACAAAAGTGAGAATAATCAACACAAGAGGAAGGAGTACAACAAACAATGGGTAAAATCAAGAAACAACTGCTATGGCTGCGATAAAGCACAGAACAGAAAACATGTCTGTCCAGCAAAAAACATTATTGGTCATATGTGTCAAAAACCAAATCATTTCGCAAAAGTTTGCAAGTCAAGAAGCATACATGAACCCATAGAGCACAAGATATTCTCAGAATGTTGTCACAATGTGAGAACATTCTTTTTTCAGAATATTTGTTTCGGAATGTTCTAATAACATTTATGGAATTTCAAACTTCAATCTTGAATATTTTAAGTACATTCATTCAATCACATCCTAAGAAATGGGCCAGGGCTGACAATTTACTAAATTGCTGGTTGTATACAGCCTGTATTTTTTAACACTTTGTGTTATTTGGAGCTGGCGTGACAACATACTACTTGGTTCCGCAACTATGTGGCGGCACGTTGCTACGTGTCTTACCACTCAGTTAGTGTTGGAACGCTGGCTACCATAGCCGTATTACTTGATAGGTGTATTTTTGCTACAATTAGTATGCCGTACTGACGAGCTCTAATTAGGGCGAAACCGGTCTGCGGTTCTAATTGTGGTGAGAATGCATCTAGCCTTATAGTCGTTATTATGCAAGATGCGAGAAAGAGTGTTATACATTCCATTATAGCGTGTCTTGAATTTTTTGAAAAACAGTCTAATCCACGACAGGCAGTATCGATTCCGTCCGCGCAGATCAACTGCCGACCTCCTTTCCTTTGTCACCCATTCTTGGAGCAAGTCTATGGAACTACACGGTGAATCTCAGATTGTCACTCTAGACATATCCAAAGCATCCAACCAGGTCTGGCTCGCAGCGCTGCCTAACAAACTTCCGGCCTATGGTCTACCACCAAAACTCTGTACCTGGACAGCAAATTTCCTTTCCAACCGGAGCATTTCTGTTTTCGTGGATGGCCATTCCTCTAAACTGTATCCAATTTACGCAAGTTCTAGAGCTGGTCAGCTCTTTAATAGTTGGCTGGTGTGGTGTATTTGCAATATGGTAGGTGGTAGTGGAATTTTCCTTTACGTGATTGTAAAGGATTTTTTTTCACGCCCGAGGAGGTTCCACCACTTACACCAAGGGGCCGGTGAAGTCCCAACAGACGTTTCCGGTTCTGGTGTATGAGTCGGTTTCCCTTATAAGTAAAAATGATGATGGCTCCTCCTTGTACAAAAGATTCCGGAGGTAAAATACCCCTCCATTCGGATCTCCGAGAGGGGGGTGTACAGGGGGCGCCAGCATCAAGATTTAATATATCTTTCTGGAATATATGTGGCCTAAATTCTAACCTGAACTCCGTCCACCATATCCTCCAGGCTAATAGGCCCTAACTCCTCTTCCTCACCGAAACTCAAATCAGTGCCAAAACAGCCACTAATCACCTTAATTTCCCAGGGTATGAGCTCCTTACTTCCTTTAGATTGCATGGAGGCGTGTGCGCGTACGTCCGCAGCAATCTACCCTGCACCAGACTCCCCAATTTAGAAGCTGGAAGAAAAGACATACTATGGATAAAACTCTCTCGCAGGACTGCAACTAAATTCATCTGTTGCATTTACCGGTCACCTTCTGACAGCTTTGTCCAGCTCTCTGACTACATTTCTAAAAAAAACCGACCATCTGATTTCTGAATATCCTTCCTCCGAGGTCACTATTTTTGGTGACTTCAATGTCCATAATAAGGAATGGCTAGGATCTTTAAAAACCGATCCACAAGGAAGATCAGCGGAGGCCTTTGCAGTCAGCAATTCTTTGGCCAATATGGTTCAGCAACCTACTTACTTTCCTCGCATCCCAATACAGCTCAAATCCCTTGGATCTCCTTCTTACTACAAATCCTGACTGCTATAAGATATCAGTCACCGCCCCCCTGGGTCGTTCAGACCACGGCATGGTTACTGCTTCCTGCGCAATGCAACCCGCGGTCACACAGTCATCACACCCACGTATCGTTTGGCAATAAAACTCCGCGAACTGGGACGAAATGCGAGATTACTTTTCCTCATTTCCATGGGCGTCTGTCTGCTTCTCTCATTTTGACCCCTCTGATATCTCACAAAAAGTCACCGAAATTATCCAAGCTGGCATGGAATTATTTATTCC
Source organism: Tillus elongatus (assembly GCA_964006375.1). NCBI lineage: Eukaryota > Metazoa > Arthropoda > Insecta > Coleoptera > Cleridae > Tillus > Tillus elongatus. The sequence continues at coordinate 36,528,564 of OZ023268.1, forward strand.
ACGTACACAGAAAACCTCTGCAGCCACTCAAAAGCCCTGGTTCTCTAAATCCTGTGACAAGGCCAGACTTGAAAAGGTCAAAGCGCAGAAAAAGTTTCTACACAATCACAGTCAAGAAAACCGTCAAGCATTTAACAACGCAAGAAACCGCTATGTCCGCATTCTTTCTGAGGCAAAAAACTCGTTTAATAACCACATCAAAAACAAAGTCCTCTTAAGCTCCAGCAGCAGCAAACCCTTCTGGACTCTTGCTAAATCTATTGGGAATAATTTCTGCAAGAGCACGTTCCCACCTCTTGTCTCGGAATGAAATGGTTTCTACCGCCCTGGGCAAGGCTGAACTTTTTGCCTCGTTCGCCGGCAATTCTACTCTCAACCCACCTTCAAATGTTCAACCACCAACAGTCCCCAATGTCGTGCATAAAATGACGGATATCATTTTCAAAACTAAAAAGGTAGGAAAGATGCTCTCTTCTCTTAATACCAGGAAAGCCTCTGGCTTGACGAGATCCCAGCAATTGTTCTCAAAAAATGCGCACCAGAACTTGCTCCTGTCCTGACTCGTCTGTTTCGGACATCTTACAAAAGAAGCATATTCCCTAGTAACTGGAAAACTGCTTGAGTATAACCCGTCCCCAAGAAAGGATCCAAAGCGCTTCCTAGCAAGTACAGACCTATTTCTCTCCTTTCAGTCGTCTCTAAAGTTAATGGAAAAGTATATAAACACCGAATTACTAAAATTGTGTGTGGGCTCCTACTTATGAGATACATGTAGCAAGCCTAGAATCAGTGCAAAGGAAATGTCTTAGCTTTCGTGAGGATGGTCGATATCCTTCTATTGGTTTTCCTCAGGAGGGTTTACGCTTTGGTCTGCAGAGTCTGTCGATGCGCAGTTTCGTTACATTTTTATACAAACTGGTTAATTATGTGTTCGATTGCCCCAATCTGCTTTAGCAACTTATGCCTCGTATTGCAGCACGTTTTCCAGGCACATTCTATCTCCCGACTGCTTGTACGCGATTGCTGCGAGCGTCTCCAATTTACCAGATGTGCAATGATTACTCTGTATTGCAAGATAGCTTAGATATCTTCTCATGTAATATATCAGAGATAAAAATGTTTTTCAAACCGATTTAATTTGTAACTCTCTTTGTGTAGTTTATATGATGTTTTGTATATCGGCCCATCCTTAGTTTGGCTTTAAGCTGTTGGATGGTGTATGAATAAATAAATAAATAAATTTCTTGAAAAACACAGTCTAACCACGACAGGCAATATGGATTCCATCAGCGCAGATCAACTGCAGACCTCCTTTCACTTGTCACCCATTCTTGGAACAAGTCTATGGAACTACACGGTGAATACCAGATTGCCCCTTTAGACATATCCAAAGCATTCGACCAGGTCTGGCACGCAGCGCTGCTTAATAAACTACCGGCCTATGACCTACCACCAAAACTCTGTACGTGGACAGCGAATTTCCTCTCCAACCGGAGCATTTCTGTTGTCGTGGATGGCCATTCCTCTAAACTGTATCCAATTAATGCAGGAGTTCCTCAAGGTTCAGCTTTAGCCCCTACTTTGTTTCTTCTCTACATCAATGACCTCCTATCTAGCACATCCAACCCAGTTCACAGTTACGTGCACGACAGCACTCTCCACTCAAATATACAATATTCTAAGCCTGTCTCTTTAGCCTAATTAGATGAGGATCGCAGACTCATGGAGGGTTCTATCTCCTTGGATCTCCAAAAAATATTAGACTGGGGAAGTAGAAATCTTGTACAATTCAACCCCACCAAATCTCAGTCCTGCTTTCTTTCTCATAAGAGATACACCAGCCCTAGACCCATCACAATAAACCACCAAGTTATTCAAAGTAATGAGTCCTTTTCACTTTTTGGCATTTCTGTGGATCGAAACCTCAATTGGCACCAACATGTCACATTAATTGCAGAAGCGGCTGTTAAGAAATTAGGTTTCCTCTTCCGGGCTCTCAAATACTTTTCACCAGCTAATCTCTATACCTTATATACTTCACAAATAAGACCAAACCTCGAATACTGCTCCCACATCTGGGGTGCTGCTGCCACTTCTACACTCGCTATCCTGGACTCCATTCAGAAGAGAGCTATACGTCTCATCGGTGACCCTACCCTCACCCAAAGGCTGCCATCCCTTGCCCAACGACGTGCCATTGGTGACCTCTCTCTCTTTGTTTTATAGATATCTGCACGGGCACTGCTCAGAGGAGCTTTCTTCCATAGTTCCTCCACCTGCTGCCCCCAACAGATCTATCAGGAGAACAGAGCGAAGGAACCCTTTTACTGTCTAAGTCACCAGATATAGAACATCTTGTTATGTCCGCTCTTTTGTCACGAGGACTTCCAAGTTGTGGAATTCCTTGCCGGCACATGTTTTTCCTTCTCCTCCGAACCTCCAAAGCCTCAAGTCCAGAATTAACAAGTTGTCTCTTTCCTCCTTGCAATCACCCACGGTATGATAGTATTTAGGCTGTAATATATATATATATATATATATATATATATATATATATATATATATATATATATATATATATATATATATATATATATATATATATATATATTGATTTCAACAACACACCACGAGGGCTTACAGCCTAAATACTATCGTACCGTGGGTGACTGTTCTTACAGCTGGTCCATACCTTTTGTTTGAACCTCTTATCAAGTGTAGTTCTTGCAACTGGTCATTATATGTCAATGCCCCAGTCTCCAATTTACCCTAAATTATACCTAGGTCCTCAACAATGGTCTAAATTTCCACTTTGCAAAATAGTGGTTGCACTTACCTCATTTTACCTTATGTTCGGTCTGAAATAATTTTAAAATATAAGGAAGCAAGTCTAACAAAAACTTTAAAAATTTCCCTCTATATAGGATTTTTTATTTTTATTACATTAGTTTATTATAAGCTCACAACATAAATTAAATTATAAATACTGTTTAGCTAAACATTAAATTGAAACTAAATGTTTTAGGTTTTGTTGCATATAAAACAATTTTTCTAAAAGATTTTTTTCTGCAAACTATATTATTTCAGAATAGGAACTAGAGAAAACACCACATTTATAATTAGTCAGGAATAAAAAAAATAAAAATTTTTTTTTAATGAAGTTACAATTACAATATGGACATTTAATTTAAAAAACAAGAAAGAAATACCAGGAAAAAGTAATTTATCTACACATTTAGGTAAAAAAATGTGGAAGAAATGTGGGTGAAAAGGCATTTACCTATGACACTATATGAAAACAATGCACTAAATTTTCATTTACCTAGTATTATGGAGCACTAACGATTAATAATGAAGAATATGAAAAATATCCCATTTAAGGGAATGGAGAAAAATACTTTGTGGGTAGACATAAATTATTTTTGTTCTTATTAATTACATAAAGTGGCATCAATCTGCTGAAGTGATGGTGCAATCATTTTTAACTTCCGTCTGTACATTGGATCCTGAGCAACAGGATTTGCCTCCAAATAGACGGTTTGTAGTTTCTTATTCTGTGACAAGTTCTGCACTGTGCTCCATTCAGCAACATGGTTGTCATTCATCTACAAAGATAAAAGAAGCATGAGGTAATAATATTTATTGGTGCTGGTACATGTAAAATGTATGCACAAGTCAAGATAAAATAAATAAAAGCTGGCGTATGCAGGGTTGTAACATGTCGCGTGTATTTAATAAGCGTGACATGTCAGACGTGTTAACGCGGTTTACTTTTAAGCTTCTGAATCAACCCCTTTTGTGACGTCAGAGTCTAAGTCCCTTCAGTGACGTCAAACTCGGCGGTCGGTTGCTCTACCGCATCCCAACTCAGTGGAACACGCCTGCAGCCGAGCTAGCTCCGTGGCGTGTCTAAGATGAGAGAATCTTTGTAAACGCTTACAACGCGTACCACACTCTCTTCTGTTTAAAATCGACCAAGAGATGATATCTTACAGCTAAATTTTAGTCGGAAAACAGCATGCCTAAATGGGTAAGTCTTATATTTAAATACCGACTTATTTCCAGTTGCTCGTACATTTCTTTGCTTGATAATAATAGTAGATTGCTTATTAGTGTATGTATACTGGATCGACTTTCAATGATTGCTTTCTTCATCATAAAACTTTATACTATTAAACAGTGGCTTGTGGTAGCGTTAGTTCGGTAATTAACTATTATGCTGTTTTAAATGCATTTTAAAAGAAGTCATTTAAGATTTTGTTTCATATACATTAGTTTATTTCTAATTAGTGACGCAAATAAATTTTGTAAGTAAACGTAACCTGCTACCAGCCGCCTTATGTAAATCATTAATCCCTGAACCATTACTCATACACATGGAATTTTATAGCACCCCGTTAGGAAGCGGCCAGCAACAACACCTCTCTAAATGGCACCCTGTTAGGAAGCGGCCTGCAACAACACCTCTCTAAATAAATGAAACCGTTAGTGAGCCCCCTCAACAACACCGCTAGGGAAGAGCCCCCTCAACAACACCGCTTGAGAGCAGCCCTGTGATCACCACCCATAAATGAAACCGCTAGGGAGGAGCCCCCTCAACAAAAGCCTGAATGAAACCGCTTCGGAGGAGCCCCTTCAATGAGATCTTAAACAACACCTGTATAGATGCAGTCCTCGAGCAGCCCTATGATCACCACTCCGGAGACAGCAATCTAAAGCTGGAAGTTAAGTACTTTATTTATCTGTGGTTTTCTTTTTTAAGTAGTGTATGCTCCACAACTCATTTTTACAGTGCTATATGCCATGTCAAAGTAATCAATTCATATTTTTCTCTTATTAAATTTGCTTGATTCAATTTGCTGCATTGTATAAACTCAATAACTTTTTAAATAAACTGATTTTACTCATAACACCTGACTTTCATTTGTACATCTTGAAACCTACCAACTGCAAGTGCCTAAACCCAAGCCCTGAGATAATTTGTTATATTATATTATTGTTCAATATATATTTTATGTTATACTGTCTCCACAACGTGGGGTTAAGTAAAATTTTTCGTTATACTGGTACATGTAAAATATATGCACAAGTCAACATAAAATAAATAAAAGCTGGCGTATACAGGGTGATTTACGTACGACGTGCATTAAAAGATTTTCAACTTGCAGTTGGATTAGAAACTTGAAATTTGGTATTCTGCCATAATCGATCATGTCCGTTTTACCCAAAATAATTTCTTCCAGCTAGCTATACAGGCGGGCCGACAGTCGGCACCAACTTTCCTATGTTAAATAGAAACCTATTTGTTCAAACGGTTCGATTGACCTTCTAATTCTGAGTTTACAGAACCTAAGTTATACAGGCTGTCCCACATAAGGCGTGCATTATAAGTTTTCGAATTAATATTGGTATTTGGAATCTGAAAATTTGCAAATGGATGTATCACCATCCGCTCATTATAACTAAAATATGTTGGGGACTGTATTACTTCCGGTTATACCGGAAGTTGCCAACAACTTTCTTAATTTTAATGGAATACCCTATATATTATTGCACATTCGGAATGAGCATGCAATTCTGACCAAAATCTTATGCCACTTGCCTATACTGGTGTCAGCCGTTCTCAAGATATTCGATTTTCTATTGTTTTTCCGTCATAAAGTTGTAAATTTTTGAAATGGTAATTCTCGGTCATCAAGTATGCCATGATTCTGAAACTTAGCATAACTATAGTCCTAGTGGTCAGAATTCTTCTCATTGCGAAAAAAATTACAAAATAGATACAGGGTGTTGCTTAACGAAGTTAAAATATCGATAATTTCAAACACGAAAAAGTTTTTTTTTCCAAATGGAACAGCCTGTATATTTTTATCGCATATCATTCGAAATGATATTTTGCTTCGATCTGTATCAGCATTCCCTATACCTATCTCGGGTGATTCCCGAGTTATGATGGGAAATATGTGAATTTTGTATTATCCGAGATAATACTATTTTCTTTTCTTTGTATTGATAATAATAATAATAATTATTATTTTTATAATCACAATAGTAATAATAAGAATGATAATAATAATAACTCGTAACTATACAACAGTATCGGGGGATGTTAATAGATACCACTAGTAAGCTTTGGGTATAGGACCGAGAACCCAGAATTTTTCATGTAGGTATTCCATTCATATTCTGAACGAGAAGAATGAAAACCTGTATTAGGTTTTATATTAATGTCGCTCTTTAGAGTAATTGAATAACTCTGAAGAAGTATTTTTTCCATTTCATTTTTTCATTTCTGGGTTTTCGAATACGTTTTCACCTCTTACCATTTAAAAAGAAGACATTCCGATTTGACTTGCACTGTTTTAGAAATTATAAATCCTCTACTCAATCCAACATAGTGAGGGATGTTTATCAATCGCCCTGAAACTTAATTACTCAAAATGAAAACAAGTTATAGAACCATCTATCAGTACGAAAATATATCAGTGAGTTTTAATACAGAAAATAATCAACGTAACAGTGATAGAATTAATTTTAAAAATGCGCATGAGTTTTAATACAAAATATGCTCTATATGACCACCATTGACTTCAAGACACTTCAATAATCTTCTTTGCAATCCAGAACTAGTGGCCCTTCGGATCATTTCTGGAGCAAGATCATTAAAAGCTTGTCGCACTTTAGCCTCCAGTTCTTCTCGGGAGGTTATATGGCTGGAATAAACTTCATTTTTAATGTGACCCCATAAGAAGAAGTCAGGTGGAGTCAGGTCTTGTGACCTGGCAGGCCAAAGCCATGGACCGCGGGGTCCTATCCAACGATCCTCAAACATTCTTGTCAACTCCTGGTGTACAGCTGACGTAGAATGTGCTGGAGCGCCATCTACCTGGTACCAGAATTCTTCATCAGGCAAACCAGTCAAGATACCAGCAACAACTTCACGAAGTATTCTACAATAACTTTCTGAGGTCAACATTTCCTCGTAGATATGGAAAAAACCTCTTCCATTTCCAATAACAGCGAAAACATCGAAACTGAATTCATACTGGAAATGCCCTTCACGCATAAAGTGAGGATTTTCATCTGCCCAGAAATGACATGGCTTCGGATTGATGATACCTTTTCTTGTGAATTTTGGTTCATCCGTCCATAAAATTCACAAAATGCAACCTTTCTAATGTGGTCACCCTCCCGTAATCCATGCACTGTCCTTTGGGCATATGCATGCCATCCATACTTAGAAAGAATTCTTTGAATTGATGTTCGAGTTAGTCTTAAATCTTCTACCTGATGGAAGCATGCGGATAGGCCGTGAAATAACCCAACACATTGATTTCATTTGTTTCATTGCCGGTAATGTTACTGGAACGATTTCTATTTAAATTACCATTCCAGTTATTCCGAAAATTTGACTCGATTCTGGAGAACTTTGTCCTATTCATAGGTGACAAATATGGAAATCTCTCATTGAACAAGCGGCACGTTCTACTCACGATTCTCCTGCATTTCCGTGAATGTAAAATAAATTTAGAATGTTGTCAGTAGAATATTCTTCAACAGTATTTTCCATTGTGTAGCTCACAATACTTTCAAAGAAATAGATCACTCTATTGCGATGACAACTAACGAGACTAATAATACATCTCTTTGACATAAGTTTTCATATTATGTCCAAAGCCTACTTTCCGACTAGGAAGATTCCCAATTTTGTAGTATATTCCTGTTTTATTCTTATTCCTTCTTATAACTCTGAAATAATTCAAGATAGGTATAGGGAATGCTGACACAGATCGAAGAAGAATATCATTCCGAAGGATATGCGATGAAAATATACAGGTGTTCCATTTGGAAAAAAATACTTTTTCGTGTTTGAAATCATCGATATTTGATCTTCGTTAAACAACACCCTGTATTATTTATGTAATTTTTCTCGCAATGAGAAGAATTCTGACCACTAGGACTATAGTTGTGCCAAGTTTCAGAACCATGACATACTTGATGCCTGAGAATTGCCATTTCAAAGATTTGCAACTTTATGACGGAAAAACAATAGAAAATCGAATATATTGAGAACGACTGACGCCAGCATGGACAAGTGGCATATCATTTTGCTCAGAATTGCATGCTCATTCCGAATGTGCAATAATATATAGGGTATTCCATTAAAATTAAGAAAGTTGTTGGCAACTTCCGGTACAACCGGAAGTGAAAGTCACCAATATATTTTAGTTATAATGATGGTGATACATGCAGTGGCAAATTTTCAGATTCCAAATCCCAGTACTAGTTCGAAAACTTCTAATGCACGCCTTACGTGGGACAGCCTGTATGAACTTATTAATTACAGTTACAAAGAACTAGCGAGACATGGAGAGAGTATCGAGAAAATTACAAAAACTTATCACGGCCTCTACAAAAATCTATTAATAATATTTTAAGTCCACAGGGTTGATATATATTATCTAGAATATATGTTAATTTTTGATAATTAAAAATAAAACATTTAATAACCTTGTTTCTTTTGACAATGATTTTTTTTAACAGTCGTATATTTTACGACACGATAGTAATAAAACCACAATAGTGTTATCGATGTGACAGTGTAAACTTACCTTTCGAAGGTGTAAGCGAGACTTTAGAGAAGAAGAAAGAAACAGTTGATGGATGATGATTTGGTGTGGTGTTGGAGTAGTTAAGAGTTTAATAATAAAAATCAGTGGTCTATCCTGAATAAAACATTTAATAACAAGAAAAGATAGCAATTAAGTTAATATCATATTCAGAAGTGGCATTAAGTAAACGCCGTAAATGGTGTTGAAACTATTGAACAAGTGCGAGGTTAGATGTTAGTCTAGTTGTCCCTGTTGAAAAATTGATCTAACCGTTGGAGATGGTATGTACTATTGATGCGTTTCGCATTTGTTCTGCCTGCACGTGAGGAAATTTGAGAGTGTTGTATCGATATAAGGAGTCAGAGCCAAAATTTGCATGCTTGTGGAAGATCTGCCAGCCAAAAGTCTTTATCTGTCATTCCTTATCGGCGCCATCAATAGCCATAGATAGTTTGACATATTGACTTAATAATAATAATAATAATAATAATAATTATTCTGGCAAAAATTACACAGCCTTGTCAAACAAATACCAAATATAAGATTATAGAACTAAAATTGTGAAATAAACATCAAAAACAAACAAAAATACAAAAGACAAAAGAAACAAATTTACACACATAACAAAAATGGCATCTTATGTTGTCTCTAGTGGCTCTACTCTATCCACTCAATGTCCATATTGAGGTATTCACTTAAAGAATAAAATGCATACTTCATAAGAGTGTTTTTCACATTTCTCCTAAATTCTCGCTTATGTTTTGATCTTATATTCTGGGGGATTTTATTGAAGAACTTGACACCCCAGCAATTCACCCCGGTTTCAGCTCTTTTTATTCTATGATAAGGAATGGATATGTTCTGTCTGCCTCGGGTACCATATTCGTGGTAATCACCGTTTTGGTTGTAGTCCTCTTGATGTTGGTAAGTATATAAGACACTTTCCAAAATATATGCTGAAAAGATGGTAAGTATGCCTGTCTTCGTGAATAAGGTTCTACAACTTGTACGGCTGTCTACAGAACAGATTATTCTTACTGCAGCTTTCTGTTGCAGAAATATTTCAGACACTCCAGGGCTACTCCCCCATATTAGGATACCATAGGTAGCCCTACTCTGGAAACATGCATGATAAGCTGTCAACACTGTCTGGTAATTACTGATGTTCATCAGACGCCTCAACAGATACAGACACGACGCCAATGTGCCCTGGAGCTTTTCAATGTGCATTGACCAGCGAAAATCTGATTGTATATATACACCAAGAAATTTCACAGATTGTTTTTGTCTTGGTTGCGTTTGGTGGGAGCTGATATTCAAGACTTTTGTTTTGTTTACATTGAGTTTCAGTTTATTATTTCTAAACCATTATCTTGCTTCCGACATTGTGATATTTCTTCTCTCATTAAGTTCAGCTTCATTTCTGCCAATGTTAACAAATGAGGTATCGTCTGCATAGAGAGAAACTGCATCAGACGAAACGTTCTCTGGAAGATCATTTGTGTATATAATGAATAGGAGAGGCCCTAGCAGCGAACCCTGAGGTATACCGCATGTTTGTGTCTGCCAACTCGAGTACTGTTCATTTAGCTTCACTCTTTGGTATCGGTTGGTAAGGTATGACTTAAAGAGCCTCAGTGGCAAACCCCTAATGCCATAGTGTTCCAATTTGGTTAGTAATATCTCATGTGATACTGTGTCAAATGCCTTATGTAAATCACAATATATGCATTGTGCCATATTGCCAGAGTCCAGCGCCTCACTTAATTTATTTGTTGTGTTTACCAGCGCAGTGACTGTTGATTTACCTCCTCGAAAGCCATGAAGCTCCTCACTGAGAAAACCTTTTGCTTCTAAATATTCTTTAAGCTGTTGCTTTATTACGTACTCAAATATTTTTGAAAGTGCTGGTGAAATGGAAATAGGTCTAAAGCTATCCAAAGAGGCAACATTGCCACCCTTATATGCCATACTTACGTCTGCTTTCTTAAGTTCGTCTGGAAACAGGCCAGCCTGCAAACATTCATTTACTAAAGCTGTTATTGGATCTAGTATGCTGTAAATAACTGTTTTTTAAAATTTTACATTTATTCCATAACAGTCTGGTGTTATTTTGGCTTTCAAGGCACATACCACTCTCCAAACCTCCAGCGACGTCACCTCCCGCAGATAAAATGAATTCATTGTATTAATAACTTTGGTCTTAATATATGTTCGTGGTACTATATTATTTCCGTTTATTTATTGAAAAATATTTTTACTTATATTAGCAAAATAACTATTACATGCTTCTGTTGTTAATGAAGGTAACTGTTTACGTTTTTCTTGTGTTTCACCCTTTATAATCTTCCATGCAGCTTTTTGCTTGTCTTCCGCTTGCTGAATAGCCATGGCAACCCCTTCAGCCTTTGCCGCTCGAACTTTGTCGCGATAGCAGTCTCGGTAGGTTTGGTATGCCATTAATGACTCGTTATCTCTTTTCACCAACCATATTGTGTAGAGTGCACCCAGCCCGTTTTTATGACATTTCAATTCATTGGTATACCAGTTTACCTTTAGTGTTTGAGTTTTTATCCTAGTTTTTCTTTCGGGAAAATATTCGTTGTAGCACATAAGGAAGAACTCATGAAATTTGGAGAAATTTGTCTGCGGATCACCGTTGACAAAGTAGGCCTCCCAGTCAACAGAACACATATGACACGCAAACCGTTTTAAGTTTTCTTCAGTAAAGTATCTTTTGTGTGTTTCTGTAAAACTTTGTCTGATAACCTTTTTTTTGTAGGTAAGCACCTGTCCAAGATGGTCAGAGATGTGTAAATTTAGTGTTTCAGTTTTTATGTGCTGCTTTGAGATATCTGTAAATATATTATCCAAGCATTTGGAACTAGTACTTGTAAAATGTGTTGGTTCTTCAAATAAATGAGAAATATTAAAAGACTGAAGCATTTTGAGGAGTTTCTTTTTTGATGATGAATTATGTGTGTGTCCAAAATCTTGATTCCAATCACCTGCGATGATTATGTTTGCCAATTTCAAAGTCTTCAAAAGTTACATGCTTCAGTGCAGTCTTGACCAACCAGTGTTCCGTCAAACAGACAACCTGAATGTCACTACGCTTTTTCAAGAATAGCTCTAATTCATCCACTTTCCTACTGATTGACTGAACATTCAAGTTAAGTACAGCAAACAGAGGAGCATGTTGTTTATTTGTATAAGATGTTAGATGATTATCTGTGGAACTTGACCCACAGAAAAATTTCCTTTCGATTGTGTAGTTCTGGGAAATGTAAACTTCGAGAAAGCTACACCCCTAGGCCAAAATGTGGGTTTATATATTTCTTCTTTTAGGGTCACATCAGCTCCAATTTTAAAGCCCTTACTATCTGCACGCTTAAGTATGAGTTCTTCAACTATAAAATCCTTTCCTTTTGCAATATCCTTTGCCTGTAAATATTGCTGTATAATGTCCGATGTTACATTTTTATTTACTCTTGATATAAACAGCCAAATTTTTGGTTCATTTCCCAAGAACTGTGCTGTATTTGCTTCATCTGTATCTTCTCCAATACTGATTGTTGACCTATTTTTAGATTTCTTCTTATTTATAACAGTTTTCCAGATATTGTCCTCTTTTTTGATTTTCCTGTGGTAGTAAGGGCATATTATCATTCAAACCAATGCATTTGTCCATAACTTTTTCTTGAGCCATTTTGATTTCCATGTAGTTTTTCCTGGAATCATCTTTATTATTTATTTGGGTGTCATTTTTTGTTTGTTCATTGTATTTGTTTATGTGGATTTCATTTTTATCCGTCCCTTTTTTTGCCTGTCTATCTGAACTTATCTGCCGTCTACTGCTATTTTCTTTATCATTTCTTGATAAAGTAATGTGATTTAGTTTATTTTCCAGCTGTTTATTTAAAATTTGTAATTTAACACAATTATTATGTTCCCTTGTAACATCCTCTTCCAATTTAGTTACCTTTTCCATCAGCAGTTTATTGCTAACTTTCATTTCTACCACCAGCTGTTTTAGGAAATTGTATGCATCCTCTTGGAATTCAGTGTTTGTGTTATTGTGTGTTGTTATAGTGGTGTTTTCTACAGAAAGTGGTGTTTCACAGCAAACTTTCTTTCTTCTACCACAACTAGGATGGTAAATGAGTTTACATTTTTGGCAACTAACAAATTTTAGTGCACTTTTATCACAATAATTGCAATTCTTATCACTATCACTCAATTCACTACCTTCCCTGTCGGCCATTTTTATATATACTGCACTGGTGCCAAACTATTTATATTGTGCATGAATCTATTGGAAAATGAGAGAATGTGAAATAGAAATAGATAATTCCAGTCCTGTTTCCGGAAACGAACAGCTGGATGATACTCAAGATAGCTTAAATGGTGCATTTGGAGCATCCTTGCCTACCAAGGAGTTTGGTATGAATTGTATGTTCCAAGCAGAGCTTTGTAAGTACTTAATGAAATGCACTTGATCCACCAAACAAATCCCTTGTGACTGTAATTTGTACTTTGTATTTAATTACAATACAGAAACAGCTTGTCCCTGTACTTGAGGCTCTTAAATATTTGATGAGAAGTACTTTACACTTGAAGTACCTCATTTTCAATTTTTCAAGTACCAAGTACTTCATAATCTGAAAACTCAGCTTTAATTACAAAATAATTCCCAAGTATAAGGTACTTTCCAAGTATAAGGTACTTTCCAAGTACAAATTACTTTTCAAGTACAAATTCCCTTTCAAGTACAAAGTATTTTTCAAGTACAAATTACTTCGCAAGTACTTTGAAGAAATATCAAACTATGTTGTTAGGAATTTTCATCTTCAGTCTTGTCTGCAAAGGAAGTACATTAGTTTGGCACTGCAGACAGAAGCTAGATCACAGTATATTGAATATATTAAACTGTGGCTAGATGTTAAATCAGTGAGAAATAACACGCAGATGAACAAGTTTGTGTTGTATTCAGTATTGAATGTTTAAAGTTAAAGGCACCTGCAGTCATTATATTATTTCTTCAGTGCACCTAATATTTATTTATTTATTTATTCATAAACCAACAGCTTAATGCCAAACTAAGGATGGGCCGATACACAAAACATAATAACAAACAAACTACACAAAAGAGAGTCACAAATTAGATCGCTTTGAAAAACATTTTTATCTCTGATATATTACATGAGAAGATATCTAGGCTGTCCCGCAATACAGAGTAATCATTGCACATCTGGTAAATTGGAGACGATCAAAGCAATCGTGTACGAGCAGTCGGGAGATAGAATGTGCCTGGAAAATGTGCTGCAATACGAGGCACATTGAAATTAAGTTGCTGAAGCAGATTAGGGCAATCGAACACATAATTAACCAGCTTGTATAAAAATGTAACGAAACTGCACTGCCTGCGCATCGACAGACTCTGCAGACCAAAGCGAAGAAGTAAACCTTCCTGAGGAAAACCAATAGAAGGATATCGACCATCCTCACGAAAGCTAAGAAATTTGAGAAATTTCCTTTGCACTGATTCTAGACTTGCCACATGTGTCTTATAAGTAGGAGCCCACAGAACTGAGCCATTATCAAGTCGGGACCTAACCAAACAACGAAAGAGCAGGAGGAGGGTGTCAACCTGTGAGAAATTTTTGCTGTTTCTTATCAGAAACCCAAGAGTTTTGTAAGCAGAACTGACAGTCTGCTCGTAGTGCGGTTTAAAAGATAGAGTACCATCAAAAACAATTCCAAGATCCCTAACTGTCCCGGGGCGATCAAGTGGAAGCCCTCTTATATTGTACCTGAAAGTAATTGCATGCTTATTTCGAGTAAAGGATATCACACAACACTTGGAAACATTCATAGAAAGACCACTCCGACAACACCATTCATCAAGGATCTTCTGGAGCCGCAAACAGTCATCAACACTAGAAATATTTGCGAAAATCTTAATATCATCTGCATACATTAAAAAAGGAACATGCAAAACATGTTTAACTGGGTCAATAAATATATTGAACAGTAATGGACAGAGTATGGAACCCTGCGGCACTCCCGAAGCTATATGCTAGGTGTCAGACTTGAAGCCCCCAACCTCAACAAATTGCCTCCTTCCATCCAGGTAAGATCTGAACAAGCCAAGCAAGCCCTCGGAGAATCCGATAGCACTCATCCTGTCGATTAGAACAGAATGATTTAGACAATCGAAGGCCTTAGCCAGATCAGTATACACATCAACCTGTGAAAAGCGGTCGAGAGCGGACGCAATGAACTGTGTAACATCAACTAAATTCGTTACAGTCGATATCCCTGGAATGAAACCATGCTTGAGAAATAGAGAGTCTGTTTTTGATGTGAAACAGTATTCGCCGAAAAAGGCAGGCCTCGGAAATCTTACAGAAGACACATAATATGGCTATTGGTCGATAGTTTGATGGATCACCATTATCCCCCGCCTTGAAGACAGGGATAACTCGTGACAGCTTCTAAATCGCAGGGAATGTTCCATATTTGTTTAATAAGATACATTAGTTGCTTAAATAATCTTGGTGTTTTAAAGTTCAAATTATGGATGCAGTTAGTGTACTCAGTGAAGAAGATTCATTCCATAATTCGTCTGATGATGATCCTGAATATGTTCCCGGGAAAAAAAAGGTAGCAAAATACTCTTGTTAGTTATTTCAGACCTCATTCACTCAGCCAGCCTTCCACAAGTCCATCAACTTGTTCGAATGAAAATAATCAAAGTATGAATACTGAAAAATACGACATTACTGAACTAGATACTAAAACACGAATTCTGAACAGTGAATATTTCAAAGTTGCTAATGTGGTAGGTCAAAAAGTTCATGCCCAGTGCCTGAAGTGTCTTCCAAAGCAAAAAAATATAAAAGGATTGTTAAATGCTACAACCAATTTCCTGAAACATCTTAAACGAGTTCACGGCAGCGCCTTTGAGGAATTCAAGCGAAGTAAATCTGTTTGTAAGAGATCTAATAATCAACCTCTCGTTAAACATAAAACTAAACCAGCACTGTATGTAACATAAAGATAAATCAGTCTGATTTTGACAAAACACTTTTTTTTTGTGAATACCATAAGTCCAATTTCTATAATTGAAAATAACAGTTTCATTGACTTGTTCAAGGGCACTGGCTTGAAGATAATCACACTAAAAACTGCAGTAAAGAGAATTGATGACATATTTAATCGTCACATCGACTTCTTAAGGAATGCATGTATGTGTGTACAACTGCTGATATATGGTCGGCTAAGACCCGAAGCTTCATGGGTGTAACATGCCACTGGATCACAGAAGGTTACAAGAGAGTATGCTTCGCACTATCTTGTGAACAATTCAGTGGTATTCATAATTACAAAAATGTTGCGGAAAGGCTACAAGACATCAACGGCAAATTTGGTATAGGGAGTGAAAGAATTGTTGGTACGATTACTGATAATGCACTTAACTTTGTGAAGGCCTTTGGAGAATTTGGATGTCTAAAATCAGAAAATAAAGATGAAACTGAAGACGAGAGTAGTAATATTGTACAAGTATCAAGACTACTGCCATGCCAACTTTGGCTGCCAAATTTGATGCCTTTCGACAGGATGTCACTGTAATGATTGATTCAAAACTACAGGATATGATAACAACCCTAGTCACAGTACTGCACTCTGTTGCATCAGAAATGGATGCTCTGAGGGGCAGCAGCTTGGATTTGCTTCGCCTTGTTGATTGTGTTTTTGATGGTGGGAATGTACCTTCTTTCAACTCAATTGGGTCTTCTGATGGATTGCTCTAATTTGATGCCAGATGGTCTCAACCAGTCTAGAGTGTTGCAGCGAGATACAAGCTCGACCACGAATAAGAAAAGAACTAAGATTACTCGGTCTACTGCATCGACTGGATTGCTGACTATTCCAACAACTGGTGCCTTGGGTGTTGGATTGCCGACCCCCTCTGTTTCTTCAGCTCCTAAGTATACCATTCCTCCAGATGCACCGAACCCAGCAGCTCCATGTGCAGTTTCTAGGCGTCAAAGAAACCCTCTTCTGAAAATGTTTCCAAAATTCAACCTTCTAGTGGAGCAGTTCAGAAGAAGACGGGCATGATTATTGGCGATCGTAAGCTGGCTGGCACGAAGGTGTGTCTTGCGAACCTGACACCTAAGACATCGATCTTTGTCACAAGACTTGCTACTGATGTTACTCAGGATGACCTTGTTGAGTATGTGTCTTCAACCTTTGGAAGTGATGAGAAATTTTCTGTTATTCAGCAACCTGTGAGATCTGGGAGCTACAATGTCTTTCGTGTTGAAGTGAAAGCTGGTTTAACTGCTCAACTACTGACGCCTTCTAACTGGCCTGAAGGTGTTAATGTGAAGAAATTTCACTTTTTTCGAGGAAGAAACACTCCAGTGCCGGGAAGCATCTCGGTTAGGGGTGGATAGCTCAGTGGAGAGAACATTCCTAAAGCTTATTCATCTTAATGCACGCTCAATACTTTGCATCGCTTTGTTGACTTTGTTATTAACAGTGGATGTGGCATTTTTGCAGTATGTGAGTCCTGGTTGGCAGAATCTGTCCGAGACTCAGAAATAGCGATACCTAGGTTTAACACTTTTCGCAAGGATCGGTTGAGTAGGGCAGGTGGCTTGCTGCACTATGTTAACAGGAATCTTAAAGCTAAAATTTTAAATGTGCCTTGCAGCCTTCAGTATCCTGAACTTGAGCAACTTTGAATTCTGCTCAGTTTGGACTCGCATGTGAAGGTGGCAGTCGGTGTTGTATATCGCCCCCCCCCCCCCCCCCCCCCACCCCAAATTTGGCCATTAATTCTCTAATTCATCTTGAAACTGTCATCCGTTACCTTCAATTGAGTATAGGCTGCCACATAGTTGTCACAGGCGATTTGAATGTGGATATATTAGCCAACAATTCGGTTGGCTATAGAATCTTATCAGGTATTCTTAATGATCTTTCAATGACATAGCTGATTAAGGATCCTACTCGTGTTACCACTAAATCTGCTAGGTTGCTGGATCTGATTCTTGTCAGTGATGGATTACCAGTGATTGATGCTGCTGTTATTGAGTGTTTGCTTTCTTACATGGTTAGCTGGGATCATGCCTTGGTAAGTGATCCTCCAAAAACTAAAATTATAAGGGAATTTAGTAACTTTTTCTTAGAACTCTTTTTGGAGGATGCCGCAGTAATTGACTGGAATATGGTTTATACAATACATGACCTACAGGATAAGGTTAATTACTTCAACCATTGTCTTTTCTGTCTCTTTGATAAACATGCTCCCTTGAAGACTCGACTAATTAGACCTCATAGACAAAAGCCCTGGTATACAGAGACTCTTAGGTTATTGAAACAAATGAAACAAAAGGCTCGTGTGAAATTCCTTGCTTCTGAAAAGGCTTCACTTAGAGATTACTATTGTCAGATGAGGAATTAATACAACTTTGCCGTACGGGAGGAGAGAAGTGTTACTTCAGTCTTTAGATAAGAGGGCACTTCTCTGTCTTGAGGGCCTTCCCTCACTGTTGGTAACTGACTATCAATCTCTTACAGACGATGTTACCGATGATTGTATAACCTTTTCTCCTGTGAGGTGGTGAGATACCTCATCATCAAGCAGAAGTCATCTTGTATTGGGTTTGATGGTGTCAGTGGAAGGATGTTGCAGTTAACTGTTGATTTCTGTGCTGCTCCCTTGACACATAATATAAATTACTCTGTGGAGTGTGGTGTGTTTCCTGACTTGTGGAAGGTCTCAGTGGGTATACTGATCCCGAAGAATAACTCTCCAAAGTCACTAGGTGACTTTCGTAATATAAACTTGCAATCAGTGCCTTCTAAAATTGCTGAAGGTGGGATTAACAAACAGTTGTCGGAATTTGCTGAAAGCATTAAACCTTCTCAACAGTCTGCCTTTAAACGCGGTCATAGCTCATCAACTGTCCGACTTTTTGTAGTTAATGATGATCACTCATCAGAATCAGGGCCATGTTACTGCTCTAGTTATGCTGGATATAACGAAGGCCTTGGATACTGTTGATCATTCTCTCTTACTTGCTAAATTGTTGAGTTATGGAGTTTCTGGTCGCCTTTTACAATGGTTTGCCAGCTACCTTAGTGGTCGATCGCAGATGATGAGACTTGATGATGGAGCTTGCTCTGAGCTCCGCCCAGTATTGGTGGGGGTGCCCCAACGATCAATACTTGGTCCAATTCTGTTCAACTTGTTTACTGCTGATGTGAATAGCATTCCTCTACTGTCGACTCTTCACTGTTTTGCAGACAATATGCAATTATATATTCCTCTTAGTGTATCTAATGCTGATGAACAGATTGGGCGGTAAAATGGAGACCTGCAGAGAGTTCAGACGTGGGCGTGGAGCAACAACCTCAGCTTCCACCCTGAGATGTGCAATTTTCTCATTCTTGGCAACTCCTATAATGTTCGACAGGTCAGCAGTCTTCGACTGTCTGTGTAGCTTGGGTCTGATGCCTTGTCCCATTCGGATAATCCCAGAAATTTGGGATTGATACTGGATGGCAACCTGCAGTTCTCCAGACATGTGGACCATCTCTGCCGCTCTGCGTTCGACAAACTGCGACACCTGTATCAGTACAGTGATTGTCTTCCCCAAAATGCACGTAAACTTTTGGTGAGCTCATTAATCCTGTCACTGTTAACGTATGGTGATTATGTGTATGGTCCTTGCCTGACGCGTCTGGACGGGTACCGTATCCAGAAAGTGCAGAATTGGTGTGAGATTTGTTCTCCACGTACCCCGTTTTACTCACGTTACGCCGTACATGCGGGCATTGGACTGGCTGAACATGCAAGAGAGGAGACTTGTTCACTATGTCACCTTGGTAATCAAGGTTGTTCGGGAAAGGAAACATGATTACCTATATGACTGTGTTAGCCTTCGAATTGATGTACATGACAGACTCCTGCGAGGCACGAGTTACTACTGTTCCTATACATAGAGCTGCAAGTTTTAAAAGGTCCTTTTGTTACTTAATATCTTACCTATTCAATTATCTGCATAGAAAGGGTATAGCTTCCCTTTCAATAAAGGCTGTAAAATATGGTTGGGACAGAGTCTGTTAGCTGGGACACATGAACTTGATATTACCCTGTTTTAATTTTTTTTTGTAGCTGGATATGTGGAAAAACAGTTCGCTGAACATGTCCATTTGTACTGTTAGTGCAATAAATATTATTATTATTATTATTATTATTATTGTATTATTAACTACCTAATCAACCTCAAGAACGCCGAGGACCACCATAAGAAAAGGCATCCTGGTAGGAAAATACAATATAAATGCAGGATGTGTTCAAACCAATATACAACGTGACTGGGGCACTGTGCCATATCCCCAAGTGCCCTGCGGCGCGGCCACAGCAACTGGGTCCCCTCCTACTGGGGACGTGGATCTGACCAATCCACCGGAGGCAATATGCCCTGATTGTGGCGAAAACAATCCAGGTCGTGGTGCCTTCGCCCAGCACCAACATCCCGCCGCTCGCAAAGAGGCCAGATCAGCTGGCACTCTGCAGGAAACTCGTCCCAGGGCTGATAGACTACAAGTCTTCATCCGGGGTGCAATTAATACTATGTTGTAGCTGAAAATTAGATATCGAAGTGAAAACTGCATTGCAAAGTGTATGCTGCCACACCTCCCTGGCAAGATAGTAAAGCAAATCAGATACAAAAGGCCAGACTGCATATAAGCAGCAGATTCCTTAGAGACCACAATCTCGAACTTACGGATAACACCAGCCAAGGTAGCACAGGCTCGAGTACTAATATTTCTGATCTGCCGGCTGGAGATGAGCTGGCAGTCTCTGTAGCCGAGCAGACCCAAGAAGTACCGACAAGGGCCTCAGCGCAGAAAACAAATATACAGCCTGCAACCCAAGCTGGGAATGCCAGTGTTATCAGATATTAATTGCGATCAGCGAGACTGGCGACCGGCACCGCCACGTCGAGCCAAACTGCAGCTCCTGCAATACCAATACCTGAAATACAGGCAAGACCAATACTTGAAATACATGTGACTGCCCCCGAGCCTACACATGAAATGGATCTGTGGCGATCTGAAATTGTGGAGGCGGCTCTGGGTCACCCGCTGCCCACAGACGTCATACGATCCCCTGGGATCGAAGCAGCAGCCCGAACATTGAAGGACGCCATCTCGATGGCCTGTGAAGCCAAGGGTGAAATATGCCAAGAGCATGTGGATCATATATATGCACAGGCCATTGCAACCCTGCCACAAATGGTAAACAGCAATACAAGAACAAGGCGATCAGGTAGGCGAGATGGGCGTAGGCGATACCTCTATGCTCACACGCAACATCTATTTAAGAAAAATCCGGGCCTGACTGCTAAGCATGTGCGAAACAATGTAGAATGGCTGGACGAGCTCGGCGTCCAATGTAGTGAAAATGATGTCCATACACTCTATAAGAACTTCTGGGGCACCACTACACTGGACCTACAACTGCCTTCGGGCAGCCCCTCACAGGAGGTGGATGTCAGAACCGCCTTGACGCCCATCACGACTGATGAAGTGTGAGCCCGCATAGCCAAGATGCAAAAGAGCACTGCCCCGGGCATTGATGGAATAAAAGTCGCACACATAAAGAAACCCAGGGTGGATGAAGTCCTTCGACTACTGCACAACTACATTATGATCTGCGGTCAGCAGCCGACAGCTTGGAGGAAGAATCGGACCACCCTCATTCTCAAGGAGGGTAAGGACGGTGGCTCTGCGGAGAGCTACCGCCCCCTTACCATCTCCTCGTTGATATCAAGGATTTACTTTGGCATCATTGATGCAAAGCTCAGAGCGGTGGTCCGGTTCTCACCAAGGCAAAAGGGCTTTGTAAATGAGTCTGGTTGCTTCAACAACATACATGTCCTCAACGAATTATTAAGACACTCAAAAGCGAATAACCGCCTGGTCTTGACCCCAATTAGCGTGTCAAAGGCATTTGATACCGTGCTGCACAGGGCTATTGGTCACATGTTGAAAAGAAAAGGCATGCCAGGCCACTTAATGCAAATCGTTGAGGACGCTTACAAAGAGGTGGACACTGAAATCCAAGTGAACCAGACGAAGGTTGATGTCCGCCTCCTTCAAGGGGTTAAGCAGGGCGACCTGCTCAGCCCAACTCTGTTTAACTTGGTGCTGGAGCCCCTACTGGAAACATTAGAGAGCCAGCGGGGGTATAAGATTAATAACAACAGCAACATATCCACGCTGGCTTTCGCCGACGACCTGATTTTGATAGCCCAAACTGCCTCTCAAGCCAGCATGCTACTCAAACATACAGGAGCATATCTAAAGGGGCTAGCTATGTGTATCACAGCTAACAAATGTACCACATTCAGAGTCAACAAGACCAGGGACTCTTGGTACTTAAACAATCCTCGGTTGGCTCTGGACAATGGGGAAATGATACCGGCGACGGGGACCGCCGACCACTTGACATACCTGGGCATAAAGATCTCTCCGTGTGCTGGAGTGACCATAGATGGTGTCCACACTACCCTGGAGGACACACTCAGCCGAGTTAAACGTCTTAAACTCAAACCTATGCAAAAAATAACATTGATTAGCACCTACTTAATCCCGCACTACTCGTACCAACTAGCCATTGCGGTGCTAACGATGGCGGAGGTGCGTCGTTTGGACCTGGCGGTGCGAGTAGTGGTAAGGGACGTATTGCACCTGCCGAAAACAACAACAATCGCCGTGCTATACTGCGACATGAGAGACGGGGGACTCGGCATCCCTAGGTTTGAGCGGAACATCACCTCCGCAACTTTAAAGGCCGGACTGAGGTTCATGGAGAACCCAGATCCGACCATGCGAGCGGCACTGAACTTGAGAGCTGGCTCCTCAGACTCGCTCATGGGGCGCGTATGACCTGGCCGGTTGTATGGGAGCAGCTGGCTAGGCATACAAAAAGGCATAAAAAGCAAGAGCTGGTCCGATAGACCAACCAGAAGTCACAGAGGAAGTCAGCCGCCGCCTTTGCTTATGACCCCATAGCCAATGCATGGATCTCTAATAGCACCCTACTGAGACCATGCAGGATGATCACCGCCCTCCGTATGAGGACAAACTCGTGTGCGGACAGAGCTGCCATCAGGAGATCATCCGTGATCCCGATTCTTACCTGCAGGAAATGCTCTGTACAAGTGGAGACACTGGGGCACATACTGGGACAGTGTCACCACATAAAGGCAAAAAGGATTCGGAGGAACGACGAGATTCGGGACCTCGTCTGTGCTGAATTACAGAAACAAGGCGCAGCAGTAGCAGTCACATTGGAAAAATACTGCGTAAGGCAGTCATGACCTTAGCCGTCACTAGGCGGCTATATGGAAAAACGTGGGGACTAAGACCTAGTATGGCCCACTGGCTGTACACAAGGGTGGTCAGACCATCGTTAACATATGCGGCACTGGTCTGGTGGCCTAAGGTGACACAATCCAGTGCCAAACAAAAACTAGGCAAGATCCAAAGGATGGCTTGCCTAGGCATCACAGGGGCCATGTCTTCAACCCCAACAGCCGCCATGGAGGTGTTGCTGGATCTACCCCCCCTACACTTAGTTATTATGGGAGAGGCCAGGCTAGGACTATACAGACTAGCCTGCAATGGTAGACTGAAGATCAACCCAGGCTTCAGGGGCCACTGCAAAATTCAGGAGATCGTGAAGGAGCCCATGCTTGAAATGAGGTTAGACTTCGCGAGCCCGCGAATGTGCAGGGAAAACAACTTCACAGTGGAAATCCCTGATCGCGAGACATGGCGGGAGGAGACGCCGGGCATACCACGGGACGCGCTCGTCTGGTTCACGGACGGATCTGGCGGGGAGCGTGGGACGGGGGCAGGTGTTTACTCGGAAGGACCGAGGGTAAGTCAGTATTTCCCTCGGAGCCCATGCAACGGTGTTTCAGGCCGAGATGTACGCCATCCTGCACTGTGTGCGGGAGAACAAGAGGAAGGGCTACACCAACAAGCGGATCCTCATAGCCACAGACAGCCAGGCAGCCCTTAACCCCTTAACGCTCACGCCCGTGTCTGACACGGGCGATGCCAGACGGACCATTTGCTACATGCCCGTGTGTCACACGGGCAACACGTTTAATGGCGATTCAAAGTTATGCATAAACGTCTAGGAGTCGGGGTATATTTCTAGTATATTATACCATTAGCCGACTCATTAGTTGAGCTACTAATGTATAGATGTCGCATGCTTCTAAGCCGCTAAACCGTAATTTTGTTACAGAGTTCTCGCTTTTGGTTCTGTGTTCCGTTAAATTACCTATTCATTGACTTTATACATTGGATGTTCTATGCTTTATACTCTGAACGTGTTCTGTGCTGTGAATGAGTATATAGTCAATGGTATATTGTTGTCTTGACAAGTTATAATATAATTAGCAACACTTGAGTTAGTTTATTGCTGCAATTCAAATAACATGAGTGACACAGAAATCTCTACAGATTCTGATTATGTACATATATCAGAGAGTGATGGTAGTGATACTAGTTTGGGAGAAATTTATGATGAAAGTGACGTGGAAAGTACAGATAATGATGATAACACCTTACTTTTGGCCAGGAATTGGTATCAAATTAGTGTACAAGAACCTCCAGACCCCCCTCCAAGGTTTCCATTCACAGGAGAGTCCGGAATTAGTGTTGATCTGCCAGAAAGTACTGATGTATTGGGATTTTTTCAACTGTTTTTCGATGACCATCTCATCACCTTATTAGTTTCGGAGACGAATAGGTATGCAGAACAACAACCAGGTGGTTCCACTCGACAATGTCCACTTATAACAAACGACGAAATGCTTCTGTTTTTAGCAATTATCATGCTGCAAGGGATAGTAGTCAAACCAGTAGAGAAAATGTACTGGTCCAATTGTGAAGTGTTGAAAACACCTGTGTTCGGTAAGTTGATGAGCGCTAGGCGTTTTTTTCATATAAAAAAGAACCTTCATTTTTACAATAATGCAGAATTCAATCCAGACACCCACCCTTACCCAAAACTAAATAAAATATGGCCAGTATTTGATTACATAAATAGAAAATGTTCAAATATATATACTCCGGAACGCGATGTGGCCATAGACGAAAGTCTTGTACTTTATAAGGGACGCCTAAGTTGGAAGCAATACATCCCCTTGAAAAGGGCACGTTTCGGGGTAAAACTATATATGTTGTGCGAGTCCAAAACTGGATATATGTACTCATGTATTATATACACAGGAAAAGGTACAAACTTCAGCGAGAAATATAAAGACATGCCTATATCATCTCAGGTTGTTCTCACTTTACTTGAACCCTTGTTCAATCGAGGCTACTGTCTGACTACTGACAACTTTTATACTTCTCCAACATTGGCTGACTACCTAATAAAATGTAAGACCGATATATATGGTACACTCAGAGTGAATAGAAGAGAAATTCCACCAGAACTACAAAAGAAAAAATTAAACAAAGACGATATAATAGCTTTTCAGAGAGGGAAAGTGATGATCATGAAGTGGAAGGATAAAAAAGATATTTGTTTGCTGTCAACTGTGCACAATTGTGAAATGACAGCAACAAGCAAAGTTGATAAAAATGGTACCTCAGTAAGGAAGCCAAAAGTTGTGCAAGATTATAACAATACAATGGGAGGAGTTGATCGCCTGGATCAACATTTGCACGATTATCCATGTACAAGAAAAAGAGGCAAAAAATATTACAAAAAAATCTTCTATCACCTACTGGACATAACAATATGGAACTCGCATGTATTATATAGACAAAATGGCGGCCAGAAATATCATCTAGAATATAGGATAGCTTTAGTGGAAGCCATAATTGCAAGATGCCATTCTTCGACTATCAAAAGAAGAGGTCGTCCCAGTAGTCAACCTGGACCTTTGAGACTGACGGAAAGACATTTTCCTGAATTCATCCCTCCAACAGAAAAAAAAGCTTCCCCATGCAGACAGTGTGTTGTGTGCTGTAGCAAAAGAGATGATAAAGGGAAAAGAAGGAGAAAAGAAACCAGATATTACTGCAAAGACTGCGATGTGGGTTTGTGCGCAGTTCCCTGCTTCAAGATTTACCATACTGAATTGAACTTTTAGGTAACCACAAACATAGCATTTTCCATAAACAGTATTGTACTTATATTGTAGCTATCGTGTGTAGGGTACTGTGGTACCTAGTTAGAGAATTGTATTTATTTTTATGATTTTTAGATAGGTACATTTTTACCCTATGGCAAAATTTGCTTCTACACCTCTGTGTTTTATTTGGCATGCCTTCTGCTATGCATTATGTCATGAATCTTTGGTTTCTCATTTCTTTGAAAAAATATATATATATTTCTTAGTTTTTGTATATAATTCCATCGAACCCTTCAAAAAAAATATTTCTACGCCAATGAATTCAACAAGAACTATGTAAAAGAGCTTACCAATAATGATAACTCTCATATATTTTATTTAGTCGTTGTATCCGCTTCTGATTTTGCGAAAATAAAATATAATAAATTAAATTCATTTTCTGGCAACCCCTGGCGAAAAAAACATTTCTACGTCACTGAGATTTGGTAAAAATACTTAGAAAGACATGTACCCCAATAACCAATAATAAAAAAAGTGACGATTTTGGCTCAAAAAAATCAAAAATAATATAATCCTTAAGGGGTTAAGGCACTAAGTAGCCCACGGGTAAATTCCTGGCTGGTGAGTGAGTGCCGAGACGAGACGAGCGACCTGGCTGGGCAGAATGAGGTGACCCTCATCTGGGTGCCGGGTCACTCGGGGGTCAAAGGCAATGAAGAAGCTGACAGTCTCGCGAAGAGAGAGTCAGCAGAACCATTTATGGGACCAGAACCGGCTCTGGGCGTGTCAAAGAGCACTGCCAGGGGAGCCATTAAGTCCTGGGTCAGAAATCAACACAAGGTGTACTGGGCGGACTGTCCAGGGCTCAGACATGGGAAGTCAATAATTGACGGACCCAGTTCAAAGAGAGCTGTGGAGCTGCTAAACCTTAGCAGAGGACAGCTCAGAAACACAACAGGTCTCTTGACGGGACACATGGCCGTCAAGAAACACCTACATAAAATGGGGCGGTTCGAAGGGGACCTCGCATGCAGACTCTGCGGCGAGGGGGAGGAATCAGCCCAGCACATCTTGTGCGAGTGTATAGCTCTGGACCGGAAAAGACAACTGATCTACGGTCACTCTAGACCGGAGACAGAGCAATATAAAACTTCACCCTACCAATCGCTGTGCAGACTAGTTCAAGGCACAGTGATTTTGGAATGGGTGGGGTAAGACTAGGGGTATGCACAATCAACCAAGGGTTGCGGTGCTATCGGGGCGGCAAGGCCGCGGACGAGCCCTGAGGGAAAAAAAAAAAAAAAAAAGTAACAGTCACCGTCGAACCGACGGTAGCCGCCGCCGGTGCTGGGACTCTCAAACCGGACCTGGTGGTACAGAACCAGCGAAAGGTCTTCGTGGTCGACGTAATTATCCGCCACGAGGATGGAGACAACCTCACCAAGGGTATTATTATTATTAAACTTATTATAGAAATCTAGCAGGATTTCATGGACTACGATGCCCCCTGTCAACGCTTCGGAGTCAGACCGAACAGGTGACACCGCTAGCCTCGTTCGGCTGCTCAAGAAATGCTCTCGATCACCAGCACTTGCGGTGGGTTGTGTACACGTCTGTGTTGTGGACGGTCCACCCCTATTGGTGGCCGTCATGTCCTAGGTATTTATTGTACCTATTTTATTTGTACACCAAAATTATTTTGTGCCGTTCTCTCCCCTATTTGAGACTGTATGTTAGGGCACTAGTCAGCCCTATTTTAACCTGTGCTTGTGTATGTCATAAGTGTACCACTGTAAGCTGCGAGTCGTAAGACGCTCCGTTAGGAGCTGCCACGGCGTGCGAGCAAGTAATCTGGCCATGCTTTCCGGTCAGATCCTGGTGGCTGCCTCCACGCAGCATTCCCTGGAAACCGAAACCTCTTAGGGGGTCCGGGCTAAATGCCACTTCCCTTTGTGATGAACTACTTCATCCAAAGTGGACTCGCCCCGATTATAATTTTTCTGAGTCCATGTATGGGTTGCCTGGTACATTTACTTGGTCGAGAGTGCAGATAGTTGGGCGAGAGTGTGTATCGACCGACAGCGCCTACATGTATGTAACCCCTGCATACACCAATCCATTTAGGCGGAGGTACACTAATTTATTGGTTGACTGTAATTCATCACGGAAGTGCTGAAAGTTTATGTAATAGGCAATTTGCTTAACACCTTTGCGTGTTGATATAGCTATGACTAAGTTAAAAGAACCCTTGTTTTGAATTTATAAGACCATTTTAAGCAAACCTAAATAGCTAAACTAACATCTTTTATGATATTTAAAAAAATAATAATAAAAGGCACCTAATACGAGTTATCCATTTGCAATAACAAAATCGTGTTGACACAGCAAGTGAGTTTTGGCAGCAAATTTGTTGTGGTAACGAGTTTTAATTTAAAAAAAAATTGGTAATCAAATAGGTAGTAAGTAAAAGTATTAAAAAAAGTTTTTCATTCATTTCAAATCTTAATCCTTCCCATTCAGCTAAAATCTTCAAAAATCTTGATACATATATAGTTAAGCCTTCAGAAAAGCACACATTTATTCCGATACTTGAGAAAAATTAATAAAAAGCACTTGATAAGATTTGTTGATTCGCAATAAGAAAAAAGTGGGGGCGCAGCAAATGCGTAATGGTAATAAATTTGCATAAAAAATTCCTGTTGTTAAACAGTAAATATTTGTTAAAAAACTTGTATGCAGCAAGTTACTTGTGGTAGCGTGTTTTATAAAAAAAATGATAAATAGTAAATAAAAGTATAAAACAAGTCTACATACAGCAACTGCTTCGTTGCAAAGAGTTCTAAAAATATTTCAAATCTTAAGGCATTAAAAAATAATGTAAGACAGCTTTTTTGAAAATATTTGGCAATAAAAGAAGAAAATAGAAAGTTTATGAAAAACTGGTTTTTCTTTAAATCAAATTGTTTTAATGAAAAAATTGAACAAAACATATCATTCGATTTTTTTACGACAATAACAGAACTGCCTGTCATTCTCCATAGTTTCTTTGAGTGTGGACATTGTAATGCAGGCTTACAACTATTCATATATTCTTCAGAAACAACGATTTATCCATAAGTATATTTATTTATATCTAACTCAACAATTTTTTTACACAAATAACTTTAAAGTCATGACCACATATTCAATCTCCAATGATTTTTTCTTCATTGCCTGTATACATTTATAAAAAAAGAAGTACTTAACCTTCTGCCCTTGCAACCATAAATTTTCAAACAATTGTGCAGCTATGCATTATAAAATATGAAAAAGTAGATGCCATCAAAGATAACTTTCTTGAAAATAAATGCTTAATAATATGTGGCTTCACTTTAAATCACATGTTTGTAATTAAAATATGGAATCAAATCTTATATCAATCGATTTTTTTAAATTAGAAAATGACATTTTGATTAAGGTGAGTCAATATTGAGTTTCATACATATTTACATATATAACAATCAATTACCCATAAGTATGTTTATTTGTATCTAATAACATATTTTTTTACACAAATAAATTTATTATATAAGCCATCTTAAACATATAAAGAATGCGTATTGCCCCGCGCGCGTATAAATTGGCATTTTTATTTCAATTTCGCTTATATATCACGTTTTGCAACTAAATATGAAGCAGAGATCAATATTAGAGCCAGTCAGCCAGACAAATACTGAAAAAAGCGGTATTCTCCGTCGAATCGGCGCTCTATTGTAGTGTCGACTTTACGATCTGTCGGCCCAACGATACGCCACGGTTTGGCGACAGTAGTATTGGTGTGGCAGGCAAAGAAAGGTCCAGAGTGTAATACCCCAGCAAGGTCTAAAGCCGCCACACCCAAATATCATAATAGGCGACCACGCCGACCGCAGGAAAGTCCGAGCATATAGCTCGCAGAAATAGCCAAATGCCTCGTCATCTAATTAGTGACGAGCATGAATGGATTAACAAGATTCCCACTGTCCCTACCCACTATCTAGCGAAACCACTGCCAAGGGAATGGGCTTGGAAAAATTAGCGGGGAATTCAAAGAAAAATTTGACGTCTTTTTGTTTCCTGAAAATAAGGTTTTGACGTATGGATGACAATATGACAAAATAGAAATAAAAACATTAAGACACTGTACTCACCCAGAATTCCTCCAGCTTCTGGAGATGACTTATGTTCTCGATTGTTTTGATCTGGTTCTTTGCTAGATCCAGAGTCTCCAGTTCTGTTAATTCTTCAAGATTCTCGATCACTACTATACCATTCTCAGACACATACAGTTCATTTAGTTTCTTCAAGCTGCCCAAATTTTCTATTCTAGTAATTCTATTACTTTGTAAGCTAAGGCAGGTTACATTTGTCAAGGTATTCAGGTTTTCAATTTTATTTATTTTATTTTTACCCAAGTACAAGTATTGCAGGGTGGTAAGACATTCAATGTTTTCAATTTTCTGCAAAATAAATTATAACAATTTTATATACTGGCATAAGTCGTTTCATTATAAAAAGAATACAGCATGGTCTAAAAGTAATGGTACATAGAGCGGCAGTATATTCTTGGTATCTGTTGATAAATACCAATGAAATTATTAAATTTTAATGTTGGAGGCTGTTAGGGGAATTCATATTATTATTTCCTTCTTGTGGTGGATGGAGGAGTATAAGACTACAAGGGACGGTCAGGTGGTAGATTCAGTGTCACATTGTAACCATTTTTATATTTATTTCATATTATTCAGTAATATAGTGTTGTGTTTAATTTTATTTATAAGAAACAGCCTATGAGAACAAAGTACAGTCCACTCTATTGACAAAACATTGGTCCTTCCAGCCTGATGAGGCATCTACAATTAAAAATCCTACACAAGGTTACAAGTCCAGTCAAGTGGCTTCTGTGCAGGTACATCACCACTGCCATTCAAGTGAACAGTCAACTGGGGCAATACTGGTCGCCAAACAGATTACCACTGGTCCATTGATACATACTAGTACACAGAACCCAGAGCATAAACAGGTCTAGTAAACAGCTGAGATGAGATTCATCTTATTATTGATTTCCTAAATATTTCTATTTCTTAGAATTGCGTCAATTGAACAGAGTTTACTTTCATTTATTTGTCACATAAATATTAAAGCCTACTTTTATTTAATTATTGCTACATACAGAAATCAGTAACTATTTTACGTTTACTATTTTATTTGCCATATTAATATACTCACTTTGCACATATGTCATTTAATTTAATACTATTTAATGAGAAATAAAACAATGGCAAAAGATCTTAATTCTCTGAGTGAGGTGCTCGGCTCGGGTGGGGGTTGAGGGCTCTGAGGATACGATAAAACGACCCGAGGAGTCAGATACCGCTACTGAGGGCGCCGTCAGCGGGAAGCGACGCCGGTCGGACCGCAGCACACCACAAGAGAGGGCAAAAAAGCTCCGAGAGGGTGCTGTCAGGAAGACGTTCAGTGAGGTGACTGGAGGGGTGGGAGTGGGCATTATCCACTCTGAATATCCCTCCTCCTCAATGTATAATGAAGCGCGCCCTTCCGAGAGTGGGGGGGATCAATCCCCCCGGCTATTCCCTCGGGAAGTGGCACCGCAGGATTAATCAAATCCACAAAAAAAAAATGGGCCCCAATAGAGGAGGTGGCAGGATACATCCTTCCACCAGACCTATTAGATGCATACAGGCAAATTTGCATCATGCTAAAGCAGCGACATACCTCCTTAGCATGAAATTAAAGGAGGAGCAGATAGAAATTGCTCTTCTCCAAGAGCCCTGGACCGCCAGGTCGGACCGAACTAAAGGGCTGGGTAACACTTCTGGTAAGATAGTAGAGGTGGGCTCTGGTACCAACCCCAGAGCTTGTATCTGGATCAGAAACAACTTGCAGTATTTTACACTATCAGAATACTGCACCAAGGACATGGTAGCCATCCATCTCATGATCACAACCGGGGGGACCAGGCTGGAAGTAGTGGCCTGTTCGGCCTATTACCCCGGAGACAGAGATGCAGAACAACCACCTCCAGCAGAGGTGCGGAAATTGATCACCTACTGCAAGAGGAACAATTATCACCTTGTAATGGGGTGTGATGCCAACTCCCATCATCTGGTTTGGGGGAGCACAGACACTAACAGACGAGGTGAGTCACTATTTGAATACATATTAGCGGAGGAGCTGGTTGTCAACAACATAGGCTCGGAACCCACCTTTCTAACGGTCAATCGAAGAGAGGTTTTAGATCTTACGATCAGCTCAAGGCTGTTGAGCTCCAAAATCCTCAAATGGACGGTGTCGTCTGAACCCTCATGTTCGGACCATGCCCACATCCTATTTGAGATTGAAACAGGCCCTAGACCTGTGGTGGAGTATGCGACCCGAGGGGGACGGATTGGGAGGGGTGCAAGCAATCCCTCGCCACCCGACTTGTGTCCGCTATCCCCACAGTGAGGGATCGTGAGGAGATTGAGATTGCGGCAGAACAGGTAAGGGATGCTGTGGTCTCAGCATATCACGAAAATTGTCCACTAAAGTCAAAAAAAGATAGTAGAGGGTCTACTTCGTGGAACAATAACCTCAAAAAACTACGAAGAGAAGTGAGATGTTTCTTCAATCGTGCTAAGACAACAGGCAACTGGGAACAATATAAATCATCTCTAACACATTGCAACAAAGAGATAAGAAACGCTAAGAGGGAATCCTGGAGGAGGTTCTGCGGGGACATCTCTAATTTGCCCAGCAGCGCCAGAATCCACAGAATTCTCTCACGCGACCGTGTCCAGGAACTGGGATCGATAAAACGACCAGAAGGCTACTTTACTGAATCACGGAAAGAAACGTTAGAGCTCTTAGGACACACACACTTCGCAGATTGTCTGATCCTGAGCAACGAAGATGTCCGGCCAGCCGAGGGTCGATTTAAACGCCCTCGGAGGGAGGACTGTCGGGTTGCTCGGAGAATAGTTACGGCCTCGGCGGTGGAGTGTGCTATGAAACATTTCCAGCCATTCAAGGCGCCAGGGGAGGATGGGGTGGTACCGGTCCTTCTACAAAATGGACTGAAGATTCTCCTACCTTTCCTAATCAGGCTGTATAGAGCCAGTCTGGCTTGGAACTATATTCCATCCAGCTGGACGGTGATTAGGGGGGAGACCTCTCAGTATTACATCATTCCTCTTGAAGGGATTGGAAAAAATACTGGATGGACACATTAGGGGGAGCATCTTAAGTCAACAATCCCTTAATACCCACCAGTATGCCTACCAAACTGGCAAATCTACTGAGTTAGCACTCAATAAGCTCGTCGAGAAGATCACACTCCCTGGATAATGGGGAGGTGGCGGTGGCTGCATTTCTCGACATTGAAGGAGCATTCAACAATGCATTACCTATTTCCCTCTATGAAGCCACTATCGCTAAAGGGGTGAAACCTACCATTTGTGGCTGGATCGGAAGCATGCTCCACAATCGGACCGTTATTACCTCGCTGCAGGGAGAGGTGGTCGGCTTCAGGGCTGCAAGGGGGTGCCCTCAGGGGGGAGTTCTATCCCCCTGCTGTGGTCTCTCTTTGTGGACGATTTGCTGGCTATCCTTGGACTGTGGGAGGTTGAGGTCCAGGCTTATGCTGATGATCTAGTCATAATGGTTAGGGGCAAATATGAGGAGGAACTAGTAAGTACTCTGCCGGAGACACTAAATGTAGTGAATGATTTGTGCCGGAGGGAACAGATGTCTGTGAACCCACGCAAAACGATCATTGTTCCATTTACCAGAAGAAGAAGGTTGGACAAATTAAAACCACCTATTCTTATGGGGGAAACGATTCCATTTTCAGAACAAGCCAAATATCTGGGGGTTACCCTAGATAAGAAGCTCAACTGGGACATACAGTTAGTGAATGTAATCCACTGTCCCTGTGGACATGCCGGAGAATGTGGAAACAACTGGGGAACAAACCCCCAACAGATGTACTGGCTCTATGTAGTGGTTATCAGACCAATGATAACATATGGAGCCATAGTTTGGTGGCCTAAGGCACTTCGTGGTATCGCGAGGGCCAAACTGGCTCATCTACAGAGAGAAGCTTGTCTGATGATAACGGGAGCAATAAGCACCGCACCATCAGCCGCTCTGGAGGTCCTCCTTAATATTCCACCTCTTCACATATGGTTGGAGAGGGTGGCGAGGTGGACAACGTACAGACTAAAACAAACGGCCAACAGTATGCCGAAGGGAAATCAGTCTGGGAGGGTCCGGACTCCTCGATGACACTGAGGGTCACTGGATTCTGGGAATGGTCTCAGACTTGATGCCTACAAAGATGAGTAGAGAGTACTCTAGTCGGCCTGTATACAGGACACTGCCGCTTGCATCACAACATGCACCGTATTGGTGTCGGTCAGGAGACCGAGTGCCGGCTGTGTATGGAGAGTGACGAGACAGCAGAGCACGTACTGTGTTCCTGTCCGGCAGCGGACAGGACTAGATACCTGCTGTTTGGCAAGATAAAGCTTGCTCCAGAGGATCTGGATCAACTTTCGCCCACAAAGATTATCGACCTTTGCACGAGGCTGGCTTTGTTGGGCGAAATATAAACTATTAGGCGTGAGCCACAATAGACCTTATGGTCGCGGTGGAGGGACCGGTATGGCCCACTCACAATCAAACCTAACCTAAATGAGGTGTTCTGAAATCTAAATTAACTAATTACTTTAAATTTGTTACACCACTTGGAACACAAATTGAACAAAAAGAAAGCATTCCAGAAAAGGTAATAACTAGAGGTGTGCGAAACTTCGAAATTCCGAACTCAACCTTCGGTTCAAAAAGTTCTTCGCCTTAGACGATGTTAAGTAGTTCAAAGTTAGAAACACGTAATTCTCCAAAATAATTCGAAGTTCGTTGCTCAAAAATACCTCGAAATTGAACTTTACAGGCATTCTATGCTGCCATAGGCAGCGAAGTTGTAGCTCTGTAATGGCCCCGTTAACCCAGTAGTGACGCTTTAAACTCTGTATCGGTCCCATTGAGTCGGTAGCGTAATTTCAAATTTCACTTATGCATATTTTTGACAATTTGTGGGGCACTGAGACATAACACAGCCATTTAACAATCACAGATTTTTTTTAAATATCCTAGCATCCCAACACATATAGTAAAAACTCAGATAGACTATATTCTTACCAACAAAAGATTTAGGAACTCCATCACCAGAGTTACAACGTATCCTGGAGCGGATATTGGGTCTGACCACAACCCTTTAATCGCAGACGTAAGAGTCAAGCTAAAACAAATAGAAAAGAAACACCAGCAAAAGAATCTCACGACTTCAGACGTCAACAAAAGTAAAATTGAAAAAGCTGTAAACGATTACATGAAAGAAATGAGAACAACCAAAGGTGTTGAGGAAACATGGAAATTATTTCGTGAACATATGACCAAGATTAGAAGAACATAAAGTAACAACCAGACACAAGAAACAACAATGGATGACGGAAGAAATACTAATAGATCTTATGGAACAAAGAAGACACTGTAAGGGCAAACCAGAAGAATACAGAAGAAAACAAAGA
The DNA here is from genome assembly GCA_964006375.1 of Tillus elongatus. Classification (NCBI taxonomy): domain Eukaryota; kingdom Metazoa; phylum Arthropoda; class Insecta; order Coleoptera; family Cleridae; genus Tillus; species Tillus elongatus. The sequence continues at coordinate 36,563,976 of OZ023268.1, forward strand.
GAAAAAAAACAAAAAATTCTAACAGCTAAGGAGAGATGGATGACGGATAGATGTCGGGAAATGGAAGAGTTTGAAAGGAAGCATGACACGTTTAACATGTACAAGAAAGTCCGGGAGGTTGCTGGCTTGTATAACAAGAAAACTACTAACATACTAGTGGATAGCACGGGAAAAGCTATTTATTATTGATGAAAGAGAAATTCTTGAAGTATGAAGTAAATATGTGACTGAATTGTTTGAAGAAGACAGGCCAAACATGCAGGTTAATGCAAATCAAGACGAAGGGCCAGAAATTTTAAAATCCGAAGTTCTCCATGCCATAAAATCAGCCAAAACCAAGAAAGCAACTGGTCCAGATGACATCCCAGCAGAGCTCTTACAGATGATTCACGAAGATCACATCAATACTCTAGTTAAGTTTTTTAACAATATGTATACTACTGGTGAAATACCCGAAGAATGGTTGAAGTCTGTTTTTATAGCAGTTCCGAAAAAACAGCGAGCAAAGAAGTGCGACGAATATAGATTAATTAGCCTGATGAGTCATACATTTAAATGTTTCTTCGCATAATACATGGAAGGATGAGAAGTCAGTGCGAGGAGGACCTGGATGAGACGCAGTTTGGCTTTAGGAATGCACTAGGCACCCGGGAAGCACTTTTTGCCCTAAATATACTTCTTAAAAAGTGTATAGACTATGAAAAAGCCTTCGATAGGGTTCAGCATGAAACACTTTTAAACACACTAAGAACTTTGGAAATCGATGATAGAGATCTGAAAATTATAGAGAACTTATATTGGAAGCAGAAAGCAGTGGTCCGAATCGATGGAAGACTAACCGATGAATGTCGCATTCAACAAGGCGCCAGACAGGGATGCATTCTCTCCCCGCTATTGTTCAGCATCTACTCGGATACAATCTTTAAAAAGGCTTTGCAAGATAAAGACCTTGGAGTGAAGATTAACGGTGAACTGATTAATAACATTCGATATGCCGACGATACGGTCATCTTGTGCGATAGTGTCCGGGGCCTTCAAGAGTTGTTAGATAGTGTAAACACGACAGGAAAGGAAATAGGTTTGAAAATAAATGTCAATAAGACAAAATTTATGATATTCAGTCGCCAACCGCACGCCGATACTTCCCTACAGAGAGACCAACAAAACATTGAGAGAGTCACCCAATTTAAATACCTTGGTTGTTATATCACAGAACATCTAGATCCTGATAAAAGACATAAAATGCAGAATTGAAACAGCACACACAACTTTCATGAGAATGAAATGATTTTTCTCTAACGACAACTTAAACCTAAGATTGCATCAAAGAATGATCAAATGTTATATTTGGTCTGTGTTGTTGTATGCAGGTGAGACTTCGACTCTGAGGGCTACTACGATCAGTCGACTGAAAGCGTTTGAGAAGTGGTTGCACAGAAGAATGCTTGGAACACCCTAGACAGCTATGCAGACCAACTAAGCAGTATTAAATAGAGCGAATGCCGTCCGTGAATTATTTGTCACTATTAAGGTGCGAAAGATATCATACCTGGGACATGTTCTTACAGGAGATCGATATAAGGAGCTTCAGCTTATAATGAAAGGTAAAATCGAAGGCAGCTGAGGAATTGGAAGGAAACAGATGTCATGACTAAAAAACATTCGCGATTGGACTGGAATACACAGTGCCGAACAACTATTCAGATTAGCCGAAAACCGCGAACAATTCGCCAATGTAATTGCCAACGTTAGGGGGACCTGATATGGCACCGAAAGAAGAAGATCCTAATGCCTTTTTCGGTTAAAACATTATAACGGCAGTGTTCGAAACTGATTGGTAAAGTAACTTTTCAGAATTTATGAAGCTAATTGTAGATTGTCTTCCAGAAGCACTAAATTAAACAAACTTTATTTCACAATGAGCCAAAACAGTTTAATATTCACAATCAGGAGACATCTTTTTTTAGTGGTTATGGACCTATCATCCTCGCTTTTAACACTCTCAAACTGTTAGTCTAAAACTGCCTAGCTAATACCAAGCAACAACAAAATGTTTATAATTGAACTTAGCTATATATAGATGTTGAAGTCTAAAAAAGTTTTCAATATGCCTATTTGCATTTCTGATTGAACGATGACTCATCTTCACAACCAACATCAGCACCGGAGGGCATTAACACCCAATCAACCTGCAAATTGTCAAACCTTTCCTTTTTGTTCTGGATACCAAATATTGTATGCTACAATTTCCCTAAATTTTGTATTTAAGGAAAATATATATGATCATTGAAAATGTTGATTAGTTCGATGTTCGATTTTGAATTTTTGAGAAGTTCGAAGTTCGTCTGTGAACCTTGGACATACTATCTCAGAGGTTCTAAGTTTGAAGCAACATATTTGCTTGGGTTCGTTTATAATTCGGTTCGAAAAAAACATAGGTTCACACACCTCTAGTAATAACTGAATTAGATATGCGCATTTCTAAATTACAATTGTTACAAGACGAGTACACCTTTATTCAATCCTGAGATAGAGTCTGTATCTGATGCAACAAATCTGGATAAACAATATTGTAAATGAGCATCATTTACAGTATTTAACTTTAATGAAGGTAATCAGCTTAGAGAAAGCAAAATTTTTCCTTCTGAAAATTCGCTAATAAATGTTTTATATTAAAAATTAGTTTGCCAATATAAACAATAGTTTCAATGGGCAGCTCGAAATTAAAACGACAACGAAGCATATTAAGTTGAAAGAAACTGGGCCAGTGGTTCGGTACATGTTTACGTATGTGATGATTACGATGGAAAATGCGAGATAGACAAAAAAAAATACTTCGATTGGCGACGAGTATTAAAAAAAAAACGGGGGCATTAAGCTGGGGACAGTTACCAGAGTAGCAGGGGTCCTTTTTCGGGTAAAATGCTGTGTTTTGTGTTGGAATAAGTGCCAAATATAGAAAAAGAGAGACTGCTGAATGATAGAAAAGTATAAGGAGATTGGGTTAACCTTTTTATTAACATTTATTGGATTCTCTGGATGTAATAAAGAGCCCAAGGTTTTAAGTGGTCGATAAGAACAACTTTTAAAAAATGAAAATTCAAATAGGCACACGCCACCCTAACCAATCAAAATAAATAATAATATTTTTCTGATACTTGGAGAAAACGGTAATGTAAATTATTAATGTTTACTTAGAGTAAGAAAATAGGGTAGAGGAGAAATTGTGCTCACTATAGAGATTGTTTGTAAAAAATTTATCCTGTTAGTTTTTTGTTGTTGTAAGGAATAAATTAATTATTTATTAAAGGGTTTTTCTTAATTATATTTCTGACTCTAACCTTTTGAAAGTAGAGATACTAGCTATTTTGTTAAATAAAGAGTAACGAGCTTTTGACTCTATAAGGTCTGAAGAAAAGCCGCCTATTACAATATTGTTACGTTTTCTCCGGGTTCTGGATAAGTGAGACTTTTAATTTTAACAAAACAACTTTATTTACACTCTAAATATGGATACAATAAAATTTCTAGAATGTCTCTCTCACAAAACACTTCATTTACTGGCCTTACAATTACTACTTTCAACAAAAGTCACTAATCTGGTACTACAGTCACTACTCTCTTAACACTTTACACTGCTTCAAGTCACTACCACATTCTCTTACTGAACTGAACTCGGGCTGGCTTGCTTTCGCTTTTATATACTCGCCGTACCTTCCCCTCCTTTCTAGAGCATTCCATTCCAGAACGTTCCAGGACCTTCTTTCACTAGAAGGTTCTGTGAATACAGATCGGTCCCGTGTGTATACAGGGGGGTGTATATACAGGCTGATCCAAATGTGGTCACCACCCCTATGTCACACAAGAGGTGTTTCTCGAACTATAAGATCTCTCTGCGTATACAGGGTGTAAGGGTTCTCTACGTATACAGGGTGTATATACAGGGTGTTCGGAATGTGCAGACCTCAGTTATCCGTTCCGACGGGGTACAAGTTGGTAACTTCGTTATTTCTGGTCCTAGAGGGTTGAGACTTCGCCTGAGGGGGGTCACCCCAGGCAACCCCAGGGGGGGTGGGGAGGCGGTGTTGCCAGATTGTGCAAAAATTCCCAGATGTTGGGGAAATTCTGGAGATGTGGCAACACCGCACCTACGTCTATTGAAGTGCTTTGTAACACTGCCCCCCTCCTTAAGACTGTTCGTCCCGAACAGTATTTACCGGCCGCCAACTTGGGGGTTCGTTGCCCCGATAGGGACTCAACCTCTCTATGTGAACAACTTTGGGTTTAGTTCTTGGAGACAGCTGGATTCTGTAGACTAGGTCATTAATTTTCTTAGTCACCAAGTATGGCCCTTCCCATGGTTTCTGAAGTTTTGGACTGAGGCCCTTTCTCCTTGTTGGTTGGTACAGCCACACTGCATCACCTTCCTTGAATGTATGGGGTGTTGCTCTGCGATCCAAGCGCATCTTCATCCGGTCACTGCTTAAGAGGAGCCTATCTCTGACACATCTGTGTATAGTGCGCAGTTTTCCTTCTAGGTCGGCGACATACTCAGGTAACGTAGCTAGGTCCGCTATGTCCTCGTTCGGTGGTGGTCTCGTCATGTCGATTGGTAGCCGCATCTCTCTGCCGGTCAACATCATGGATGGAGTGTAGCCGGTAGATTCATGCTGAGAGCTTCTGTAAGCTAGGAGGAACAGAGGTATCAGCTTGTCCCAGGTTCTCTGATTCTCGTCGACAAACATAGCAAGATACTGATTGATGGTCCTGTTATGCCGTTCTACCATGCCGTCTGATTGAGGGTGGAGTGGCGTTGTTCTCGTTTTCTTTATGCCTAGCAAGTCCATTAGGCTCTTCCAGACCTCTGATTCGAAATTCCGGCCTTGGTCGGTGTGAATCTCCAAGGGTACGCCATGCCGTGATATGACATTTTCCATCAGGGCTTCTGCTACGGTCGTTGCCTCTTGGTTGGGGATCGGCGCAACTTCAGGCCATTTCGAGAAGTAGTCCATCGCCACCATTATGTATCTGTTCCCAGACTCTGTGATGGGAAAAGGTCCTGCGATGTCTACGGCAACTCTCTCCCACGGTGTACCTGAGATGTACTGCATCATTTTTCCTCTGGATCGGGTCTTTGGTCCTTTCTTTGAAGCACATTGGTCACACCTTTTGCACCATTCTTCCACGCTTCTTCGGCAGTTTATCCAATAGAAGCGGTCTCTCACTCTGGCAAGAGTCCTGTTGACCCCAAAGTGGCCTCCACTTCTACTATTGTGTAACTCTTGAAGAACACTGCTTATGCACTCACTTGGCACAACGGTCTGGTATATACAGTCTCTACCATCGGCAGTTTCCCATTTTCGAGTGATCATGTCATTCTTTAGACACAATGAGTCCCATTGTAGCCAGTAGCCTTTAACCTCCGCCCCAAACCGGGACACATCGTGCCACTCAGGTCTTTTCCCCTTTTGTAGCCATTCTCTAATATTTTTCAAGTCTGGATCTGTCTTCTGTGCGTCTCTGATGTATTCAAGATTTACGTCTAGATCGGTGTTATTCTCCTGTCCTGCCACCAGTTGTTTGATCTGATGAGTTACTTTGTCGATCTCTTTGTTCTCTTGTCGCTCGCAAAATTTACATTCATGCACTGAACATGGTCTTCTTGACAGGCTGTCTGCATTGGCGTGACTTCTTCCTTTTCGATGTTCAATCTGGAAGTCGTAGCTCTGCAGTTTCTCTATCCATCGGGCTATCTGTCCTTCGGGATTTCTAAAGTTCAGAAGCCATTGCAGAGCAGAATGATCTGACCTCACGCGGAATGTTCTTCCGTACAGGAAGCTGTGGAAATGTTCGATGGATCTTACAACTGCCAGCAGTTCTTTCCGGGTTACACAGTAATTTCTTTCTGCTTTTCCGAACGTTTTGCTGAAGTAGCCTATCACAACTTCTTCTCCGGCTTGAAGCTGCGAGAGTACTGCCCCAATGCCATACTGGGAAGCATCGGTGTCCAGTATAAACAGTCCTTCGTCCTGAGGATAAGCCAGTACAGGAGCAGTGAGAAGACGATGTTTGAGTTCTCTAAAAGACTGTTGGCAATCTGGTGACCAGATGAACTCGGCCTTATTTTCAGTTAGGCTATGTAGAGGTTTCGCAATGCTGCTGAAGTACTTCACAAAGCGTCGGTAGTAGCTGCAAAGTCCCAGAAAACTTCTGACCTCATGTTTGTTCTTCGGCACAGGCCAGTCTCTTACTGCCTTTATTTTCTCTGGATCGGTTTCTATCCCTTTCTCAGAAACGACATGTCCAAGGAAACTCACTTTCTTCTGGAAGAGGACGCATTTCTTGGGATTGAGTTGCAGATTGGCACCTCTCAGCCTGGAGAAAACTTGTTTCAGATTCGACAGGTGTTCATCGAAAGTCCTTCCAATCACCATGACATCATCGAGATACACCAGGCATGTTTCCCATGTCAGTCCTCTCAGCACTAACTCCATTAGTCGCTCGAAGGTGGCAGGAGCATTACATAAGCCGAATGGCATGACCTTGAATTGGTACAACCCATTCCCGGTTGAAAAAGCAGTCTTCTCCTTATCGTCTTTATGGAGTTCTACTTGCCAGTAGCCACTTTTCAGGTCTAATGTAGAGAACCACTTTGATCCGGCCAAAGTGTTCAAAGTGTCGTCGATCCGGGGCAGGGGATAACTGTCCTTCTTGGTGACATCATTCAGCTTCCTATAGTCCACGCAAAATCTCATAGTGCCGTCTTTCTTGGTGACCAAAACTACTGGGGACGACCAAGGACTATTAGACTCCTCGATCACACCATCTTCCAGCATTTCGTTAACCATCGCCTTGATTTCTGATTGCTTGGCAAAAGGCAGTCTTCTCGGCGGCTGTCTAATTGGTCTTGCGTCGCCAGTATTAATTCTGTGTTGCACTAGACTCGTACGACCTGTGATTTTATCTTGAGCGAAGATATCAGCCTCCTCCAATACGAACTTCAGGGCCATCTCCATCTCCATATTGTTCAATTGGCCCCATGAATTCTTGAACCGCTCTACTATTTCTACTGGCAGTCTTCTGTCTAATGCAGTGGGTGTCACGTTTTTGGACAACGTCACTCGGTCAATGGGTTCGCAAGTGGCGATAACTTCACCTCTCTTCAATGTGACCCTGTTAGTTTGTACGTTAGCCACTCTTATGGGTATTGTCCTCTTCGGGTCTACTAAGCATCGTGCGACGAGGGCACCATCATGTCTATCTTTTAGGGGCTCCGCTATTAGCGCAGTCATACCATCAAGTTTCTTCTCTAGCCTGGCTCTGACAATCTTCTCACTGTTACCAGGAATCCGTGTATCTTCGTCGACAATAAGTCTCACCCTGGGATTAGCTTCGCCTGTTGGTGGAGATAAATACAACTCTTCGTTACCGATTTTCAAGATCTTATTCTGGAAGTCTACTGAAAGGACATCGAACTCTTCCATTAAATCCAGGCCCAGAATAAATTCGTCGACGATTTCTGCGACAACAGCCCTTACCTGTAGCTCAGTACTGCCCAGCCTAATGTAAACAGTGGCCTCTCCATGCACGGGTATCCTATCTCCTTTTGCCGTCTCCAACACAGGCTGTTTGTTGGTCGTGAGTGCCGACCTGTTTGGCAACATGTCTGGACGTACAACGGATCTAGTGGCACCAGTATCGATGGTGAAACTGCATTGTCTTCCGTCTATGCTGCCAGGTATAACGAGGCTCTCGTGGTAGCGTCGGATAGTGGAGACCTTGACTTTGGGGCCTTGGGACTCGCACGCCAGCTGCCGCCCCCTTACACTGGCGTCAGGTCGTTTCCCTGACGCCGCTCACTGTTGGTATATTCTTGTCTTCTGCGAGCCACCTGTTGGGTTTGTGAGCACTGCCTACTTATGTGCCCTTTCCTACCACACTTGTAGCATTCTATATCTGACCAATCTGCTTTCGTCCTACGTGCCCCAACCGGTGCAGTGAGCTTGCTTATGGCTTCTTTTATCAACTTCATTTCTTGCCTTAGTTCCGCTGTTGTGTCTGCAAAGTCCTCTATCTCCTTCACTTCGCGCAGCCTGTTGCGGCGAGGTTGAGATGCATTCTTCGCTGCTTCAAATTCCAAGCCATAAATACCGCAGTCCGTGAGTGTTTTGAACCTTCCGAGCCTTAAAGCTTGTTGCATTTCATTATCAAGTACCCCATCGATGAAGGTCTGGACGGTTATCTGGTTGACAAATTCTTCTGGGGCTTGGGGATATGCCAGTCGCACAAGTTTCTCCACTTCGGCACTAAATTCTTGCAGCGTCTCATTTGGCTTCTGGACCCTTGACTTTAGTTGTGTCTGGTAGACCTGGCTCATGTACTTGTTACCATATCTCAAATCTAGGGCCTGTATCACTGTTAAGTAATTTTGCTGTTTCGACTCCGGGATGTTCTGGAGGATTTCTAGGGCTTTACCTCGAAGCGAGAGAATTAGAGCGGTTGCTGCCTGTTGTTCGCTCCACCCATTGCTGAGAGCTGCCGCTTCAAACTGCCTCCTGTACATGGGCCACGATGTTTCTCCGTCAAAAGTCGGCGGCTTCAAGGTTCCATGAGGCTGCTGCACGATTGGCATATTTTCTTCCGGACGATTTTGAACTGGGGATATTCCAGTAACTCCTCTTGGTTGAGTTCTATCAGTCTGGCCCATCACCTGTTCTGTCAGTTCTCTATGTCTGACTTCTGTGCCTTTCATCATCATCTTCATTTGTTCTTTCAACCCTTCAACTTCTTCCCATCGTTTGTTCCAATCCTCTGTTGCATTTTCCACTTTACTGTTCACCACTCCTATTTTATTGTCCATATTTTCTACTTTCTTGTCCACATTTTCTACTTTCTTGTCCACATTTTCTATTTGTTCGTTGATCTGTTCAATTTCTTCTTTTACATCGATTCTCATATTGTGGAACATACTTCGGAGGTCTTCTTTATCTTCTTGTCGCCTTCTCTCGTCTTCTTCGCGCCGTCTTCTTTCATCTTCTTGGCGCCGTTGTTCGTCTTCTTCGCGCTGCCTCTTGAGGTCTTCTTTATCTTCTTGTCGCCGCTGTTCGTCTTCCTCGCGTCGTCTTCTTTCATCTTCTTGTCGCCGTTGTTCGTCTTCTTCGCGCTGCCTCTTGAGGTCTTCTTTATCTTCTTGTCGCCGCTGTTCGTCTTCTTCGCGTCGTCTTCTTTCATCTTCTTGTCGCCGTTGTTCGTCTTCTTCGCGTTGCCTCTTGAGGTCTTCTTTATCTTCTTGTCGTCTTCTCTCGTCTTCTTCGCGTTGTCTTTTCAGTAAGTCCATCAACTCTTTGATTTCAGCCATCTTGTCGTAGTCAGTCGATCTAGTGTTTACCATTTACAACTAGCTTAATTGTTCACTTCTTCACTCACTTATCCCACTTCTGACACCAAATTGTTACGTTTTCTCCGGGTTCTGGATAAGTGAGACTTTTAATTTTAACAAAACAACTTTATTTACACTCTAAATATGGATACAATAAAATTTCTAGAATGTCTCTCTCACAAAACACTTCATTTACTGGCCTTACAATTACTACTTTCAACAAAAGTCACTAATCTGGTACTACAGTCACTACTCTCTTAACACTTTACACTGCTTCAAGTCACTACCACATTCTCTTACTGAACTGAACTCGGGCTGGCTTGCTTTCGCTTTTATATACTCGCCGTACCTTCCCCTCCTTTCTAGAGCATTCCATTCCAGAACGTTCCAGGACCTTCTTTCACTAGAAGGTTCTGTGAATACAGATCGGTCCCGTGTGTATACAGGGGGGTGTATATACAGGATGATCCAAATGTGGTCACCACCCCTATGTCACACAAGAGGTGTTTCTCGAACTATAAGATCTCTCTGCGTATACAGGGTGTAAGGGTTCTCTACGTATACAGGGTGTATATACAGGGTGTTCGGAATGTGCAGACCTCAGTTATCCGTTCCGACGGGGTACAAGTTGGTAACTTCGTTATTTCTGGTCCTAGAGGGTTGAGACTTCGCCTGAGGGGGGTCACCCCAGGCACCCCCAGGGGGGGGGGGGAGGCGGTGTTGCCAGATTGTGCAAAAATTCCCAGATGTTGGGGAAATTCTGGAGATGTGGCAACACCGCACCTACGTCTATTGAAGTGCTTTGTAACAATATGATGAACGAAACGAGTTTGACAACACTTACTTTTACTTTTTTAGTATTTCAACAGCTAATTACGTACTTTTAAAGCACAATAAAACTATTGATACATTGCATACTAATCAGCCATCAGAGGATAAAGCAAGTGTTATAGACACGTCCAAGCCAAGCTTATATTCTCCCGTACAAGATGATGAACAATTACCACAACATATGGAACTACCGACAATTGAATTACCCAAATACAGGGGTGTCCAAAAACATTGGCTTGAGTTTAAGAACATGTTCGCGAATAACAAAGCCATAAGTGCAGTACAAAAGTACCACTAAGAGCTTCCTCATAAGGTGGATCTCTTAAAGCAATTGAATCACTGGTGTTTTCAGCTACTAATTATGCTGCAGCATGGGAGCACTTATGCAAGAGATTTGATAACACACACGTATTAATTCAGAGCCATGTAAAGTCACTTTTTGATATTGAACACGTAAGTAGAAAAATGTCAAATGCTTTAAAAAATCTAATAGACAACTTTAAAAGTAGAGTTTGAGGTCAGCTAGTGTGCAGTGTTGGCAAGTTTGTCTGTTACAAATACATGGAAAATAGCTGAAAATTTTGTAAAAAAAAAGAAGTAGACCGATACAAGTGCAATAATTGTGAACCAGCTTTTCTCAGAAGTTGTGGTTTACAAGCTAGAGTTCTAAACAAAGAAAATAAAGTAACTTGTTGTAGTCATGGGTAGTATCAGCACAGTATCAACACAGTGTGTCAGCAGAATTGTGTCATAACACAATAACCAAATTGGTCACAATGCACAGCAAAGGTTTCGCGCTCATTGGGAATGCGGTTAGCGGTCATGATACAAATAACGAGAGATATGATAATGAGACTACCTATTTTTAGAACTGTCACGCGCATGGTATCAAGTGGTGCGTCCAATGCACCAACAGTGGGGTTTGACGTTTCATCACAACCTCTTAACAAATTACGTATTTTACTAATATTAAAGTGCATACAGTTGGAAGTAATTTTTTAAGACCAGAATACTATACTGTGATTATGTGGCATGATGATCAAATCAAGTTTATGAATGTTAACGCCCTCTAAATGTCTGCGAACGTGTTGTGTACTTTTTTAAGTTTGTGTATCCCCAAGAGAGAGAGGTCACCAACGGCACGTCGGTGGGCAAGGGATGGCAGCCTTGGCCTTATTTGTGAAGTATATAAGGTATAGAGATTAGCTGGTGAAAAGTATTTGCGAGCCCGGAAGAGGAAACCTAATTTCTTAGCAGCCGCTTCTGCAATTGATGTGACATGTTGGTGCCAATTAAGATTTCGATCCACAGAAATGCCAACAAGAGAAAAGGACTCATTACTTTGAATAACTTGGTTGTTCATTGTGATGGGTCTAGGGCTGGTGTATCTCTTGTGAGAAAGAAAGCAAGACTTAGTTTTGGTGGGGTTGAATTGTACAAGATTTCTACTTCCCCAGTCTAATATTTTTTGGAGATCCACGGAGACAGAACCCTCCATGAGTCTGCGATCCTCATCTAATTGGCCTAAAGAGACAGGCTTAGAATATTGTATATTTGAATGGAGGGTGCTGTCGTCCGCGTAGCTGTGAACTGGGTTGGATGTGCTCGAGAGGAGGTCATTGATGTGGAGAAGAAACAAAGTAGGGGCTATAGCTAAACCTTGAGGAACTCCTGCATTAATTGGATACAGTTTAGAGGAATGGCCATCCACAACAACAGATATGCTCCTGTTGGAGAGGAAATTTGCTGTCCACATATAGAGTTTTGGTGCTAGGCCATAGGCCGGAAGTTTATTAAGCAGCGCTGCGTGCCAGACCTGGTCGAATGCTTTGGATATGTCTAGAGCAACAATCTGGGATTCACCGTGTTGTTCCATAGACTTGTTCCAAGAATGGGTGACAAAGGAAAGGAGGTTGGCAGTCGATCAGCGCTGACGGAATCCATACTACCTGTCGTGGAGTAGACTGTGTTTTTCAAGAAATTTTAGTAATTCGGTGTTTATATACTTTTCCATCACTTTAGAGACGACTGAAAGGAGATAAATAGGCCTGTGGTTGCTGGGAAGCGCTTTGGATCCTTTCTTGGGGATGGGTTGTACTAGAGCAGTTTTCCAGTTACTAGGGAATATGCCTTTATTATAAGATATCTGAAACAGACGAGTCAGGACAGGAGCAAGCTCTGGTGCGCATTTTTTGAGAACAATTGCTGGGATCTCGTCAAGGCCAGAGGCTTTCCTAGTATTTAGAGAAGAGAGCATCTTTCGTACCTTTTTAGTTTTGAAAATGATATCCGTCATTTTATGCGCGACATTGGGGACTGTTGTTGGTTGAACATTCGGAGGTGGGTTGAGAGTAGAATTGCCGGCGAACAACGAAGCCAAAAGTTCAGCCTTGCCCAGGGCGGTAGAAACAATTTCATCCCCTGAGACAATAGGTGGGAACGTGCTTTTGCAGAAATTATTCCCAATAGATTTAGCAAGAGTCCAGAAGGGTTTGCCGCCGTTGGCGCTAAGAGGACTTTGTTTTTGATGTGGTTATTAGTTTTTTGCCTCAGAAAGAATGCGGACATAGCGGTTTCTTGCGTCGTTAAATGCATGACGATTTTCTTGACTGGGATTGTGTAGAAGTGTTTTGTGAGCTTTGACTTTTTCAAGTCTGGCCTTGTCGCAGGATTTAGAGAACCCGGGCTTTTGAGTGGCTGAAGAGGTTTTCTGTGTACGTGGGATAAATAATTCCATGCCAGCTTGGATAATTTCGGTGAGATTTTGTGAGATATCAGAGGGGTCAGGATGAGAGAAGCAGACATACGCCCATGGAAATGAGGAAAAGTAATCCCGCATTTCGTCCCAGTTTGCGGAGTTGTAGTGCCAAACGATGCGTGGATGTGATGACTGTGTGACCTCGGGTTGCATTGCGCAGGAAGCAGTGACCATGCCGTGGTCTGAGCGACCAAGGGGAGCGGTGACTGATATCTTATAGCATTCAGGTTGTGTAGTAAGAAGGTGACCGGTGAATGCAACAGATGAACTTAGTTGCAGCCCTGAGAGAAAGTTTTATCCATAGTATGTCTTTTCTTCGAGCTTCTAAATTGGGGAGTCTGGTGCAGGGTAGATTGCTACGGACGTATGCGCACACGCCGCCATGCAATCTAAAGGAAGTAAGGAGCTCATACCCCGGGAAATTAAGGTGATTAGTGGCTGTTTTGGCACTGATTTGGGTTTCGGTGAGGAAGAGGAGTTGGGGCCTGTTAGCCTGGAGGAAATGGTGGACGGAGTTCAGGTTAGAATTTAGGCCACATATATTCGAAAAGGATATGTTAAATCTTGATGTTGGCGCCCCCTGTACACCCTCTCCCGGAGATCCGAATGGAGGGGTATTTTGCCTCCGGAATATTTTGTACAAGGGGGAGCCATCATCATTTTTACTTATAAGGGAAACCGACTCATACATCAGAACCGGAAACGTCTGTTGGGACTTCACCGGTCCCTTGATGTATGGGGTGGTACCTCCTCGGGCGTGAAAAAATCCTTTACTATTACGTAAAGGCAAATTCCACTACCACCTACCACTTAAAGCAGGTATTTTTAAATTGTTGTTATAAATAGGAAATAGAATAAACAATAACAGTATGAATATTTGTTATTTTTATTAGGTTCATTCAGATACATTTCATTTTAATTTATTACAGCATGGCACCCAAAAAAAAGGTCAGATCTGGAGCCACTTTTTTGATGAGACCAAAGGGAAGCTAACATGTTTTTATTGCGGGCAAATGCTCTCTGTGAAAAATAAATCAACGCCCACACTTATTTGACATATTGCCAATAAGCATCCTACAGGGCCAATCAGTAGGCAAACAGTAGCAGAACCTCCCCTTGGAAAAATTGAAGAAAATGTGGAAAGTTCGCCTGCATCTGCACAGCAATCGACAAAACAGGCAGAAGTATCTTCGTCTTTTACATCCACCATGAAACAGTGTCAACCAACAAAATCTTCGAGTGTAGGTAAACTTCTATCCATAACTAGTTTCTTCCAAAAGCCTCTGTCAATAAATAAACAAAAAGAAATTGACAAGCAGTTATTTTGCATGATAACAAAGGAATATCATCCCTTTAGCATCGTTGAAGATAAGGAATTTAAACGTCTCCTATACTTATTAAATCCTAGTTACAAGATTCCTACGAGAAAAACAGTTTCAAATTCTTTGATTCCTGCATTCTACAATCAAACGATTGAGCTTGTGAAACAGCGATTGGAAAGAGCTCTTGCTATATGTATAACAACTGATGGATGGACATCCCGAACAAACGACAGTTATTTTAGTGTCACTGCACATTATATTGTGGAAGAAGAGAAGAAAACCTGTCTAACTTCAGATTTGTTAGGATGCTTATCCTATACAGAAAGGCATACTGCTGAAAATATTAGCATCATGCTTAAAGAAGTAATAAATGAATGGAAAATAACCAACAAAATAGCTGCTATTGTTTCAGATAATGCAGCGAATATGAAAGCAGCTGTGTGCCTTGGTGGCTGGCGGTACTGGGGCTGTTTTGCTCACTCCTTGAATTTGGTTACCCAATCAGGTTTGAATGAAATTAGAGGTGGTGAATAAAATCAAGATAATCGTTGCTTACTTTAAACGAAGCAGCCATGCATCTGCTCAACTGAAAGTTTCGGCAGTGCGTATGAAATTGCCTTTGTTAAAACTCAAAAATGACGTCGTGACACGCTGGAATAGCACATATGATATGATTGACAGATTTTTTAAAATGAAAAATGCCATCATATCTACACTAGCCATTTTAAATACTTCACCCCAAATAAATTAAAGTAATGAATTTGAATCAATTCCGCAATTGAGAATGAAGAATGGATTTTAGCAGAACAAGCCATAAAAGTATTTGAACTATTTAATTTAGTTACAATTGCCATAAGTGCAGAAAAAAGTATTAGTGCATCTACTATCATATTTTATTACAAGCAGATCGTGAAGCATTTAAATAACTTTGATATAAATACAACCCCGCCTCAGATTGAAAATGTAATTAAGAAACTTCAACTGGAACTAAAAGGCTGATTTCAAGATATAGAAGGAAACAACTTAATAGCACAAGCCACTATCTTGGACCCTGATTTAAGAAATTTGGGTTTATAGATGAAAGTATAGACAAGCAGTAGAAATTGTATATACAAAGGTAGCCATTACCAAATTGTCACATGTAACTCCATAAAACACAAATCACATCAATATTACTGAAAATAACGGTAAACAAGACACACATTCTGCATCATCAATTTCTGCAAAAGCACGTTCCCACCTCTTGTCTCAGGGGATGAAATTGTTTCTACCGCCCTGGGCAAGGCTGAACTTTTTGCTTCGTTGTTCGCCGGCAATTCTACTCTCAACCTACCTCCAAATGTTCAACCACCAACAGTCCCCAATGTCGCGCATAAAATGACGGATATCATTTTCAAAACTAAAAAGGTACGAAAGATGCTCTCTTCTCTTAATACCAGGAAAGCCTCTGGCCTTGACGAGATCCCAGCAATTGTTCTCAAAAAATGCGCACCAGAGCTTGCTCCTGTCCTGACTCGTCTGTTTCAGATATCTTATAATAAAGGCATATTCCCTAGTAACTGGAAAACTGCTCGAGTACAACCCATCCCAAAGAAAGGATCCAAAGCGCTTCCCAGCAACTACAGGCCTATTTCTCTCCTTTCAGTAGTCTCTAAAGTGATGGAAAAGTATATAAACACCGAATTACTAAAATTTCTTGAAAAACACAGTCTAATCCACGACAGGCAGTATGGATTCCGTCAGCGCAGATCGACTGCCGACCTCCTTTCCTTTGTCACCCATTCTTGGAACAAGTCTATGGAACAACACGGTGAATCCCAGATTGTTGCTCTACACACATATCCAAAGCATTCGACCAGGTCTGGCACGCAGCGCTGCATAATAAACTTCCGGCCTATGGCCTAGCACCAGAACTCTATATGTGGACAGCAAATTTCCTTTCCAACAGGAGCATATCTGTTGTTGTGGATGGCCATTCCTCTAAACTGTATCCAATTAATGCAGGAGTTCCTCAAGGTTCAGCTTTAGCCCCTACTTTGTTTCTTCTCCACATCAATGACCTCCTCTCGAGCACATCCAACCCAGTTCACAGCTACGCGGACGACAGCACCCTCCATTCAAATATACAATATTCTAAGCCTGTCTCTTTAGCCCAATAAAGGATCGCATACTCATGGAGGGTTCTGTCTCCGTGGATCTCCAAAAAATATTAGACTGGGGAAGTAGAAATCTTGTACAATTCAACCCCACCAAAACTAAGTCTTGCTTTCTTTCTCACAAGAGATACACCAGCCCTAGACCCATCACAATGAACAACCAAGTTATTCAAAGTAATGAGTCCTTTTCTCTTGTTGGCATTTCTGTGGATCGAAATCTTAAATGGCACCAACATGTCACATCAATTGCAGAAGCAGCTGCTAAGAAATTAGGTTTCCTCTTCCGGGCTCGCAAATACTTTTCACCAGCTAATCTCTATACCTTATATACTTCACAAATAAGGCCAAACCTCGAATACTGCTCCCACATCTGGGGTGCCGCTGCCGCTTCTACACTCGCTATCCTCGACTCCATTCAAAAGAGAGCTATACGTCTCATCGGTGACCCTACCCTCACCCAAAGGCTGCCATCCCTTGCCCACCGACGTGCCGTTGGTAACCTCTCTCTCTTTTATAGATATCTGCACGGGCACTGCTCAGAGGAGCTTTCCTCCATAGTTCCCCCACCTGCTGCCCCCAACAGATCTACCAGGGGAACATAGCGAATGCACCCTTTTACTGTCCAGGTCACCAGAACATCTTGTTATGCCCGCTCTGTTGTCCCGAGGACTTCCAAGTTGTGGAATTACTTGCCGGCACATGTTTTTCCTTCTCCTCCAAACCTTCAAGTCCAGAATTAACAAGCTGCCTCTTTCCTCCTTGTCAACACCCACGGTACGATAGTATTTAGGCTGTAAGCCCTTGTGGTGTGTTGTTGAAAAAAAAATCTGATAAGAAAAACGTACTTCAAGCTTTATATCAAGATTTTGATATAGAAGTTCAACAACATTTAAAACCTAATAACCCAAGAGCATCTGCTATTGTTGAAGTAGATATATATTTAGATGAACCTATTTCACCTAGAAAGGATAGCTCAGGAATATGTCATGATCCTTTTACCTGGTGGCATCACAGAAAACACATTTATCCAAAATTATTCCAAATTATGAAAACAAGACTGTGTATTATGGCCACATCTGTTTCGAGCAAAAGAGTGTTTTCAAAAGCAGGACAGATAGTTAATGAAAAACTGGAGAGACTAAAAACAAATAAAACATCTCAGGTGATATTTTTAAGTTATAATTTAAACAATAACGATTAGTTTTATGTTTTCTGTGCAATTTGACGTACCTTTTTTGTTTTCTTGTTTGTTTCTATTTTTTTTACCAAATATTTTATGTATTTAAAATAACCTATTAGAATTATGACTGTAGCACTAGTAAGAATGTTTCTTAATTATAAGCAACACAAATCAAATATGTTAGCGCTTCAAAGTTATTTTGTTTAATTTGTCATATTTTACGATAAGCTTCTATCCAAACTAAAACAACGGCAATGCCGGCACTGCCAACAACGACTGTTGTGTAAAAGGTGATACCGATGCTGATACTGATGATACCGAATGGATGCGTTAGCTGACCTGCTGGGTCGGCCAACCGAGCAAACTGGCACCGCAACGCGCCTCGATGCCGCGTGTCGCCATCTGTGAGGGGGTTACTAGTGTGTCAGTGTCATTACAATCATGGACGTTGTTTCAACACCCATGACACATAGCAAGGTGTCAGCACCAAAGTGCCATTCAACACAGTGTTACACATGACTCATTTGTTGCCTAGGTTGAAAAAGTGAGGTTAATCGATTTATTTCTGTAAATGAAGAACTCGCCCAATTTAATCAAGATCTTTTTACCAAAACTAGAGAAATCAAGAAGAATCACAGCTATAAGTATGCATATTGTATGAATGGAAATGTTATTTAAAAAGGGGAGATGGTGATAAGGGAATTCGAATTTTTTCTGTTAGAGATCTGGAAAAACTAGGTAGCTAAAGTTTCATTATAAATTATAAATTGCCAATTATAGACGAAGAATACTTTAACGCAATTCATGTTCAAACAGTTAAAATTTAATATGCTTTATACAAATATTAGAAGCTTAAGAAATAAAATAAATGATATCGAATTAATTGTAAATAAGCTTGCTGACAAGCCAAACATACTTGTATTTACGGAATCATGGCTTTATGCAAATGAAACAAAATACTATAATCTTGATAAGTAGATAGCTGAACACTCCTGTAGAGATACTCTCAGATGTGGCATATCTGTTTATGTTGATGAAAAGTTTTCATATACAGTTCAACTAAATAAAGTACTAAATACGTGCAACCGGTTAATTTTAAAATTTCATGATGCCAACAAGAAAATAATTGCTGTTTATAGACCACCAAATGTGAATTTTAATATGTTTATAAATGACCTAGAAAATACTATACGGCAAGTAAAAAATAAGAAACTTAAATATTTATTAATCGATGGTAACAAAATCACTAATGATCAAGAAATGGCCGATAAGTTAAATGACTATTTTATAGATGCGGGGGTACAAGATTGGCCAAGAAGTTGAAAAGGAAAAACTGGTAAAAGTGTACGATTTGATAATCAGGCTGAAGAAAAAATTATTTATCTTAAACATTGTGATGAGGAAGAAATCCTTAGAATTATAAATAACCTAAATGATAATACAGCTCTTGGGATAAATAATATTACCACAAGAGATTTAAAACGTATTTTAGAATTTACATTACCAACCATTACTAAACTAATTAATGAAGTGTTAGAAAGTGGTGATTATCCAGAAGTATTGAAGCAGACGCTGGTAACACAGATTCACAAATCATGAGATAACCGTGACCCTGGAAATGAAAGACATATATCTCAAATTATGATTTATTCAAAAATATTAGAAAGGGCCTTGAAGTCTAGAACAGTTAATTTTGTGACTAAAACATTTAAATTTGAGGAGCATCAGTTTGGATTTCAAAAGAGTAGTAGTACTCAAATGGCAGTTGTGGAAGTCATGAAGTTTATTACTGCAAATCTTGACCAGAATAAATATGTGCTGGCAATGTTTATAGATCTAAAAAAAGCATTTTTGACAGTTAATCATAGCATTCTATTAAAGAAACTGTATAATATGGGAACATGTGGCATTGTGCATGAACTTATATCTAGTTATCTATTTGGCAGAAGGCAAATAACTGTTGTGAATAGTAAAAGTACCTTTAAAATTGCAAAAACAGGTGTCCCACAGGGATCAGTACTTGGACCGATTTTGTACTTGTTGTATGTAGAGAATCTATCATTAGCAAAATTAAAGGCTACATACATAACTTACGCAGATGACACAGTGCTGTTGTATTCGCATTACTCTCAGAATTTATTGGAAAAAATAGCCAATGATGACTTGGATACATATGACAGGTGGTTATTAAGTAATAACTTGAAAATAATCTTAGATAAAACAGTGTGCATGTTTTGCACAAAGAGGTAAATACATAAAAGATATGAATATTAATATAAACAATCAAAAAATTAAACATGTAAATAACTATAAGTACCTTGGATCAACAATAGACAATAAGTTGAATTTTGAAGAACACTTAAATAATGCAAAGAAAAAAAAAGAGTCTAGTCTGACTGGAGCCTTTAGAAGGTGTGAATATTATTTCAGAGAGATTGAAGAGACTAATATGTAATTCATTAATATAACTACATATGAGATATATGATCGTTGTTTGGGATTCTGCGCCAAAGGTGAAATTGCATCAATTGCAGCGAACACAAAACCGGGTAGTAAAAATATTATATGTTTGAAACTGATTTAATCCCACAAAATTTTCATATAAAACATTAAGCTTCCTACACATTCATAACCTGATAAAGCTGGAAGAATGTAAATTAATGTATAAAATATGGAGTAATAAAATAAAAACGTACATTAAAGTGGCAAGGAGTGGTAAAGTACACATCTATTCAACAAGCCAACGGGCAGGCCCACATGTAGTAGCATCAAGAACAAATATAAAACTCAACAGTGTGATTATGAGGAGCATGAGATAGACCATTTAAGACTCTTCCAGAAGACCTCAGAAACATACATCACATGCAAAGATTCACAATGAACCTAAAAAGACATTTGTTAAATGGACACAACAGTTTCCAGTTATAAAGTGTATAGTTTCTAAACTACCTACTTGACATTTATATAGTTTGAGTTTAGTTCTTAACCTCAAAATCATATGTAATTTTATGTTATTAATTGTAGAACTTGTTACCAGTGCAAATCTACTGTTTTGAGTTCGTAAATAAAGAATATTGAAAAAAAAATACCTGCATGCTTTGGAAGCACTTAATCAGCCCACACACATTGGGATACTTCACTTATTTTCATGTTATCTTTAAAGTTGGACAAGAAATCTGCCCTCGAATGGCAACGATACAGAGTCACACATGATCTGACTACATTTCGAGATCTCAGCCGTTTTCTGAGTTCTAAAGCAGATTGGTTGCAAACCTTAGAGGTAAATATGAACGAAATAAAGCAGAACAAGGTCAGAGAACTCGTAAGTCACAGTTTTCGCTTGTGACAGGGAACATTAAATGCTTAAACTGCAGTCGCAGTCACAGAATATACTCTTACGAAGAATTTTTGAAACTATCTACAATCAGAAGATTGGATAAAGTCAGGGAACTGAAACTCTGTCAAAACTGTCTTTATTTACGACACACTAGTATTCTGTGTAGATCATCCTATTTCACAAGTGCAAGGAAAATCATCATACATTGTTACATAAAGGTAAGCAAAATGAACCCAGCAAACAAGTTACTTTGTCATGTTACTTTCATACTTCTTTTAACTGTTGTCATTTATGTGAAAGATGCAATTTTCGAAGATGCAGTTTTCCAAGATGGCCGACACTGCAGACGTGCTCGTAGTTGACTTGAACAAATTACGTAAATGTGACCTGATAAGATATAATATTTAACAAAAGTTTCCAAGCAACAATGACGTTTTAAGTCAAGTGTTCAGAAAATATAACTCTGAGAAGGATTTAAAAGGTGCAAGTGATCCTGGTGATGTGTTTCAAGACTTGTGTGATTTTGTGCCGACTGAAGCAATTTGTTCAAACGCTTCAGTGTAAAAGAAACGAGAAACAGTGTGCAATGATGATAAGCGTGATGAAAATTATGGAAAATACAATGGCACTGCAAAATAAGGCAATTGAAACATTAAATGATAATCTTGAAAGAAAGGTTAATAATAAATCCGAGAATTTCAAGAGTGGAAACAATGGGGGGACATCTGGTGGACAACCGCTTAAGCGTGCTAATCATTCACGGAATTCACGAACGCTGTAGACAAGACTCCTATTGAAAAGAGTCATATACGAAAGAAATCTTTAGCCACAGAAACAAAATCCGACGACGATAACTAATTAACACTTCGGAACATTCAGAAGGTAAAAGCAGTGTAGTTCAAGAATTGATACTGCTACTGACAAATGATATGAGGCTAGCTGATAAGCAAACCCGAAAAGTAGTGATTGGAAACAATAACAAGATATCAGCTGACTGCACAGTCAAAACAATTCCGAGAAATGGATATATACATCTCTTCTGAATGCACCCAGAAACCACGGAGGATGACATTATACAGTATTTAAAAAAGACGGCAAGTTCTATTAACTTTAAATGCGAAATTATTAAGAGAAATAAAAGTACTTCATCTTTTAAAAATAACATATCCTATTGACCGAATTAGCGACGTCTATGATCCTAGTATTTGGCCAGCAGGCGCAGCGGTTCGACGGTTCTTTTTGAATGAAAATTTTCAGAATCCGCAGTTTTACAAACAATGGTTTAATACTTGCAAATGAGGCTTGGAAAACAGTTGAAGCACTTAAGTGGTTATTTGTCAAATTGAGTCAGGTAATGTCACATTTATTGTATGAAAAGTAATGATCAGTGATTTTCCTTTCGATTAAAGTCTTTTAAAGTTAAAATTTGGTTAAAAGGAATGTTTCTAATGAAGAAAAGTTAGATATGTTATTTGCTTATGCTAGGGCACTCTGTAATACTAAGAATGCTCTTGAAAGTTATCATAATTTGTACCCGAAAAGAAGAGTTCCAAATGCAACAATCTTTTTGTGGCTAGTCAGAAACTTACGAGATTATGGTTCTTTTAATAAGCCACAAAAAGAAATGCAACTACTATATTAGCCGATGGTGATTAGGAATTTAGTGTATTAGGCAGGTACCTATTACGTTATTCTAATTTAGTTATAATACTTTTCTTACAATCCATAATATAATATTGATTTTAGCATATAGGGTAAGCCAGACAGTCGCTGACCACCCCACAGTTATTGGCCTCTGTGATTTTATTTGAGAATAATTAGGAAACAAATTATTCCTGGGGACTTTCCTGTGCTGTTAGTTTCATTGGTAACACTGTTGAAACAGTTGGTGTAATTTCAAGTTATAAGGTTGGTATAGTTGGAATGTATGTGTTGTGTAAACAGGTGTTTGTACTTTATTACCTAAATTCAAGGTAAGTCATGAATTTTGTAAGGGAAGGGTGTTTATAAAATCGAGTTTAGTTGATGAATTTCAAAGAATATGGTTGAACTAAAGCATATGTATAATTTCTAATGTTTAATCTTCAGTTTTCGAGTGACAAAACTCATTCAGGTTATGTTTTATATCATTTTTCATGGGTGCCAATCATTGTACTGCTAAATTTGGCGGCAAATAGTGTTTGGCCAATCTAGGCTAATCAGATTATTTTGTGTAATTTCTCTTGCATACAAGTGATTCGCCAATCGTTCATTTTCAAGGTGGCCAGACTTGGAAAGGTATGTAAGGAAAGTAAACTTTCTGAGACAATGTTGTTTTTTTTAATTTAGCATCTCTTCAGAAACAATGTCAAAGTTCGTAGCCGGCAAGAAATATAACAAAACATGCAGATGTAAAATTTAATTTGTATTTCCCTCGTCCTTTCGATGGCGCAAGGAAACGCAGCTCTATTGGCCCGAACTCAACCCCCACCCCCTAGTTAAATCGAGGGTGACCTTCTCGATGTGTTTGGCCAGTCTAGGCCAATCAGATTATTTTGTTTAATTTCTCTTGCATACAGTGATTGGCCAATCGTTCATTTTTAAGGTAGCCAGACTTGGAAATGTATGTAAGGAATGTAAACTTTCTGAGACAATGTTTTTTTTTTTAAATTTAGCATCTCTTCAGAAACAATGCCAAAGTTCGTAGCCGGCAAGAAATATACAAAACATGCAGATGTGGTAAAATTTAATTTATATTTCCCCCGTCCTTTCGAATGGCGCAAGGAAACGCAGCTCTATTGGCCCGAACTCAATCCCCACCCCCTAGTTGAATCGAGGGTGACCTTCTCGACAAAAGGCTATTCAGTCTGTTCAGTTTGGAGAGTTACTAGGTATCATTGTGTTGTTTATATGTAAACTTAACCTCCCCTAAAGTAAACAGTGTAGTGTTTTATATTTCGTTATTCCGCCTACAAAGTAGTAAATTGTCCTACAGTTAATTTCAGAAAGTGGGATCGCATCGGAATTTTGTTCTCTTAAAATCGTGTTTTTTTAAAGTGATTAAAAACGCGTGTTTTACGTAAATTAAAAATGTCAAATCCAATACGTGCAAATGACAGTAACAACCACAAGCAATATTTCAATAATAATTCGGAAGACCAGAATACGCCAGCAACAGATATATCGGGAGCAGGTGGATTCTAGGCCACAATACAGGAATTAGTAGTAGCAGCAGTGCAAGTGTTGCAAATGGAAAACCAGCTGCGCTCGGAAAATAGCGATATATCCGCTCTGTTACCCACATTCGGCGGCTTAGAGGAAGAAAACGTGGAATCGTGGCTAGAGTGAATCCACGTGATCCAGCGTACATACAGGGTGCAATCTAACGTGCTACTGCTAGTCATAATCGGCAAACTGAGAGGTGAGGCCCTCCAGTGGTATCATTCAAAACCAAGCTACATGTCGCTTAGTCTTCAGCAGTTCGAAGAAGAACTTTCATTAATGTTTTATCAGCGCGAAGACAAAATCTTGTTGATGCGTAAGTTCGAGGCTAGAAGGTGGAAGAAAAGCGAACAGTTCTCTGCTTATTTTCACGAAAAGGTGGCAATGACAAATCGTTTGGACTTGTGCGAGCAAGATCAAATCAATTATATAATCG
Organism: Tillus elongatus; assembly: GCA_964006375.1. Lineage (NCBI taxonomy): Eukaryota > Metazoa > Arthropoda > Insecta > Coleoptera > Cleridae > Tillus > Tillus elongatus. The sequence continues at coordinate 36,588,576 of OZ023268.1, forward strand.
ATGGCATGGATAAGCCTGGGTTACAATTTCAGGCCAGGTTGAAGGAATTCAGGACACTTTCCCATTTGTTGGACTTTATGAACGACGTCACTAGTTACGTGAGAGGTTCGACCACGTGCGCCAATAACCGGAAAACCACACTGACAGTCAAAAGACAGACATATGACAGTCGGCAGAATGACACATCACAGAATGACAATCGACGGATTGACAATTCGCCAAACGTCCAAATTCGCTGTTTTAACTGCAACAACTATGCTGGTCATTATAGTGTTGGGCATAATCGATATATTTCCATAATCGAATGATTGGAAATAATGAACCACAATAATCAAATGATATTTCGAGATATCGCTAACGAATGATTTGCATTTTTGCATGATATTTGTGTTGAGTAACGAAAACAACCGAACAGGAACTGCGAAGCACGATTGAGTATTTACAGTTACCATGTTTCCAACTTACCAATGAAATGGATGGCGACTGGCGGCACTTTTGATTAAAACAGTTGAAAACAAATGGCATTGAAACTATTTATATCTATGTGTTTATGATTTTATATTTTATTTATTATAATAAATAAAAGTATTTCAATATTGTCTTATGATTTTTTGTTTATATTATATTGAATGTCCAACCGCCGTCGCGAGACTAATTCGCTAGGCAGGCGGTAAAATCCCAAATTTCGTATTTCAAATTAGACTGTAATTTCTTTCTTTCTTTATTTTAGTGAAGAATCGAAGCCAGGATTTCCCCGCTTTGCCTTACCCAATAATAATAATACTATATGTGTTCCTTCTGTATATATCTATTGATGTAGATCGAGATAGAGGCAGACCCTCATTTAAAAATAAATCTGTGATAGGGAGTTTATACGCTCCTTTAACCTTGTCCTGTTTTTGTGTTCTTTGGTGTAGTTCTTATCGCGTCTATCATTAAAAAATTGTTACAATTTAACAAACAAAAAAAGAGTTCGAGGAGAAAATGGTCTACAGTGTGGCAATTTTTTTGTTTTGCAGCAGACAATAAATTTGTCGTCTGTAATTTGTGCAACAACAATATAAATATTTTAAAAACACAACCAATCTTCAAGAACACTTAAAATGAGTGCATCCTACTTGTTTGCTGGTGCCTCCGACGGATCCAGAAAGCAACAATGAAAGTAAGCAGTATACTCAGAGACCTTCAACTTCTGACACACAAACTTCCGTAGAATCACATAGGCCTTCTACCTCAACATAAATTACACTGACTGAAGCAGTAACGCCGAGCGCTGCATCTACACTGGTATTTCGAAACCCTGTTAAAAGAACCAAACAATTACGACTTTATGGTTCTTTAAGATCCAACGCTGAGCTGACTGAAGCACATATTGCAGATCTTAATGTTGCTGTGGTTAAAATGATTGTGTTGGATTATCAGCCTTTAAGAATAGTTGAAGATAAAGGATTTCGAGAGTTGGTCAGAAAATTAAATCCATTATATACACTACGATCTAGAAAAATTTTAACAACAAAACTGATTCCTGAACTGTACCAATGCGAGGTTGGCAAATTACAACATAAGTTGTCTTCTGTAGATTTCATTGGTGTAACAACAGATATATGGACCTCAGACAGTACCAACCATTATGTGACAGTCACTGTTCACTTTATAGGTGAGAACTAAAAATTAAAATTTACCAAGTAAAGTAACTATAGGAGCATAATTGTAATTAAAATTTTATTTATTTACAGACAACGGAGCCTAACATGCCAGTGCCTTACAAACTAGTGATGGGTCGATATTTAACTGTCAGTTATTTTTAAACGGTTACCGAGCCGTAACGGTAACCACCAGTTATGGACTTATAAAAATAACAGCTTAAAAAATAACGCTTTTTACACTAAACTAGAATTCGGAGTCGTGTCTGTTTCAGTTCCACTGCAACTAGGTTCGATGAATAAACATCGGTTTTCATCGGCAACTGTTATTTAACCATTTAACAGGATGAATAGCCTTGAGATTGGGAATGCTAAATATGTATGAGTATACAGTATAGAGCGGACTGTACTTCATAACATTATTATTTATACTAGTGTGCTCGCTCTCGCTCACAGCTTTAGGGACGTAGGATCTTCGGTACAATAAAACGGTTTAATTTTAATTTTAACTTTAACCGGTTGTTGATGGGAATACGGCATATGGACACTACTACACAGAGTTATTCTGTTAAACTGAGAAGCTGTTATTTTTGAAACAGTTGAGTTTCCCACTAGTATGTAAAGCCAAATATTTAATAATAAAAAATGTTGGGTGAAAAGATGAATTTCTGTAAGAACGTGTTATTACTTTCACTATAGACAACGCAAAATAGGGTTATTTCACGTGAAATTAAAGTACTTATTTATTTAAATTTATATATATTACCTAAGAAAACAGTTAACACGTGATTTTCGTTTGTCTGATAATAGTTATCAAATTGATAAAAAAAATATAATGATACAACATTTTTTAATATCTATATACATTTAAATATAAAAAATTAAATGAATATTATCTATATATATATATATATATATATATATATATATATATATATATATATATATATATATATATATATATATATATATAGGGTGTTTCCAAATTGATGCGAAAAATTTTACAGGGTAATTCTTTGGCGAAAAATAAGGGGTGTCTTTTTATTAAGTTTTTCTTGAAACCCCTTCTCCTCCAAGTTACAGCCCTTTGAAATTTTTGAAACTAATTTTAAAACAACGAATATTAAAATAAGTAAATAAACAATTAATACTATATATCTTCCAATTTTTTTTAAAACTCAAACTCAAACTCAATTTTTTATACTGTTGGCTCTTGTTTGCACAGTTTTTAAAAGTGGACTGATAAAGATGAACAGTGAACCGAAAATGTAACTAGAGATAGAGATCTTTCTAAGAAAGAATAAAAGCATAATGTAATAACAAACCATATGTACAGAATAAAGGCAAATTTCTTTACCGAAATTTTATGAGCTGCGTTATGTTATGGAGTTCTTAGAATCACTCCCTGTGTAGCAATAAAAGTTCTAACGTCTAACGTCCCAAGACGTGATAAATAATGATATTTATTGATTCTTGCTGTGACATTGACATTTACGTAAAGACCCCTCACAAAATAAATTTGTTAGAAATGACTAGTTTATAATTCCTAAAACATCTAAGTAAATACTAATATAAGACTCCTTTCTGATTTCTAAAAGTTTCACTTCAGAGTGGCAAAAGATTTACGACACGCTTATTATAATTTCTTAACCATTTGTTTCCTTTTCATATCGACAAAATTTGACATTTATACATTACGTGAAATAACGGGGTAAAAATATAATGCATTTATACTAGTGTGCTCACTCTCGCTCACAGTTTTGAGAATGTAGGATACTATCGATCGACTATCCAGTTTAAAATAACAGATAAATAACTGAAGCCGTTATTTTCAACGGTTATTATTAAAAAACGTTAACGGCTTCAACTGTTAACAGAAAATAACCGTTTTTCCCATCACTATTACAAACCACTGAAATAAAAGGTAGCCAAACTGGACCATAAATAGCTTTGGAGCTGATGGAGATTATTAATCAGTGGAAAATTACCAATAAAATTGTCACAGTGGTTTCAGACAATGGTGCAAATACAAAATCGGCTATAAACGATGATTTACATAAGCACCACCATCCGTGCATCGCACATATATTAAATTTAACAGTAAATGACTGTCTGTGAGAGAACAGTGAACTAAGTGATATTTTTTAACAGTGTAGGTTCATTGTGAGACATTTTAAACATAGTGCACTTGCAGTTGAAAAACTGACAAATATGCAAAGGCAAATGAACACGGAAGAATTAAAAGTGAAGCAGGATGTAGCGACTCGCTGGAATTCCACATATATAATGCTGCAACCACTCATTTACATTAAGGCCCCAATTACTGATGTGATGTCGAGTTTACAGAAAGCCCCTCAAATGCTTAATGCAGAAGAATGGCTGGCGATAGAGGATTGTGTTCCCCTGCTCAAGGTGCTGGACTTACTGACAATAGCCTTGTCCGGAGAAAAATATGTCACACTGTCTTCGATAATTCCACTTGGGCGAGGGCTACAGCACTCCGTTAAAAAAGTCAACTGTGTGACGGCTATTGGTAATAAGTTGCAGAATGCTCTGTCAATTGCCAGAAGACTTGGTAGTTATGAACAAGACAAGATATCAGGGAAAGCTACTTTCTTGGACCCTCGTTATAAAAAAAACAAGGGTTTGGATCCCAGGATAGTGCAGATAATGCTGAAAAATGGGTACTAGAAGAACTTGGTGGTCTCTTTGCAAATACCATAGCTAAACATCCAGCCGCTGTACCTGAAGCAAATCCTGTAAGTTCTGAGATCAGTGATGTCGATATGTTGTGGGAATATTTTGACAACAAAATGGCTCACTCAACTGATATAACTGTCAGAATATGGATGTTATCCAGATCATTTATGTCGTAACTATTATTATTGTGCACTATTTTGTGCCGTAGGTATATTGTACTTGTTAGTAGATAGTAGTTAGGAGACAGATGTCATATATGAAAGGTGTGGTTAATGGTCACAGGACAGACCCGAGTTGTTTTACTTTTCTTGTATTATTAAGTGTAATTTATTTAATTTTATTTTATCATTAAACATATATATCTTCAAGCAGGATTTTTAAGTCTAACAATAACGACCTCTTCACCCACTACAAAAGCGATTCTGACAGTGAAGCAATATTTATCGATGCCAAATATACATTGTTCCAGCAATCCACTTCACTTTTGGTCAGAAAACAAAAATTTATTTCCTGAATTGTACAGAATGCACACAAAGTATCTTTGTGCACCGGCCACATCTGTACCTTCTGAATGGATATTTTCCAAAACTGGTCTTATCGCAAATGCCAGAAGAAATCGACTTTCCGTCAAAAATTTGTACCAGATTGTGTTTTTAAACACAAACTTGTAGTGAAGATTTAAAATTCAGAAACTATCTATTTAATTGTTTCTGTATTCATTCCAGTTTTATTTGATTTGCTGTATTTTTTTTAATTTCATAAACCTAAAAATAAATAAATAAAACATTCAAACATAAGTAACATAAACTTTCGTTTTTTGTTTTTTTTTTTACATCAAATCAAATTAACGTCAGCCTACCACTGAGATGTCATATTTCATCTACCTTATTTGTCTCTTACCGATCCGAATTAATTCGATACATGTTTCATTATTTCATATTTCGGTTATGAGATATGAGTATAACGAATAAGATATATGATATTTATTTATTTATTTATTTATACATACACCATCAAACAGCTTAAAAGCCAAATTAAGGATGGGCGGATACACAAAATATAATAACAAACAATAATCAAACAAATTACACAAAAGAGAGTCACAAATTACATCGCTTTGAAAAAGATTTTTATCTCTGATATATTACATGAGAAGATATCTAGGCGGTCTTGCAGTACAGAGTAATCATTGCACATCTGGAAAATTGGAGATGATTGCAGCAATCGCATACGAGCATTCGGGAGATAGAATGTGCCTGGAAAACGTGCTGCAACACGAGGCACATTGAAATTAAGTTGCTGAAGCAGATCAGGGCAATCAAACACAGAATTAACCAGTTTGTATAAAAATAGAACGAAACTGCACTGCCTGCGCATCGACAGACTCTGCAGACGAAAACAAAGAAGTAAATAAATTTTTCTGAGGAAAACCAATAGAAGAATATTGACCATCCTCACGAAAGCTAAGAAATTTTAGAAATGTCATTTGCACAGATTCCAGACTTGCCACATGTATCTCATAAGTAGGAGCCCACACAACTGAGCCATATTCAAGTCGGGATCTAACCAGACAACGAAAGAGCAGGGAGAGGGTGTCAGTCAGCGAGACATTTTTGCTGTTTCTTATCAGAAACCCAAGAGTTTTGTAACCAGAACTGACAGTCTGCTCATAGTGTGGTTTAAAAGATAGAGTACCATTAAAAACAATTACAAGGTCCCTAACTGTCCTGAGGCGATCAAGAGAAAGCCCCCTTATATTGTATCTGAAAGTAATTGAGTGCTTATTTCGAGTAAAGGACATCACACAACACTTCCAAACATTGATAGAAAGACCACTCTGACAGCACCATTCATCAAGCATCTGAAGACAGTTTTGAAGCTGCAAACAGTCATCAACACTCGAAATATTTGCAAAAATCTTAATATCATTTGCATACATTAAAAAAGGAACATGTAAAACAAGTTTAACTGGTTCAATAAATATATTAAACAGTAGTGGACCGAGTATGTAACCCTGCGGCACTCCCGAAGTAATGTGATAGGTGTTAGATTTGAAGCCCCCAGCCTCAACAAATTGCCTCCTTCCATCCAGGTAAGATCTGAATAAGCCAAGCAAGCCCTCTGAGAATCACATAGCCCTCATCCTGTCAATTAGAACAGAATGATTTAGACAATTGAAGGCCTCAGATAGATCAGTATACACAACATCAACCTGTGAAGAGTGGTCGAGAGCAGACACAATGAACTGTGTAACATCAACTAAATTCGTCACAGTCGGTCTCCTTGGAATGAAACCATGCTGAGAAATAGAGTCTGTTTTTGATGTGAAACAGTATTCGCTGAAAAAGGCAGGCCTCGAAAATCTTACAGAAGACACATAGTATGGCCTTGGTCGATAGTTTGATGGATCACCCGCCTTAAAGACAGGGAAAACTCGTGACAGCTTCCAAATCGCGGGGAATGTTCCATATAAGCAGTCGCGCACCAAGAAGCCAGGAACTAGATCAGGTCCACAGGACATGTTAGCCTTAATTCTCTTAGCAGCTGTAATAATTTCATTATCTGTAGTCATCAACAAAAAACACTGAGACGTCCTCTGAAGCTAGGCTGCCGGCTGTAGGTGATGAGGTGGGGGGTGGAAGCAGAACATCTTGCAAAATAAGAAGCAAAACTGTCAACTTCCTGTTGCTGGTTAGATGAATTCCCAATAGAAAACTTTTGATGGCGCCGGGAAGTGCAGTTCCAGGTTTTTTTAGGAATAGACCTAACCTCTCTTTCAACCCACTGGAAGTAGTTTACTCGAGAAAGATAAATGTCTCTCTTAATTTTTTGTCTCAGTTCCCTAAATCTATCCAGAAACTCCACATTTCCAGACTTCTTAAACTTACACCACAATGAAAATTTATATTTGATACTAACCTTAATTTCTTTAGAAAACCACGGGGGGTACCTATTACATGCTCTTGGAGCAGTCATGGGAACATACAGATCAAGCAAGATATACCCTATGAGTGGCGAGTCCAATCGAGTTGTAAAATAGTTGCTCTGCTATCGGTCGACTAGACTCGCTACTATTACGAATTAAACGATTCTACCGAATGATTTCAACGAATAACGAATGATCCTCTCGTCATAACCGAATAATAGATTATACCGGCATAATCAATATATTTCGAATGAATCATTCATAATCGCCCATCACTAGGTCTACTTGTCCGCAGTTGTGATGCCCTATCGGATCATGTTTTAGTTGTGGAGACCTGGGTCACAGAGATAGGGAAGGCCCCTGGAGATGTCGGCAGCCGGTGCCAATACCGCAAGGACCCCAACACAACAGTCCCGTGATCCAGTTGGTGGAGAAGAGGATAGTACCAGTCTATATAGTCCCATTGAAATTATCATTAGGTCAAAGGAAAGTTCCAGCGGACACGCTTCTGGATTCAGGTAGTCCAATTTCATTTGTTAGTGAACATTTAATCCCGTTTGAATTTAGAAAGTATGTTAACAGCATAGTGTGGACAGGGATAAATGCCAGTCCTCTAAAAATTTTAGGTGTTTTTAGTCATAAGCTTAGTTTAGATATAGTATCAGTAGATATAGATTTTCATGTAGTGCCTCATAATACTATGCAGGCCAAATCTGTATTGGGACGTGATTTCATCAGCAGTCCCAGTATAGATATAACTTTTGGGCCTAAAGTTAAAATACAAGCCAGAAACAGTGCTTTCGAAATGAACGAGGTCATGTTGATTGATACTGTGGACCAAGAGGATAGTAATGAAATTAGTATAAATAATTATTTAGCTCCAAGCACTGTCAACACTGTAGAAAATATTTTTGATGCTCATGATATTAAACCAGTCAGGCCAGAACAACCTGAAGAGAAATTTGAAATGAGGGTAAATTTGAAACCCCATCACACACCCTTTTCATTTCGGCCTCGTCACTTGTTTTATTCCGAGAACCAACATTTAAAAAATATAATAGCGGATCTTTTACAACAAAAAATAATCAGAGTTAGTAATGTGGAATACAGTTCCCCCATAGTTCTTACCAAGTAAAAATCAGGTAAATTCCGCCTGTGTTGATTTCTGAGAACTAAATAAGCAATGCTTTAAAGATAGGTTCCCCCTACCACTGATAGACGACCATATAGATCGTTTTAGAGGTAAACAGTATTTTTCCATGTTGGATCTAAAAAATGCATTCCATCATATAAATGTCCACGAGGACTCTGTAAAATATCTATCATTTGTAACCCCTTTTAGGCCAGTATAAATGTCTAAAAATGCCATTTGGGTTTGGTAACAGCCCGGCAATATTTACCCCTTATATTAATCAGATTTTCCGACCCCTTATAGAGGACAATAAAGTTTTGGTGTTCATTGACGATATTCTAATTGCCACAGACATTAATGAACATCTAGGAACACTAAAACAAGTATTTACCTTATTAACAAAGAATCGGTTAACACTGAGGATGGAACAATGTTGCCTGCTTTTGAAGGCAATCAATTATTTAGGGTACCAAGTAGACAGGTCAGGTACTCGACCTAGTCTAGAAAGACTAGAGCCCGTGACAAAATTCCCTCTGCCGCAGAATACAAAACAAGTGCACGCATTTGTTAGCCTTTGTTCTTACTTTAGAAAGTTTGTGAAAGACTTTTCAATCCTGGCTAAACCCCTCTACGATTTGCTTATATCTTATAATCCCTTAAAAGTTAAAACTAATTTTGCAGCAGGTATTGGTCACATACTCTCCAAAACTCGAAACAGAGCTACACTGTGGTGCAAGCAGTCTAGGGTTTGGTACCATATTACTTCAAAACCAAACTGAAGATGGAAGGTTTATTCAAGGGATCAACCATTTACAATAATAATAAGAGCATCTAAAACTACATTAGTCTTAAATAACCTATCTCAACATGAGAACATAACAAAAAAGCAACTAATAACCCGTACACCGTATGTATGACATTTCAATCAATAACACCTCTCAAAATGCCTCCAATTGAACGGTCAGAATCATCAAACATATCCAAGAGCTCCGAATACTCATTTGCAGTTCTCGCCACTCTCGACATCGGACTGAAAAAGCCATAATTGGTTAGATTGAAGGGAACCACAAAAACCTCCCTTGCTCTCGTGAGGTCCGGAATCCTTAGAGATTAACTCAAGCAAAGAAGGACTATCAATTTTATTCACAAATAATTTATGCAAAAAACAAACACCACTGACAATCCTTCTACCACTGAGTGACTGCAAGTGCAGCCGATTCCGTAAATAAGAAAAGTGCAGATCATTTCTCTGCAAGCCAATTCTGTAAGCACAAATTCTTAAGAATCTATTTTGTATGGCCTCAATCTGAATGATATAAATATTGTAATTTGGACTCCAGACTACAGAAGAGCATTCCAACAAAGATCGAACCAGACCACAATACAGCCTTCTCAAGCTACTGCATGAAAAATCCAGAGTTGATCTATGAATAAATCCTAACATTTTATATGCTTTAGATACTACGTATTCTATCTGATACTTAAAAGATAATTCCCTATCCAATACAATGCCCAAGTCTTTAATCATTTCCCCTCTATTAGCACTAGAGCCTATGAAGTACACAAAGTCAATGGGAAACTGAGCTCTAGTGAATGTAATGCAGAAACACTTATCAACATTCAGAGTCAGAAGATTGTCACCACACCACCGAGCAAAACGATTTAAGTCTTCCTGTAAAAGTAAAGCGTCCTGTCTGGAACGAACAATCTTGAAAATTTTGATATCATCAGCAAACATCAAATGCTTAAGTGAATGTATGACAGCATTGATAAGAAGATTAAAGAGGACTGGTCCACAATGTGAACCCTGAGGAACTCCTGAAGAAACAGTAATACTATCAGAAATGAAGTTGCTGATCTTTACACTCTGGGATCTACCCGTAAGGAAGCTGCGCACCCAAGACAACAAATTGGCATTAAAACCCAACAATGCAAGTTTTGACAATAATAAGGCGTGATTAACCTTATCAAACGCTTTGGAGAAATCTGTATACACCGTATCAATCTCTAACCTATCCTCCAAAGCTGAGACCAATACATTCTGATAAAGAAGAACGTTGGTTGTTGTAGATCTTCCTTTAAGAAAACCATGCTGCTGTTCGACGAAAACATGTCTGCATTCCCAAGTTATATGTCTAGAGACAAAAAAGTCAAGAAGTTTGGGTATCGCTGACTGAATACAAACAGCTCTATAATTAGTAACCAAATGCTTTGGTCCCTGCTTATGAACGGGCATAAAATAAGAATGTCTCCAAACATGTGGAAACTCACCAGACAACAAAGACCTGTTAAAGAGAATCCTCAGTAAAATTGCCAAGGTAAAGGCACAAGATTTTAACAAATGGGAGGGGATTCCATATGGACCGTAAGTAAGTTTATCTTTCAAACTACAGATACGATCAATAATATCAGCAGAAGTAATACTAGGCACAGTCATATTTACTGACTCACGCAAAAATGGATCGGGACCGACACTCCCAGCTTGACCCTCATATACAGATGAGAAAAAACTAGCAAAAAGACCCACCGAATCATGCAAAGAATCACTCCTAACATCATCATAATACATAGCCTCAGGAAGATCATAAACCATCCTTAACTTGTTAATATAAGACCAGAAAGAACCCGGATTGTTTTCAAAATTATTCTTAGTATAAGCAATAAAATTTCTGTAACAAGTATCACGAAGATTCCTACATTCCTCTCTGAGACCAGAAAACCTAATATAATCATCTATTCTACCATATTTCTTATATTGACTGTGCACCTTCTTCTTCTCAGTTATCATGCCTCTAAGCTCGACACTAAACCAAGGAGGGAAACATGATTTTTACATCTCTTAACTGGAACAAACTGATCCACAGCATTAAACAGAACGTCATAAAAGCATTTCACAGCGTCATTTATCTCCAATGACTCAAGATATTCCCAGTCAAATTCGGTACGAAATTAATTCATGGCACAATAATCGGCATTACGAAAGTCATAAAAATACTTTTCACAGGGTTCAGTTGGAGGAGTCCAAGTGAAAAAGAAATGTCCAGGGGCACATGATGTGCAGTAGCAGGAAAAACCGGATCCAAAGACGCACCAACACATATGTTATCTATATTACTAAAAACTAAATCTAAAGATCTATTCAATTCATTAAGTACAAATTTTTTTTGGAACAAGCCCCAAAAGCCAAAACTGTTAGAAACAAGTGAGGCTGATGGACTGTAAACACTAATAACTGGAGCACTCTCAGCACTGCTTGTCCAGGTAACATTTGGGAGGTTGTAGTCCCACAGACAACGACCTCAGAATTGGGATGATCAGACAAAACACGATCGACTGAATCACAATGATTTTCACATATAGCAACTTCTAAATTAGGTGGAATGTAACAAACACCAGAAATGAGGCTCCGCCTTCCTATCCTCACCAACACATGAACTTCATTGAGTGAAATATCACCAGCAATCCTAGTAGAATCAAGGTCTTTAAGCACAGCTATCAAACCATTAAAGGACGGCTGAAAATCAGAGTTATTAGAATTTCCTTATGAAGTAGTCACAAAAGACAAGTCCGCCCCTCTATTAGAGAAAGTAATGAGCAACCATTTGAAAGAAGAAACCTTGAAAATGGATTTATGGCTTGTGGGATATATCCCTGGTCACCTGATTCCGTAGACTTCAGTAAATGTGTGGGGAAAGTGAACAAGGGAAATTTAAATACACCTTCCATTGAACTGAACAATATCGATAATAATGTTTTAACTTTCATGGAATTCAAGAATCTTTGGGTGACCAGAGGGTGAAGAACTTGAGCGCTATGTCTGCTGATGAAGTGCAAAAAGATCAACAATATCTATTGAAAACTTTGATTGAGAGGTTTGAGCACCCTTCCTCGAGAACAACAGACTTATTGCAAGAAGAAATTTGCCATAATGAACCCATGGCAGGAGAAATTGATATAGATAGATCTGGTAGTGCAATCTCTGCAATATGTATCGAAATAACTGATTCTATTCCACCATCAGACGATGACAACCTTGTTATTTTGAATATCGAGGACATACCGATAGTTTTAGAACAAGATTTGAGAGAAGTTCAGATCAGGAGATCTACCCAACCATCACCGTCTGACATGAGTGCCGTCTTAGAACACTATTTTTTCTGACTTAAACTCCAGAAAAGAAGGGGAAGAAGCAGCCTGAGAGGGTGTCTTTTGTCTTGACTTCCAGTGCAAGAAAAAAGGATCATCAAAACAAGCTTGAAATGAGAAAAAAAAGTTGAAATGCAGAAGGAAAAGCGGAAGACTGGGAGATTAGAAGCAAGGGAAAAAGATGCAGAAGAAAGAAAGATTAAACGACATAGTAAAAAGAACATCAAGACAGTGGATAAGAAGAATAAGATATCAAGACGGAAGATTCCTAGACAAACAGAGACGAAAATGGATCTTGATGATCAAAATAAGACAGTTATAGACGAAACAGTGGAAAGACAGTTGCTGGAAGTAAGTGACAGATTCAATTTTCAAGAATCACACAACATTACAAGTTGTGACAGAGATGTTGAAGACAAAACGTGTAAAAATATACAAGTGGAAAAAATTAAAGAGTCTCTTTGATGTAGACATACCGAAAACGAAAGATAAATATTGTATCAAATGATCTCATAACTGATGCCAAACACCCTATCGAAAATCCTTTCGTCAATCCCGCTCTGTACGAAGGATTGTGTGATACATGTGTTGGAAATATAACAACATGTAATCCTGGGGTTAAATGTAAAACTTGTAGAAGAACCTATCACCTGAAATGTGTTTTAAAGAACTATGAAAGAAAAGTTGATGATTCATTTTCCTGTCTGGTTTGTTCAAAGAAAGATTTTTAATCACATGTTTCTAGTTTACTACCTATTCTTTTTTGTGTACATACTATGACATTGAGCGTCACGGGATTCTGGGAATGGTCTCAGACGTGATGCCTACAAAGATCACTAGAGATCTGTCTTTCAAGACCGTCCTCCCGGAAAGGGAGGACTGGGAGCGAAATCAAACAACCCTATTGAGAGCCGATCTCTGCTGGTACTCTGACGGCTCCAAAACCAATATGGGAGCAGGAGCCGGCGCATATGGGGGCAGCACCGATGCTAGACTATCAGCTAGCCTCGGCAAGTACGCAACCATACACCAGGCAGAAGTGTACGCCAACGAGATGTGTGCAAGGGAAAGTATAAAAAACCAGTGCACACACAAATCGATAAAGATATATGCAGATAGCCAAGCTGCAATAAAGGCTCTTGGTTCCTACCAGTGTAACTCAAAAACGGTATGGAGTTGTAAATCTGCCCTTAACGAACTGGGCAGCTGTGATGAGGTGTCGCTGGTCTGGATACTGGGTCACTCAGACCATGATGGCAATGTTGCGGCCGACGCGCTTGCCAGGAGTGGTGCCCAGAGAGACTTTGTCGAACCAGAACCGGTGCTGGGGATAACATCATGCACAGCAAAATGCACCTTAAAGATCTGGACAGAAAGAATGACAATCCAGTATTGGCAAAATCTTCCAGGATTAGCTCACTCTAAGGCCTTCATAAATGGCCTGTCTGAGTCAAGGGCTAAAAAACTTCTAGAGTTAAACAGACAACAACTGAGTACTCTAATCGGCCTGTATACAGGACACTGCCGCTTACGTCACCACATGCACCGTATTGGAGTTGGTCAGGAGACAGAGTGCCGGCTGTGTATGGAGTGACGAGACAGCAGAGCAGTGTTCCTGTCCGGCAGCGGACAGGACTAGGTACCTGCTCATTGGCAAGATAAAACTTGCTCCGGAGGATCTGGATCAACTTTCGCCCACAAAGATTATCGACCTCTGCAGGAGGCTGGCTTTGTTGGGCGAAGTATAGACTATTAGGCATGAGCCACAATAGACCTTATGGTCGCGGTGGACGGACCGGTATGGCCCACTCACATACAAACCTAACCTAACCTAACATGTGTACCTATATTCATTGATGATCAATTATTTTTGCATTATGTTACCTTTGCCCAATAAATGCTACTCTTGACAGACCCTGTTTATTCCAAATTATTAAAAGCATATCACACATTAACCTCGTAGTAAGTGTGGTCAATGACTGTCTAAACACATATGCCAATAACTGTCTGAAGGTGGCCAATAACTATGAAATACTCCGTTTGTCACAAATTAGACATTTCTGACAAAAAGTTTCATAATTCTGTTTGAAGTAAGCTAGCATTAATTTTTGAATACTCTTTCAGTGTAAAAACACCTGATTTCCTTGATAAAATTTCAGAAATAATGTTTTCACATTGAGTAATATCTAGCTTGATCCTTAAGTAGCCAATCATTGTATGGTTTACCCTACTGGTTATAAAAATAATATTAATGGAGATGTTTCTCTAAGAGAAATTTAAAGAGAAGTAGGAATGTCAACAACTACCGTGAGAAGGATTTCGCGTCACAATAAATTGACCATTTAAAATTACCATATGAAGTTAGTAACAAGCCAGCAGATATTATAGACAGAATGGTTTTGCCGATTTCTGGCACAAACCGAAACTTAGCTGTAGATAACTGGTATACCAGTTGTGGGGCTTTCAAAACTTTAAGAAAAAGCATAAACTCACAGCAATGGGCACCATAAAGAAAAATAAGCGCCAGATCCACCCGGAATTAAAAAAAACCAGAAATAGAGAACATTCAGGCATTTAAGAAGACTATTCTCTTGCCTCATATATGCCCAAAAAGGGCAAAGTAGTTTTGTTGTTGTCTTCTCTGTATGACACAGATGCCATAGAAGCAAATACAGATAAGCAGCTGCCGGAAATTATTTCGTTTTATAATTTAACTAAACGAGGGGTGGATGTATTACATTAACTATTTGCTAACTACGATGTATCAATAAATATCTGGCAGTAGCCGTTGACAGTCCTCTTTTTCATTCTGAATTCCACTGGAGTCAATGCTCAAGTAACCTATAGAGAAAACAATAATGGTAAGAAAAGTCTACGACAAAACTTCCTCAAAGAGCTAGGTTTACAGCTTTTACACAAGTGGAAAACATCTAGGCTGGCAAACCCAAGACTACCTAGGGAACTAAGAGGTGCTGTCAAAAGATCACACACTGATAAAGCTGGAGCAACCCAAAAATGCATCAGATCTAAGGGTAGATGTGAATACTGCCCAAGATCCATGGATAGAAAAACAAAAACCACATGTAAAATTTGTGGAACTTTCTTTTGTGTTTGGCATTCAAAAACTGTGTGCGAGGAATATTCAACTTCTGAGGTACAATAACTTTTTCCTGTTTTAGCTAACGTGTGTCTTTATCTTTTGGTTACATACTGCTATATTGCTATGGAGGATGTTACATTTATTTTGTCAAATTTCTACTTTTTTATTTTTATTTAAGATTGTCATCAATATTATTTTGACTTACAATTTGAAAATAAAGAATTGTTTTATATATTGTTTTTCCAACATAAAATTATACACCGAAAACAAAACAAAAACCTCCAAAACTATGTTTAGCATTTTAATTATTATGAGATAACTATTTTTTTATTGGGGTCCAAAAGACCCCAGGTGTCTGTTTTGCTCTAACTTTTTTACCTGTCATTTGCCGGGTTAAAGCCACAAGTTAGGTGATGACTGAGGGTTGTAGCAGAAACATGTGTGAACACATGTCAACAAGCTGCTCCTTAAAGTAGGAACAACTTGTATTTTTATTGGCCATTTTCATTAAAAGTTTGCTGATGGGTCACTTATTGCTACCAGTACCTTAAATCATATTTGCCACAATATGCTTAGATAAACAATATTCATGACTAAGCTAGTAACATCTTCAACACTCACTCTTATCTTGTTGTCACCTAGCTCTAACAATTCCAAATTAGGTAGGTGGTTCAAATTCTTTATATTATGTATCTTATTTGATGACAAATAAAGCTTCTTTAGGTTCAGCAAATTATCCAAACCTTCAACTTCTTTTATTCGATTGAATGACAAATCCAAAATCCTGAAAAAATTATAAATGGTATATTAAGTATAATGAGGGGAGGTAAGTACAGTTGGGACCAGGGAATTACATAGTCAGAAGGCACTTAATGAATGCAATATGAGAGTAACATTTAACCAGTTCTTTATTAAGTTTCCCACATTAATTTGATATATGCAGCCTAGTTTAATGATAAAATTAATGTAATTGTGCAATGTTTAAGTGGTCATCCTGCTCAGCATTTTGCTTATCTTCAACTGTACCAGATTGTTGCATAAATGTAGTAGTTGTCTTTAGTAGGTCCAGTGTTACCATAGAGTAGGCCTTACGATAGAAGTTAGACAATGACAGTTGTGTGACATGGTCGAAGTAGGCTGCATGTAAGATGCTGTAAACCTTAACGTGCATGTTAATAAAAAAACTCTAGGCGCAGCAAGTGCATTATGGTAGTGAATTTTTATTAAATGCTTCAAATTTGAATAACTCAGTTTTCTATAAACTTAAACAGTTTAATTTTGTTATGTTTGTTGTTTTTCCTAGGGCAAGATATCCACCAAATTTCATTAAAATAACTTTGTAATTTTTGGAGAAAAATTTTTCAAAAAAAAATAATTAAAATTCAAATAACTAATTTTTCTATAAACTGAGAAAGTTGAATTTTGGTACTTAGTAAGGTCTCTCCCAAGGCAACATATATAGTTAATTTCATCAAAACAGCTTTGTTATTTTCGGAGAAAATATTTTTTTTGAAAGAAAACTCAAAATTTTCACATGCCAAGTTTCATTGAAATCGGTTAATTATTTTTGTAGTTATCAGACGGATATATATATATATATATATATATATATATATATATATATATATATATATATATATATATATATATATATATATAATTGAAACTGATCCCGGATATGGGTTTTAGGGGTCCCAATTCGCGCTCATTTGAAAAAATTTTTGCAGTCTCACCATCGATACCTCTCTATTAGTGAATTTTTTTTTTTAATAAAAGAACACTAATAATGGTAATACAAGTATAACAGTGTTTAGATCTTCACACCGGCAATTATATAACATGGCGCTGCGACAAATCAAACAGTTAGTGGCACAGTTATAAGTAATATAGAAATATTTTAATTGTGAACACGATCGATAGATAGCTGTGTAAGCTGCAAGACCGGTATTCAAGATGGAGTCGCGAATACCAACGCCGATGAAATTTGAAGGAAATTTGGCTGAAAATTTTAATAGATTTAAGCAGCAGTTTGAAATATATCTTCTAGCGTCAAATCAAGACACAAAAGACAGCAAAGTAAAAGTGGCAATTCTACTAAATATACTTTGTAAAAAAGGCATTGAAATTTTTAATAATTTTAAATTATCAGGTGAAGAAAAATGTGATTTTAACAAAGTAATGGCAAAATTTGAAACTTATATGAGCCCTAAGAAAAATGTAATGTATGAAAGATTTGTGTTCAATAAAAGAATACAAGAAGAATGTGAACCATTTAACCATTTCAAAACTGAATTGAGAAAATTAATAAAAACATGTGAGTATGGGGAAGATCAAATTTTAAGAGATAAAATAGTGTTAGGAGTAAGAGACAAAATATTACAAGAGTAATTGCTAAACACTGATGAATTAGATCTGACGACTGTAAAGATGTGCAGAAATTTCGAAATTACAAAAACCCGGATAAAAGAAATTCAAGATAAAGAAGAGAAAAATGTGAACGTAGTGAAAGATAAATCAAAGAATATGGGGGCTAGTAAAAAAGCAGAATATAAAAGCAAGACGACTGACAAGAAATTTAAATGTACTCGGTGTGCAACAGTGCATAGGTTGAATGATAGCTGTCCTGCATTTATGAAGGAGTGCAGAAGGTGTGGTAAATTAAATCACTTTAAGGCGTGCTGCAGAGTGAAGTCAGTGAGAACTATCGAAGATTTTTATTATTTTTTATTTATTTATTTTTTTATTTATTTATTCAACGGATCAATCATTTACAATAATAATAAGAACATCTAAAACTACATTAGTCTTAAATAACCTATCTCAATATGAGAACATATCCAAGAGCTCCGAATACTCATTTGCAGCTCTCGCTACTCTCGACATTGGACTGAAAAAGCCATAATTGGTTCGATGGAAGGGAAACACAAAAACCTCCCTTGCTCTCGTGCGGTCCGGAATCCTTAGAGAGACTAACTCAAGCAAAGAAGGACTATCAATTTTATTCACTAATAATTTATGCAGAAAACAAACATCACTGACAATCCTTCTACCACTAAGTGACTGCAAGTGCAGCCGATTCCGCAAATAAGAAAACTTAAGATCATTTCTCTGCAAGCCCATTCTGTAAGCACAAATTCTCAAGAATATATTTTGTATGGCCTCAATCTGATTGATATAAATATTGTAATTAGGACTCCAGACTACAGAAGAGCATTCCAACAAAGAGCGAACCAGACCACAATACAGTCTTCTCAAGATATTGCACGAAAAATCCAGAGTTGATCTATGAATAAATCCTAACATTTTTTATATTTAGATACTATGTATTCTACGTGATCCTTAAAAGATAATTCCCTATCCAATACAATGCCCAAGTCTTTAATCATTTCCTTCCTCTGTACAGCGTTAGAGCCTATGAAGTACACAAAGTCAATGGGAAACTGAGCTCTAGTGAATGTAATGCAGAAACACTTATCAACATTCAGAATCAGAAGATTGTCACCACACCACTGAGCAACACGATTTAACCTTCCTGTAAAAGTAAAGCGTCCTGTCTGGAACAAACAATCTTGAAAATTTTGATATCATCAGCAAACATCAAAATCTGACTATGCTTAAGTGAATATATGACATTGATAAAAAGTTAAAGAGGACTGGTCCGCAATGTGAGCCCTGAGGAACTCCTGAAGAAACAGTAATACTATCAGAAATAATGTTTATGATCTTTACACTCTGGGACCTACCCGTAAGGAAGCTGCGCAACCAAGACAACAAATTGGCATTAAAACCCAACAATGCAAGTTTTGACAATAATAAGGCGTGATTAACCTTATCAAACGCTTTGGAGAAATTAGTATACACCGAATTAACCTGTAACCTATCCTCCAAAGCTGAGACCAATACATTCTGGTAAAGAAGAAGGTTGGTTGTTGTAGATCTTCCTTTAAGAAAACCATGCTGCTGTTCGACGAAAACATGTCTGCATTCCCAAGTTATATGTCTAGAGACAAAAAAGTCAAGTAGTTTAGGTATCTCTGACTGAATACAAACAGCTCTATAATTAGTAACCAAATGCTTTGGCCCCTGCTTATGACCGGGCATCAAATAAGAATGTTTCCAAACATGTGGAAACTCGCCAGACAACAAAGACCTGTTAAAGAGATTCCTCAGTGGAATTGCCAAGGTGAAGGCACAAGATTTTAACAGATGGGAGGGGATTCCATCTGGACGGTAAGTAAATTTATTTTTCAAACCACAGATACGATCAATGATATCAGCAGAAGTAACACTAGGCACAGTCATATTTACTGACTCACACAAAAGAGGATCGGGACGGATACCCCCAGCTTGACCCTCATACACAGATGAGAAAAAACTAGCAAAAAGACCCACCGAATCATGCAAAGAATCACTCCTAACATCATCATAATACATAGCCTCAGGAAGATCATGAACCATCCTCAACTTGTTAATATAAGACCAGAAAGAACCCGGATTGTTTTCAAAATTATTCTCAGTATAAGCAATAAAATTTCTGTAACAGGTATCACGAAGATTCCTACATTCCTCCCGGAGACCAGAAAACCTAATATAATCATCTATTCCACCGTATTTCTTATATTGACTGTGTATCCTCTTCTTCTCAGTTATCATGCCTCTAAGCTCGACACTAAACCAAGGAGGGAAACATGATTTTTTTTACATCTCTTAACTGGAACAAACCGATCCACAGCATTAAACAGAACGTCATAAAAGCATTTCACAGCATCATTTATCTCCAATGACTCAATATATTCCCAGTCAAACTCGGAAAGAAAATAATTCATGGCATAATAATCGGCATTACGAAAGTCATAAAAATACCCTTCATAGGGTTCAGTTGGAGGAGTCTTAAGTGAAAAAGAAATGTCCAGGGGCACATGATGTGCAGTAGCAGGAAAAATCGGATCCAAGGACGCACCAACAAATATATTATCTATATTACTAAAAACTAAATCTAAAGATCTATTCAATTCATTAAGTACAATTTTTTTTTTGGAACAAGCCCCAAAAGCCAAAACAGTTTGAAACAAATGAGGCTGATGGATGTTCATATATAGCAACTTCTGAACTAGGTGGAATGTAACAAACACCAAAAATGAGGCTCCGCCTTCCTATTCTTACCAACACATAAACTTCATTGAGTGAACTATCACCAGCAATCCTAGCAGAATCAAGGTCTTTATGCACAGCTATCAGCACATCATGATACTGTATTGACATTAACTGACGCCATGGCGTCAAGTGATTAAAGTGAATAGTCATCCAGTGGAATTCAAACTAGATACGGGAGCTGAGGTAAACTTGCTATCTGAGGCAATTTTAAGAAGAATAAACATGGATGAAACATTAGAAAGAACCAACATTGTGCTTGAAACATATGGTGGACATAAAGTAAGGCCTTTGGGTATTGTTAAATTTAACTGCAGTGTACGAAATGTAACTAAACTGACAAAATTTGTAATTGTAGACAATAATTCAATGCCACTTTTGGGACTTGAGTCATGTGTTGAGTTAGGACTCTTGAAAAGAGTCGATGTAGTATCATATGAGAGCAAGGAAATTTTTATTAACAAGAATATTGATTTGTTCACAAGTTTGGGAAAATTTAAGGAAGTCTGTAAATTAAATTGATTACCAGGCGCTGTTCTGATTGTAAGG
Source organism: Tillus elongatus (assembly GCA_964006375.1). Lineage (NCBI taxonomy): Eukaryota > Metazoa > Arthropoda > Insecta > Coleoptera > Cleridae > Tillus > Tillus elongatus. The sequence continues at coordinate 36,609,923 of OZ023268.1, forward strand.
CCACCGAGGAGAGTTCTTTGGCATTGCAAGGTAGATTAAAAGAAGCATTAAATGATCTGGTTAATAAGGGAATAGTTGAAAAGTGTGTTGAGCCAGTTGAATGGGCGAGTAATTTAGTATTGGTAAAAAACCAAACGGTTTACTAAGGGTTTGCTTGGATCCAGTTAACTTAAACAAAGTATTAAAGCGTGAGTACTGTTTAATTCCTACATTAGAAGATATAAGCTCAAAATTGTCTGGCAGGGGGTTCTTTAGCGTGCTTGACCTCAAAGATAGGTTTTACCAGGTTGAATTAGATAGTATGTTAAGTAAATTATGCACTTTTAGCTCACCTTTTGGGTTTTATCGCTTTAAAAGGCTTCTGTGTAGCGTAAATGTAGCTCCTCAATTTTTTTCGAAAATAAATACCCAAAATTTTGGTGATATTGAAGGAGTGATTATATATTTTGATGATTTATTAATTACAGCTAAAGATAAA